>CM056056.1:31085502-31685502 GCA_029574335.1 Rana kukunoris
CGGAAAGGTTTCTTCACAGTAAGAGCTGCGAAAATGTGGAACAGACTCCCTCCAGAGGTGGTTCTGGCCAGCTCAGTAGATTGCTTTAAGAAGGGCCTGGATTCTTTCCTAAATATACATAATATAACCAAGTACTAAGTTCTGTAGGTAAAGTTGATCCGGGGTAAATCCGATTGCCTCTTGGGGGATCAGGAAGGAATTTTTTCCCCTCCGGTAGCAAATTGGATCATCGCTCTGCTGGGGTTTTTTGCCTTCCTCTGGATCAACTGTGGGTATGGAGTTGGGTGTATGGGATGTACTGTGTTTTATTTTGTTTGTTTATTTTTATTTTTTTATGGTTGAACTGGATGGACTTGTGTCTTTTTTCAACCTGACTAACTATGTAACTATGTAACTATGTAACTATATAGGTAAAGAAAGTAATAATTTATTTTAAAAAATGCATAATATGTAAATGCAACCATCTCCAATATCATACAGTGCACAACAATCCAATATAAGACAAGACCCCACAATAACAACAGTCAGACGAATATATAGTTGCAAAGCCTACGTTAATGCTACACTAATTTTTGTTTATATTCTTACCTCCCATTCTTCCCTGTAGGATGCCGCTGTTGCGTGGCCGAGCTTCTCTTCCCCAGTCACCTATCAGATAGTGCCGGGTACCGCGCGTGGTACAGGATATTCAGTTTCCGGTCTTTCCGGCCGGACTGAAAGGAAGTGAGCACTCAGTTTGCACTTCCTGTCAGTGTGGCCGGGAACAGGAAACAATCTCCTGTACCATGCACGGTACCCGGTCAGACTGACAGGACTCCAGGTGGAAGAAAGAGGAGCTCGGCCACGCTACAGCCTAGGAAAGGGGAAGTTGGGGGCCCCAGGCCTTCTCGGGGCCCCAAGCAATTGTTTGTTTTCCCTGTCCTGTAGCGACGGGCCTGTGTGTGTGTGTGTGTGTATATGTGTGTGTATGTGTATATATATATATATATTGTAAGATGGGGGTTATTAGACTCCAGTGATAGATGCGGTTTGCCGTGAGTACACCAAGCCAGAACAGCGTTTTTAAGGGCCTGGTAGCCCAATTTTATTTACAAGCTCACAAAATACAAATAGCAGCCCTTGCAGGGGGTTCCACCATTCCTGTATATTGTCCTCCGGCTGTTTCAGACCTCCAACTTAGGCCCATGTTCTGCTCCTCAGAACTACCCATTTCCTAACATTAAGCACACAGCCAACTTACTCCTGACCAGCGTCTTGCTGCTTAATTGCACAAACCTGCCTCATGCAGTAGCTGCACCTATGCAGTGCCTCTGACTCCTCTCAGAGGGTTTTTGGAGCTCACACCTGGCTCCCAGGACCAGACTTCCTGTCTGCGGGTGGGGCCCTGAGCCACAGCCAGGCCAGCACTAAAGAGCTGAACACACAGCTGTGTCGTTAATGTGTCTGTCCATCCAAAATATGGCAAAAACCAGCCATCTTTCAGGAAGGACAGAGTCAAACCATCACATACCTCCCCCCCCTTGTTTCGAACCGGAGGGAGGAACACATAGACCCGTCATTATAAATGGGACACCTATGTACAAGCCATTGGCTGCATAGGCCCATTTTTTACGGGTATGTTTCCACCAACACTTCACCGTGGCGCCTTTGTGCCAACGATCAGCAGCAGGAGTCCTAATCTGCCCAACCTTTTCTCTAAAGGGGCGCCCCACCCACCTCTTCTTCCGGGTGTGCTTCCACCAGCACTTCTTCCTGAACCGTGAGCTCCCACTAATCTCTCTATCCCTTCTACCTTCTGGCCTTAGGATCTTTCTTTTTCCTCCCACAGACCTACTCTCCTGGGACTGTTGTGGACCTACTTCCATGGGATCTGTCAGGGACTGACCACTCTCACTACCTGATGCAACATTAACCAACAACATTTGTTTCTCAGGTTCACTAACCCCTCTGTTGCTACCTGTGGCAACCAAACCATCTGAGGTCAACACCACATCCTTCTGTTTACCCTCACCAGCAATGTTCCACAAAGGGTTATTCAACTCAGCATTGTCATTGGGACCTCTTGTTCCCGTGTTTGTTAGAACAGTGTCTATGGAGGGACCACCTACAGGCAAGCAGCTACTCCCTATGGGACAGTCCCACAGTTTGACATTGCCCCCTGTTGCCCAACACTCCAATAGCAATTGTCCTACCAATGCACATTTTTCCATACCAATCTCTTTAACCATTTCTTAGACCATTGGTACCTCAACCAGGATCTCTGAGCTGTCTGACAGTGCTCTACTGTGCTTCTCATACACGTTTTCGTTACAGTTACCACTACTGTTATTTCCTATCAAAGTGTCTCCGGGTACCTCAAACTTCACCTCTCTGTGAGTGATGGACTGAATTCCCACTACTGTCAAGTCCATTTCGAGCCCTTCCTTTTCATGAGGTCTAGAGGGTGAGACAGTGCGGGCGCCATGTACCAACCACTGCTCAGCCGTTACCTTGGACCGGACCAGTAGGAATGCATTCCATCACATCAGCAGACAAAGAGACTTCCACTTTGTCTATTATTTCTGATTTCTCCAACAATTCTCCTGAGTGAATTCTGCACACAACCGCCGCTGGAAGCACTCTCAAGGAGAACTGTGAGACAACTTTCCACAAAATGAACCAACAGTAGAGCAACCAATTTTCATCAATATTGCTTAACGCCAGAACCACCTGTGTCCACCGATTGGTACTACGCAGTACCATGTCGCCCCTCTGCTGTGGATACACGCAGATGTACATTGGAAATATTTTCACCAATTCCAACAACATCTCAGTTATTTCTAGACACGCCACATCTAAGCACAGAACTTTAGGAACTTTTTCTCTACCAACGATGTGGAGGGGCTCATTTGCTAAGGCGTGAGAGGCCAAGTCATTTAAAGAGACCTCTACCTCAGAGGTAACTGACAAAACTTGCGGCTCCCCTTGAGCACTGCAAATCGCATGTGCGACACTCATCCTCTCACTTTCAGCAACACTGAGCGATTCCAAATCGCTATCCATTACCATATCATTCTGAAGCTCAACATTCCTCATCTCTTTTGCTGAGGACAAAACTTCTGCCATGTATGCGCCCTTTTCAGATCCTTCCAACTGGAGAGGGTTAACTTCTGCAAAAGTCAACACATCCATGTCTACCGGCTCTGCAGTCTCTCCATTTTGCATAGCAGAACTTGTGTCCACCGCAAACACATTTTTAAACACGGCAGGCTGCAATAACGTAACTTGACCACTGTGTGGCGCTTCATTAAACTCATGAGGACCTTTTCTGTCAGCAGTGACAGACTGTAGTAACACATTATCACTACAAGTAATTTCAGACATTTTAGTTTTACCATTTTTCTCATCAGCAAGGTCAAGTACCCTCTTATCTATCAGAGCGGCACCACAGTTGTCCCCGGCAACCTCTGGCTCCAACACACAGAGCGCCCTGGAGGTTTCTAAGGACACCTCTGCAACCTTACCTACTGTTGGTAAGGGAAATCGCATATCCTGCTTAGCGATCACCCCTACCTCAATACTAGTGAACACATCACCATAAGTACATGAATCATCATCATTCATAAACATAGCAGTTTTATAATCTCTATCAAATTGACTTTTGTCAGAACGCATGGCACCCTGCATGCGACTCAACACATTAACCTTCCTCTCTAAAGGAATTATTTTGCCCACTAGGGCGGCTTCACAGTTGTCCTGGGAAACCATTTGCCTTACCAATACAGGCTCCTTAGCGGTTTCCCTTGGCAACTCTGCAGCACCTGTCTCTATCGCTAGGGAACATGACACACCTAACACATCTCTCTCAACACCCTGCTGGACTACCTTAAGTGCACACAAAGTCCACATATCACTTTCAGTCTTTGATCTTTGATCTCCACACTGCAGCAAGTCCATCTTTACACTTTCTGCAGATCTCCTCACCGGATACATTGCTACTTCACTTGAATCACAAATTGCAACAGTCTTACCATATCTTGAAGCAGGTAACTCTGTCTTTATTTGAGGGCGTTGTCTTTCAGCTGCATTTTTACTGGCCAACTCCCCCTGGTGGCCACAGGATGAAATCACAGTAGGCAACTCCCAATGTTTAGCACCCCCTGCAGACACAACAGAAATCTCCTTGTTGCCAGGGGTGACTGCAAACATATCTGTAAAGGAACCTTGGCCCACCGATAAAGAGTCCTGCTCGGCAACATTACCTCCAGCTGCACCACAAAATCTAGGACAAGAAAATATGCCGTGCCCGAGCTGACCACATTCCAGGCATGGCGTTTGGCGACTTTCTCCTGTTGCTAAGGGAGATGACACTCTCCCAACACGCAGAACTTCACTTGCATCTCTATGGGGATGGCAATACACCTCTTCCCTGTAGCTCCTCCTTCCCATTGGCACATTTTCTCCGGTTGCTAATGGAAACGGTGCTCTCCTAGCTGCACATTGCTGGCTCTCCGACACATGTAAACGTCTCTCTCCCTGAAGCGACGTTGCTTGAAACTTGCCACAACTCTCTGTAGGCCATATCTTTGTCTTGCGGTCCACTGATCTGACATCATAGACGTTGCTATGGGCAACTGCACCCATCTGCTTACTCTTTACATTCAGAGCAGGCTTTTCATATTTTTGCTTTGCTGTAGCTTGCGACAAAGGGCATTTGGAAACTTCATGCCCCCACTCACTGCATCGCAAACAGCACACTTGTTTCTTAACACTTTGCACATAAATAGCTGGCCGGCCTGCACCAGTGCTGCTAGGGGCAACAGCATGAACTTCCCCTTTATTTTGGGTCAGTGCGGCCAAGTGTCGCTTGCACCAATCCACTGCAGACTCAAACTTTGGTGGATTCTCTGCACTTGCAATCCCCTGTGCACTCATTTCAACTGTGTTGCTAGGGACAACAGCATGAACTTTGACTTTGGCTTGGTTCAGCGCAGCCAAGTGCTTTTTGCACGATTCTGGGGCTTGTTCTGTTGGCAACAAACCCTCCAGCCACAAAGTCCTGTCTCTCATTTCAGCAAACCTTGCTTTCTGTTTGCGATTTGTCCTTCGCATCGCTGCAAACAGGGCAATGATTGATAACACAGTTCCTTTTTAAACACAGGAAAAAATGTTGGTGTACTTTCTACAAGACTTGCCAACAGCACACTTTCACACGCAGACTTCACTCTCTGCGATTCCACTTGAATTATCCATTCAAAGGGGCCTTCCCAAATGAATATGTCTCCTCAGGCCACGCTGAGCTTACTTCCACAGGTATGGCACCTGTATGCAACACAGTCCATTAATTGAACTCCTGTGCAATGCAGTTCTCCTGACTGCCACACACAGCTAACAGCAGTTCATAGCAGAAAACTCTAACTTTCAGTTCATATTGGCTGTTCATCATAGCATTGCTGCAAAAACGCACAGTTGCTTTCTACTCACTGTTTTGTTGGTATGCAAGGACCTGGAACTCTTCCAAATTGCCCGCAGCAATCCACCACTTGTAAGATGGGGGTTATTAGACTCCAGTGATAGATGCGGTTTGCCGTGAGTACACCAAGCCAGAACAGCGTTTTTAAGGGCCTGGTAGCCCAATTTTATTTACAAGCTCACAAAATACAAATAGCAGCCCTTGCAGGGGGTTCCACCATTCCTGTATATTGTCCTCCGGCTGTTTCAGACCTCCAACTTAGGCCCATGTTCTGCTCCTCAGAACTACCCATTTCCTAACATTAAGCACACAGCCAACTTACTCCTGACCAGCGTCTTGCTGCTTAATTGCACAAACCTGCCTCATGCAGTAGCTGCACCTATGCAGCGCCTCTGACTCCTCTCAGAGGGCTTTGGGAGCTCACACCTGGCTCCCAGGACCAGACTTCCCGTCTGCGGGTGGGGCCCTGAGCCACAGCCAGGCCAGCACTAAAGAGCTGAACACACAGCTGTGTCGTTAATGTGTCTGTCCATCCAAAATATGGCGAAAACCAGCCATCTTTCAGGAAGGACAGAGTCAAACCATCACAATATATATATATATATATATATATATATATATATATACACACACACAGTGTTTCCCCCGAAAATAAGACCTACCCCAAAAATAAGACCTAGCGCTATTTTCCCAGAGAGCTGCAATATAAGCCCTACCCTGAAAATAAGCCCTAGTTTAAAATGCTTGTTAAATCCTACAATTCACTCTAGTATATAATGTACAATGTGTGTGTTTCTGTAACATCACATTACATAAGACCTACCCCGTGTTTTCGGGGAAACACGGTATATATATATATATGGCCTACACCCCCCTCGTAGTTTGGGGCTACCTCCACACAACCCACTCACCTGGTCTTGCAGGGCCTTCTCCACACAATCCTGTATTTTAGTCCTGGCTACCTCTACAACCCCCCCCCCTTAGTTCATGGCTGCCTCCACAAAACTCCCTCTCCTAGTCCAGGGCCACCTTCGCACACACCCTCTCCTAGTCCACAGCCTCCTCCACATGCCTTTGTTCCTAGTCCACAGGCTTCTTCACACAACACTCTTCACCTAGTTTTGGCTACCTATACACTCCCCCTCTTGCCATGTGAGTGTATTTTTTTATTTTATTGTTTTAATAAAACAGTGGTTTGCAGTCTGCACTTTTCTATGACATTTAAATTGGAGAAGCTGGTAACCAATATAAAGTATGGCCCTGGATGCAACCTGTGATACATCTTTATACTAAAAAGTGAGTGACCTCCTGTTAGTGTGGTCTATCAAACCGGGGGAGAGGTCACCCAGAGAGGATCTTTGGTGGGCACATTGGTTCGGGATAAAGTGTAGATAAGAGGTGTGTCCCCCCCCAAGAAAAAATTAATAACATTTTATATTAGAACACTTGTCCAGGGTTACCGTGATATCGGCACCCGGCCGATTTTCGGATCGGCTGTCGGTGCTGCCACTGCCATTCCTGTTAGGCCTCGTACACACGAGGGGATATGTCCGCTGAAAACGGTCCGATGGACCATTTCAGCAGACATCTCCGCTCGTGTGTATGGGCTAGCGGACAGATTTGTCCACCCGACAGATTTCAAAGCAAGCTTTGAAATCTATCCGGTGGGAATCTGTCCGCCCGACATGTCTGCTGGTTAGTACACTTACCAGCAGACATGTCGTCCCGCACCGCCGCCGAATGTATTCGGCGCATGCGCGGAAGTGTTTTACTTCCTGGTGCGGTGACGTAGCGGTGACGTGGCGGCGTCAACGTCACCACCGCGTCACCGCCACGTCACCGCGCCGTTCGGCGGCGGGGAATTTGATCCGATGGTGTGTACACGCCATCGGATCAAACTCCCGATCGGACATATCCGATGGAAATGGTCCGCGGACCGTTTTCATCGGATAAGTCCGATGGTGTGTACGAGGCCTTAAGGGAAACAGGGAAAACAGCCGGTTCCCTATTGCGCATGTGCGAAGTGCGCTGCACTTTCTAATTGGCCAGCGGCGGCAGAAGGAGGAGGGGGACGAACTTCCAAAGCGCTGTCCCCGCAAGTGGGGAAGGGGGACCTGTACCCGTTCCCCCCTGAAAGGTGCCAAATGTGGCAACCGGGGGGGTGGGACAGATAGGTGGAAGTTCTTCTTTTGATTCGAACTCTGCTTTAAATAAATTCCTTATGCACATGCAAGACATTTGTTGCATTTTCTAAAGATACTTCAAGAACAATATTTGCTATCTTATACTGATTCACATTGTTTATTTGCTTTCTGCTTTTTTGTTTTTGTTTTATTGCACAGATTACATTTTTAAGATACATATCGTTTGTATAATTTAGGGAGAGGATTTAATTACAGAGAACTTAATTTGTTCAATGTGTGTTAGGTTAGCCTGTTAAGTGGGCAGGAGCTGTCAAACTTGAGGTGACCTCTAAGGCCGCGTACACACGGAGGGACATATGCGATGGAAACGGTCCTCGGACCGTTTTTATCGGATATGTCCGCCGGGCTATTTTGGTCCGATGGCGTGTACACACCATCGGATCAAAATCCCCGCCGGCAGACAGCGCGGTGACGTGGCGGTGACGTTGACGCCGCCACGTCACTGCACCAGGAAGTAAACAACTTCCACGCATGCGTCGCATCCATACGACGCTTGTGCAGGCAGATATGTCCGCTGGTTAGTGTACTAACCAGCGGACATATCCGCTGGCATGCTTTAAAATTTGTCTGCCGGTCGCCAGGGGAAGACAATGGCTCAGCAGGAGGGATCCCCCTGTCAACACTGCACGATAGGGGTATCGTACAAATTTGCAGCGTGTATGGCTGGCCTTAGAGAAAACAAAATAATGGGCAAATCTTCCATTATTAATCCTGTACAATAGATTCTCTTTTATCATGTTGAAAGAGGAAGATCTATATCATTCAGCTCTTGTCAGTCGTTGTCTTTTTATTTTCAACTGGACTGGATAGATGTTAGAATTACATCTACAATTGGAAAATACAATTAGAAAATACCACATCTAAATAAAGCCATAGTATCAATATACACGAGCATTCCTCCCGAAAATAAGGATAATGCCAGAGTATGTGGCAATTCACTGCACTCGCCACCTAATAAGTTTACACAACAATAGACATTGACCTAAAATTCTGCTGTATGAGAAGTTCCACTTTGTGCCTCATCACGTTTATTATTCATATTTTTTCAGCTGCTTGATATTCATTCTGCAGCGAGCTGGTGATACATTCCTGAACACCTCTGATTTGTGACACACTCCTAGATCTTAGAGTGAAATGAATGGATGGGAGCTTAGGGAGGAAAAAGCTTTTTATACCAGTTTATCCTGCAATGTTTTTCAGCTTTGAAAAGCAAATGTCCTCTTTTCTGTGGGTTTTGTGACTGCTAGCAATTTAAAGGAGAGGCAGAAATATGATCCAAGAACAAACAGAGTAAAATACACATGAAAAAAACGGGGGTGACCGAGAGGTTCTGCTTGGGGGATCCTTGTCATTTTTGGTAATGTTTTATTAGCCAAGCAGATACAGAGAAGATTAACATGAATTTCACAAAGTGAAACATGGATTACAGAATGTACAGTGAGCTGGGCTTCACATCACTGGGTTTGTTGTACATATTTTTATGCCTGCAATTTACATTGGAGACATCACTGGTTGTCACTGATGTCCAAGTCTAGTCAGTCATTCCCAGGATAATTAACCATGTTGTAGTTCTGAGGACAGGCTAGGTTTCAGCGGAAGGTGGGGGGGAATGCTTTTTTCGGCACCTCCAGCACTAAATGTATGCAATGCCAAGGGGTGCTGGGGTGTGATGAAGGGTCTACTAAAGCTGGGGTATCGATTGTTGCTGGAAGGGATCTATTTTTGCATTGCAGACTATTGTTGCTGGTGGAGGATCTTTGTTATTGGGGGGTCAATTGTTACTGGAGAGTCTAATGATGCTGACTGCTGGGAGATCTATTGTTGCTGCTGGGGTATTTGTTGCTAGGAGGGTCTATTGCTGCTGGCTGCGGGGGATCTGTTTTTTTGCTTTTCTTGTTATCATTGCCAAATTCCATACAAATTACTTAACATTACAAAATGATAACGGGTTCTGTATTCTCTAAAATAAGCTGTACTGGGAGCTGGGCAGGGGGTGGAAACAAGTGTTGGTGCTCAGAGCTGGGTAGGGGAGTTCCGGCACCCTTTCCCTGAGAAAAAAAGCACTGCTTACTAGTAGGGATGAGGCTTTGGTGAATCCTGAATGTCGTTGTTTTTCTTGGTTTTGTATAAGGATAAGTTGGTGTTTAGTCCATGGAATTCTTTATTACCTAAAGTAGTACTTGTATTGCTAGCCTTGCCTGTGTTTGACTTGAGCAAGAATGCCCTTAGGCACGATTCACATCTATGCATGTTGCTTTTGACTGTTTCTGCAGTGCTTTTTGCTGTGCTTTCCACGTTTTTGTAACCATGTTTTTACCACGATTTTCTGTGATTTGCGCTATTTTTTATTTATTTTTTCCATTCACTGTATATAGCCGGCTGCTAACAAGTGGGCCGAGAAACCGCCTGCCGCTTCCCTATCAACCGATATGGAGTCAGCTGTCAGCTGGCTTCCTCACTGACAGCTGAATGTAAAAAATGTATAAAAAAAACTGCGTTGGGTCCCTCCCAAAACCATACCAGACCCTTCGGTCTGGTATGAAATTGAAGAGGACACCCCATACCAATTTTTTTTTTTTTTTTTTTTTTAGAAATTACGTGGGATCCCCCCCAAAATCCATGCCAGACCCTTATCCGATCGAGCAAGCTCCCCATCCCTCAAACCATACCAGGCCGCATGTCCTTAAAGTAGTGTAATGTGTCAAAAGACAATAGACAGTTTTGGACATCCTCTGGTCATCTTCTTCTTCCTTTCAGTCTTTTTCTTCTTCCTCCAGTCTTCTTCTTTCTCTGCCACCACTCTCGCCACCGACCCTCCGAAAATAAAAAAACAAATCTCCTCTGATGCTGCGATGGGGCGAATGATGTCATTCAGGGACACTGCCCCCTTGTGACATCACAATGGGGCAGGGTCTCCTGATCATGACATCCGATGGCCGTGCCCCACAGTTACATATGAAATGTGCGACATTGAAGGGACAGATCCGCGGGCGCAGCTTCAGAGGAGGATCATTTCTTTTATTTTCAGCAGGTCGGTTGCAGGAGCGTCAGTGGAGGAAGATGAACACAGGACAAAGAAGACAGGAGAAAAAAGAAGACCAGAGAAAGAAGAAGATTAGATAGATTATCCCACACAGGAGCAAACCCAGACACAATACTGTGGGCCCGAGTGGGCATCAAACAACTGCAGAATATAGTGGGGGGGGGGGACTACTTACATTTGACCAACTAAAGGATAGATACTTCCTCCCAAACTGGTATATTTTCTGCGATCTGCAGTTGTTGAAATGCATTTGTGGCACAATTCAGTACTGGTACTTTGGAGCTTAAAGCGAAGGTTCACCCTAAATATAGTATTTTTCCATGTGATCCAGCATACTGGCGTCAGCGCCAGTATGCTGTTTTTTTTTTAATGCCCCACTTACTGTTTAATCTTCAATTTTGATTTAGCGCCCCCACAGTGGATGGCGCCTGTATAGCCTGTCACTGCTTCCGAAAACACCCGACTCGGGTATTTCCGGCGCAATACGGTGCCTGCGCACAGACCTAGGAGCTGACTGCGCAGGCGCCATATTTCTCTGAGTCCTATTTCGGAGAAATACGGCGCCTGCGCAGTCAGCTCCTAGGTCTGTGCGCAGGCGTCGTATTGCGCCGGAAATACCCGAGTTCTAAATCGGGTGTTTTCGGGACCAGTGACGGGCTATAGAGGCGCCATAAATCAAAATTGAAGATTGAACAGTAAGTGGGGCATTAAAAAAAAAAAAAAACAGCATACTGGCGCTGACGCCAGTATGCTGGATCACATGGAAAAATACTATATTTAGGGTGAACCTCCTCTTTAAGTCTTATCCTCTGAAACAGTTATTGTGTGATGAATCAATGCAGAAGCCATTGTTGGAAGTGAATAAAGAACTATTTGTTGAAAAGCCAAAAGCACTGAGTAAGTGTAAGGACAAATGGATCTCAATACCCGATTTTCAGGGGGATGATTTGGATGTGATGTGGGATCACCTGTTTAGGACTTTTGGTGTCCAATTCAAAATGCTCCATAGGGTTTATTATACCCCAGCAAGAATAGCCAGCATCTATGGTACGGGTGAGCAGAATTATGTCACTGTTCTGCTAATCCTGATGATTATGTAATGTACCCTGCTCCCATGTAATGTACCCTGCTCCCATGTAATGTACCCTGCTCCCATGTAATGTACCCTGCTCTCATGTAATGTTCTCTTCTCTCATTAATGTGCCCTGCCCCTGTGTACTGTGCCCTCCTGACCTCCTGTACATTGCTTATCTGAGGTTCAACCCACATTTGAACACATTTCACATTAAATGGGTATGTTTCAAAATTGACTCTATTATTTGATGCTATTTCAAAAAACAATTGTTATATCAACAGATATATCACACTAGTTCTCCGTCAGCTGTAAATGTGAGCATAATTGCAGTGGTTCCCTGAACCCCTGAAACTTTTTGCTAAGGGTTCCACCAAGGTAAAAAGTTGGATGAACCTTTGATTAAGCTAACACTTCAGCCTCCTGGGAGATGCCCCCCCCCCCCCCCCGAAGCATACAGCATATGGCACATACTCAAGGGGGGAGGGGTGTCACTCTCCACCAGGGCTGGACTGGGACAAAAATTTGGCCCTGGACTTCATCCAGACTGGCCAACTTTCACAGGTCTCTCCCATGGCGGCCAGACAACTCCCGCACCCCTTACCCCGGCCACCCAAGCCCCCTCTCCCCATTCACTAGCCACTAGCCGTTTTGACTTTATTAGAGTAGAACGGCTGGTACTGGTACTCTTATAGGCAGTACCAGTGGGGAAGCTAGACATTATTTCACCTGAGGTAAAGAATCAGTTTGGTGCCCCCCCCCCCTTATGGGACAAGATTAGGCAGAAGTAAGAAACTCCCAGGCCAAAGCTGTTAAGTCAGCTGTCTGTAGGGTTACCACCTCATCCCTTTAAAACTGAACACCTATTAATTACACAGGTTCTGTAAAGATTAAGGCTGTAATTAAACTAAAGTAGTGCCTTATTTGCATTAAATTAGCCACAGAACCTGTGTAATTAATAGGTGTTCAGTTTTAAAGGGATGAGGTGGCAACCCTAGCTGTCTGTCCTCTCCCCCATGTTCCTCTGTCGTCGTCTCTGCTCCTCTGGTCCTCCCCTTCTTCTTTGTTCCCCCAAGTAAGCGCCGCGGGAAGGGAGAGACAAAGGAGCGGAGGGGGGCGGCAGTCCGCTGTCACTAAAGCCGGCCCACTGAGCCATCGGCCCACCGGGAAACTCCCTGTAGTCTGAATGGCCAGTCCATCCCTGCTCTCCACCAATCAACTGTCAGATTTAATGGAGCTATGTACTCTAACTCTGCAGTGTGTTTGACATTAGATCCCAGCCCCCTGTATTCTGCTGCTGAAATCAGTTGTAAAATGTGTGTTTTGGAAGACTGTAGTGGGTAGAGGGCTGCAGGTAAACAGGTAATACTTATGAAGGAGGATTTGTTTCATCTCTGTGTATCACCTGAGGCTTGTCACTTTACTGGGTATATGTGGGGGTTTACAACCACTTTCATTTAGAGAATTCCTCCACTGCAGTCCCTTTATAAACCAACACCTGAGAGTTTTGATATTGTTTCCCCAGCTAAGCTCTGTATTTTCTCCAATCGACCTCCTGTCATTACAGCACACAGTAGTGACGTACAGTAGAGGTCAGAGGAGAAACCACAGTGCACACGTTCTGTACATTAGAGCAGTGTTTGGATGCACGAATAGTGGGAGAGAAAATGTTTACTATCCTCCTTTTATAAGCACTTTGATTTCAGCGACTAAGTAACTTTAAAGGGGTTGTAAAGGTAAAAGTTTTTTTACCTTAATGCATCCTATGCATTAAGGTAAAAAAACCATCTCACAGCTCCGCCCCCCCCCCCACCGAGTCCCCGTTTTACTTACCTTACCATTCGAAACTCCCGGGCGCGTCCACGTCATCCTCTTCGGTTCCCAGCCTGGCCGTTGATTGGCTAGACTGGGCGGATTGATAGTAGCGCAGCCATTGGCTGGCGATGCTGTCAATCACAGCGGACGATGCGGCGCACCGGGGGCGGAGCCGAGTGATACAGTTGGTGGCTATGGCCGCCGCTGTATCACGGGAGCGCACTCGCAAAAGCTTTCCACTGTGCGAGCGCCCTCTCATGAAGATGGAAAGCTTTTGCGAGGAGGAGCCCAGACAGCCGCCGAGGGACCCCAGAAGACAGCTTTCCGGGCCACTCTGTGCAAAATGAACTGCACAGTGAAGGTAAGTATAACATGTTTGTTATTTAAAAAAAAAAAAGCCCTGACTTTTTAGTGTCCCTTTAAGGACAGATATGCAAGAAGTGAAAGTTTGGTAAATAGAATACTTTTTTCTGGTCAGTGTACAGTATGTGGAGTGAATGCATGATTCAATTGACAACCCTGAAGTCAGCATCTTTAAAAACACATCTGCAATAGCAGCTCCAATACCTGATCAATTACTTTTAATAAGCAGTCACAAGGTATGAAGCATTATAAGCCATATTAGCCCTCAGATAAGCTTGGGTCAAATACACTGTCTAAAAATATACAGAACAATCTGGCACTCTAGCGTTCCTCACACACTTCCTCCCTCTTGGCGCTGGTTTGTTCTATTTTTACAATTATATAGTTCACTGGGTCTGCCATTATCCTCTTTGATGTTTGGATTGTGCATCAATGTGCATTCTCCAGCTAAAATCTAAAGATTTCTGGATTAGTTGCATGCCTAATCAATGGGTAAAGCCATTCCTTTGTGTCTTTCCTCCTCTTATCCCTAGCACACATAGCAATTATGTAGCAGAGAGAGGATTGTGCAGGAGTTCTATATAGAAGGCTGATTACTGCCACCATTGTATTGCACTGAATGGCTGATGGTAAACAATATCATATCAAGAAAGTGTTTTAATGAACACAGGGATCTAAAAATGCACCCCCCTAAATATATCCCCCTGATTATCAAATAATTTTTCTATGGTTACCTTAACATAAGCTTACACTGTACGATTAACTGACTAAAGACCGTACACACAATCAGGCTTTTGCCTGGCCAAACTCTCATTGGAATTCCGACAGAATTCAGTCAGACTTTTTCCATAGGAAATTCCGATCGTGTGTACGGGGCTTTAGGCATACTTCCCAACTTTTTTGAGATGGGAATGGGGGACACCTATCAGCAAAAGTATACAGGCATAGGAGACACATCCTACCACGCCCTCTTAAAGGAGAATTGTACAAAAAAACAAGATTGGTTATGCCTACAAGTGCTTTTTTTATCACTATTATTCATTTATATTGGCTCTTGGAATTTACAAATGCAGCAATTTAGAAATCAGATGAAAGGATTTAGCACTGGAAAACACCTTTTTGATAGATAAAAAGTGCATTTTATATACAATTATATGGATCAGACCAAAATTAGGGACAAATCAGGAGTAATAAGGGACAGAGGCACAATCAGGGACAATCCCTCCAAATCAGGGACAGTTGGGGGGAGCTATGCTAAGAGGTCAATTCACTAATGCCCCGTACACACAATCTATTCCGACGCATGCTCGGAAACAATTTGACGCATGTTTGGAAGCATTGAACTTAATTTTCTCGGCTTGTTGTAGTGGTGTACGTCACCACATTCTTGACGGATGAAAGTTCAGAGTACTTTCGTGTGACCGTGTGTATGCAAGCCAAGCTCGATGGTTTTTCCGATGGAAAATCTGATCGTGTATATGCGGCATAGGAGTTAAATAAAGGAGAATAATATGCGGTAAAATACCACATGTGGTAACAGTTGTGCAAGTGTTGAATTCACTAAGAACTTGGAGTTAAATACTGAATGCAGCATTTGTTCGATTTAGCTGTAATTACCACATTAGTAAATGCGGTAATTTACCACATTGAGCCGGGTGCTAAGGAGCAGGCCCAGGAGGCTGGCCGCTGCGTCCTTAAAAACCAATGACTCATCCACTGTCAGCGGGACTTCCCCGCTTACAGCTGATTTAACTGGTTGCTGACCAGCCGCCGCAGTTCTTTTCCCATAGCTCTACGTCGGCTCCTTAAGCGGCCACTAGGGGCGCACACGCGCAATGTATGAACGGAAGATCAGTGATTTCCCCTAGTGAGTCCTTCCCCCATACAGTTAGAACACACCCAGGAACATACTTAACCCCTTCCCCGCCCCCTAGTGTTAACCCCTTCACTGCCAGTGGCATTTTTATAGTAATCCAATGCATTTTATAGCACTGATCGCTATAAAAATGCCAATGGTCCCAAAAATGTGTCAAAAGTGTCCGAAGTGTCCGCCATAATGTCGCAGTACTGAAAAAAAACGCTGATCGCCGCCATTACTAGGAAGAAAAAAATAATAAAAATGCCATAAAACTACCCCCTATTTTGTTAACGCTATAACTTTTGTGCAAACCAATCAATAAACGCTTATTGTGATTTTTTTTTTACGAAAAATAGGTAGAAGAATAGTAATCGGCCTAAACTGAGGAAAACATTTTTTTTTATATATATATTTTTGGGCGATATTTATTATAGCAAAAAGTAAAAAATATTGCATTTTTTTCAAAATAGTCGCTCTATTTTTGTTTATAGCGCAAAATTTTTAAAACCGCAGAGGTGATCAAATACCACCAAAAGAAAGCTCTATTTGTGGGAAAAAAATACGCCATTTTTGTTTGGGAGCCACGTCGCATGACCGCGCAATTGTCAGTTAAAGCGACGCAGTGGCAAATCGCAAAAAGTGCTCTGGTCATTGGGCAGCAATATGGTCCGGGGGTTAAGTGGTTAAAAAAATGACAATTAAAAAATATGAAAAAAATAAAAAACTGTGTGGCCCATCACACCCTCCCCCCAGTCCATACCCCCTTTGGGTCTGTTATTGATTTTAAGGGGAACCCCTTGCCAATTAAAACAAAAATGGTGTGGGGTCCCACCATAATCCACACCAGACCCTTATCCGAACATGCAGCCCCGCAGGTCAGGAAAGAGGGGGGCAAGCAAGCACCCCCACTCCTGAACCATACCAGGCCACTTGCCCTCAACATGGTGGGGGTGGGTGCTTTGGGGCAGGTGGGTTGTGCCCCCCACCCCAAAGAACCTTGTCCCCATGTTGATGGGGACAAGGGCCTCATCCCCACAACTGCCCCGCAACCAGCCAAGGAGCTGGTGCACACAATTGGCACCTTCTAGCCCTGGGGCTGCTTTTTAGAAGGAGGATCGGCCTGGCACACTGCAGTCCCATGGAGAACGGATACCTCCACTAAGACTGCTGCACTCTTCAGTGACCGTGGCAAGATACACCTTCACCCATGCTGTTCTCTGCAGCCACCTGTGAATGGGGTGTGTCCTTATCACCCCATGCAAACTAGAATTATCCAGCAAATTTTTTAGCTTTCAGTGCCGATCCCTGGTTTCCCACTCACTGCTGTCAATTGTAAATACAGAAGCACGACTTCTGTATACAAGTGACAGCACTCCTCTGCTAGTGGCTCCAACAACCATCCCTGCCCTGCATATTCCTATGACAGCAAAGGGGGAGCTGCTTAAATCCTATGGCAGAAGCTAATCGAGAAGCTGGCAACCTGCGCTCCTGTGTTGTAAGCTGTAGCTGCTATTGTGCAGCAGCTCTGCTACAAATAGTTTCAGGGTGGTAAAGAAATAATTTGGGGGGAGGGGGTGCTCTGTGCTAGAAGCACTCTAGGCACAGCACACTCCTTAACCCTGCACTGTATGTCAGGGCTCTGTTTAGACTCTTGATATCAAAAAACGAAATAAAAATAAAAACTACTGACACTATCCATTGCTCTACCGACACCGTCCACTGGCCTCACAAAATATTTGTAAAAAAATAATAAGAGAAGGATGAGAATGAGAGAGAAGTAACAGATAGATTGCTGTTCCCTGTACACATGGAGTTCTGTGTTTTGTAAACGCAAAACCCTGTATGTCTGATTGGCCACAAATTATTGACTGAAATCAGCTGCCAAACTTGTGCTTTGTCCAATTACAGCACGGGGCAGAAGGGCTCAAGGCCAGAAGTAAGAAGTACAAGTACTGCAGGCAGAAAGTAGTTGATTTACTTTTGGTATTTCATGGTAGTTGATGGAAAATGCAGTCATTCACTGGCTGCCTATGTACCTGGAAACTCCATGATTAAGTGCACTGTGCCCAATACTCACTGAGAGATATTTATCAATTTTGACGCAGAGCACAGCATTGCTTACCAGGAGCATGAGACCAAAGGTGGGATGGATTTACTATATAGTTTAGCTCCATTGATAACTGCCCCCCTCCCCCGTCTGGTCGCACTGAAACAGATTAAAACGTGCCCCTGACCATTTCTTAATCGTGCATTTGTGTAGAGAAGAGACTGTTTCAGACCTATGCAAACCTGCCTCAATCAATCGGCTGCTTAGGATTCCAGGCACAGGGGTAGCAATGAACATAAATTGTAACATCATGTTTGCTAAACGACAGCCATCATGATTTGTGCCTAGTGTTTAAATGTTCCTCTCTGTCCCTTTTTTTTAGTCCATATTTTGTAGCAAGCAGTGGGAGACTTGATAATTCCACTGGTGCAACACAAGGAAGAGAAGTAGCACTAAAATTAAGTGGGTGGTTCGATGTGCAGCTCACCATTTTTATAAGTGTGCAATGTGGTTGTTCAATTGAAAATGGTGGGGAAGAGGAAGGCACACAGACACCTCCCAGTGATGACTTGCCTAAAAAAAGTTATGGACTTGCTCCGATGACAAAAATGTTTATAATAGTAATAAAATATTTTTTAAGCTCTATACTGACTATTGTAAAAAAAATAATAAAAAAAATCCATATACCCAGAATACGAGACGTACAATTTAGTATAAGTTTTCTGTGCAGCTAGCATGTATTATAAGATTTATTTTAACTGTAATTACTGTGGATGTACAGTGCCTTGAAAAAGTATTCATACCCCTTGAAATTTTCCACACTTTGTCATGTTACAGCCAAAAACGTAAATGTATTTTATTGGGATTTTATGTGATAGACCAACACAAAGTGACACATAGTTGTGAAGTAGAAGTAAAATGATAAACGTTGTTCATTTTTTTTTTACAAATTGCGGAAAGTATGACGTGCATTTGTATTCAGCCCTCTTTAATCCGATTTCCCCATTAAAAAGTTGAACCAATTGCCTTCAGAAGTCACCTAATTAGTAAATAGAGTCCACCTGTGTGTAATTTAATTTCAGTATAAATACAGCTGTTCTGTGAAGCCCTCATATGTTTGTTAGAGAACCTTAGCGAACAAACGGCCTCCCCGTTCTGACGTCACCGCATCACGTGATTGGACCCGGAAGATTCGGGCTGCACGTTCTGAAGCTGACCGGCTTGCTATGTTTTAAATCGCTCCATTTTATCTACATTGATGTAAGTGTACATCTTTTTATCTAAATAAACGTCCGTAAGGTTTTATGCTATGCAAGTCTTCCCTTTCTCTCTGCATATCCCTTCCTGTTTGGCATTACCTGAGGAATCACCTACTGGTTAAGATCTGCTCGTGGTAGCTGACTGATCCGAGGATCCCATAGGTTTATGCTGTTTTTGATCTCTCTGAGATCTATCTTTCTGGTAAGGGTAAGTGTTTGATCGTGGTGGATGGACTTTGTCATCACTGTCGTTGGACCTTTTTTGGATCTATTTTACACTGGGGTCAATACTGTCACCTACCCATCTGTTTTGGACTTTAATCTCTTTAGATCTCCAACTGTTTATGTGTTTGAGGCACTCACATATGTGTCATCACATGTATCACTGACGTTGTATTCATTTTGTACACTTTATGAGGCACAGTGCACTTTAACTTTAGCGCGACTCCCCGTTTTTTCTTTATTTTGCTGTATATGTTGTATAACATTTTTTGAGTCGCAGCTTGCTATTTAGTTTAATATATGGTATGCGCAGTATTTTTTTATGCTATACTTTACTATCACTGATACAATCTAGCTGATTGTATTTTTTCTGCTGAAACCTAACTTGAAAGATACAAATCTGCTATTGATTCCACCCTGCAGGAAGAGCTGTGTCCTTGCTGATGCAAATGTATTGCACATAAAGATGTCCCTTTACTACATGGGTGGTAGAAAGCTTATCACATTATTCACTTTTGAATATTTTGCATTTGATTTGTCTAATGCTCTTCATTGTCAGAGAAGGCCACTGAAGACCTCTTGACAGAAAAGCATGGACCTTGCATTAACATTGTCATAGGTGTCTAGTACAGCCATTTCAGGATGCACAATAAACACTTAATTGAAATGAATTTGACATCACTCATCAACTGTGGGTAATTCCATCCTGTTACTCCGATGGGGTTTTTCCGGTTGCTGATTTTAACCTTTAATGTTACAAATATTGACATCCAGTCTCAAAAATAATCCCCATAAAAGGTCAGCTGTCAAATACCTACCTAAAATTACCCTGAAAAAATAAGTAATGCATGTAAATTTGGAAATACAAATCTCAACAAACAATATATGAAGATGACCACCAAATAATATAATAATGATATTTTATTTTAGAGGGTTTTAAAGTTTCACTAAACTTGCATCATAAACTATTAATAAATGGTGTATTGCATGCTGTTCCTACTCAGTCACTAAGGGGTTAATTTTCTGTATTCTGCATGAAAAACTAGTTGATCCTTCTGCTCTCTATCTCCTCCTTCTGTCCAAGTCCCCAGTGCAGCTAGGGATTTTGCAGCTATGTGGCAACTCTGCACACGCTCAGTTTTCAGTGAGATTCTATGCTGAGCATTTCATCCCTATCACAGCTGAGCATTTTACTTTCAAATACATAGATGTATGACAATGTAAAACTGTTAATTGATAATAAATATATATATATATATATATATATATATATATATATACTGTACTAATTGGCGTATAACACTCACTTTTTTTACCCTGAAAAAAAAGGGTAAACTGTATCTGTGTCTTATACGCAGGGGGCTGTGGACATTTTTTTTCCTGAAACTTCCCTCTTAAAGTTAGGGTGCGTGTTATACGCCTGTGCGTGTTATACGCCGATAAATACGATTACAATAAAAATAATAAACAAATAATTACAGTGCCATCTACATACAGAAATAGAAGTGACAATGTAATTTAAACAGTGTGTGCTTTGTATCACTTTACAGAATAATCAAATGAATACTGCTACTGATACCCTGATAAAACATAACAGATGTATTCACCTCAGAGGCTTGATCATACATTTAGCAAACATATATGCTGATTTAACCACAAGACTACCGCCCACTATGAAATGACGGTGGGACGATAAGCCTCTCGTTCTGGGGGGACGTCATATGACGTCCTCGCCTTCCCGAGCCACTAGGGGGTGCGCTTGCATCTGCCGCGTCACTGGGAACCTGATGCGTGTGCCCGGCGGCCACGATGGCCCAGTAACTGAGCAGGACCTGTGGATCTCTGTGTGTAAACACAGAGATCCACATCCTGTCAGCGTGAGGAGACCGATGTTGTGTCCCTTGTACATGGGGACACCGATCGGTCACCTCCCCCAGTCAGTCCCCTTCCCCTTAGTTATAATCAAGTTATAATCACTCACTAGCGCACACTTTTAACACTTTATCGCCCCCTAGTGTTAACCCCTTCCCTGCCAGTCACATTTACACAGCAATCGGTGCATATTCATAGCATTGTTCGCCTGTATAAATGACAATGGTCTCAAAATAGTGTTAAAAGTGTTGATGTGTCCTCCACAATATCGCAGTCACGATAAAAATCACTGATCGCCGCCATTACCTAGTAAAAAAATAAATCTATAAATCTATCCCCTATTTTGTAGCCGCTATAACTTTTGCGCAAACCAAAGAATACATATCGGCCAAAACTGAGGAAAACATTTTTTTTTTATATCTTTTTGGGGGATATTTATTCTAGCAAAAAGTAAAAAAATTTAGCTTTTTTAAAATTTGTCGCTTTTGTTTATATCGCAAAAAAACGCAGAGGTGATCAAATACCACCAAAAGAAAGCTCTATTTGTGGGGGGGAAAAAACATTTGGTTACAGTGTTGCATGGCTGCGCAATTGTCATTCAAAATGTGACAGCGCTGAAAGCTGAAAAATGGCTTGGGCAGGAAGGGGGTGAAAGTGCCCAGTATTGAGGTGGTTAAACTAATTTTGACTTTTTGCATAAAACATAATACTTTAACCAATCAGATTTTACCTATAAATAACGTATATCAACACTTTACTCATATCATCATAAACAGGCTTTCATGAGTTGGCCTTCCAGTGTCCATAGGAATCTATTACTTACAATGAGTGGCAGTGTACAGTTTCTTTAGTACATGTGTTGCGCCCCCTTGCTTTCAGCATGGGCACTACGCTAAAGTTAGTTGGACTGGGAGAGTTACATTGCTCCCAGTCATGATTTACCTAAATTATGACCTCTGTAATCCCGGAAAGGTCCACTGGGTCAGTCTGTATTCTAGGGATGTGGTATCATCTCTGGTCGGCAGTTGGCGCCAGAGGGATTTCTGGCAGAGCAAGTCCTCTCCAGCAGCCAATTGGAGGAGTTCGTCCCTCGCGGGGCATGCTGGGGAGGAGTATATATGTGACAGGTGTCACGTGCTCAGGGTCTTTCTTCTTCTCGGGGTTCCGGGTGCGGCATCCACCTTTAGAGTGCGCGCATCCATGGACCCCGCCAGCGTGGCCCACCTGGCCAAGCTCACAGGCTTTACCGAGCCTCAACTGGAGGCGAAAGGGGACCCCAGTGACCTACTGGGTTCCCAGTCCTATTGAATGGATCCCAGGCTGTGTGCTGTACGATTGGGGGATCGGCTCGAGGGAAACCCGGAGGCAGGTTGTCCACAGGGCCCGAACGAATCAATTGGGGATCCGGTGACCGGGATGCTGACAGGTACGCTTTACTGTCTCCCGGTGACCTGTGCTATAATTTATTCGCTCTATTTATTCACCTAATCTCATCTAAAGCAATTGGCCTGTGGCAGAGGCCCTAGAGCCAGGTCTGTGTGAAAGAACTGTTCCTCCCAGACATCTAAAGTGACACCTCGGCTGCCAGGTTAGAGAAAGGAAACCTGTCCGTGGGCACTTCACCCACTCAGGCAGGAGTGGCGACGAACTTACAAACTGGTACTAATAATGGGCAGGCTTGCCCGTTCATATCCAGGCCTGACACCGCAAGTTCTCCTCTTCTTTCATCAACCTGTCCTTCCTTCCTAATTGAAGTTGATGTTGGCTGTGTTGGCCTGGAAATAAAGCATTGGAAAAATCTTTATTGACTGTCTGGACCTTCGCTCATTACTTTGTTCCTGTATCGCACCCCTAGACAAAGCCAAGGGTAACTTATTTTGCCGATCCCAACAATCATCCAGCAGGTCCTTCGGGGGTAGCGCTACACATGATTTGAGCATAAAGAGTATTAAGGCACACTCATGCAAAGAGTATAGATACATATACAGTATATTCATAGATTAAAGATAAAAAACACAAAAAATGTGCGGACATATAAGACGACCTTTTACACAAAAAATTTGGCTCAAAAATCAGGGGTCATCTTATACACCGGATGCAGACTGCGGGCGTCCATTTTTTAAAAGCCGCGCCTCCTCATGGTACTGTTCCTTGATAGGCTCAATGACCTGCCTATCACGGACATCGTCTCATCCTCTGCTGGGAAACTGAGTGTTCCGCCTATCACAGCACGAGGAAGAGGCGCGGCTTTCTAAAAAATGGACGCCCGCAGTCTGACTCACTAAAGTAATAAAGATCGGCGATGTGAGGTGTGGTGAGGCAATGGCACAGTGTGGTGAGGCAATGGCAAAGCGAGGGGTCGTCTTATATGGTGAGTATATCCCAAAACCAACACTTTAGCTGGAAAATTAGGGGGTCGTCTTATACGCCCAGCTGCCTTATATGCCGGCAAATACGGTATTTGACTTTTATTCTGATCTTCTGATCTCAGTATTCCATCACAGAGAACCAAGTATGCAGCAAGTAAAATTGCAATTCTCATCTGCATATGCGTGACTTAAAAAGGCAGGGGACCAGCATGACAGACGGGCAACAAGAATTTTCAGAAAGAAGTCAGCAAAGACAACCTTTGAATGTTTATCTTAAAGCTGTGGTAAACTGCTGAAAAAAAACAACCCTGCGAGACAATGGCATAATGTGCTAGTATGCAATGCATACTAGCACATTATGCCATTGTCCTCAAGTTTTTTTAATGAAACACTCACCTTAGAACAAAGCCCTTCCAGCGGTGCACGCTCGCAACTGAATTTACTCTCCTGTCCTTTCTTCCTGGATCACAGGCTCCGACGCTATGAGTGGCCGGAGCCGCGATGACGTCAGTGTCGTGTGCGCGTGCGGGGAGCCCTCAGCTCCGGCAAGAAACTGTGAAGGTCCAGTAAGGTATGCCGTCCCTTCAGGGCACATGCACTGCTGACGTCAGCGGCTGCATGCAGGATATATATCTCCTAAACAGTTCACATTTAGGAGATATTCATTTTACCTACAGGTAATCCTTATTATAGGCTTACCTGTAGGTAAAAATAAAAAAGTGGGGTTTACAACCGCTTTAACAGGTTTCTATTACATTTGTCTGTATTAAAATAGTAACTATTTGTATTGATATCACAAGCTCAGAAAATTACCAGTCTCTTTGAGGTATTTATTTCTCTCAGCACATCCTATACAGACCTCTCTTAACGCATTTCATGTTCAAGAGTTTAATAACAACTTCAGAGTCATCCTCCGACTTAAATAAAGCTAAATAAGGGGGACATAATAATACTGCCTGGAAAAAAAAACCTAGTCAAATTCTCACATAAGCGCAATATATATTTTTTTAATAATATACCCTTACACTCTGAAGTAAGATAAACTAAAACTATTGTTTGCAGTTGATCTTCAAAATTACAGGTATAAAGAAAATAATGATATTTTTTTATCATAAAACCTGGCTGACATGCCCTTATTTATCAGCCTTAAGCTGATTTGGCCAGGCAGGCTATAATAACTTGATGTCAATTCACTCAAAATGTGTATTTTGTTTGTAAGTGGATAGTGAGCTAAATTGCCTGCTAACTAACAGAACAAAGAGAGAAAAATCTGAGCCACTGCACACCATACCAGCCCAGCATGTAATGTGTAAAGTAATAGCAGCCTCAACCTAACTCCATCCAGGCCATGCCCCCCAACATGTTTCGCCCACCTACGGGGCTTAGTCACACATAAATATGCCCCCGCAGGTGGAAAGAAACATTTCAGGGACGTGGCCTGGATAGAGTTAGGCTGAGGCAGCTATCACTTATTACATACTGGGCTTGTATGGTGTGCAGTGGCTGAGCTTTTTCTCTTTTTGTTCTGTGGATTACATGGAGTCGGGCTGGACTCCTAGCCTGATCTGCACTCTCAGAGGAACACACTGAATGGGGGACATAGATGCCAGAGCGGAGACCCTAAAGTCAGTTTAGGGTCCACCTGCTAATTAACCTCATTGAAGATGCTATTGATTTTAACAGAATCTCAATTGCTTGCTGCAGTAGGAATCCTGTTATATTTATTGCATTCTCTCTGCTTTAAAACAAAAATCCATTGGAAAAAGTGAGATCCTAAGTAGATGGGCAAAATTGGCAGTTTTACCACAGTCCCTGAGGGCTAGGAGAAACCAAAGGGTGGGGTCACCCATCGAGCATCAACTTAGTCAGTTTGGGGTGGATTCATATTTTAAATAATGTTTACTACAGTCTCATTCTGTCACTTCTTAACGGATGCCTAGGTTTTTATAGCTCAGTGGAAAAACGATGAGTAGTTACTAGACTCCAACAAAAGGGAGTGGTGTGGACTGAAATTTCATATGTGAGTTATGTCAGGTACACTACCAAGGACTTGCTTACTGTGCAATATGGATGGGTACACCTTTTTCCTTGACATAGATAATGGTGCACTGTACCAAAAAAGATTTCTTGTCTAAACTTGGCAGGCCAATATGCAACCTAAAAACATTCAATAACATTTTAAAGCCAAGATTCAACAATGAAAACACACAACATTTCAAGGCACTGAAATTATTTAATTAGGGAAAGTCACATAAAACAAAAGGATTTAGATAACATCTTATTGCTGTTTCAAGAATATGTAAAACAATGTCTGGTAAATAAATATAGACTTTTTTGTATTCGCTTAAAAAAAGTTAACTTATAACTAAAGTTTTGGATAGGGTAGAGTCCCTCTCCACCCTATTATGACACCTGTCCACCCCCAAACCTCTACACCTGTCCACCTCCACCCTCCCCTCTCCACCTCCACCCTATTAGGACACCTGTTCGCCTTCACCCTACCCTCCCCGCTTCATCTCCTCCCTCTCCACCCTATTAGGACACATGTCAGGTTTTTCATTACTGTCTGTGCCCTCATTAAGCCAGCCATAGACTGATTGAAATTTGAACCATGTATAGGTAGGCTGGTTGTACTACAGTTGGACTATTTATCAACTTCAGTGCAACCAGCCTGTTTGTTTTCAGTTCCATTCACACTTGCGAATGCACCTGACTGCCACAATTAGCTGTGAACAGCAGCCCCATTAAAAGCAATGAGAGGCTATTGGCTCTCACAGCTAATCATGCCCATTCACATGCGAGTGATCAGTGGAGTCAGGCAGTCTTTTAATGGGGCTGCTGCTTGCAGCTAATTGCAGGAACCTGCCCTGGGGGTTCTCAAATATAATTGCAGTCAAGTTGCATTAGCAAGTGTGAATCCACCCTTAGTACAAACAATTGCAACTGCCATTAGGAGACTGGCCAGCTGCCGGGCCTGCTCACCGGCTTTCCAGATCTGCCAAGCTATATATTCTTTATATATGAAGAGTCCACATGCAGGATAGAGCACCAGGCAGCTTTGTTGTATACTTCACATACAGCAGAAAAAACACGTACGCATTCCACGCTATAAGCATAAGGATTTATGACTAAATGCTAAAAGTCCTGATTTCAATAGTCTTATGATGCTCTATCCTGATTTTGGACTCTATCTCTGCATATACAGTATACTTGTTAGTAGATGACAACTGTAACAATCCTTCCATTTGTTAATGTGTAATAAGTCCTGCACTATATATTTGTGCTAGTTTTGGATAGAATAAGGTAATCTTAAAACCCCTATTGGGGCTGTTGGTGCTTATTTAGAGAGATTTCTCTTCACTTTTGACCACTGTGACAACGTTTCACCTAACAGGAAGTGAAGACAAATTTAAAGCAGCATCACAGGCAGAAATACAATTGCTTCTTCTTTTTTTTTTTGTTGTTAAAGAAGCACCCTTTGCACCCCAGAAACATATTTTATGATACAAGATCACAAAAAAAGTTGAATATGGACTGCATATGTTCTGCTTCTGGCTCTTTCTCCTTTGCCTCGTTAGCTTTCTTTTTGACAGAGTAGGGGGAGGCTACAAAAGTTTACACTTGCAAGTCATTGGGCTCCCGTCCTGCTAGTCTTGCTACCACCAGTGGTACAGTGTAGCATATTTGTGGGCAGGAGACGTAGGTAATTAAAGACATCTCAATTTATAGAAGGCGACAAGCCATAAAGGAAGTATTCAATAGTGTTTTGTGAGCTGGAGAGAATTTCTCAAATTTCACATTACAAGTATCCTATTCATTCTATCCATGAGAGCAGTTTAGTGAAAAGGCAGTAGAACGGCGAAATGTATTTTGTATTTTTTGCAGGGCTCCTATACATGGCCTGGTTACTACCTTTAATATTAACACTTACTTTAATATTAACACAGAACAAAGTGACATTAGGGGGGAATTAATGAATTAATAAGTGTCTGGGACAAACTTTGCCTCAAACTGCGTGGGGAAAATTTTAAGATGGAAACAAACTGGTTGTTATGTTTAGAAGCACCAGTTGAGATAGAACTTGTCTCATACACTTATTATTTATTATTAATTCCGCCAATTTTCTCTACCTCCTTATACTCTCCATGCCTGTGCTTCACTTCTTCCTCTGTTGCAGCTAATGAAACTGTCTGTGGCTTTTGGATATGGGGGAGCATGTGAGCTAGAACACGGCTACATAATCAAGGAAGTGACAACACTGAACCTCCAAGATGCTAACGTCGATAATTTTAGTGATGTCTGCAATAGGGGGAGGAACAGTGACATTGTCACTTTGCCCTGGATGTGCAAGGAGCCATTGTTTTCTTTAAGCCTTTGGTGCTTTAGGTATTTGTCGTTTTCTTAGAAACTGGTTAAAATTAAATACTGTATATGCTTTCTAGAATAGACCTACTGTATATCGCTAACAAATAATGTGTATACAATGCCTCTTTTTTTTTTAATATAAAATACTACCTTTCAACCTTCAGAACAAATAGACAAATATAAAACCACTGTAAAATAAATTCTGGCAAATTGATAGAAATTAGTAAAACTGTAATCAGCTTTGGTCTGTATGGTAACAGTATTTGTGCAAAGCAAAACTTAAAGTGGATCTGTTGTTTTACCACACTAGTATAAGTAATGGGTTTAGCAATACTGGACCCTAAGCAGCAGCGTCTTCCCTTTCTCAAACTTGCCTCTAAGTACTTTAAGGCTCACACTATTGCGAACTGGATATGTTTTTTTTTTTCAACATTCAATTCGCATGTCAGGAGATTGTGACCAGCTCTCATTGGAGCCGGTTGACACATCTGCTCAGAAAGTGGCTGCGGAGAGAATTGCACAGGAGTCCTGTGCGTCTTCTGGTCCGTTTCAGGTCCGATTTCAGTCAAAAATTGGGAGCGAAATCGGACCTGAAACAGTGAACAGGGATGCACCAGATCCCTGCTGTAAGCCGCACCATACAGCAGTGTGAACCCAGCCTTAATTCCTGTGTGGGTTTTGGCTTTTTTTTAATGCATTTATGTGAAAGTTCAAACACCATTCTCTACATTGGGGAGGCAATGAAAGTGTTGCATGTTTTCCATACCCTTAAAGTATCCGTGGACCCAAAGAATTTCTCTTAAATGTTCAGTTTTGGTCTCTTAAGTATGCCATTCAAGGTGATTTATTTTAGATAGTTGAAAAAATAAAGGAGAAAAATATAAAGAAAAAAATCCTGCAGAAAACAGCCACCACATCTAAGGACTGATAGGGCCCTTTCACACGAGCAGACGAACGGTCCGCTTTTCATAAGTCCGTTTGAGGACACAATGCTTCCCTATGGGATCACGGACGTTAGCAGATCGAGCATCCACTAACGTCCGCAAACATCCGCCTCCGTCAAGATCCGTTTTTTCGGACGGAAGAAAATCCTATTTTTCTTCCGTCTGGCGGATCGGATCGGATGAATACCCCCCCATAGGGGAGAGCGGAGAAAAGACAGGGCGGTCCCCGCACACTGTGCAAGGCCCGCCCTGTCAGCCGACAGCTCAGCTGGGATTTACGGATGATCCCCGCTGAGCAGACGGACACACGGGGCGGAACAATATGGATCCGCTCCGTGTGAAAGAGCCCATAAGCTGCAAAATGTGGATATTTTTTTGTATTTAGATGCACTTTCACTACTGGTTATTTATTTTGTGAAACTATGGCATCTGTTGAGTGTGGGAAGGTTAGGACTGACCTCTTATCAACGTAATGGCCCATACACACGATCCGATTATCGGCCGTTGTATTGTACGATTTTTTTCGCTTAATAATCGCAAGTAAAATAAAATAGGTTATTAAACTCACGAAAATTCTCGTACGACAGAAAAAAAAGATCGGAAGTGATGTCACGTGTTGTAATGTATTTGTATTGTATTGTCGGACGTTGGCTGTACTGACTAAACGAAAATCATACGATCTGACATCGTACGAGGAAAATTTTTGCGCATGTCCGATCGAAAAATATCGGATCAACGGTCGTGATCGGATCTCGAAAGTAGTGTACACACGATCCGAAAATCGTACGATCCATCATCGGACGATCGTTTTCGTCCAATATTCGGTTCGTGTACGGGCCATAACATGTTGATTTACCTAGTATAGGCGAAGTACAAATCCACTTTAATTAAATTAGAGTAATATTCTAACCAAACTGTGCAACTAATTACACTTAAATGCATTTCCTTTATCAGTCTGAACTCCGATGCAGAATCTGATCCAGAAGTTTCTAGAAAAATAAAAAAAAGTACAAATTTAACACACAAAGCCATATATTTTCCCCCCAAGTGCCTCATGTATTCGTTACCTTTTTGAATATCTGGGCTCGGTGTCTGTTACTCTGGGTTATCACTCTTTTCTCTTCTTCCTCTTTTTTCTTTCTCACTTCAGGCAAGCTGTTATATATCCTGAAACAAGTCAGAAAATGATGTAATATTATTATATGAGCTCATGGTTAAAGCTATTCAACTGCAGAGATAATAGGATAATACCGGGCATTAGTCAATTCAGGGAAAGGTCAGCCTAATGGATTATTACAGTTGATATAACTATATATAACAAAACACAGATGTCTACTGTGTTTTATTATAGGTTTACTTTTAGGGGGATTTTAAATTAACCATGTCAATACAGGGCATTTTCATCCCCTTCTTGCCCAGGCCAATTTTTAGTTTTCAGCGCTGTCGCATTTTGAATGACAATTGCGCGGTGATGCAACAGTGTACCCAAATTAAATGATATATTTTTTTTACTAGTAATGGTGGCGATCTGCAATTTTTATTGTGACTGTGACTGTGACATTGTAGCGGACATATCAGACGCTTTTGACCAATTTTTGGGACCATTCACATATACAGCGATCAGTGTTATAAAAATGATTACTGTGTAAATGTGACTGGCAGGGAAGGGGTTAACCCTAGGGGACGGTCAAAGGGTTAATTGTGTGTCCTAGGGAGTGTTCTCCTGTACTGGGCATGCGCACCAGCTCCCAAATGATGCAGCGCGCGCCCCCTAGACGGCCGGGAAGCCCAGGATGTCATGTGACGCCCGTCCAGGATGGGAGATCCCTCCTGCGGACTCCATATGACTATGGGAGGGATAGGAAGTGGTTAACCTGCCTTGCCTAAGTGTCTAAGGCAGGGGTAGACATCCTCGGTTTTGAAATTACAAGTCCCAGGAGACATTGCAAGATCCTGCCAATCACAGGCATGACTCTTGGAGGCAGAGGCATGATGGAATTTGTAGTTTCACCACAACTATAGGGCCAAGGTTGCCTTCCCCTGGCCTACGGTAACAACACTGATGATGAAGTGCAAGCTTTTAAGTGCCTGAAAGTATTGGTGTTAGTCTTGGTGTCCCTGTGGAATGCTTTGGGTCCTTCTTCCTAGTTTACATGGGGCCTCAAAAAATGTCACTTCTCTCCCCTCTTATATTGACTTAAAGTGTATGAAAACCCTAACATCGAACTTCCCTTATTTGTTTCCTTTTGGTCTAATAAATACTCTCTTTTGTTATATCTGTTTAACTAGTGCATAAAACACTTGTTAATCCAGACAGAAATCCAGTGAATTTGTAACTACATGTGTAGTGTTATTTCAAGCAGTGTTGTATGCCCTGCCCAGCTTAATTCTTAACCACTTAAATACTGGGCACTTTCACCCCCTTCCTGCCCAGGCCAAGTTTCAGCTTTCAGTAATGTTGCACTATAAATGACAATTGCGCGGTCATACAACACTGTACCCATATACATTTTTTATAGTTTTTGCAAGACAGATAGAGCTTTCTTTTGGTGGTACTTTTATTTTTCTTGCTAAACAAACGAAAAAAGATTTAAAATTATGGAAAACAAAAAATGTTTCCTAGTTTCTGTTATAAATTATTTTTTCTTTGTCACTGATGACGGAAACTGGGCAACAGGGCAGTATTCCAACATAACGACCCCAAACACCTCCAAGACAACCATTGCCTTGCTAAAGAAGCTGAGGGTAGAAGTGATGGACTGGCCAAGCATGTCTCCAGACCTAAACCCTATTGAGCATCTGTGGGGCATCCTCAAATGGAAAGTGGAGGAGTTCAAGGTCTCCAACATCCACCAGCTCTGTGATGTCATCATGGAGGAGTGGAAGAGGACTCCGGTGACAACCTGTGAAGCTCTGGTGAATTCCATGCCCAAGAGGGTTAAGGCAATGCTGGAAAATAATGGGGGCCACACAAAATATTGACACTTTGGACCCAATTTAGACATTTTCACTTAGGGGTGTGCTCACTTTTGTTCCCAGCGGTTTAGACATTAATGGCTGTGCATTGAGTAATTTTGAGGGGGCAGCAAATTTACACTGTTATACAATCTGTACACTCACTACTTTACATTGTAGCAAAGTGTCATTTCTTGTCACATGAAAAGATAGAATAAAAATATTTACAAAAATGTGAGGGGTGTACTTACTTTTTTGAGGTACTGTATGGCTGCATTCACACCTGAGCGGCAAGTAACGCCGCATACGCGGCTTTACTTGCCGCGCTTCGATTTTTTTTTTTTTTTTTACAAATCTTCCCATTCATGTCTATGGGCGAACGCCAATGTCGCTTGAAAAAAAGGGTCCGGGACTTTTTTTCAGGCGACAGGCGTTCGGCGTCTCAGAGATGTGAACCATCTCTATAGACATGAATGGGAAATTTCCCCTCCAGCGGCACGAGCGTCGCACGACAGGCGTTTTGCCGCTCAGGTGTGAATGGGCCCTAAGTGAAAGAAAGTGCTAAAGCAGGGGTGGTAAAAATGAATGTTCAGAGAACTTAACCCTTACATGTACTCTTAAGCCACCCTTGTGTAAGAATATATCATATTGTTAGCCTAAGCTGTACTTGATTCATAGACAGGTTTTAACATCTTTGTACAGCCTGGTTAGCACAAGATTTAAACAAGACTGTGTAGCCGATCATAAAAATATCAGAAGGAAGACAAATGGCCAGTGCACAGATCCCCCAAGCCTATCACAGACTTATTAGCTTGACATGGCTATAACATCACAGAGAAGTCACTCCAGGTAAAATGTGTCTGTTGATTTGAAAAATGGACCTTGTTTCTGCAATATATAACTAGAAAATCAACCAGTTCTTCTCTGAGGTCAAAACAACCCCGTCAATCTATAATGGAAGTGGAAAGCGAAAGGACATATTTTTTTTTATACATATTGGATAAAGAAATCCAGGAGTATTTGTACTTTCTTCCTGCAACAAATGCCTAAGCTCTGGGGTAAAAAAAAAAAAACAGGAAAATATTGTTTTATTTATGCTTTACTATATCGAGGTACATTTTGGAAATTCTATGTTTTGAAAGCCTCACTAAGCCCACATCATAAAAAATATAAATAAACTCTGTATTACAAGCTGTTCATACTCAGCTTGGTTAATCGAGCTGCTCTCTATCTCCATTTTCTGTTCAAATCCCCAATGCAGCTAGGGATTTTGCATCTGTGGAGGCAACTCTGCACATGCTCATTTATCAGTGAGTTTCTATGCTGAGCATTTCCTCCCTATCACATCTGAGCAGCCCATGTGACTATAGAGTCACACATATGGATGTATACACCGTGGTAAATGACAGCCCACTGCCTCCCTTCCTCCTCCATGCCACCTAACCAGCTAAACACAATAGGGGTTAGATATTACATGTAGATTAATGGTAACTTCACCTCCTTCTTATTCTAAGACACAGGCTGGAGGGGCGTGACACAGCCTGTGACTGGCAGAAATCTACCCACACCATTTTATTTCCAGGAAATAATAAACATTTGATGTCAAATATATATTTGTATGCCAATTTAAAACAGTTTATCGTTAATTATTGTTTATTTATTTTTACACTGTATTCCAAAGGCTGTTTTATTTTTTATTTTTTTTAACATAGACTAGAAGCTACTACGGCTTATGTTTCCCTGCAGACAGGCTGGGAGAGATCTGGGTCAGGTGATAGCTGTATACCGATTAGGAAAAAAGTACTTAGAATTTTTTAAATAATTAGAGTGCCATCATCTACATACAGATATAGAATGGAAAATGTAAATTAAACAGTGTGTGTTTAGTATCACTGTAAGTACCGTATATACTTAAGTATAAGCCGACCCGAATATAAGCCGAGGTACCTAATTGTACCACAAAAAAACTTGGAAAGCGTATTGACTCGAGTATAAGCCTATGGTGTCCATCTGCATGCCTCACTGTGCCCATGACTAGATTGACGTTTATCATGGGAGACTATGGAAGGGGTGCCCGGGTTTGAAAAATCGATACTCCCCAGCTGTAGGTCCCCCAGACAACAAACTTTGCACACTTGTAGAGGAGAAATGAGGCTACATGTGTGCCAAGTCCGGGGTCCAGGAGACTGAAGACCTGGACGGTACCCAGTCCCCAAAGTCACCAGAGAAATTACCATTTAACATGGGAGTCTATGGAAGTGGTGCCCAGCTTTGAAAAAAATCGGTACTCCCGGCCGTATAGGTCCCCCAGACAACAAACTTTGCACACTTGTAGAGGAAGAGGGGGCTGCATGTGTGCCAAGTTTGGGGTCCAGGGGACCTACGGCCAGCCGATACTGGGTTCCCAAATTACGGGAGATCAGAATTTGTCTTGCACACAAACGACACACAATTGGCCAACAAACACAAAACTACATGGTTTTTCAGCTCTTTAGCACCACCCTTTGGGCAACTTCTGCTAATGTCGTGTTATGGTTAACATTGCTTCTGAGCATGCGTGTTTGTACCTTGGAGTTTTGTCCAGACTTCTGTACACACAATCGGATAATCCGACACCACACAATTGTTGGAGGAAAATTTTAAAGCATACTATCCCACATTTGTTGGCGGAAAATTCAGCAACAATTGTCCGATGGAGCGTACAAACGGTCGGATTCTCCGACAAAAGCCTGTGATCACACAATTCCCTTCGGAAAATCCGATCATGTGTATGAGGCTTAACATTTACAAATTGCAGATTACAAAAGAGTAGTGGCTGTCAGCTGCAGTTTTATCACAGTGAAAGGTGTCCTTGAAGCACCGTTTTTAGTACACCTAAGGCCTCATTTACACATGGATCCGTTCAGGACCTGAACGGGCGCTCCATGCATGTCTATGGAGCGTCGGATGTCAGCGGAGACATGTCCGCTGACATCCGACCTAATCCGATCCGCTAAAAAGAAACGTATGGGGCACACGTCCCCATCCGTCCATGCGGATCAGATCGCGTAAGATCTGATGAAAACGGACATGCTGTCTGTTTTCATCAGATCGCTCCATAGAGGACAGCGGGGTTCGACAAGCTCCTCCCTGCTCAGTGAGCAGAGCGGAGCTTGTCATCCGTCAGCTCAGCGGAGAGCTGCGGACAGATCTCCGGCTGAGCTGGTGGACTGCGTTGCAACTTTATACAGCCACAAAAGAGAGAAAACACTCCTAAAACCGGGTTGAGTTTAAAGTGATTGTAAAGTCTTGTTTTTTTTAAAACATAATTTTTTTTATACTTACCAGTTTAGTTGTAGTGGATTTGCATAGAGCAGCCCAGATCCTCATTTTCCCAAGTCCCTCTTCTGTGCTCCTGGCCCCTCCCACCTGTTGAGTGCCCCCACAGCAAGCAGCTTGCTATGGGGGCACCCAAGCCGAGCTGCAGCTCTGTGTGTCCATTCAGACATGGTGCTGTGGTTCAGCCCCGCCCCCTCTCTCTCCCGATTGGCTAACTGACTTTGAGGAGCCAATGCTGATGCTGCTGTGTCTCAGCAACCAAAACACTTGTGGACATCGCTGGACAGAGATTGGACTCAGGTGAGGGGGGCTGCAGCCCACAGAAATAAGATAAAAAAACTCTTGACTTTACAACCCCTTTAAGACCGGCCATACACGGTTTGAATCGAATCTTGGCTGGTTCAATAGGCAGGCTGAATGTACCAAGTTAAGCAATCAATCAACTTTTGTACAACCAGCCTGGCAGATTATCTTGCGATTATCAATAGCCAATGCTATAGCCGCTAGCGATAATCACTGTCTCCTCCCGATGGAGATGGCTTCCCCCACCCCCCGCGAGGAAAAGATAATGGCCCGGCAGGAGGAATTTCTGCATCAACACAGTCTGTGTTGTTGGGGGAATCAAACTAATTTATTTCCTGCAACCCGTGGTTACAAGAAACAACTATTTTCCTATAGGGTTAATGGGTTTAGTAACACTTTAACATAGCTGTATTTCATCAGAATTTATGAAGGGTGTGTGGACTGGTTCTAGCAGTTTAAAACAGGACATTTTCAGGTCAAGGGACTGAAAATATTTATCACTTGACCTGCTAGCTAAACTATTTTATGGCATGTCAATAAGCCTTAAGCCCCGTACACACGGCCGAGGTTCTCGGCAGAAACCAGCGAGAACCTCGCTGGGAGCCGCATTCTGCCGAGAACCTCGGCCGTGTGTACGCTCTCGGCGAGCCCCGCCCGTCGGGAAGCCCGTCGAGCAAATAGAGAACAGGTTCTCTATTTGCTCGACGGCCCGTCGGGATGAATGGCTGGTTGCCTTTCCCGACGGGCGGGTCGCCGATTCTGACGGCCGGCAGAGAACCTCGACGGGCGGAACGATGTGTTCTGCCCATCAAGGTTCTCTGCCGTGTGTACGGGGCCTTAGAACAAAGTGCACTTCTGCAGTCCATAGTGGAGGTAGGGCCAACAAAGCTTTGGTCCTACTTCTCCTTTTATATCTAAAGCCTAACTGTTCAGTCTAACGATAAGATTGCTGAATATGAATTTTGATTTTGGGGGAGGGTCCTCAGCCCTCCTTCCCTCCCCCCCACCCCTGCCATTTAAAATCCTCAGGTTGCTGTTAACGTGATGCTGTGGAATACGTAATCTTGAACCTGCAATTTCTGTAGAGATATCGATTCACACCATACACATCAATGTCTCTGCAGTCTAATTATGCACACTACAAATTCTATAGCCATTTGGATGTTTTATAATAGCTTAATCAGAATGCTGCAATTGTTGGAAAACAATAGTGATAAATCCCTGAACAGATCAAACAAACTGCTTTCTATGGTGTACGTTAAACTATTAGCATTAAGTTACAATTTCATAAAATTTGAATATTTTGGGATCATACAAGAAAATTACATTCTAAAAGATATTTGTTAAACAGGACAAAGGTATTTGTTACTTCTGTTTAGCCACAATTCAGTTACCAAAGATCACCCATATAGCTTTAGGCTAATGCATTAGCATTATACACCTCTGCAGTCATTCATTAACATTGTTTATCTCTATGCACTGCTGAAGACCATACTTAAAAGAGAAGTTTGAGTTTTTCTTCTTTTTTTTTTTTAAATCACTTTTAAATCATTTTTTAAATCCTACTTACCTAGGTGGATGCAGCATTGGTCCGATGCTGCACCTGCCCCCCTCCGGCTCTAAGACTGAGAACTGAGCATTCAAAGACTACTGATTGTAGCTGGCCAGCTAGAACCTGTCATAGGTAGCTAAAATAACTTACATGTGTAGCGCTGATGTATATATATATAGTACATAAATGTGTATATTGCATTCCCTAAATGGCATTCATGGACATTGAGATTGTTGAGTGTTTGGAGCCATCTAGTGGCCAATTGTTGTTAATGCAAGGAGGATTCCACTATCTGAGAAATAAAGAAGAAAGACTATTGGCTCTCAGAGTTGACCCTTGTAAATAGGAAGTTGATCAAAGACCCAGGAACAATTTCTTGGGCAGTGCATGCTGGGATTTGCTATATAAGGAGTGGGAGCAGCCATCTTAGGTCCCTTTTTGGAACCGCATGGGCAGCCGGAGAGGATCTGTGAGGAGACGGGACCGAACAGCAAGGCCCACGGACATTTCCATTGAGCATCGGAGGACGGGAGTCCCCCAGCAGAGTTGGCCTGGTGTTTGATCCAGCAGACGGAGCAACGGGAGGAGGTCGCGAGACTGTACGGAGCCTGTGTCCAGTTAGGTGAGTGGGTTACGGCCCACAGTTTGTTATGCCTCACACGCCATTAGACTAACACACAGGCCTCACTACATACTTCCAAGAAGAAGCGGAGGGGTTGCCTTTAAGAAGGCTGAAGGCCTAGTTGTTCGGGACGCTCTCCAGAAGGCCAAGGCAGTTAACCCACTCATTGTGGAGACATTTCTTTTTCAGGAAGTTTACTCGTTTTGTTTGGATTACAAATTACTTGGGAAACATTATTAGCTAGCGAAGAAAGAAGATCAAGAACTGACTGTTTTGTTTTTTTTGTGAGATCTCACGGTTACCTTACAAAGTAGGGGGAGCTCCTAGGCTTAGTTTTATTTTCTTATTCATATACCTGCAGGTATACTGTTTGCCATTTGATTGCTGTATAGATTTAATTTTATTGTGCTCTCATCCCATGTTAGGAGGATAGCACAGTTTATGTACTGGTGTTTCTTTACTTGCCAATTATCAACAGTAAAAGAATACTACTGTTTAAGCATACCAGGGTTGTGGCGTATTGCTTTATTCACTCTAGGTGCCGCTCGTGGATCCTGAAGTTACAAACAGGTATCTGGTATCACATTGTACAGTATTGTATTGTATTGCACCACAGCTGTGTAAAGGGGACTGAGCCTTATCATTGGGGTTGTAGTTAGAGTGCAGGCCCAAAATTTAATCAGCAGCTCCTGCGGGGGTCAGTGCTACACGTGGGGGCTCGGACCGGGATCCTGTCACTCTACAAGAAACCCACCCCCCCCCCCCTTGAGGTCACCATGGACCCCATCACAGTAGTCCGTTGGTGCGAAGCAGAAGGGACACGCTCAGAAGCAAGCGTGGCCATTGAACTCCCAGGGAGCTACTGGGAGAAGAAGCAAATCAAAGAGGTGGTACAGACATTGTCTCCAGACAGAAAGGCCTACGTGGTTGCAGTGAAACCAGACTTTGGGACTGATTGCACCTATGCCCTGATAGAGTGGGGACGGGGTGTTCCTGAAAATTTCCACGGTGCCACCATAAAATTGTCCGAGAAGACAGTGTTCCACCTGACACACCCCTGCAAAAAGCAGTTAGAACCCCTAGACAGGAACGCAGGAGCCGCCGCCCAGCGGCAGGCGGAACAACAACTGGCTGAGTTACAGCGACAATACCGTGAAATACAGGAAAAGTTTCAGGAGACATCCAGCATCATAGCAGATCGCATGGATGGACTGCGCGTCGGCTCAGAAGACAAGAGAGCTGGCCAGATGACACCAAACCCAAGGAGGGAGCCAAGAAGACGCAGCAGGGGCTATCTGCAAGAAGTAACTATTAGGAAGGATTTCCGCATTGATGGCCAGATAGGAGAAAAGGGACAGAAGGGCAAACTGTCTTACACCGGCCTCCTACACCAAATAGAGCTGGGGCTACAAAAAGGATATCTGGAATCGGAAATCAGAGAGGCTGTGATCCACGCCATCAGCCCAGGCTCAAGTGTTAGGGGCATGTTAGAGAGAAAGAGTGATTTGACTTTGAACCAGCTTAAGAGGATTCTAAAAAGTTACTATGAGGAGGAAGATGCCACAGAGCTATTCCACCAACTGATAAATATTGCACAGGACAGTAAAAGAGACTCCTCAGAACTTTCTGTTTCGGGCCATTGAACTCAAGGACCGCCTGCTGTTTACCTCAGGAGAGAGAGGGAGCGGGGAACAATTTGGAGCTGAGCTGGTACAGAAGAAATTCCGGAGATCCGTGACCACGGGGCTGAGGAGCGACTATGTCAAGCTCCACTTGAAGCAGTACTTGGAAGATCCCTTAACTCCAGACGAGGTCCTTCTTGAAAAAGTGAACGAAGTGGATAAGATGGAGATTGAGAGAGACCAGAAACAGAGAAAGCTTCAAGCTTCAAACACCACAAGTGCTAAAATACAGCAGGTAGGTGTCCCCTCAGACACCCAGGAGTTGAATGTGCTGGCGGCAACCGTTGACCAGGGATCACGGTTTTCATCTGTACACCACCCACCCGCGAGTCAGACGGAGCTGGAGAGGCTTATGCAGACCCAGAAGGAGATACTGGAGATGATGGCCATGATGATGACTGAGCTGGTGAAACTAAAGGCAGAAGGAGTTATGCCAAGGAAGGTCCCAAAAGCTACCACCATTACCAGCCCTCCGAAACAAACACAAAGAGTCTGTTTCAAATGCGGAGGGATGGGACATTTCAGGCGAGTGTGCCCCAGCCCACTACCCGAGGAAAACCCACATCAGTCGGAGGGAAACTTCAGAGGGCCCCAGTGAAGGAGTCAACTGGGCGCCCGGGTGCAGTAGCGAACTCCACACCGACTCACGTGCCACGGCCCACTGGAGCCACCAACAAGGCGGGGCAGAAGAAAAAGAGGCCCTCAAAGGCCAAAGTCCGAGCCACAAAGCAGGCTAAGGGTACAGCTACCAGTGGATTTCCTCCCAAGCTGGTGGGACCTTCCCCAATTGTCCCCATCCAAGTGGAAGGGATCTACACAAAAGCCCTGCTGGATACTGGAGCCCAAGTAACCTTATTATACAGGGACTTCTATGACAAGCATCTCAAGCACCTGCCACTACGGAAATTGGAGGAGTTGGAGATATGGGGTTTGGGCACTCAGAACTTTCCATATGATGGTTACCTGCCAGTCAGACTCACCTTCGACCCAAGTACAGTAGGAGAGACGGAGACCTTTGACACATTGGCCATAGTGTGTCCTCGTCCTCCAGGAGCTGACAAGAGCTCTCTTATCATTGGGACAAACACTGACTTAGTGAGGAGACTACTTGCACCGCTGGTAAATTAAGAAGGATACCCGCCCCACTGAAATACATCCCATGTTGGCCCAGACATACCGAGACCTTATACAGGAGGAGAAGGCTCCTGAAGAGGGAGTGGGAAAAAATCTGGCTGCTGAACAAAGGAGAGAAAATAGTCCAGCCGGGTGAAGTAATCTGCCTAAAAAGCCTCGGTCAAATTGAGCTGGAAGAAACCAGGGCCCTTTCATTGTCCTGGAAAACCGCAAAGAGGGAGAAACGGACTAGAACTCATCACTGAAGTGTTGCCCACCAGAGTATTGGAGAGAAACTCACGGCAAAAGTTCCAGTCAGTGTCCGCAACACAGCGACAGTGCCAGTGAGAGTGCCAGCCAGGCTACTGTTGGGACAGGTCAGTCCGGCTGGTTCCAGTCGAACCAGGAGGTTTGAAAAGGAGGGTCAGCCCCAGAAATCCCTGAAGAAGAGTTCAGCCCAAAAAAATACCGCCTCTTACCTCCTGCATGGCGGGAAAGGGCCAAAGCCCAACTGCTGAGATGGAGAGCAGCCTTCTCGAAAAGTGAATTTGACGTAGGATTGGCAAAGAGTGCCACCCATCGAATTCGTCTGGAGGAAGACAAGCCATTTCGGGAAAGGGGTCCGGCGGATCCCCCTAGGAGATCTGGAAGACTTGAGGGAAACAATTGGCTGAACTTAAGAGGACGGGCATTATCCGAGAGTCCAGGAGTCCCTACGCCTCCCCTATAGTAGTGGTCAGGAAGAAGAATGGGTCCCTACGCCTGTGCATTGACTACAGGACCCTGAATCGGAGGACCATCCCAGACCAGTACACCACACCCCCGAATTGAGGATGCCTTACAGAGTCTGTCAGGAGCAAAGTGGTTCAGCGTACTGGACCTGAAGAGTGGGTATTACCAGATTCCTATGTGCCCTGAAGACAAGGAGAAAACCGCTTTCATCACCCCAGTTGGGTTCTTTGAGTTCAACCGGATGCCGCAAGGCCCTGACTGGGGCCCCAGCAACTTTCCAGAGGTTGATGGAGAAGACAGTGGGTGACATGAATCTCCTTGAAGTTCTGGTATACCTGGATGATGTCATAGTCTTTGGGGAGGACGTTGGAGGAACATGAAGAACGCCTTGAGGAAGGTCTTGAAGAGACTTCATGATGAAGGCCTGAAACTCTCTATGGAGAAGTGCCAGTTCTACCAACCCTCGGTGAGTTACCTGGGACACATTGTGTCTGAAGAAGGAGTGGCAACTGATCCCAAGAAACTAGAAGCTGTCACTTCCTGGCCCAGGCCCACCAACGTAACTGAGCTCAGGTCATTCTTGGGTTTCTGCTCATACTACCGAAGAAGATTCGTAGAGGGATTCGCAAAAAATAGCCCACCCACTCACTGAACTCTTAAAGAAGCAGGAAGAAGCTGGTGAAAGCGCGGGTCAGCCGGAAAAAGCCTAAAGAGGGGTCTAGAAGGAAGAAAAGAGTCCATCCAGGATCAGTGGACTCCAGAATGTGAAGAGGCCTGCAGGAGGCTGAAGTGGAGTCTTATACTGCCCCAGTGTTGGCCTATGCAGACCCTGCCAAACCATATGAGTTACATGTGGATGCCAGCCGCGACGGGCTGGGGGGAGTGCTTTACCAGGAGCATGAAGAGCACTTACGGCCAGTTGCCTATGTGAGTAGAAGTCTGACCCCTGCTGAAAGAAACTATCCAACTCACAAGCTTGAATTTCTGGCTTTAAAAATGGGCAGTGGTGGACAAGTTGAAGGACTACCTTTACGGGGCTGAATTTGTGGTCAAAGACGGACAACAACCCCCTCACATATCTACTCACCACTGCAAAAGCTGGATGCCACCGGTCACAGGTGGTTAGCTGCTCTCTCAGCCTTTACCTTCAGCCTGAAGTACAGACCAGGAGTTGGTAACCGAGATGCGGATGCCCTGTCAAGAAGGACCCCATGACCCCTTGGAAGAATGGACCCAGCTTACTCCAGAAGGGGTGAGGGCCCTATGGGAGGGCACAAGTCAGTACCAGAGAGGTGGAGCCAGAGCTGAAGAAGTAGGAGTATCCTCAGCGGCAGTACCCCCAGGTGCTACTGTAACGTCTCCCAGGTCACACAGGAGGGCCTACCCAAGTTATCCAGGAAGGATCTCAGGAGAGATCAGCAAGGGAGATCCACTGTGTGGGCTGGTGCTTGAAGCATTGGAATGTCGACAGCCTGACGTACCTGCGGAAGAGTCCTGAGAGGGGAAGCCCAGGTGTTATTGAGAGAATGGGATCATTTGCAGCTGCAGCAAGGGGTGGTCTACCGAAGGGGCCCCTCTGATGATCCAGAAGCAAGGTGCAGTTACTCTTGCCTGAAAAGCACAGAGAGACGGTACTGATTGCTTTACATGATCACCATGGACACTTGGGAGCCGAGAGAACTCTCCAACTAGTAAGGGATAGGTTCTACTGGCCTCACATGAGAAAAGAAGTGGAGAGCTACTGTCACTCCTGCCTCAGATGCATCCAACGGAAGACATTGCCCCAGAGGGCTGCCCCAATGGGCCATTTAGAGAGTCAGGGCCCAATGGACCTGGTTTGCATAGACTTTCTTTGTCTGGAATCCGATCTGAGTGGGCAAGGGTGACATCTTAGTGGTGACAGATCTCACTTCACCCGTTATGCTCAAGCTTTCCCTACTAGGGATCAGCAAGCAACCACAGTAGCAAAGACTCTCTCGTGGAAAAGTTCTTCGTACACTATGGCCTGCCTCAAACGCATACATTCAGACCAAGGAAGGGACTTTGAGAGCAGACTAATCAAAAGGCTGTTGGATCTGTTAGGCATACAAAAAGTCCAGGACTACTCCTTACCACCCACAAGGGGACCCCCAACCGGAAAGGTTCAACAGGACTCTCTTGAACATGTTGGGGACCTTGACTGCCGAGCAAAAACCTCACTGGAGTAAACACATTGCTGCATTTAGTCCATGCCTATAATAGTACCAAAAGTGATGCCACTGGATATTCCCCATACCGACTGATGTTTGGCCGTGAAGCAAGATTGCCAGGTGGACCTGGCGTTTGGTTCCTCCTTGGACCACAACCTCCGAGGCCTCCCATAAAGGGTAATGTGGACAGACTACGGCGGAGCCTGAAGACAGCTTACGAGCAGGCTCACGCACACCTCGGATTCCAGGGGGAAGAGGAACAAGAGGAACTTTGACCTGAAAGTGAGAGTCCAGGATCTTCAGCCAGGTGACCGGGTCTTGTTGAGGAACTTAGGCATTCCAGGCAAACACAAGTTTGGCTGATCGCTGGAAATCACAGCCATTTGTTGTGTGCAGGAAACTTCCAGGGCTCCCAGTGTATGAGATCAAGCCAGAAGGAAAAACTGGGCCGGTAAAAACATGGCACCGGAATCACCTCTTACCTCTCACTGAGGCAGTCAGGACAAGCACAGAGAAGGAATCCACACCCACTGATGTGTGTAGACCAATAACCAGGTCCCAACCTGCACCTTCTATAGATGAGGATGAGGGAGTGGAGATGAGCTGGCTGTGGCTTCCTGAAGATTCAGAAAACAGATGCTGATGTCCTTTCGGAAGGTAGAGGAGGATGATAATGGAACTCTTAGGGCAGAGGCCCCGGAATTTGTGCCGACCACCACTCACTCTGTAGGAGAGCCCAGTGCTTCCATTCATTCCCCACCCTTAAGCATTGAACGAAATGATGACCTTGGCCCAGAAGGAATGGACACTCCAAAAGTGCCCAGAGCAAAGAGAGACATTCGCCCCACCACGCAGACTGACTTATGACACATTGGGCGAATGCTCTGAAGCCTCACAGTTTATGAGCAGAAGAAACTTTGAACTGCCTAGTCCCTCTACTCTTGATTTAGTAAGGGACAGCCCCAGCTCACCCCTTGACACATCTGTACCAGACATGGGTAGTATCAGCTGTGGGCATGCACAGGATAGCTTCCCACTGTATGACAATTGGTGGGAAGCTCCTCTGTCCGTTTTGTGTGAACGTTATAGAAACTAGAATGCAAGATAGGATTAGCAATTTGGACCTCTTTGGGGGACCAAAAGAGACAAAGTAGGGGGAGTGTGTAGCGCTGATGTATATAATATATATAGTAACATAAATGTGTATATTGCATTCCCTAAATTGGCATTCATGGACATTGAGATTGTTGAGTGTTTGGAGCCATCTAGTGGCCAATTGTTGTTAATGCAAGGAGGATTCCACTATCTGAGAAATAAAGAAGAAAGACTATTGGCTCTCAGAGTTGACCCTTGTAAATAGGAAGTTGATCAAAGACCCAGGAACAATTTCTTGGGCAGTGCATGCTGGGATTTGCTATATAAGGAGTGGGAGCAGCCATCTTAGGTCCCTTTTTTGGAACCGCATGGGCAGCCGGAGAGGATCTGTGAGGAGACGGGACCGAACAGCAAGGCCCACGGGACATTTCCATTGAGCATCGGAGGACGGGAGTCCCCCAGCAGAGTTGGCCTGGTGTTTGATCCAGCAGACGGAGCAACGGGGGAGGAGGGTCGCGAGACTGTACGGAGCCTGTGTCCAGTTAGGGTTGAGTGGGTTACGGCCCACAGTTTGTTATGCCTCACACGCCATTAGACTAACACACAGGCCTCACTACATACTTCCAAGAAGAAGCGGAGGGGTTGCCTTTAAGAAGGCTGAAGGCCTAGTTGTTCGGGACGCTCTCCAGAAGGCCAAGGCAGTTAACCCACTCATTGCGGAGACATTTCTTTTTTCAGGAAGTTTACTCGTTTTGTTTGGATTACAAATTACTTGGGAAACATTATTAGCTAGCGAAGAAAGAAGATCAAGAACTGACTGTTTTTTTTTTTTTTGTGAGATCTCACGGTTACCTTACAAAGTAGGGGGAGCTCCTAGGCTTAGTTTTATTTTCTTATTCATATACCTGCAGGTATACTGTTTGCCATTTGATTGCTGTATAGATTTAATTTTATTGTGCTCTCATCCCATGTTAGGAGGATAGCCACAGTTGTATGTACTGGTGTTTTCTTTACTTGCCAATTATCAACAGTAAAAAGAATACCTACTTGTTTAAGCATTACCAGGGGTTGTGGCGTATTGCTTTATTCACTCTAGGGTGCCCGCTCGTGGATCCTGAAGTTACAAAACAGGTATCTGGTATCACATTGTACAGTATTGTATTGTATTGCAACCACAGCTGTGTAAAGGGGACTGAGCCTTATCATTGGGGTTGTAGTTAGAGTGCAGGCCCAAAATTTAATCAGCAGCTCCTGCGGGGGTCAGTGCTACACATGTATATACAGCTAAACCTGCTAAGAACCTAATGTATAGCACATTTTTATATGTGAGAGACAAAGGCAGAGTTATTTACTGTGATTTTGTGTTTGGATGTTATATACCAGTTGTATGTTGTGTTCACAGAAGCAAAAGAAAAAATATGCCTTTAAGAGTCATTTGTTTGTATGGGATAGAAGAGGCAAAGTTATTCACAGTTAATTCATAGCAGCAAGCATAGAGTTAAGCTGTTGTGACTCATCAGAAGCCTTGGCCCAATCACAGCTAATCTCACATTAAGCAGAGTCTTGACCAGTCACAGCCAGCTTTGCAAACACTCTGGGAGGTTCCTAGTGCTGTACATGTGCTCTGCAGACTATTCCACACAGAGACACAAAGCCACATGGAGCAGACACAGAGAGATACAGATCAGTTTTATGGACGCAGAGGGTGAAATTAGGTAATTATACAGTTATATATGTTCTTATTGTAAATAGTGCGATTAGAACTGTATACTGATTTAGCTGTGTGTTCACTTGTAGTTCCACCAAACTAAGTCAAACCTTCAAACTAAGCCAAACCTTCAAACTAAGCTAACCCTGAAAACTAAGCTAACCCTGCAAAAGCAACCTGCAAACCAAGTTGCAAACAGAGTTATACCCTTCAGAGAAATCAGAGAATGCTTTGATAACTCACAGAGAGAGAGAGAGAGAGAGAGAGTAAATACTGAAGAAAGAAATATATCCACCATCTTATGTTAAATGACAAGATTGAAAATTTAAACCATCATTTTCTGTTATACTTTATTCATCACGTGTTTTTGTACATGGACTGGCTGCTGCAAAGCAGCAGTATTTTATATGAAGAACAGTTGTTATATGAAGTTATTAAAGAAGTTATTTTAAGCATTTGGTGTTCTCTTTAAACCTACTGCTTCCATAGAACGGCAATAGAGGAATTTCAGAGTAATAGACAGTCTTGTTGGACTGAAAAGTCAGAGATATCACAATTCTTCTAATGCCACAGCGCATGAGGCACTTCATAGTGCTGCGCCTGCCACAGTGGAACTAATTATTCCCTTTGAGGGAAAAGCGATAACGCTCCTCAACTTGCACAGTAAAGAGCGCATTTGAGCAGCGGGAGCGCCTAGCATTATACACACATACGCCGCGCAGCAACCGAATCCCTGAGTGAAAAAGTAAAGAAACCTCAGCGGAGCTACCATAGAGGCCATAGAAGCGTGTTTACTCAAACTGCAGCCGACTCTTAAAGTGGCAGAACGGCAAAAGGCAAGATAGTCACGGAAATGCACCAACCCTCCTGCGACCCCTAGAGAGAGAAAAAGACGCATGGTGGGAGACCAAAGTCCAGACCTAGAGTGCCTGCACCGCCATCCACGAAGAGGCCACTTACTGCAGCCAGCTAGTTTCCAGCCACTAGGCCCAAAGTCATCGCAAAGTCATCGCAAAGCATCGCCGCTCATCACAAAGTCATCGCAGAGCATCATAAAGCATCGCAAAACATCGCAAGTCAGTGCAAGCTTCGCATCAAGAAAAGACAAGTCTCCTCTAAGACTGACATTTGTTCCAGCAACCTACAGATCACAGTATCCTCCTCTTCAGAATAAGGTCAGAGCTTTCCTTTTATTACTTATAATTGCACATCGGCTTTGGCATAAAGAGACATTTTCGTGTTCAGGAATAAAAAGACTGTAAAGTAAAACGAAGGACGGTTTGTAGTATACGGACTCTAAAGTATTTAAAGTGAAAGTCACTTATTGCCTGAATCTTTGCTATTGCATTTAAAGTGAAAGTCATTTATTGCCTGCATCTTTTACTATTGCATTTAAAGTGAAAGTCATTTATTGCCTGCATATTGTTATAGCATTTAAAGTAAAATGTCTAAGCCTAGTATTACCATGCCACTGTTAGAGGATACAAAGATAGATAGGATAGAGGGTGAAGAGCAAGTGAACCTGTCTGAGGTAGAAGAGTCTGATGCAGCATTAGCCTTGCCCCAAACAAGTGAGCTAAGACGCTCAGAACGTATCAGAAAAACCGACCCCAAAAAATGCAGGAAAATTTGGAGCAAGAAGCAGCATTAAAAGGAAAAAAGAGTTCACCAAAATATATGATAAGTGGAAAATTATACAATAAAGAATGCTCTAGTAGAAAGCTAAAGCAAGCTAGTATAAAAAAGAAAAACTTGAGTGATCTGGTAGAAAAGAAACGATAGAAGAGTGTGAATCAGAGCTTATGGCAGTGTATGTCAATCTGCGGTCATCCATGACAACCTTCTCAGGATATTGTGAGGAACATGGACACACATGTACTGCAGTCACTAAAGATTTAGTAAAGCTCATGACAGAATTATCATTTGAAGCCAACTATGATGAAGTTAAGGCGAGAAAGAGAATGAACGAGCTCTTCACAAGAGACTATGCTAGGTCCTTAGGGGGAACCATAATCTCAAGTGGGACTTCCTTCACTAGCAGAAGTGCCAGTCACACATCAGAGTCCTCAAATACTCTAACCAAAAGAAAGGAACTTGTTGAACAACTTGCTGTCAAGAAAGCAGAAATCGAGATGGAAGCTGCCATTGAAGTGCAGCGTCTACAAATAGCCGAAAGGGAGGCACAGCGCCATCAAATGGAAGCTCAAATGGAGGCACAGTGCCAACAGATGAAAAGTCTGGAAAGGCTGAAAGAAGTTAAGATTATAGAAGCCAGACTAAGAGTACACGAAGAGGACATGAATGGTAGTCATAGATCCAAATCTGTACTAAGTGATGAAGCAGACTCCTACTCACCTCCATACATCCAGGAGAATGAAAGGAAACCCACAGTATGTAGTGAAGGAAAAAGTAATTGTCATTCCATCCCTGCTCAGAAAGACAAAAAGAGAGACTATAGAACAGACGAAGAAGCCTATAAGCAAGCCTGGGAAAAGTTAAATGCAAGATATGGTCATCCTTTCTTAGTACAAAGAGCCTTTAGGGAGAAATTGAATAACTGGCCTAAAATAGGTCCCAAAGGAACACTTCAGACTCCAAGAGTATGGTGATTTTCCTGCAAGCATTGCAGCAATGCCATCCCACATGTACGATGACTAGAAGTACTGAACGACTATCTAGAAAATCACAGGATGCTAGCCAAGCTACCTGAAAAAGTGGCTTCTAGATGGAATCGCTATGTGACTGAACAGTTAGATCTAAATAAGGACTTCCCGAGTTTTGAAAAGTTCTCTGAGTTCGTTAATAGGGAAGCACGAATAGCATGTAATACAGTAACAGCATCTTATGCCTTAAAATCCTTAGAAGAAAGGCCTGCAAGAGATACAAGACGTGCACGAGCAACTAGCTTTGCAATCAACACAGCAGCTAAAAGTCTAGATACCTGTGAAAGCAAGCTTAAAGTCACTACTGGGTTCAGTAAAGAGACAGAACCGACAAATCCTCAGACCACCTTTAGGTGCATGTTCTGTGGAGAGAACCACTCCATACACAAGTGCCAACAATTGAAAGAGAAGTCCTCAAATGAAAAGAAAAAAATTATACTTGAGAACCAACTGTGTTTTGGATGCTTAAGAAAAGGCCATGTTACAAAGGAGTGTAAGAAAAAGGCTACATGCAGCGTCTGCAAAGGACGCCATCCTACGCCACTACATGAAGAACATCCAAAGAAAGATGAATCCTCAATACCTAAAGATGCTGAGGAAGAAAAGAAAGTATCGGTATACTCTTGCAGAATAAGGGAAGGAGAAAGCAACGGCACATCAATGGTTGTACCAGTGTGCATTTCAAATCCTAAAAGGAGGAACAAGAAGGTATACGCCTATGCACTACTGGATGCCCAAAGCGACGTCACCTTCATTGATCAAAAAATCTGCAAGAAATTACAAGTGGCTACAGAACCAGTGAAGCTCAAGCTCACCACAATGACGGGGAGAGACACATTAGTGAACAGTCAAAAGGTTAAAGGACTGAGAGTTAGAGGACTTCATTCAAACCTCACATTAAATCTACCTCCATCTTATACGAAAGATGACATACTGTACCTCTAGATCGAGATCGTATACCTACCTGTGAAACAGCCAATAAATGGGAGCACCTATCTATCATATCTCATGAGATGTCCCCGCTGAAGGAATTTGGTGTCGGACTGTTGATAGGCTACGATTGTCCCGAAGCTTTGGTACCACGAGAAGTAATCACAGGAGTAAAGGGTGAACCCTACGCTGTTCGAACTGATCTAGGATGGGGTGTTGTTGGAGGAAATCAGCAGATTGCAAACTCAAGACAGGTGACAGGATTGTGTCATCGAATATCTGTCCAAGAGCTACCAACTGTAAGTTCAGCAAAGGTAATCAAGATCCTTGAATCTGACTTCGCAGACATAAGTTCTGAAGAGAAGAGTGTATCCCAAGAAGACATAAAGTTCGTACACACTCTAGAAGAAAGTATTCAGCAGAATCAACAAGGTTATCTTGAAATGCCCTTACCCTTCAGAGAACGACCTCGTCTGCCAAATAACAGAAATCTTGCCCTAGCAAGATTGAAATGCTTGAAGAAAAAGATGGGAAGAGATCTTAAATTCAAGCAGGATTATTTGAAATTCATGGAAGGCATCCTTGAAGAAGGACATGCATAGAAGGTGAATAACCAACCTAAAGAAGGAGAAGTGTGGTACATCCCACATCAAGGTGTTTACCACCCAAAGAAACCAGATAAAATTAGAGTAGTATTTGATTGCTCAGCAAAGTATGATGGTGTTGCATTGAATGATCATCTACTAAAAGGACTAGATCTTGCAAACACTCTGCCTGGAGTACTCTGTAGATTCAGAAAGTATCCCATAGCGGTCATGTGTGACGTTGAAAAAATGTTCCACCAGTTCCATGTGAAGAACGAAGATAGAGACTTCCTGAGGTTCCTATGGTGGGAAGACGGATATACAGATACAGAGCCAGCAGAATACAGAATGAAAGTACATTTGTTTGGAGCAGCATCGTCTCCAGGTTGCGCCAATTATGGTATGAAGTACTTGGCTAATAAAAATGAAAAGGATTGTCCATCAGCAGCAAATTTTCTTAAGAACTTCTATGTAGATGATGGTCTTATAAGTCTAGAATCCACAGAATCTGCAATCAAATTAGTAAAGGAAAGCCAAGAATTATGCGCAAGAGGAAACCTGCGCCTTCACAAATTCATCTCAAACAGAGAGGTATTGGAATCCATCAGTGACTCTGAACGTGCATCAACAATGAAGAATGTAGATCTCAATTATGATCATCCTCCAGTTCAGAATGTACTTGGCTTGGGATGGAATGTAGAGAACGACGAGTTCTTCTTTGAAGTATCCTTTGAAGAGAAAGTTGCAACCAGACGTACCATTCTCTCTGCAGTGGCTTCTATATATGATCCACTGGGATTCTTGGCCCCAGTAATCCTCAAAGCAAAATAACTACTACAAGAATTATGCAGACGGAAGTTGGGATGGGATGAACCCATACCTGAAGATTTGAGGCCAAGGTGGGAGACTTGGATAAGAGACTTGCAAAATTTGAAAGAAGTTCAGACACCCAGATGTTTTGTACCTCATGATTTCGGAGAGTACAAAAAAATAGAACTTCATCACTTTTCAGACGCCAGTAGTTATGGCTATGGTCAGTGCTCCTACATCAGAGTGATAGGAGAAGGAAAATACATTGTGCCTTGGTTATGGGAAAGACCAGAGTTGCACCTACCAGTATTCAGACAATACCAAGACTTGAACTGACAGCAGCTGTTGTTTCAGCATCAGTAAGCAAGTTTCTAAGAGAAGAATTAGAGCTAAAAGTAGATGAAGAATATTTTTGGACAGACTCACAAGTTGTCCTAGGATACATAAACAATGAAGCTCGAAGATTCCATGTCTTTGTCGCCAACAGAGTTCAGAAAATTCTGGAAATTACAAATCCAGAACATTGGCATCACATTGATACAAAGCATAACCCAGCAGATCATGCTTCAAGAGGTCTGAATGTATCAGAATTGAAAAATTCTAATTGGTTCACCGGTCCAGAGTTCCTTTGGGAAAAGGAGATCATACCCAGTGAAGGTTACACAGAATTGTCTATGGGTGATCCAGAAGTAAAGGTTGTACAAACATTGAGCACTGCTGCCAAATGTCAAGATGACATACTTGAAAGACTAGCCAGATGTTCAAAATGGAATACGGTCATAAACGTAGTAGCTCGAATTCAACGTTTGGCAAAGGGAATCAGAAAAAAGGAATCATTGAATGTAGAGGAAAGAATGAAAGCTGAAGAAACAGTCATACGACTCATTCAACAGAGATTCTATAGTGAAGAGTTGAAGAGACTTAGTCAAGAACCTAAAAGGCTTCCTAACAACCACCCACTGTACAAGCTCAATCTTGTTCTACAGGATGGTATACTGAAGGTGGGAGGGAGACTGGAAAATGCATCGTAACCCAGCAGAGTGAAGCATCCAGCAATTCTACCCAAAAATTCTACTTTCACAAGATTGATTATTGATCACTACCACAACAAATCCTTGCATCAAGGAAGAAGCTTTACCCAGAACTGTTTAAGAGAAGGTGGTTACTGGATAGTGAAAGGAAGCAAAGTTATAGCAAAGTATATAAATAAATGAGTAACCTGTAGAAAGGCACGTAGACCTACCGAAGAACAAAGAATGGCAGATTTACCAGTAGATCGTGTAAACCCGTCATCACCATTTCTTTACAGTGGAATGGATTGCTTCGGCCCATTCATCACCAAGCAAAACCGCAAGGAGTACAAGAGATATGGACTAATATTCACATGTCTGAGCTCCAGAGCAATTCACCTGGAAATGTTAGAAGATATGTCAACTGACGCGATCATCAACGCCTTGATGTTTCATAGCCATTAGAGGTACTGTCAGAGAGCTTAGATCTGACCAAGGATCAAATTTTGTCGGAGCAAAAAATTAATTGAAGAAAGCTCTAAAGGAGATCGATAAAGAAAAGGTAACTGAGTACTTGTCACAGAATCAATGTGACTTTCATATGAATGCTCCACATGCAAGCCACACAGGAGGAGTTTGGGAAAGACAAATCAGAACTGTAAGAAATGTGCTAAGTTCAATGTTGAAAAAGAACTCCGGAAGAATGGATGATGCTTCACTTAGGACCCTATTCTATGAAGTAATGTCTATTGTTAACAGTCGTCCACTTAGGCCGCGTACACACGAGGGGATATGTCCGCTGAAAACGGTCCGATGGACCGTTTCAGCAGACATCTCCGCTCGTGTGTATGGGCTAGCGGACAGATTTCTCCACCCGACAGATTTCAAAGCATGCTTTGAAATCCATCCCGGTGGGAATCTGTCCCGCCCGACATGTCTGCTGGTTAGTACACTTACCAGCAGACATTGTCGTCCCCCCACACGCCGCTACGTCGCCGCCGCCGAAATGGATTCGGCGCATGCGCGGAAGTGTTTTACTTCCTGGTGCGGTGAATGGCGTGGCGGCGCTCAACGTCACCGCCGCGTCACCCGCCCACGTCACCCCCCGCCGCCCGCTGGCGGCGGGGAATTTGATCCGATGGTGTGTACACGCCATCGGATCAAACTCCCGATCGGACATATCCGATGGAAATGGTCCGCGGACCGTTTTCATCGGATATGTCCGATCGTGTGTATGGGGCCTTACAGTTGACAACATCAATGATCCAACAAGTTTGGAACCTTTAACTCCTAACCATCTACTTCACCTTAAGTCTGATTGCACACAACTACCGCCTGGCAGATTCACCAAAGAGGATTTATATGCCAAAAAGAGATGGCGAAGAGTTCAATATCTATCAGAACAGTTTTGGAATAGATGGAGGAAAGAGTACTTAGCCAATCTTACACTGAGGAGTAAATGGCAAACACCAAGGAGAAATGTCCAAGTTGGTGACATAGTATTAGAGAAAGAAGAAGATTTACCTAGAAGTCAATGGAAATTGGCCAAAGTTCTAGAAGTTCAAAAGGATAAAGACAAACTAGTAAGAAGAGTGTTGTTACAAATAGGAGACTCAAAACTTGACAAAAAGGGAAAACGTCTCACCACTCCACTCAAGTTGGAACGTCCTATACAGAAGTTAGTTGTTCTACTTGAAAGTGATAAAAGACACTTGGAAAGTTGAGAACCTGATAGAAAATTCCCTAAATTCATGTTCACATCCTACTATAGAGAACAAGAATTATAGGTAATTTGGTGGGAGTGTAGCTGGCCAGCTAGAACATGTCCTAGGTAGCTAAAATAACTTACATGTATATACAGCTAAACCTGCTAAGAACCGAATGTATAGAACATTTTTATATGTGAGAGACAAAGGCAGAGTTATTTACTGTGATTTTGTGTTTGGATGTTATATACCAGTTGTATGTTAGGTTGACAGAAGCAAAAGAAAAAAAATATGCCTTTGAGGCCTTGTACACACGAGGGGAAATATCCGCTGTAAACGGTCCCCGGACCGTTTACAGCGTATATTTGCGCCGGGATGTTTTGATCCGATGGCTGTACACACCATCGGATCAAATTCCCCGCCGGCGGACAGCGCGGTGACGCGGCGGTGACGTTGACGCCGCCACGTGACCGCCACGTCACCGCACCAGGAAGTAAACACTTCCGCGCGCATGCGTCGGATCCATTCACAGGATACGACGCATGTGCGGCAAGATATGTCCGCTGGTTTGCCGTACTAACCAGCGGACATATCTGACGGCCAGCTATCCGGCGGAATTATTTCAAAGCATGCTTTGAAATTTTTCCGCCGGATGAATCCGGCAAAAAGCGTCCGTTTGCCCCTACAGACGAGGGGATTTTTCGGCTGAAATGGTCCGTCGGACCATGTTCAGCGGAAATATCCCCTCGTGTGTACAAGGCCTAAGAGTCACTTGTTTGTATGAGACAGAAGAGGCAAAGTTATTTACAGTTAATTCATACCAGCAAGCATAGAGTTAAGCTTTTGTGACTCATCAGAAGCCTTGGCCCAATCACAGCTAATCTCACATTAAGCAGAGTCTTGACCAGTCACAGCCAGCTTTGCAAACACTCTGTCTGGGAGGTTCCTAGTGCTGTACATGTGCTCTGCAGACTATTCCACACAGAGACACAAAGCCACATGGAGCAGACACACAGAGAGATACAGATCAGTTTTATGGACGCAGAGGGCGAAATTAGGTAATTATACAGTTATATATGTTCCTATTGTAAATAGTGCGATTAGAACTGTATACTGATTTAGCTGTGTGTTCACTTGTAGTTCCACCAAACTAAGTCAAACCTTCAAACTAAGTCAAACCTTCAAACTAAATCAAACCTTCAAACTAAGCCAAACCTTCAAACTAAGCCAAACCTTCAAACTAACCTAACCCTGCAAACTAAGCTAACCCTGCAAAAGCAACCTGCAAACCAAGTTGCAAACAGAGTTATACCCTTCAGAGAAATCAGAGAATGCTTTGATAACTCATAGAGAGAGAGAGAGAGAGTAAATACTGAAGAAAGAAATATATCCACCATCTTATGTTAAATGACAAGATTGAATATTTGAACCATCATTTTCTGTTATACTTTATTCATCACATGTTTTTGTACATGGACTGTCTGCTGCAAAGCAGCAGTATTTTATATGAAGAAAAGTGAAGTTATTAAAGAAGTTATTTTAAGCATTTGGTGTGCTCTTTAAACCTACTGCTTCCATAGAACGGCAATAGAGGAATTTCAGAGTAGTATCACAATTCTTCTAATGCCACAGCGCATGAGGCACTTCATAGTGCTGCGCCTGCCACACTGATCACTCAGTTCTCAGTGCTCCCTGAGCAGAAAGCTGGTGACTTTTAGTCATTGGCTCTCTGCTCTGCCTCCCTGTCCCTCGAACTGGGCTGTGAAGGGGGCAGGGGCAGCTGGCTCAGGGTCTCAGCAGCTCACTGAGAGGCTGAGCTGGGAGCTGGTCCAGGTACCTGGGTGGATCCCAACCATATGGTCACAATCTTTCCCCAGCCTGGACTGGTTCTATGATATCAGCTAACAGTGGGCTTCAGCTTGCTGTCTGCTGAAAACGGGTCACAGGATTGCAGAACTGACTGCACTCCTGTAATCCACAGGAGAAGTACAGCCAAACGAGCTTTGAAAGTACGTCTCCTTTAAAGAGAATTATGGCCAATGATTTGTTTCTCTTCACAGTCACAAGTTTGCACTTAGTTTTGCTCTCCTGTGACCTGGAATCAGCCAACAGTAGGCTAAATCCTGCTGTCAGCTGATGTCACTGGCTGCTCCAGGCACTGGAAAGATCCCAACCATATTGTTGGGATCCACCCAGCTGCCTGATTAATAGCTGTCAAAAAAGGAGGGGGATAGGGTGGGACTTTTAGATGAGGCATATGATGGGAACTACCATAGGCCTCCATCCCTGTACATGGATAAAAGGGGTGGATGTTTTGGGACTTTAAATGAGATGCGTTTTTAGCAGTATGCGATTAAATATATATCTATGGAATATATAAAAAAATTCCATAGTAGCCAGGCTCAAAATTACCAAACAAAAAAGCACTAAACCAAATTAATCTGTCTAGCTGTATGCATTTAAAAACAGGTTTAGTTGCATGCATTTGCAAATACCTGTAGTAAGCTGCAGCGCCAGTGTCAAGGCACCTCATGTGCTGCAGTCCTAACTGTGAATTTTAAAGTCTCCTACAAAGGAGCACAGGTGTGCTAATCAATAGATAGGGGACAGGTGATCTCCTAAGCCCGCCCCTACCTATAGTTTGGCAAAAAAGAGCACTGAAAAAACAGAAAAAATGCAGGAGAGGAACCAAACATGCCTACCAAACCAAAACACCACCAAACTAAAAGCGGACCACATCAAACTGGGTCAGCTAGTCAAAAATGACAATGCAAAATTAACTGCCGGTGGTGGATCTGTGGAGGCACTTTGTTCCACTCCTGAAACGCATCTCCATCCCTGGATAGTGTCAAAATAGGAGGGGGATAGGGTGGGACTTTAGATGAGGCATATGATGGGAACTACCAAAGGTCTCCATCCCTGTACATGGTTAAAAGGGGGGGGGGATTAACAGCTGGCTTCAACTCTCAGTGTGAGGCTGTGCCCCCCCTCCCCCTCCAGCCTGGCACTCAAGTCACTTCTGAAGGAACAGAGGAGAGAAGTAAGCGTTCAACAGTCATATGATCACTCAGTTCTCAGTCTTAGAGCCGATGCAGGAACACGACTACGACTACCCAAACCCCAAAACACCCTCTAAATAGTGGGTGTGGTAAAATGTTACTAAACAGTAGGAGGATCTTAATGCACTCCTGGTATTTAGTGCTCCTTTAGGTACCAAGTGCAGAGTTGGGGGGGGGGGGGGTTTTACACACAGAGTACAGATTTCGGTGGTGTGTTAAGTACATAGTGTAGAGGTCAGGGGTGTGCTGCATGCAGATTACAGCATTTAGCCTTCTTCCACATCTCGCTTTCATCCCTCTCTCAGCTCTGACCTCTACATGCAACCCCCCTCCAATTTCCCATCTTTTCCCTATCATTAAAAGAGCCACCATCTTCCATGTGTCATACTTTTGTTGCTGTATTAAGCTGAAGCACCCAGCCGACTCAAGAAACTCTTGCACACTGTAGGTGAGATCTACAGTGAGTTCATCCAGTAGGGGTGTAGGCATCTTCACTGCACCCTGGGCACCTGCATCTCCCTTGTCCCCATCCTGCAGTCAGTGGGAACCACGCAGGGGAACATATCGTTGGGAGACCCACTATCACTTGTAAACACAGAAGCCGAAACATGTGTTTACAAGTGATATTGGTGAGCAGGGAGCAGAAGACCTGAGCCAAAGGTGGTTGAACTGAGTTCCACCAGGTTCCAGCTGAAAATAAGCACTGCATGTAATAATTTTGTGATCTGGAAGAAAAGATTTTCACAGAATGAATGACCAGAAACTGCAGTCCTGCCTAGAGGTCTTCTGAAAGTCCTGTTCTATGTGTCAATAAGAGATAAAGAAAAGTAAAATGGGCAGCTGTTTGATTTATTGTTCTCTGAAACAACCTGGCTCTTAATAACTATTATACGTCGCACACCTCAACGTGACAGAAACATCTCTAAAGAAACTGATCAAGAATTCTAATAATCTCCTTATGTAGAGTATGAAATAGAGGTTTGCTCTGGTAATCAAATAAAAAGAGGGATGACATCTGAAAGGACACAGTAACTTTTTAAGGAACTCTACAAGAAGAGGAGTGCCGGTGTAATTTTGCTCTGAGCACACTCAATTGATTCTTGGATGGGGTGTCAAGATGTCTCCTACCTTCTTGATCTTTGCTGCATTTCTCTTTCCGAAATAGCTCTTTCCTTTGGTTTGAATAAGTTATCTAAAAGAGAAAAAATAGACATGGACCATCTGAATAATTCATGAGACACAATTTGCGTGTATCACAAATTCGGTGTTTTAATGTAAGTGGAAAATTAAATATATTCAGTTATATTTTCAGATTTGGAAAGTTTTTTTTCTTCTTTGTTCCGCAGTTAAATACAACAATTAGGGACAATTTTTATTTTTAAATTTCCACTTTCTGCCATTCATAACAACTTTATGCCTTTTATACAGCCTGTTTTTTTATTTAGTTTTCTCTCAGCTGCTTTGGCTGCCTATTATCAGAATGTTATCACTGGTTTCCTGATATAAACAGCACACATAAAAACAGTGAGTGTAATTGCAAGGATCGTGGCACCAGCAGGAGAATTGCAGATTGCTCTTTAGGTGATCATGTTAATTTTCCTAGTATGGACAATGCACATATTCACTTTACTTGACAGAGGAGCCTTTAAAAATCTAAGTAAAGATCAACTTCGTGTTCAGGTAGTTACTGCCACCAAGGTCAGATTTATCGGTGGTCACAGTAGACCGGTGACTTGTCATACTCTGCTCCCTATAACAGAATGCTGTGGAAGTGCTGTGGCGGCCAACTGCGCATGCGCAATGCGTTCCAATGGATTTACGACAGTACACACCAGCGAAACCTCGTTCGGCATCCAGGCTCTTTCCTTAACATCCCCGTGGATTGGAGGATGCTAAAAAAAGAGCCAGGAGGCCGAGCGAGCAGAGCGACGTGAGGCCGACTGGCCACTTTCCCTGAATGACGGCTTCGCTGGTGTGTACTGTCGTAAATCCATTGGAACGCATCACAATTGCCTTTGAAACGCATCGCGCATGCGCAGTTGGCTGCTACGTCACTTCCGGAGCATTGTATGATAGGGAGCCGAATATGACGTGTCGCCGGCACCTATGGGGAGCAACAGCAAAGAAGCAGCTTTTTTTTGTATAGCTATTAGGCACACCTTTCGTAAAACATCAGCAGAAATAGTCATCTCATATTAGAACCCTTTACACTTCTCTGGTGCTTTACTGCACGCACATGAATTATGTGTTACGGCAGCCCATTCATTTTGAACTGTCTCTCAACACACTGCAATGTATAAAAATTCTGACAGAAACCATTTTTTTTTAGCACAACTTACTGATGTTTCCCAATGCATTGAGGTATATTAAGCCTGGTACACACGATCGGATTTTGCGTGGACAAAGCGTAAGACTTTTGTTTGAAGAGCGTTGACTGCGAACTTGTCTTGCATACAAACGGCAAAGAATTGTCGTCCAACAAGCATGAAACCACATGTTTTGTTTAGCTCTTTAGCGCCACCCTTTGGGCAACTTTTGCAAATGCTGTCTTATGGTTAGCATTGCTTCCGAGCATGTGTGTTTTGTACTTTGGATTTTTTTCCGACGGACATGATCGGATAATGCGACATCACACATTTTTTTGCCGAAAATTTTTAAAGCATGCTATCCAACATTTGTTGTCGGGAAATCCGACAAAAATTGTCTGATAGAGACCAAACGTTCAGATTTTCCTGTCATCACACAGTTCTTGTCAGAAAATGTGATCGTGTGTATGGGCCTTGTATATGTGTATGGGCCATTCAAAATATTGGCCCATTCAAAATAAATGGCACAGTAACAGAATGCCCATTTATGTGTGGCATTAATGAGTGGTAAAAAATGTGTTGCTACAAATTATGAAGCCAGCTTTAGGCTTATCTACACATGGTCATAAAATTCTAAGTTGGGTTAGGGCCCCCCCCCGCAAAAAATGGAATTAAACAGAAATGAAAAATGATTCTGAATTAAAAAGGGAAGCCCAGCACATGGTTGTTAAATTGGGTTCCACAGGTATCACAAAATGTGGCCCTGGTTGTCAGATACTTTTAGGCCTGAAGACGTAAACATCTAAGACTTTAAACTGGGTTCACAACTTTGCAAAGTGGATGTGGGTTTCTCCACATCTAATTTTCAGAGCAGGAGCATGTGACCGGCTCTCTATGGAGCTGGTTCACATATCTCTAAGGCGGCTGCGGAGCGCACTTTGGCTCAGTTTTGGGACCAAATTCAGGCAAAGATTCAGACCTGATTCATCCCTGAAATGGAGAACAGGGATGCACAGCGTTTCTGTGCAATCCGCAGCCGGTTCCGGTGTGAACCGTGCCTAAAGCTAGAAGGGCAGTTTTATAACCCTTATTCTACAGAGAGACATTTCTTTTATTACATGTTTAGTGATCATTTGTTACATCTAGCAGTTAATGACTAGAGATCACAGTAGCACAACTGATTTACTAAAAGTCTCCTGTGTAGCTCTAGCCTAAAGAGTGGACTGCAAGCAAATGATTATTTCTATCAGTAGCAAAAGATAACAATTTTCAGTGTAGGTGAGCCCTATGGTCTTCTAACCACTGTGACAGAGTTAGGCTCTGTCACTGTGGAAATGGTCAGGAAACAGGCATAGGGTTTGCACGTTTTGCTGAGTGCAGGTCTACAGAGTGGTAATGTTACGTACCTGGGATGTGAGCCTGACGTGCAGAGGGAGGCCTCTCGTACAACTCCGGCTCGCGGACTACTGGCACTGAAACAGTAGCCACAGGAGCACGGTGCGGTATGAGTGCCTGTAAACAGTTCAGTAGTCCCTGTAGTAGCGGTGATCAGGAGGTAGATGAGCTGACACGATGCTTGACTGGTGGCAGGCTGGGATGAACCACGGAGCAGTACCAGATGCAGGCTTGCAGGGCTGGGAGCTGTAGCAGGCTGGATGAGCGGGATGCAGGGTCAGACAGGCCGGGTCGGTAATAATCAGGCAGATCAGGCAAAGACGTTAGGCAGAAGAGAGGTCAGGTCACAAGCCAAGTAGTACTGGAAGATCATCAGACAGAATCAGCAGGCAGGATCAGAGTCTAAGGGAAACCGGGATCAGAACATGCAGCAGGTATTCACAGGTAACAACAAGCTGGATCAGAGTCAGAGGTCACACAGGAAACAGGAAATGACACGGAAGCTGCAGACCAAACAGCAAGGAACCTCTGTAGGAGCCTTGCTTAAATAGCCTGCCTGACTCCATTATTAGTGACAGGTGTGTGTTTTAAAGTGCTAGTACGCATGCGTGCATGCCGGGCGCTTGCATGGAAAGCCTGTCTTCCCTGACATTGCCCCCTCCCTACGGGCAACCTCCAGGTGCCCAACTGGTTCCTCTTTTGTGGGTTCCTGCGGAAGAAGGCACGGATCAAGTCTGTGGCATGTACATTTTGTGCGGGTTCCCAGGAATTCTCCTCTGGACCATAACCCTTCCACTTAATTAAATATTGCGTCTGACCCCTTCTTTTCCTGCAGGCTAAAACAGCCTCGACCTCAAATTCCTCATCCCCATCAATAATAATAGGTGTGGGAGGACCAGGTCTATGTTCTGGAAATGGATCTGGCACAACAGGCTTCAGCAAGGAAACATGAAACACTGGGTGGATCTTAAAAGATTCAGGTAAGGTTAATTCAAAAGAAACGTCATTAATTTTTCTCCTTACCGGAAATGGTCCTACGAACCTTGGTGCCAGCTTTTTAGAAGGACATAGCATCTTCAAATTCGTCGTTGAAAGCCATACTTGATCTCCTGGTTACACGATTAGTTCCCCTCTTCTTTTCTTGTCAAATGACTTCTTGCTGTCCTCCTGGGCTTTCGCGATGGTTTCCTGCAACAACATATTATTTCGAGAGAAAAAGTCCAGAGTATCCTGGACAGCTGGAACGGAAGATTCTGTGACAAGATTAGGTAAGAAGGTGGGATGGAATCCGTAATTAGCAAAGAACGGGGATTGCTTGGTAGCAGAATGGTTGGCATTATTATAGGCGAATTCCGCCAGGGGTAATAATGATACCCAATCGTCCTGGACAAAAGAAGTAAAACAACGGATGTATTGTTCTAGGGTCCGATTAGTTCTCTCCGTCTGCCCATTAGTTTGTGGGTGGTAAGCGGAAGAGAATGAGAGTTCAATCTGTAGGGTCTCGCACAAGGCCTTCCAAAATCTGGATGTGAACTGGACGCCGCGATCAGACACGATATTTGCAGGGACTCCATGAAGTCTGACAATTTCTTTTATGAACACCCGAGCAGTTTCTGCAGCCGATAGTGTACTCTTTAGGGGAATGAAATGAGCCATCTTTGAAAAGCGATCTACTACCACAAAGATAGCGGTGCATTCTTCAGATGCTGGAAGATCAACAATAAAATCCATAGCAATCATCTGCCACTGTCTGTCAGGTATAGGCAGAGGTCTGAGCAATCCCCAAGCCTTGTTACGGGAGCTTTTACTCCGGATACAGGAAGTGCATGAATTTACATAGGATCTGCAGTCTTTCTCCAACCCTGGCCACCAAAATGAGCGTTGTACAAGTTCAACAGTCTTATGAACCCCAAAATGGCCTGCCAAAGGGTGGTCATGACAAACCTCCAAGATCATTGCTCGAACCTCTTTAGGTACAAAAATCTGCTTACCCCTCCATAATAGTCCATTCTTTGCTTGTAGTGTGACCCCTGGAGGACTGGGTGTTTCTGCAGAAGCTTGCTGTAATTGAGACAAAAGGTCAGTGTGTAATAGCAGGAAGTTTCCAGCCGGTAAAATAGTATCTGGTATTAGGATGTCTCTTGGATCTTTAAACATGCGTGACAACGCATCGGGCTTAGTGTTCTTTGATCCGGGCCTGTATGTAATATGAAATGAGAATCTCGAGAAAAAGAGAGCCCAGCGAGTTTGGCGTGGTTTGAGGCGTTTAGCGGACCGCAGATACTCGAGATTCTTATGATCCGTGAATGAATGAATGAATGAATGAATGAAAACTTGTATAGCGCGGCACATGCGAACTGAATCGCCTCTGGGCGCTTGTTGTTCCTGTCTCCTTTGATATCAAAAGAGAAAAGTCTTGACCTTTTTCCTAAATGCTAGGTGGTTCTCCTCCAACCGAATGCTGGTTGGCAAAGCGCTCCATAGTCTGGGACCTTGGATCGCGAATCTTCTTTCTCCTTTGGACTTGAAGTTGGCTTTCGGAACCTGGAGCAGGTTCTGATTCATGGATCGCAAAACGCGATTGGGATTATGCGCTTTTATTATTTCGCATAAATAAAGGGGGGCATTCCCATGGACACATCTATGTGTAAGACAGAGAGCTTTAAAAGCAATTCTGTCTTTGACTGGCAGCCAATGAAGGGCTCTCAGTGAAGGTGAGATGGATTCCCAGGGTTTTTTCCCAGTCACAAGTCTGGCGGCCATATTCTGAACGACTTGCAGGCGAGCGATTTGGTACTTGGGGAGGCCGAGGTAAAGGGCATTTGCATAATCCAGCCTGGAGTTTACCATTGCTCCCACCACGACCGCTAAATCTTCTTTAGGGATGAACGGAGTGAGTCTGCGTAGTAGGCGCAGTAGATGGTGAGATCCGCTGACTACTGACCCTATTTGTGCATCCATTGTCATAAAGGAGTCAAAAATGACCCCTAGGCTTTTGACTTTGGCGCTAGGGGTGATGAGCTTGCCCAAAATAGGCGGGGGGGTCCACGATGTTGAAAGTTGATTCCTGCGCTTGGCGTGAAACAGGAGAAGTTCTGTTTTCGCTCCATTGAGTTTAAGATAACTCTTTGTCATCCAGTCCTCTATCAAAGTGAGACATGTCTCTAGATTGAGGTGGTGATCCTGTCTGTTGCAGATGCAGAAATACAGTTGCGTATCATCTGCATATGAGTGATAGAGCAGTTTTTGACTGCTGATAATCTCAAAAAGAGGATGAAGATATATGTTAAACAGCACTGGTGACAGAGGCGATCCTTGAGGGACTCCGCATGTTACTGTGTGTTTTTCAGACGTAAAAGGTCCTAACTTCACTGTTTGCGATCGGTTTTCCAGAAAAGAGGAGAACCAAGATAAATCGCCTTCTGTGACTCTGGCTACTTCAGCAAGCCGAGTCAGTGACAGATTGTGGTCTACAGTGTCGAAAGCTGCACTTAGGTCCAACAGAACTAGAAGACAAGATTCTCCTTCGTCTCCGTGTAGATCAGAATTGGATGGGCCGCTCCCTCCAGCAAGTATCTCCATTCCTCCAACGCGGCTTTGATCGCCAACAGTTCCCGATCCCCTACATCGTAGTTTCTTTCAGCTGACGTGAGTTTGCGTGAAAAGAATGCTACTGGATGGGTTACCTCTTTGAGGCCTTGACGTTGGGATAGAATGGCACCAACTGCACTTTCTGAAGCATCCACCTCCACAATATAGGGCAAGTTAGAGTCTGGGTGACTTAGGACAGGAGCAATGGTAAACCGTTTCTTCAACGTTTCAAAAGCGGCTTGAGCCTCAGGAGTCCAACAGAAACGCATACCTTGTTTGGTCAGCTGTGTAATAGGGTGAATGATAGCGGAAAAAAATCTTGATAAATTTGCGATAAAAATTGGCAAAGCCCACAAAGCGTTGTATTCCCTTCTTGTCTGTGGGGGCTGGCCAATCTAGTATCGCTGAGACTTTCTTTGGGTCCATCTTGATCCCGTCGGTCGAAATGATCAGACCTAAGAACTGGATGCTCTGTTGCTCAAAGACGCATTTTTCGGCTTTAGCATAAAGTCCATATTTGCGGAGCCGGCACAATACGCTTTTAACATGCCCTCTGTGCACCTCTAATGATACAGAGAATATCAAGATGTCGTCAAGGTAAACAACCACGAAAATATCCAGAAAGTCTTTGAAAATATCGTTAATAAAGTACTGGAAGGTGGCAGGGGCATTACAAAGGCCAAAGGGCATAACTAGATATTCAAAGTGCCCAAATACGGAATGCAGTTTTCCATTCATCCCCTTCTCATATGCGAACCAGGTTATAGGCCCCTCTTAAATCCAGCTTGGTAAAGATGCTTGCTGATTTGAGTCTTTGGAACAGTTCAGGGACTAAAGGAAGGGGATAGCGATTCTTCACTGTTATTTTATTTAGGTCAAGATAGTCCACACATGGTCTCAGGGAATGATCCTTCTTTTCTACAAAAAATATACCGGCACCGGCCGGTGAGGTAGAGGGACGGATGAATCCTTTCTGCAGGTTCTCATCAATATAGTCCTTCAAGACCCCTGATTCCCGTTCAGATAAAGGAAAGATGCACCCAAATGGAATCTCGGCCCCGGGAAGGAGCTCAATGGGGCAGTCATAAGGTCTGTGTGGGGGAAGGGTGTCTGCTCCTCGTTTGCTGAAAACGTCCAGGTATTTGTGGTAAGAATCCGGAACTACTTGACATAATTCAGGGTCTGTGTCCATACACAGCAGGGTAGCAGGTGAGGGTGGTGAAGTTTCCAAACAGTGTCTCTGGCAATATGGTGACTGGAACTTGACACTTCCGGATTCCCAGTCTATCTGTTGGTTGTGGGCCTGTAGCCAGGGTAGGCCCAGGATGACGGGGTAGAAGGGCGAAGAGATTGCGTCTAAACGCAGCAGCTCTCGGTGGTTGGTGGAGGAGGTGATCAACATTGGTGGGGTCACCTTGGTTACCAGTCCAGATTTAATGCGAGACCCATCAGCCAAGAATACAGTGAGTCCCTGTTCTCTGGTTTGTAGAGGAATGTGTTGCTGAGCTGCGAAGGACTGGTCAATGAAACAGCTACACGCTCCAGAATCAATAATAGCAGTCACTGATACGGTTCTTCCCGGCAGCTGGAAGGAAACAGGCAGAGCGATATGCGCTGAGCTGGCAGACAAGGCAGGCCGGGGTAACTGGTTGGGTGAAGAAAGGGAAAGACACTTACGCAGCTTGGCAGGACAGGTACGTACAAAGTGACCGGCAGCTCCACAGTACAGACAGAGGTTATTTATTCGTCGGCGTTGGCGTTCTTCTGGAGTCAATAAAGAACGGGTCAGGCCCAATTGCATGGGTTCAAGCGTCTCTGGAGTAGGGAAAGCAGAGTTTCCAGGAGCCAGGTAAGGAGAATCAGGGATCTTGGGTAACATCCAGGTTGGACGTGAGTGCTGTATGGTTTTTTCAGACCTGCGTGTGAAACAGTAGCCACAGGAGCACGGTGGGGTATGAGTGCCTGTAAACAGTTCAGTAGTCCCTGTAGTAGCGGTGATCAGCAGGTAGATGAGCTGACACGATGCTTGACTGGTGGCAGGCTGGGATGAACCACGGAGCAGTACCAGATGCAGGCTTGCAGGGCTGGGAGCTGTAGCAGGCTGGATGAGCGGGATGCAGGGTCAGACAGGCCGGGTCGGTAATAATCAGGCAGATCAGGCAAAGACGTTAGGCAGAAGAGAGGTCAGGTCACAAGCCAAGTAGTACTGGAAGGTCATCAGACAGAATCAGCAGGCAGGATCAGAGTCTAAGGCCTCGTACACACGATCGGACATATCCGATGAAAACGGTCCGCGGACCATTTCCATCGGATATGTCCGATCGGGAGTTTGATCCGATGGCGTGTACACACCATCGGATCAAATTCCCCGCCGCCGGACGGCGCGGTGACGCGGCGGTGACGTTGACACCGCCACGTCACCGCCACGTCACCGCACCAGGAAGTTAAACACTTCCGCGCATGCGCCGAATCCATTCGGCAGCGGCGCGGCGGTGGTGGGGGGGGACATGTCTGCTGGTAAGTGTACTAACCAGCAGACATGCCGGGCGGACAGATTCCACCGGATAGATTTCAAAGCATGCTTTGAAATCTGTCGGGTGGAGAAATCTGTCCGCTAGCCCATACACACGAGCGGAGATGTCTGCTGAAACAGTCCATCGGACCGTTTTCAGCGGACATATCCCCTCGTGTGTACGAGGCCTAAGGGAAACCGGGATCAGAACATGCAGCAGGTATTCACAGGTAAAAACAAGCTGGATCAGAGTCAGAGGTCACACAGGAAACAGAAAATGACACGGAAGCTGCAGACCAAACAGCAAGGAACCTCTGTAGGAGCCTTGCTTAAATAGCCTGCCTGACTACATTATTAGTGACAGGTGTGTGTCTTAAAGTGCTAGTACGCATGCGTGCATGCCGGGCGCTTGCATGGAAAGCCTGTCTTCCCTGACAGGTAACTTTGAGAGGAGGAAACCGTTTTTGCAGACTTCTTGGTGTTTGGTATTTCTGGATGGGACTCCATAGTTTGGAGATTTAAAAGTGCATTGGGAGGGAAATAATCTTGATTGTTTGAAAGACCAGCAGGGTGTGTGCCTAGGTTCACACAGTCCTTATTTTGATGATCTATGATCTGGTGAGAGTTGCAGGAGGAGTAGGAGAGGGATTTGGCATTGCAGTGGCTGCCGTGTGGAGACTGACTCCTGTCAGCAGAGCTGGTGGTGCCTTTAAAGACTACATCCCCGGTGTGGCAGATTTTTTGCCAAAGCACTGAGAAAATCGGGACAGTTACATGGGCTTGGGAGACCAAGAGGGAGGCTTAGAAGACTGAGGCTAGTAGTGGGTTCAGGAAGTCTGGAAGTCTCTGAGTAAGTGAACCCGGGTGCTGGAGAATCCTGGCGAGGTACTGATTGTGACTGATCTGTGAGGTGGTGATCCGATATGTCAGTGCGGGTGATCACCGCACTCCAGGTCAGTGGGACTGGGTGGGGGGTGGCTTCCTGTGCAAGTTCACCTTACAGATTTTTCTGCACATACACCCTCAGCATAACAACTTTCATAATAGATTTGAGGGCTGTGTAAATTATGTAGCCTTCAGTTGTTATCAGGTGTGCTGTAGCAAATTGGTTGTAAGGAGTGTGGTCTGATCGGCATGCCTAGCTTTAGTGTTGATGTATTTTTTCAAGTGAGTTCACTGCAGTCTATACTTTATCTTGGGGCCTGGTTGCCCACTTTTACTAAAAGGCAAGAATAAAGAAAAAGTTTGACAGCTGCTAGTGGACTGGCTTTTTCGGCTCACTTGGCCTCGGTTTGCGGTTCCTCACTACCCAGGCCTACTCCTGGACTAAACAGGATGCTTCCTTTGTATATAAAAAACAATAAAACTTTCCTGACAAACTTCTTCAATGTAAAAAATATGCTCTGACTGTAGCTGGTCAGAAATTTTAAAGAGCTGTTATTCCTCCCCGAGGCAGTTTTCTTTTCTTTTTTTATTTGCGTGACTCTGCACTACCTTTCAGTACCAATGCTGTTTAGTTGTTGTCTAAGAACTCCATAGGGATACCGCTCTGAGTTTCCCACCCAATGATGCACAGGACAAATGTAAAGAGGTCTCTGTTACAGCAAAGGACAGCGTGAAACACTATATCTAACTTCACAAAGCGACTTTATCTGTTCATTATTGAGGGGTTCAAGAGAGAATTGAATAAATCTAAAAGTAACCTAGAAAACCCCTTTAATGTACTAATCCGGACTGGCAGATGAATCGGTAAATGCAAAGTTGTGTGTTGCTCAGAGATAAGAACACATAAAAAAACATTTCATACTGACAGCTGTATTAAATACTACTCGTTGCTCATCCTGCAGCGCCGGCACTTAATAAAATCTTGCTGTAATCAGAGGTGCTGTACTTAATCACAAGAAGAGTTACGCGATTTCTACTATACAGGTGGGATCTATTTTTCATTTTTTTGGATCACAATGAAGCTGAAGGGTGCAATTATGATAAGTGATTCTATTTAGAGGCAGTTCAGGTAGTTAAAGATTTAAGGTCTGATTACTGAAGAATTATTACTTGATAAGATGACATCTTAAGTTCTGAATTGCAATTCTATGTGCAAATGATTTAAATGTGGAATACATTAAGCTGTTTTTTTTTCACTTGATAGGTGTGCATTTTTCTCATGCCATTAAGCTCTATTAATGATTGTTTTTGATTGTTTTGAAGGACAGTATATTCTGGGTGCATGCACTTAGTCCATCTGCATGGGGGGGGGGGGGGGGGAGAAAGCATTGGATCACAAAGCTGATTTTTGTGCAGCCCCCAAAAATCTGCTCTTTGATCCACTGCTTCTCCCCCCCCCCCCCCATGCCAGCCGCATTTTTTTTTACGGATTTTAATAATTATGGACTGTCAGATGACCAAAAGCCTCATTATGAATGTCTTAAATATTTCATCATGGCAGGAGGATTCCTGGCACATTCAATTTCAGGCATGGCTCTCAGTGGTGGCTGGTGTTTTTTTTGTTTGGGAAGGTGGCACACAGCCGAACCCCTCCCCAAGGCACTTACCCCATCTAGGAGTCGGGCATCCGAGGAGCAGCGGTGTGGATCAGGGATCCGAGGCGTGGCAGGGATCGGGCATCCAAGGAGTGGCAGAGGGGATTGGGCATCCAGGCTATGGTGGGGATCGGGCATCCAGGCATTGGACAGCGGCTCTTCTCCTCCTCGCTTCTGCTGTGCGTCTCATCCCCTCCTAGGCGTCCAATAGGATCACCTGTCCTTTCAGCCAATCAGGTGACAGGTATAAGACCCGCTTCCTAATTGGCCAGGAGGATCAGTGTTGCAACAGCGAATATTCATTATAGAGGGGTGGCCGTGGTGGCCATGGATAGATTCAGGCTATGCCTGAATCTTGCCAATGCATAAAAGGGGTAGACTGGAGAGAGGGGGCGAAGCCCGGGCACCCCTAATGGATGTGCCGCTCCTTTTCTCAGAGTGTAAAGATGATAGGCGCCAGTCTCCTAAGTAAGCTGGAAGACAAGAACTTGTTTACCGCACAGTACAATGTGGGAAAGCGTGTGATGTGTGAAATCAGAAACATGGATGAGCTCAAACACCAGACTAGGTGCTAATCTCTTCTTCGCCTCTCAACAATTACAAAGTCTCCCTACCTTCTGAACACAAACTATGCTTGTTGGATATCCACAGAGTTCTGGCTCCTTGACAATCATTAACGTTCAAGTGGCATCTCAACCTTTATGTTCTAAGGCAGAACATCATCAAAAGGTTCCTGTGTAAACTGTGATGCCTGTCTTCCTGTGGAATTATAGCTATATGTACGTATTTATTAAGTCCTCTACCTGTCATGCTCATGTGTTTAAAGAGGCCTGTTATCTCATTTCTACACAGACTCAGAACACTTTTATTTGTAAAGCACTCACTATTGCATTACTGTCTTTTTACCAATGCTATTTCCAGCTCTGGCTGCACTTTATCACAGTATCCATATGGGATGGAAGGAAATAAGAGAAAAGATTCCAGGATGGGTTACCATACAATCAGGAAGTTTAACAGTGGGCTAAGCAAGGGAGAGACAAAAGAGGAATTTAAAATCCAAGCTTTTTAACCTCCCTGGCGGTATGATTCTTTCAGATTTTTGGTGCTGAAAGCGGTACCATTGTTTTGCATGGAAATTTGTTGTTTTATATTGTAGGCCTGCAATTCTTAGGAATAACTCACTTAAATATGTATGATAACGTTTGAAACACAAAATCATAAATTCTAATATAATAACTATAAATAAGTTCAGTTGCAGAATTGTTGCTGTCATTACTTTCAGTGTTTGATGTCGATTTTCCCCACAAATCACTATCGCTAACTTCTGCAAGTGATTCTAATTTATTATCACTGTTTTCTAGCTGATCTAAAACCACTTTTGACATAAAGGGACACTTTTTGGTTTCCAGGCAGAAAAAAATGTAAAATATAAAAGTGCATGCAGGTCACCGAACAGAACTGTACTGTGTTTTTACTTTTTAGAATTTGGCATCAATCTCTGCCCCGTGCGTCGTAACATTGCAGGGAATGGAGCTCGGCGGCACTTGGGCACTGGGTGAATCAAGTGAGGAGCCACAGCTCGATCACACTGTGGGGAGACATTGCAGGATCCAGGGGACAAGGTAAGTAATTCTGCCTGTAATTCGGCCAAAGCCCCCGGGTGACTGCTGCTGTTGTGTGGGACCCCCCCCCCCGTGCTGAAAGAGGGTGGGGTGGCAAGAGTGAGCTGGAAATCTTAAAGGCACTTGCCAACAAAAGAAGATATGAACTCACTTATTATGAGGGTGGAGGAAGCCCACTTTAGAGACCTGGAAGAGATTAAGGGAGAGTTACAGGTCCTAGAGGAACGCACAACAGGAAATGAGACTATATCTAAAGACCGGGTGATGGTATTAGAACGTGAGAGGCATACTCAAGCAGAGGTGACCGTTTCTTTACAGCTGCAGCTAGAGGAAATCCAGGACAGGAGTAGATGGAATAATTTACGTATTCGAGGTATCCCTGAACCAAAAGACCAAGAAGACCTTCAAGAGACAGTAAAAAATATTTTCCAAATGATATTGAAAGACGCTATGCCTTTAAACTTTGAACTGGACAGAGTGCATAGGGCTCTGGGCCCTAAGTCTAAAGAAAGTACTCGTCCTCGAGACGTGATATGTAGGCTACATTTCTTTAGACATAGGGAGGCAATTTTAAAGAAAACTTGGGAACTGGGAACTATTGAGTTTAATGGGGCGCAGCTGAAGATATTACCGGATCTATCAAGTGCCACTCTACAGCGGAGAGCCCTATTGCGCCCCATATTAGACCGGGTAAGGGAAGTTGGGGGGACATACCAATGGAGATTTCCAATTTCAGTCCTGATTAAAAAAAGGGGCTCAGGCTCATTTTGGCTACATTCCAGGGCAGACCTTCCGGAGCTTTTTTATTTTTTGGGAACTGAAACTTTTGAAGCGGTGGACTGCAGGCAGCTAAATCCAAGAAATACCTAGGGCATAGGAACATAGGGTCCAGTGTTTTTTTTTTTTGGGGGGGGGGGGCTAGTCAATAGATGGACATAATGTGGTGTTATTTTCTGATATACTGACTTTGTCAAGGTCCCCTTGTATACATAATACCCTCCTCTATCCCCCTTCTTTTTGTTTACCTCAAAGCTGGGGGAAGCGGAGAAAGGAAGTAGTGAGGGTGCTATGGGTGGTCGCCCTAGTTAGGGTGGGAGGTAAGGGAGGGAAAGCGGTGTACCCGTGTAGTTGTGCAGTTGGGTGGGGGGGGAGAGGAGGTTGTATGGGACGTAGGGGGGAGGTTGGGGATCACTTGAGGTAGGGGGGGGTAAGGGGGGAGGGGTGGGTAGATAGGTAGGAAGCAGAGTGAATAAGAGGTGAGGTGTGAGGGGTGAGGGGGTAGAAGAGGGGTAGGGGCCTGGGAGAGGTAGAGTGATGAGGGACATAGTCGGATGGTCCGGTCTCTCTTCCTCTCTCTTCTGTCCTCCCCCCAATCTAAGGGTCAAGTAGGTGAAGTAGGTGAATAGATGACTATAATCCCTGTTTTCCCTTTTTTCCATAATTTTTTTTTTCTTTTAGTTTTAGGCTATATACGGCCAAGACACGATATGCACAAATAGGATGAAGGGGGTTACACCCTATCACTGGAATATAACATATAAAACACAAAACATATGGAACATATACACAAGTGAGTTCAGGCACATATATAGGGAGTGGGGTAATATAATCCACTATAGGGAATATTACAATAATACAAATGGAGTATGAATATAACTTCACTAGAATATTATTATGATAAGGGGGAGATTAGGGGAGGGGCACTAGGACCCCTTTTTTCCCCTCTTCTCCTTCTTTTCTTTTTTTTGGGAGTAACTAAGCAAGGTAGCACTAAAGAGGATTTATGGGATCTGACGGGTGACCCAAGGGGGGGGGGGGGAGATTTTTGGAGTTGCTCTTCGCCCCTAGTTAGTTGGTTTTGGTGTGTTGGTTTTTATCTAAATGATTTTGTAATGATTTTGAAATATAAGACATGTGAGACTGTAAGACTGTAAGATTGGTAATAGATCGGTAATATACTGATAAATGATAAACAGCCGATAACTGATAACCGATAATAGATAAGAGATAACTGTTAACTGATGACAGTGATCTTGAGCTTATGCCACCCCCCTTTTCTTTTTCTTATTTGATAAGCCCTATTAGGGCTGTTGAAAAGAGGAGAAGGGAAGGAGACTATTGTGTTGTATTGTGTCAAAGAAAGGAGGTTAAATAGGTATTTATTTAATAGATGGATGTAGAGTTAAGAGAAGGGGAGAGAGGGGGAACTTATTTATATTTCCTATTATTATTGGCTATTCTTCTCTCCCTACTAAAGAAATACCTGACGGAGGAACTGTTTATATATGCCCCGGTTGGGAATCTGCTGAACACCAGAGAAAGGGGGGGGGAGTGGGAGTATAAGGGAGTTAACGGGTTGGGGGAGGGGCACCACTGTATAGCCCGAAGGGGGAATGGGCACTTTTGTGCCCCAGATAGTTTCCAATACCCAGCCATGTTAATAAAGGGATTAAAACGTAAATAGGGGGAGGGGGGAAAATGACACTGAGGATTGGGGAACTGGGGACCGGCCAGGATAATCAGAACAATACAAGCCGGGACTGAGAAGTGGACGGAAGTAGTGGAAGGAGGAGTGGGGGGTACCCTCTCGTAGGAGCGTGCGTAACCAATTACCCCCTGATAGGTATACACTCAGGGGTTAGGGAAACAGAGTGACTAAGTAGATAGCTTGGACTATCTTTGGGAAAGAGGGGAGGAATTCATATCCCTTCTCCCTCTCCATTGATAATAGGTTAGGGTAAGGGGGTGGGGAATCTTTTATTTTTTTTGGTAGGGTTGAATCTATTCCCTCTCTCCCACCCCTCCTCTTGTTGCACGGGTCCTCTCACGATACTTAGACCTCTCTCTACAAGATGGGATGTACAAGGATCACCACCATCAATGCCAAGGGACTTGACACTCTGGAAAAAAGGAGAATGCTCCTCAGTGAACTTAAACAAGTTCGTACAGACATAGCATTTATTCAGGAAACTCATCTTAAAACAAGTTGTCTGCCGTATTTGCAAAACAGATTCTTCCCATGTACCTATCACGCATATAGCCCCATATCAAAATCTAAAGGAGTGTCCATATTAATTTCCAATCAGATTTCGTGGTCGATGACAGATAAACGGGTAGATGAAGATGGAAGGTTCATATTTCTAAAAGGAAGTATAGGAGATGAGAAAGTAACATTGGCCACAGTGTATACACCGAATATACATCAAGATACCTTCCTTATCAGTATACTAGCCAAACTAGCTAAATTTGTGGAAGGGAAACTTACTCTGGGAGGAAACTTTAATATGACACTCGACCCCAAACTAGATACATCATCAGGGTCCTCATCCATATCAGGGGGGACTAGGAGGGGGGTTAGGCGAAAGTTGAAAGAGATGCAATTAGTAGATGTCTGGAGAATATTCCATGGAAGTGAAAGAGACTATACGTTTTTTTTCCAATCCACATAAACTATACTCCCGTATAGACTTCTTCTTGGTCACCCACTGTTTATTGACATCAGTTGAAGAAGTTAATATAGGGAATATAACATGGTCAGAACACGCACTAGTGACACTGGATATATCGATATCTGGCAAGGCTCTCTACACGGGGTATCGGTGGCGCCTAAATGAGAGTCTGTTGCAGATACCAGAGGTTCGAGAGGAGGTATAAAAAGAATTGGAAGCATACTTCCAGACGAACGATACACCGGGGAGCGACCCAAGCATGTTATGGGAAGCCCACAAGGCAGTGATGAGGGGGATATTGATAAAACAAGGGGCGAGAGTAAAAAGAGTGCGAGAAATCCAGGTAATGAAATTAACAGAAGAGATCCAGATTCTGGAGATGCAACATAAAGCAGGACAGACGGCATTGATAGGGAAAGAACTGGGACATAAGAGGAGGAAACTGATAGACCTACTTAGGTACAAAGCAAAAGCAACAATCCAGGCAGGAAGGAGAATAACATACGAACTAGGAGATAAATGTAGTAAAGTACTAGCAGGAAAATTAAAAGACAAAGGGAAGACTATATTTGTACCACATATAAAGGGGAAAAATGGACAGTTAATTTCACTTCCCAAGGATATAGCACAGAGATTTAGAGAATATTACGCCTTCCTTTATAATCTGAATCAAGCATCTATACCTTGGGTAAAGATAGAGGAATACCTATCCTCAGCCCACCTTAATAGACTGCCTTCAACTGAAAGGGAGAACTTGGAAAGACCTACTGTATCTCAATAGAAGAACTTAAAGGAGTAATGAAATTGGTTAAACTTGGGAAAGCTCCAGGCCCGGATGGGTTTTCCATTCAGTACTATCAACATTTTTTCCCCATACTAGGAACATATACGATTAAGGTATTCAATGAGATTGGCCGGTCTACCGCCCACCGCCCGGAGGCACTTACGGCTCATATTGCAGTGATTCCGAAAGAAGGGAAAGACCCGGCGGAGTGCAGTAGTTACCGCCCAATCTCATTGTTGAATACAGATTTAAAATTGTTTACTAAACTTATAGCTTCCCGATTACAATTACAGCTGCTGCACCGAATGGTGTATCAACCAAGGCAGATAAAAATTGGGGGGGGGGGGGGGGGTGTAGTGCTGCGCTGTAGGGAAGGGAGTGGGGATGGGATAATATGAAGAGGAAGTGTGGCAAAAAACTAGATATGTGGAAAAAAGGAATAACCTAACTATTATAATACATAGCAATGTCAGGAAATTGACAGTGATATAATAAAAAAATATTAAACGTGCTAAATGCAGCCTAAGCCAGCTGCCAAACCAATGACAGTGCAAAATGACATATAAAGTGTAACTTTCTTATACACAATCCGGTGCACAGAGTTCCAGAAATAGCACACAACAGTGTTAATAAGGGTGAATGTCCATACAACAGGTAACAATGTATAAATGCAATATGGAAATAAAGTTCAAGACGATTGCTGATGTAAAAGCCAAAATTCCGTGATGATGACCAGTTGCAGATACTATCTCCAAAATAAGTAAAGATGTCCCCTTACCTTATTGCTGTAAGGTAACAGCAAAAGACAAAGCCCAGGAGCACTTTTCAGGTTGAGTCCACTTGTGGTGTCATCCAAATAGATAAATGTGGTGAGAATGGATCCTTCCTAGTAATCACCTCCAAACGATAATAATCGCTCACATTCAGGAAAACAAAAAAATGCCAATAGTGTAGTACCATTAAAACAGGGGGGTTTTATTAAAACGCGCATTCGTCACTCCACGTGACTTCCTCAGCCCTGTGTTTTTTATGCCTGTTTTTTATTTCAACATTGTGAGTACCCAGTTATTGTTTTAATAACCCCCCCCCCTGTTTTAATGGTACTACACTATTGGCATTTTTTTGTTTTCCTGGATGTGAGCGATTATTATCGTTTGGAGGTGATTACCAGGAAGGATCCATTCTCACCACATTTATCTATTTGGATGACACCACAAGTGGACTCAACCTGAAAAGTGCTCCTGGGCTTTGTTTTTTGCTGTTCCCTTACAGCAGTAAGGTAAGGGGACATCTTTACTTATTTTGGAGATAGTATCTGCAACTGGTCATCACAGCATTTTGGCTTTTACATCAGCAATCTTCTTGAACTTTATTTCCATATTGCATTTATACATTCCTATTATCTATTGTTACCTGTTGTATGGACATTCACCCTGATTAACACTGTTGTGTGCTATTTCTGGCACTCTGTGCACCGGATTGTGTATAAGGAAGTTACACTTTATATGTCATTTTGCACTGTCATTGGTTTGGCAGCCGGCTTAGGCCGCATTTAGCACGTTTAATATTTTTTTATTATATCACTGTCAATTTCCTGACATTGCTATGTATTATAATAGTTAGGTCAGGGCTCAAAATTTCAAGTCCTGAGCTACTAGCCAGGCCTCGAGAGTTACTCGCCACCAGTTGCCCCACCTAATTCATACACTGCCCTGTGCCTAATTGCACCTGTAAACACGCCCTTGTAGATTATCTTGTGGAATAACAATGTTTTATGCAGAATCAAGTTACAAAATTAAATATTACCAACAACATCTTTAACAAAATGGGACAGGGCACTGGGGGCAGACCAGAGGGACAGGGCACTGGGGTCAGACCAGAGGGACAGGGCACTGGGGGCAGACCAGAGGGACAGAGCACTAGAACTGGGTCTCTTCCCCATTCTCTTGCTGTCTCCTCTGCAACCCCCATCCATCCTCTCTCTCTCATTCATCTCAGGAGCCTGTGTGTGCGGCTCCACGCTTGCATGTCCCCACTTCCCCCTTTTATTCAGGCTGGCAGAGAGGAGAGGTGCTGCAGCACAGCGGGAGGGAGTACAATCCAGCACTGAGATCCACACAACTGCACAGCCATTGACACCATAGCACAGCGCACACTGACACCGCACAGCACACATTGAGACCAGTCTGTTCACAGTGCTCAGGCTGAACTGTTGGACACTTACATAGAGCACAAGGAAAAGAAAACTTCACAAACTGGAAGGCTGCCGCTCTCATGTCAGGGCAACTTTCAATGAGCGCTGCACCGGAGTGGTATTTTTCGCAATCCTCCACTTCACTCATTACTTTCTGCTCTCCAGCTACATTGGTTGGGACCCGGGGGGGGGGGGGCAGGCTCAGAGAGGTCATACTGTTAGATCCCATTGCTTAATGAGAATTGTAAGGAGAGCACCTGTGTACTGCTCTGCCTGTGCGCGGCTCACCAGACTACTTTTCCCGAGCATGCACCTTTCCTCTTCAGCCGCAAATCTCATCGGGACTCTAAGTGTAGGCACAGATTGCAGGGAGATTGGTCATGCAGCCCTGTCATCACTCGCCCCCAGCCTAAATCCACTCACCAAATGCTAGTAGGCGAGTGGAAATTTTAAGGGGCTGGTTAGGTTATTCCTTTTTTCTTTTTTCCACATATCTAGTTTTTTGCCACACTTCCTCTTCATATTATCCCATCCCCACTCCCTTGGGCAATGTAATGCTATCAAAATGAGCATTCTGCCTAAATTATTGTACTTATTTCAAGCAATACCGGTTAAAATCCCCCCTACCTTTCTCTGCCAAGTAAATGTGCTTTTTACCAAATTTATTTGGGCTAAGAGAAGACCGAGGATCAGTAGGAGTAGGATGACCCTACCCAAGTGTTATGGAGGCCTGGCGGTACCGGATGTAACCAAATACTATCAGGCGGTACACTTGGGAAGGGTCATAGAATGGTGCAGGAGTAATGAAATAAAATTATGGGTAGACCTGCAACAGGAAATAAGTCAAGTCCCTTTGAGAAGAGCACTTTGGTGCTATCAAACACTATCCGCCCAGTTAAAAAAAAAAAACAATCATAGGACCGACATTGGCAATAGGCTATAAGTTATGCCAGATAGGTAAACACTCATTAATGTACTCTCCACTATATCCAATTCTGGGGAACCCAGGCTTCCAACCAGGAATGGAGAAAGAGACATATAAGAACCTTAGAGAGAAGGGACTTACACAGGTATCACATTTTACAGACCTGGAAAGGTGGCCAACAGTCGCTCTATTGGTACAACCGGAAGGCCAATTTGAAGTTAAATACTGGCAAGCTCTACAACGATGTCATTTTTTTAATTCCCTAGGCCCAGTGAGTAGGTATAGAAGAGAGTTAACACAGTTTGAAAGATACTGTGAGGAACAGGAACCTCCGACTAGAATATTGTCTAAGACAGTGTTTTTCAACTCCAGTCCTCAAGGCACACCAACAGGTCATGCTTTCAGGCTTTCCATTATTTTGCACAGGTGATTTGATCAGTTTCACTGCCTTAGTAATCACCACAGCCATTTCATCTGAGGGAAATCCTGAAAACTTGACCTGTTGGTGTGCCTTGAGGACTGGAGTTGAAAAACACTGGTCTAAGATGTATAGGTTAATAATAACACCTTTAGAAGGTTACGAGATGCCATCTATAAGAAAGTGGGCAAGGGATATGGAGAGGAACTTTACTCAGGCCCAACAACAAAAGATAATTCACCTCTCTATGAAGACTAGGGATGAGCTTCGCGTTCGATGCGAACACATGTTCGCATCGAACATCGGCCGTTCGATTGTTCGTCGAAAACGAACAAATCGGGTTATTCGCGCCAAATTCGAATGACGCGCAACGGCCCATAATTCACTGCGGCGTTGCGCGCTGATGATTGGCCAAGCATGCACCATGACCCCGCATGCTTGGCCAATCACAGCGTCCAAAAAACGAAGAGACCTAATTGGCCAAAGCCTGGGTGCTTTGGCCAATTAAGGCTCAGGGCTTTAGCACATGCCCCACACTATAAAAGGCCGCCTCCCGGGCGGCCTTGTGTAGTGTGTTCCGGCTTGCTTTCAGAGAGAGAAGTCAGACAGACAGAGAGAGAGAGAGAGATACATAGATGGAGACACAGGCCCAGATTCAGAGAGAATTGGATTCTCGTAGCGTATCAGAAATACACTACGCCGCCGTTTCTTACCTGGCTCTACGTGGAATCCAGGTAGATTTTGTCCAGTAAACGACGGCGGCGTAGTGTATTTCTCCCGTCGCAATCCATATAGACGAGTAGGGGGCGTGAAGGATTTAAAATAGGCGCGTTCCCGCGGCGATCGAACTGCGCATGCTCCGTTCGCAAATTTCCCGCCGTGCATTGCGCGAAATCACGTTGTTACGTCATTCGTTGTTTGAGTAGCGTCGTTTACGGACATTTCTATTCCCGAACGAGTTACGCAAAAAAAAATATTTGAATTCAACGCTGGAACGACGGCCATACTTAACATGGGCTACGCACCGTTAGACCAGCAAAAAGCTGGTCTAACAGTACGTAAAAAAAAACCAGACGTAAGCGATTTGCATATCCCGACGCATGAAAACGACGCAAACTCCTCCCAGCGGCCGCAAAAATATCGCAGCGTAGATCCGAAGGCTTACGAAGACGTAAGCCTCTCGGATCGAAGCCCGAAGCCGCCGTATCATGGTTTGAGGATTCAAACTAGTGATACGGCGCGCGAAATTTGAAATTACTCCTGTCTAACACCAGTTAGACAGGCGTAATTGCTTTATGAATCTGGGCCACAGTGTCTTTTCAGATAGATAGATAGATAGATAGATCAGGGAGGCTACTAGTTAGTATAGTTAAATGTACAGTTTGTAGAGAATATATTGACATCCCTAGGAGTTGTCAATATATTTATAAACTGTATAGCTTAGCTAGTTCTGCTATTAGTATCTGTCAGGCAGGAGATTGTGCTTGATGCTCTAACGTGTTAGTGTACACGTGTTAGTTCATTGCACATAGACGCATTAACTGTTACTGCACGTGTGCTATTTATTTGCACAGAAAGGCAGTTGCTGTTAATGCAAGTGGGCTATTGAATTGCACAGAAACGCAGTCGCTCTGACTGTGCGTGTGTTGTTTAATACCACCTGAGCGCATTTGGGGTCACCGTACGTGTGCTGTGACATACCACCTGAGCGCATTTGGGGTCACCGTACGTGTGCTGTTTAATACCACCTGAGCGCATTTGGGGTCACCGTACGTGTGCTGTGACATACCACCTGAGCGCATTTGGGGTCACCGTACGTGTGCTGTGAAATACCACCTGAGCGCATTTGGGGTCACTGTACGTGTGCTGTGACATACCACCTGAGGGCATTTGGGGTCACCGTACGTGTGCTGTGACATACCACCTGAGCGCATTTGGGGTCACCGTACGTGTGCTGTGACATACCACCTGAGCGCATTTGGGGTCACCGTACGTGTGCTGTGACATACCACCTGAGCGCATTTGGGGTCACCGTACGTGTGCTGTGACATACCACCTGAGCACATTTGGGGTCACCGTACGTGTGCTGGTATATACCACCTGAGCGCAGTTAGTGCCACTGTATGTGTGCTCCTATATACCACCTGAGCACAGATAGTGCCACTGTACGTGTGCTCCTATATACCACCTGAGCACAGTTAGTGCCACTGTACGTGTGCTGGTATATACCACCTGAGCACAGATAGTGCCACTGTACGTGTGCTCCTATATACCACCTGAGCACAGATAGTGCCACTGTACGTGTGCTCCTATATACCACCTGAGCACAGATAGTGCCACTGTACGTGTGCTCCTATATACCACCTGAGCGCAGTTAGTGCCACTGTACGTGTGCTGGTATATACCACCTGAGCACAGATAGTGCCACTGTACGTGTGCTCCTATATACCACCTGAGCACAGATAGTGCCACTGTACGTGTGCTCCTATATACCACCTGAGCACAGTTAGTGCCACTGTACGTGTGCTGGTATATACCACCTGAGCACAGATAGTGCCACTGTACGTGTGCTCCTATATACCACCTGAGCACAGATAGTGCCACTGTACGTGTGCTCCTATATACCACCTGAGCACAGTTAGTGCCACTGTACGTGTGCTCCTATATACCACCTGAGCACAGATAGTGCCACTGTACGTGTGCTGGTATATACCACCTGAGCACAGATAGTGCCACTGTACGTGTGCTCCTATATACCACCTGAGCGCAGTTAGTGCCACTGTACGTGTGCTCCTATATACCACCTGAGCACAGATAGTGCCACTGTACGTGTGCTCCTATATACCACCTGAGCACAGATAGTGCCACTGTACGTGTGCTCCTATATACCACCTGAGCACAGATAGTGCCACTGTACGTGTGCTCCTATATACCACCTGAGCACAGATAGTGCCACTGTACGTGTGCTCCTATATACCACCTGAGCACAGATAGTGCCACTGTACGTGTGCTCCTATATACCACCTGAGCACAGATACAGTGTAGTGCTCCTATATACCACCCACTGTACGTGTGCTGCGTATATACCACCTGAGCACAGATAGTGCCACTGTACGTGTGCTCCTATATACCACCTGAGCACAGATAGTGCCACTGTACGTGTGCTCCTATATACCACCTGAGCGCAGTTAGTGCCACTGTACGTGTGCTGGTATATACTACCTGAGCACAGATAGTGCCACTGTAAGTGTGCTCCTATATACCACCTGAGCACAGATAGTGCCACTGTACGTGTGCTCCTATATACCACCTGAGCATAGTTAGTGCCACTGTATGTGTGCTGGTATATACCACCTGAGCGCAGATAGTGCCACTGTACGTGTGCTCCTATATACCACCTGAGCACAGATAGTGCCACTGTACGTGTGCTCCTATATACCACCTGAGCGCAGTTAGTGCCACTGTACGTGTGCTGGTATATACCACCTGAGCACAGATAGTGCCACTGTACGTGTGCTCCTATATACCACCTGAGCACAGATAGTGCCACTGTACGTGTGCTGCTATATACCACCTGAGCACAGATAGTGCCACTGTACGTGTGCTCCTATATACCACCTGAGCACAGATAGTGCCACTGTACGTGTGCTCCTATATACCACCTGAGCGCATTTGGTGTCACTCCGCTTGTGCTGTTACATACTACCTGAGCACTTCAATATGTCTGGAAGGAGAACAAAGAGAGGCAGAGAGTCAGGAGGGCAAGCAGGCTCTGCATGTAGAGGTAACGCTGGTAGTGGATGTGGTGCAATCCTCTTCAGGCCGTGGCCGCTCGTCATTCTTTTCGGTAGCTGGCCGTGTTGAACCTCAACATGCAGAGGAATTAGTAGAGTGGATGACCAAGCCGTCCTCATCCTCCTCATCCTCTCTCACACAGACAGATCAAAGTTTATCTGGCAAAGCAGCTGCCAAGGTGTCCTCTTCCCTCTGCACAATGGCTTCACACAATACTTCCCTAGTACCACCATGTCCTCCTGAGGAGTCCCCCGAACTGTTTCAACACAGTGTGGGGTACATCCTGCTGGAAGATGCGCAGCGTTTTGAAGACTCCGATGACGGAACACTGATAGAGGAAGGCATTGATGTGAGCCCAGGGAGAGGGGGTGGCCAAGAGGGACAGCAATTTGTCAGTGATGATGTTCCCCCAGCTGGAGCATACTGCCAGGTTGTTGACAGTGATGAGGAGGGAGGGGATGATGAGGTCACTGACTCTACATGGGTGCCTGATAGGAGAGAGGAGGAGGAGGAGGATGAGGCACAGGCACATCTCCAAAGAGGCAGGATGCCCTCCAGGGGTCAGCTTAAGGTCACACCCACTGCATTACAGCGCACATCTACGGCGCTTGTGCATGACGCTGCTGTGTCTGACCGGTACAGCAAAAGTTCTTTGGTGTGGGCCTTTTTTGAAACATGTCCACAAGATCGTACCTTTGCTATTTGCAACTTATGTCGCAAGTGTATCTCGCGTGGCCAAAACATCAACCGCCTGGGTACCACATGCTTGTCCAGACATATGTCGACCTGCCATGCAGCTCGTTGGCAAGCACACCAGAAAGACCCACACCAAAGACAGAAGCGTACCCCCCTTGCCCTTCTGGGACCTCCAACCCCAGTAGACCCCCAATGCTTTCTGAAGCCTGCAGTGAAGGTGTAGAAATAGGTGTGTCACAAGCTAGTAGTAGCGGTCAATCTACTGATAGTACCAGGCAAATTTCCCTGCCCCAGCTGCTGCAGCGCCGAAAGAAGTACAATCCCAGCCATCCACATGCCCAGCAGTTGAATGCTAGCTTAGCGAAATTGCTAGCACTTCAACTGCTACCTTTTCAGTTGGTAGATTCTGCCCCCTTCCGTGAGTTTGTGCAATGTGCAGTACCTCAGTGGCAAGTACCAAAACGCCACTTTTTCTCACGGAAGGCTATTCCGGCTCTCTACCAGCATGTGGAAGGCAATGTCCATGCCTCGCTGGACAGGGTGGTCAGTGGTAAGGTGCATATTACCGCTGACTCATGGTCCAGCAGGCATGGACAGGGACGTTACCTGTCTTTTTTTACGGCGCATTGGGTGACTCTGCTGGCAGCTGGGAAGGACGCAGTAGTTTTGGAGGTTGTTCCGCCACCACGCCTCCAAAAAAATACTACTGCTTGTGACACACCTCTTTCCTCCACCCCCTCCTCTTCTTCTTCCTCTGTGGCCTCTTCCTGTGGGGATGTTTTCTCCGAACCAGCCGTGCTCCGTAGGCGTACGAGGGGATACGCAGGAATGCAGGCCAAGAGATGCCATGCGGTGCTAGAGCTGGTGTGCTTGGGAGACAGGAGCCACACTGGGGAAGAGATTTTCTCAGCTCTGCAGGGTCAGGCTGAGAGGTGGTTGACGCCACGCCAACTGAAGCCTGGAATGGTGGTCAGCGATAATGGCACCAACCTCCTCTCTGCCCTGCGACAGGGAAAACTCACCCACGTGCCCTGTTTTGTGCATGTCCTCAATTTAGTGGTGCAGCGGTTCTTGGGCAGGTACCTGGGCTTGCAGGATGTCCTGAAGCAGGCCAGGAAAGTCTGTGTGCATTTTCGGAGGTCATATAATGCCACTGCTCGGCTGACTGACCTCCAAAGGGAATACAAACGGCCCAAGAACCGCCTAATTTGTGACATGCCCACCAGATGGAACTCAACGTTGGCCATGCTGCAGCGGCTGCACACGCAGCAGCGGGCCATCAATGAGTACCTGTGCCAAAATGGCAGCAGAACTGGGTCAGGGCAGTGGGCTTTGATCAGGGATGCATGCACTGTCCTGTCACCATTTGAGGAGGCCACGAGGATGGTGAGCAGTGACAGTGCATGCATCAGTGAGACTGTCCCTCTTATTCACATGTTGGAGCACACGCTATGTGGAATAATGGACAGGGCCCTTGAGGCAGAACAGAGGGAGGAAGAGGAGGACTTCCTTACCTCTCAAGCCCCCTTTACCCAGACAGTGGTCCTGCTTGCCCACCTAGCACACAGGAAGAGGAGGAGGAGGAGGAGGAGGAGGAGGATTGTATCAGCAGCATGGAGGTGGAGCCTAGCACTCAGCAGCAGCAGTCTTCAAGGGATCATTTACAGTCCCAAGGAGCACGTGGAGTTTTACGTGGCTGGGATGAGGTGCCTGTGGATCCTGTCGTCCTCAGTGACCCAGAGGACTGTGGCCCGAATGCCTCAGCAAACCTACGCTGCATGGCCTCCCTGATTCTGCAAAGCCTGCGTAAGGATCCTCGTGTACGTGCTATTAAGGAGAGGGATCATTACTGGCTGGCGACTCTCCTTTTTCCACGTTACAAGAGTAAGGTTGCGGACCTTATGTTGCCATCGCAGAGGGAGCAGAAGATGAAACTTCTGCGGGAGGCCTTGCAGAAGGGTCTGTGCAATACGTTCCCAGAACCGGGGGGATTACCAAAACCTGGCTCTGGACAACGTCTTGCTGAGGCTTCGGTGAGTCACAGGAGGGGCGGTGGAGAAGGTGGTCGTCTGACCGATGCGTTCAGGCAGTTTTTTAGTCCGCAGCCCCATGGTCTGACCGGTTCCAGCAACCATCGCCAGCGTCTGCTTTACATGGTCCGGGAATACCTAGGGGCAAGATCCGACTTGGACACCTTCCCCACCGAAAATCCTCTGGCTTACTGGGTCTTGAGGATGGATCACTGGCCAGAGCTTGCCCAGTACGCAATTGAGCTACTGGCTTGCCCTGCATCCAGTGTTCTTTCAGAACGGACATTCAGTGCTGCTGGAGGCTTTGTCACTGATCACAGGGTGCGCCTCTCCACCAGCTCTGTTGATCGACTGACCTTCATCAAAATGAATCAGGCTTGGATCAACACCAGCTACCAAGCACCTGATGCTGATATTAATGAATAATATATTTTTTGTTGAAATGTCGGATCCCTTTTAGACTGCTGATGCTGAGTGACTGTCCTCTTATGCTGCTGATGGAATATCCTTCTCCTCCTCACTTTTCTTGCTGATAGCTAGTAAGAAATGTTGTGTTTCTGGGCTCCGCCACCAGTGCCTAAGGCACAATTTTTGATGCAATAATTTGCACGTGGCTCCTTGTTGCGCTCCAATTGGAGTTATTGGGAGGGGTTGCAAGTGTTGTGTTGTGCCCAAGGCACAATTTTCCAGCCCCTGTTTAACAGGGGCGCCCAATAATTTGCACGTGGCTCCTTGTTGGCAATTGGAGTTATTGGGAGGGGTTACAAGTGTTGTTTGTCCAGCCCCTGTTTAACAGGGGCGGATGCAATAATTTGTACGTGGCTCTTGTTGCGCTATTGGAGTTATTGACAATGTTGTTGCACAATTTTTCTGCCCTGTTTAACAGGGGCGCTAATAACAATTTTTGATGCAATAATTTGTACTTGTTGCGCTCCAATTGGAGTTATTGTTGCGCTGCCAATTGGAGTTAACAATTGGCAATAATTTGAGGGAGTTGGGAGGGGTTACAAGTGTTGTGTTGTGCCCAATGCACAATTTTTCCGCCCCTGTTTAACAGGGGCGCCTAATAACAATTTTTGATGCAATAATTTGCACGTGGCTCCTTGTTGCGTTTCAATTACAGTATGTTTGAGGGGTGCCCTTTTTTCTAAAAAATTTCTTTCACACAACAATAATGGCCCCCCACCACCGCTAAAATATTCGACATAATGTTGCCACACAGAACTTGCGCAAGTAGCATTAATTACTTTTTTTTTTGGTCCTTTCATGTTGTGCAGGGACATTTCTAAACACGTGCCACTACTATAGACAGGTGTGATATTTAAAGGAATTTATTTTATTTTTTTTCACTTTAACCACTTAAGGACCGCCTACTGCACATTTACGTCGGCAGAATGGCACGGCTGGGCACATCAACGTATATATACGTTGGTTTTAGTACCCAGCCGTGGGTCGCGGGCGCGCGCCCGCGGGCGCGCGCCCGCGACCCGGTCCGAAGCTCCAGGACCGGGACCGCGGGATTCGCGGACCCGATCGCCGCTCCAGTGCGGCGATCTGTCCCTGGAGCGGAAGAACGGGGAGAGCCGTGTGTACACACGGCTTCCCCGTGCTTCTCTGTGGCCGGAGCATCGATCGCGTCATCCCTGTAATAGGGGGACGCGATCGATGACGTCACACCTACAGCCACACCCCCCTACAGTTGTAAACACACACATTAGGGCACACATTCCCTACAGCGCCATCTGTGGTTAACTCCCAAACTGCAACTGTCATTTCCACAGTAAACAATGCAATTTAAATGCATTTTTTGCTGTGAAAATGACAATTGTCCCAAAAATGTGTCAAAATTGTCCGAAGTGTCCGCCATATTGTCGCAGTCACGAAAAAAATCGCTGATCGCCGCTATTAGTAGTAAAAAAAAAATACTTAATAAAAATGCAATAAAACTATCCCTTATTTTGTAAACGCTATAAATTTTGCGAAAACCAACCGATAAACGCTTTTTGCGATTTTTTTTACCAAAAATATGTAGAAGAATACGTATCGGCCTAAACTGAGGAAAAAAAAATGTTTTTTTATATATTTTTGGGGGATATTTATTATAGCAAAAAGTAAATAAATATTGCATTTTTTTTTTAAATTGTCGCTCTATTTTTGTTTATAGCGCAAAAAAAAAAACCGCAGAGGTGATCAAATACCACCAAAAGAAAGCTCTATTTGTGGGAAAAAAGGGACGCAAATTTTGTTTGGGAGCCACGTCGCACGACCGCGCAATTGTCTGTTAAAGCGACGCAGTGCCGAATCGCACGACCGCGCGTCATTTGCCAGCGTATTGGTCCGGGTCTTTGGTAAAGTCATTACCTCCCTGGCGGTATGCTTTAAGATTTTAGGTGCTAAAAAATTATTTGCAAAATTTGGCGTTTTAACTGTAGCTTGTAATTCTTAGAATAACTCACTTAAATCTATTCAAACAAGAGTCTAATAGGATCCCGGGTATGATTTTTTTTTTTTTTTTTAATTAAAAATTATAATATAATAAATAATTATAAAAAATGATCACAAATGATAATATAATTATAGTAAAAATTATTCAATAATGTAATCAAATCAAAATCACTGAAATTTGCTCAGTTGCAGAATTTTTCTGTCATTTTTTTTTTTTTTTTATGACGAATTTCCCCATAAATCGCTATCGCTAAATTCTGCAAGTGATTCTGATTTATTATCGCTGTTTTTTAGCTGCTCTAAAAACAATTTTTGCCATAAAGGGAACTTTTGGTTGCTTGGGCAATCTACAGTTTGCAGGAGAAAGAAAAGTTTTTATTATACAAAATGACATGTAGTGTACAGGGCAGACCACTAGGGACATGGGGGTGTGTATTTTTTACATACATACGTACTATAAGATTACGATTACTGTATGTATAGTGTTTGTTTACTTTTTTAAATTTTTTTGTCTCCCCCCCACGTCGCGACGCTCGCAGGGAAGGGAATCGGCGGAACACACAGCATCAGGCGACATCCGCCCGCCGTGTACTGCGGGGATTCATCGCTGGATCGCAGAGAAAAGGTAAGTAAACTTTTCTGCATCCAGCGAGGTAAGCCGTGTGTGGCACGGGGTTTACCGATATTAGCTTAAAAATTCACCCGTGCCACACCGTGAAGACCGCAGGGAGGCTAGTCTGACCGGCGTCCCGTTACCGGATCGCCAGGAATTTTTGGGGGAAAAAAAAAATGCACACCGAGCGTGACTCGGGTTAGTGGTTAAGCATCGGGAAACCGCCAGGGACTCGGGGTTAACATGGCTGCACCCCAAAAAACGGCCGTTTTAAAAAAAAAAAAATTCCATTGATACATGTTCCCTGGGGCAAGACCCGGGTTCTGAACGACGTTTTCCAACATTTAATTTAATTTTGGTCTTTAAAATGACCGTTTTTGAATTCGAACGTTCGGGTCCCATAAACTTCAATGGGGTTCGAAATGTTCGCGCGAACCCGCGGTCTGTTCGAACGTTCTGGTGTGAACCGAACCCGGGGGTGTTCGGCTCATCCCTAATGAAGACATCAATCTGTACTAGATTACAGGAACTAAACTATAACATTTTAAATAGGTGGTACTATACACCAGTGAAATTGAGCAGGTTGTTCCCTGGAACTCTAGATACCTGTTGGAGATGTAAAAAGAATAGGGGAACTATGTTCCATATATTCTGGACCTGTCCTAAGATTAGGAAGTACTGGCTAGAAGTACAAAAGATATCCCAAAAATTTACATCCCATCAAATATTGGATGATCCGCCCTTTTTGCTTGCTACATTTATCACAGATTCCAATAAAAACATATAAAAAGTCGATCATTTGCCATCTGATTAACGAGGCCAAGGCGGGCATAACCCAAAATTAGAAAAAAACGAAGCCACCTACGATCGCAGAATGGTTACATAGGGTTAGAAAGGTAGGTGCGATAGAAGATTTGGTGTTCTCAGCCCAAGAGAGAAAAGAACAATATAATGAAACATGGGGAGTATGGAATGTATTTCTATACTCTGAAGAAGGGAAGAGATTATTGGGGAAGGGAAATGGAGAATAGGTTAGACAGCGGGCGTAGGCAAATGGAAGATCCAGTAACCACTTGTAGGGGGAGGGAAGAGGAGGGAGAGACCAGAGGAGGAGATGGCGGGGAGGTGTGGGGTTGTGTTTTTTTTTTCTCGTTTTGTTGTTGATGTTGGGTGGGAAGGGGGAGAGGGAGTGAGAATAGAGGGGTAAAAAGGGTAAGGAGTTGAAATAGGACATAGTCAGACAATAACCTTATGAGAACAATAAGTATTGGAAGATACACCAATGAGGAGATAGTGCTTAATAGAGAAGCAAGTGAGTGATGTAGATAATATTGGTAAATTGGGTATCTCCCTGGTGGTCTTTTTTTTTCTTTCCTTTTTTTTTTAGGACCAAAATGGAAGAGGAATATAGATTTGGGTGACAAGTTATTGACTAGATAAATAGTGGATTTGAATTCAGGAGGGTATCCTATGTATTTCTTCTTTGTATTATTATTTTGTGTCTAGCCAGATAGACATGAACGGTACTAGATGCATTGTAAATTGGGAGAGAATTATAATATTGTTTATCCTGTCTACGTATTATGTCACAATCTCTTTGAAAAATTCCCTAAATAAAAAGATTATGTTTAAAAAAGTAATTCTGCCTGGATACTGCAATGCAATCCTGAGTCTGGCTCGGGGTTACCGCTATTAGTACTGAAATTTCACCACGAGCCCTGACTCGGGAATACCGCCAGGGAGGTTAATGAAGGTTAAAACTACTTACAAGAAGGCAGAAGTAAAATTGCATATAAAACAATCACATGCAGACACCCCATCGGATGTGATAAAGCTGTAGCTCCTCCCAACTAGTTTAGTTCAAAAGAACATTATCAAGGGATAAAAGAGTAACACTCCACTGAGGGGACCAGTTTAGCAGTGTGGAGGATCGAGTAAGTAAATAATTTTTCCAGATAGCAATGACCTTGTAGTTACAGAAAATCAGAATGCACATCAACCAAAAAGGCCCATAGCGATCTTCTGAAAAAAAAATCCTCATATGGAGCAATGTGGCTCCCAAACAAAATTGGCATCCTCCCCCCCCCCCCCCCCCACAAATAGAGCTTTGTTTTGGTGGTATTTGATCGCCTCTGCAGTTTTTATTTTTTGCGCTATAAACAAAAATAGAGCGATAATTTTGAAAAAAATTCTATATTTTTTACTTTTTGCTATAATAAATATCCCCCAAAAATATATAAAACATTTATTTTTTTCCTTGGTTTAAGCTGATACATATTCTTCTACATATTTTTGGTTAAAAAAAATCGCAATATGCGTTTATTGGTTGGTTTTCGCAAAAGTTATAGCGTTTACAAAATAGGGGATAGTTTTATGGCATTTTTATTTAATATTTTTTTCAGCAATTTTTTTTTGATGACTGCGACATTATGGCGGACACATCGGACACTTTTGACACATTTTTGGGACCATTGTCATTTTCACAGCGAAAAGTGCTATAAAAAATGCACTGACTACTGTGAAAATGACAATGGCAGTGAAGGGGTTAACCACTAGGGGACGCTAAGAGGTTAAGTGTGCCCTAAGGGAGTGATTCTTACTGTAGGGGGGCGTGGCTGGATGTGTGATATCACTGATCGTCGTTCCTTATAGCAGGGAACAGGCGATCAGTGACACTGCCACACAGAAGAACGGTGAAGGTGTGTTTACACTCACCTCTGCCCCTGCCAACACTCACTGGCTCGTCAAGCAGCTGGGCGGTTTGGAGCAGTTTAAATGAATGAGCAGTGCTGCCAAATCGCTGGCAAAGCGCTTTGGCAGCGCCGCAACAAGGGCAATTTAGAAACCTTTCTTCGGCCGCTAATGGTGGTTAAAAGTGCCATGCTAGGGCCCGAAAAGTGCATCTAAAATGACGCTAAAGCGCCGCTAAAACTATTGGCTCTTTACCGCTCATGGGCCCCTGCCCCAGTGTGAAAGTATCCTAATGTCCTGTACACACAACCGTTTTTCTCGGCAGGGAAAAAACAAATTTTTTTCTGACGGGATTCCTCTCAAGCCTGCCTTGCATCATTACCAATCCTGATCTCCCTGGGGTCCTAAGCAAAATGACATGTCAATTTAAAGTTGAGAAGCAGGGGGACGCTGCCGACAGTGACATGTCACATTGAAGATTAACGTTGAGAAGAGGGGAGAAGGGGTGTTCTGCTGTCGGAAATGACTTCTTACATTAAAGTGAGAAGCGAGGGGTTCCGACTTCTTACCTCTTCTCCCATGCAACCGGCGAGTTGAGAAGCAGGGTGAGGGGCCGAAAATGACTTCTCACCAGGTAAGGCCTCTAGTAATTTGGGGGGGCCCTCCGCAGCTTTGTGGGGCCCTAAGCGGCTTGCATAATGAGCCTATAGGGCGGATCGGCCCTGCTTGGAATACACACGTTCAGGCCAAATACCGCCCGTCCAAAGCACGGTGACATACGACGGAACTATAAAGGGGAAGTTCCATTCAAACGTCGCCACCCTTTGGGCTGCTTTTGCTGATCCTCGTGTTAGTAAAAGTTTTGTGAAAGACGATTCACGCTTTTCAGTCTTCATGCTTTTCAGTCTGTTACAGCGTGACAAATGTGCTATCTCCATTATGAACGCTAGTTTTACCAGGATAACTTGCTTCTGAGCATGCGTGTTTTTTTCCCCTTGGGAAAGTATACTACTTTAATATTGCTTTAAAAGGCCAAATGAAGGCACATACTTAAACTTTTTCCCCCATCGTACAATGCAGGTGCATTGGGGTGGCATTCAAAATAAATGACAATGCATCTTTTGGATATCTTCAACCCAGTGGTGTGAAGGGGGTCCTAAAGCTACTTTATATCTATGAGAGGGGGTATTCCCCACCTTGTCATTATAAGCTTGGCTACTGACCATTCCAGCTGGCTACAGTGTCAGGGAACAATTGATCAAGCACATGTTAGAAAACTTTTCATGATAACCCATTTTCCCTGGGAAAAGGCTGTTGCAAAATAAAATCTTTTGAAGGACTATATAAGCTGGTATGGTGATCCTATCCTTTTTAAAACATCAGTAATCTCCTTTGGGGTTTCAGCAGGACCTACACTTCCCTTTAGGACTTACAAACTACCCATCATGTTATGTCTCCATAAGGTTCAGTGCTCCTACATCACAAAGACTCGGAAAAGCAATGGCAGCAGAGTCTGTCCGTGTCCATAATTTCTTTCCACTTACTTTCAGATGGCAAGCTTTATCTAGCTGCTGTAACAAACTACAGTACATCGATATAAGAATTAAATATATTTGGCTTCATCACTGTCATGATATAGTCACGGAGTTCTTCTGTGAATTCACATGTGCTAATAATGTACAGCACAGGTACTTAACCCAATACACTTCTATTTCTACCATCTTCACAAATAAAACTCCTGACCCACTTCTCATGAACTGTTTTGTATGCAGTCTATTTTCTGACTGAAGGTACCTAGGTTCAGTTAATTAATGATGTACAGAGCCCAGAATATTAGCAAAATACACAGAAATAGACATATGCCTTCAGGGTGACAGGATCACGATAACTCATATGCTAAAATGCCACAGAGAACAGTGCTTGCTCTTATTTTGTTAGTTGCTCACATTATGTAAAACTCTGCCCTGAGTGTAAATTGAGGTCACTTTGCATAGTTACAGTTTGTCTTTATTTCTGGGTATCAGTTTCAGCCAGAAGCAGTTAGTTAGATAAGGCAACACATTCAAACCTTTTGGATAAATTGGCAAGGACAAAAAGCATCCAACTAACTCAATTACTAAAATATGGATAAAATGCATGTTGGCTTCTATTCTCAACTTTTTAAGGCTTGTATTGTGACTCCCCTTGTGGCTGGCCATAAGCAAATCAGGAGGTGAATGGGGAAAAATAGGGATGAGATACTGTATGAAGCTGAACATATCCAATCAGTGTGTTTAGTTACATCTGTTTGTCAATACTACGACTTCACCATTGTAGCATGCACCAGACGCTACAATGGTGCAGTCGTAGTATTGACAACAGATGTAAACAAACACACGTTTCAGCTATGCAGCAATACAGATGGACTTTTGATCTCTAGTATTTAAAAGGGAGCATCTGCCATACTGTCAGTTGGGCTGACTGCCTTGGCAACCGATTTGAGAGGAGCAATGTTTATTTTCTAAATTGGTGTCTCACCTTTGTATAAAAATGTGTAAATTGTCCCTTCATTTGGACATTAAAGATTGCATGAACCAGCTACTGCTTACTGGCAGATTCAGCAGGTGATGTTTCTTCCAAAATTCAAAAGGAAGTTAATTCTAGTTAGCCATTGGCAGGGCATGCAGCCTCTTAGGTCTACATAGAGGATGATGGCACATACTTTTATATAGAGAGAAACGTAACTTCCCCATCACCTGGTATCCAGGGTTGTCCTCAATTTACACACCTTCCCATCTGATCCAGTGTTGTCCTGCTGTGATCCGCAGTGCCACTGCCACATGCCCTGTTCCATGCCAGCATTTTTGTTCCTGACATTGTTGGGTACCGGGTACCTCTTCCTGGTTCAGGCAGCCCCACCTCTTGTGAAGCACACCAGGCCCATCCTCCTCTGGCTATATCCAAAGAGGCTTCAGAGCATTGATGGTGGCTTTGGATAGGGAAGGGAGGGAGTTTAAGCAGACAAAAAAAACTTCACCAAAAGAAAAAGATTGTTTTATCGTTATAGATTACGAAGAAAAGGAGAGCAATGATGCCCAAAGCATCCAGGAGATGAAGGTCCACTTTAAGAATAAAGAAAATATTTGCCACTTCTTGGCACCCAGTTATAAAAGAGCAGAAAAAATATGTATTAATATTATTTTCTTAACACTCATATAAATCTAGTGTTGAGAATGACCTAAAAATAACCCCAAAGTTCTAATCTGATTAACCTAGAATTTTTATTTAATGTTCTAAAAAGGGCGATGTCACAAGTTTCCATGGGCCATAATTGGGCTGATTTAGAGAAAGTTGAGTTGAGAATCTTCACATAATAATTTGTGTGAAAATCTACTATCAGATCACATGCAGATGAAATAAGCAAACTAGAAGATTTTCACAAATTTATTGCGTGAAGATTCTCAAATGCTTTAGTACATCAGCCAAATCCGTACTCCTTATTTTATGAGCTTGTGAAATTAATGCATCCTTTTAATATATATGAGAAGCTCTGGCATAGACCATGGGACTCTCCATGAGAAATCCTAAAACCTAGTTGGAAAAATAAAACCGACTATAGGATGCCAACATTTTCTATTCTGGGAAATGTACTATTTAATCGTCATTGATTGAATCTGGAAATGCTCAATGCAAAAATAACAAATAGACCAAGTGTGAGTTGTCGATTGGTGCAAAGATAGTAGAAACATTTACATTAGAGGCATGCACAAATCTGAAAGTTTGGAAATGTATAGCAAGTTTTGCATGTTATAATAAAATGATCTTATGAGAACGTAATTCTTTTATAATTCTTTACAATAAGAAGTACAGTTAAAGCTTTGTCAATGTTTGTTGAATTTTGTAAATGTATCCAAACTTTACGTGATGCTACTGTATGTAATGTTCTAAAACCTTGGCCCACTATGCAGGATAATTATCACTGGTAGGTATGATCTCACATCGAACCCGAAGTGCTAAACACTGAAGCCTCAACTCTCTGAGTCGTATAAGCATTAGGAAATCTATTTATAAATGTCCTCACACAAGATTCTCACTACTTTCACCCAGGATTTGCACATTTTCCAATTGAATTCAGTTAGAAATATATTTATCTTGTGTGTAAATCTGTACATCTTTAAAATGTGAATCTTGTGTGAAAAAAAAAATATTATTATATTATTATAGACCCCTAGGAGTATAGTGACACTAAACAAAATCCTTGTTCTTCAAATACAATCTATAATCTTTCACTATTTAATGGCCCTGTAATTTTTTCATTAAATCACTTCTTACTCGGTTTAAACACAAAGGTTTGATGAAGGTGCGTGTCCCCCAAAATGCGTAAACGCGCCCCATTCCCATCCTGTTATACTCAAGTATCTCTAGCTCTGCTCTTGCTTCGAGGCCAGCGGTGCGCTCTACGCTGGTTCCAGCGGAAGGTCCCGGTTATCTTGCGAGGTCTTCCATCTTGCGATCTTCCTATGCTCCACCTCCACTCTGAATCATCTCCGGTATCACCAATCAATTTGCAGTGTGTGCATTTTATCAGCTATCTAAGTCTACATGCACTCTTGTTATGGTATATGCTGTTTCCTTTAGATGTTTGTACATGTACATTTGCTATGTAGCATACTTATTGTGTGTGTTTACTCCATTGTACTATCCAAGGGCAATGTCCTGAAGAAGACCACACTGGTCTAAACACATTGGGCCGCTTGCCAAAACGCATAATAGAGTATCAATTTGGATTACCTTGTACATGTTTATTGCTATTTGTATTTTACCTCCGATAGAGGTGAAATTTTAGCTTTTTCAATAAATGTTTGTTTTATATATTCATTACTGTGTATGACTATATAAAAAATCTGGGTGTCACAAAGCCCCGGTGCTCCTCACCATTTTCCCTTTCCTTTGTGGATCATGTTGTACCCACTTATCAATGCTTCCTGCACTGGCTCTATGATCTCCAGCCACACTTCGACCATGTGCTCTGCATATAGAGCCCAGCTGCTTCTAAGTATCACACTGCTCTACCTGGCCCCTGCCCTGCCGATCTCTACAGATACCAGAGCACTAGTAATGCTTTTATGAATTTATACAATGCGAGTGCTACCTGAGTTTAGCGTCACTTGAATCTATCTTGTGATTTACCACAAGCCCTTCTGCCAATATTTCCCACGTAGTTTTAAAACAGTAATTTTGACTTATGTGTACATTTCCTATCTTGTGGTACAGTACAGGACACAGATTTTGTAATATTTGACCACGCATTACAGCTACCTTGATTTGACTCTGGGGAAAAAAACGTGCTATGGCCACCACTAGACATCACAAAATACCCCCCATTCCGAGATTTCAGTGATTTAGCAAGCAAAAAAGAATGATCAAGACACAGGGGTGGGGCAATAGTGTATTTTAAAATAAGGAAGTTACTGGTAAATCAAAATTCATATTACCGCATTATCATCATAAAGTACAGTACACAGGACTTGTATTCTTAGACAATGGGACGTACCCAAGCAATAAACTGAAGGGTAGTCAACAACATAGCACACAGAACTGCCAACAGGTGCACACGAAAACATTAAAGAACTCTAATAAAATGCTCAGATGGTGAGCATGCAAATCTGTGATGCAGATACTGTATGCTGAAAAAGCCCAAGAGACATCAAAAGTCCTGGTGGAATGGACTCCTATAGGGAAAGGAAGGAATCTGTCCTCAAGGGTGTATGACACGTTAACGTATGCTCAAAGGAGAAAATATGCATGCGAGGAAGACAAAAGTGATGCTTTATTTGTCAAATGGTGAGCAAACAGTTAGGTAATAAGTGAGAGTAGTTAGAATGATGGAAACTCCTGTGTTTCCAGCCTTGCACTTCCTGTAGTAATATCACTGTAGAGTATATATTTAAGTATGTTATATAAATACAGCGGGTAAAATAATTACTGAACGCGTCACCATTTTTCTAGGTAAATATATATTTCTTAATGTGCTATTTTCACCACATGTCAGTAACAACCCATACAAAAAAAACAAAACAAATAAGTTCAGAAAAAATAAGTTATGTGTTATAAAATCGAATGACACAGGGAAAAAGTATTTAACACATGAAGAAAAGGAGGTGCAAAAAGACATGAAAAGCTAAGACACCACCTGAAATCTATCGGTAATTAGAAAGCAATCCTGCCCCTTGACAGTGCAAATTAATATCGGCTAGTTCAGTCTCAACTGATGGCCTATAAAAAAGGTGTCACACAAGAAACATCTCATGATGGATAAAAGCAAAGAGCTCTCTCAAGACCGTTGCAATCTTATTGTTGCAAAGCATACTGCTGGCATTGGTTACAGAAGGATTTCTAAACTATTCCAGTGAGCACTGTTGGGGCCATAATCGGGAAGTGGAAATAACATCATTTCACTATAAACCGGCCACCACCAGATGCTCCTTGCAAGATTTCTGACAAAGGAGTGAATACAATTATCAGAAGAGTTGTCCAAGAGCCAAGGACCACTTGTGGATAGCTTAGTCCAAATAATTTGGTGGATGGGGGGATTATGGTGTGGGGTTGTTTTTCAGGGGTTGGACTTGGCCCCTTTGTTCCAGTAAAGGGAACTCTTAAGGCATCAGCATGCCAAGACATTGTGGACAATTTTATGCTTTGTGGGAACCGTTTGGGGATGGCCCCTTCCTGTTCCAACATGACTGCATACCAGTGCACAAAGCAAAGTCCATAAAGACATAGATGAGCGAGTTTGGGATGGAGGAGCTTGACTGGTCTGCATAGAGTCCTGACCTCAACCCGATAGATCACCTTTGGGATGAATAAGAGTGTAGACTTTGAGCCAGGTCTTCTCATCCAACATCAGTGCCTGACCTCACAAATGTGCTTCTGGAAGAATGGTCACACATTCCCAGACACACTCCTAAATCTTGTGGACAGCCTTCCCAGAAGAGTTGAAGATGTTATAGCTGTAAAGGGTGGGCCAACTCAACATTTAACCCCACGGAGTAAGACTGGGATGACGTTAAAATTCATGTGCATGTAAAGGCAGATGTCCCAATACTTTTGACAATATAATGTATAGTAACCTAGAAAAATAATGACGTGTTCAATACTTATTTTACCTACTGTATATAGTCTTAACAGGTGTTGTTTAATTCCTTTTCTAAAACTAGAATTGGCTGTTGGGTTTCTTCTTTCATCTCTTCCAGCTATAGAAGCAGATCTAATTTGTTCTTGGGTTCCCATGCCTATACGCGATAATCTATATCTTATGACCGCTCTTTGCCTTTAACGCAGGACACATGAATAATGTATAGTGCGTTCTCCTTCCAATGCAGTCCTGCAAAATTGATTTCCCGCAAGTGTCCTGCATTAAAGATCAGCTTGAATCTCTACATAAAGAATGGATGTGTATTCTGAATACAATAAAAAGCCCTTGTCTTCAGATCCCTAAAAACATTACAATACAGGAGAAGCCATTAAAAACAGATAAGAAGATATGATGTAAGCAGCGTGTTCCCATTCGGCTCAGACCATGTATAGGAAGATGTGTCCTGTATTGTAGGTCTTAGGGCAGGAGGGTAAAAGAACAGACAATCATAATGCATATTTTTCTTGTTTTACCATCATCACTGGAACACTGCAGGTACAAGCAGCAACAGAACTAACTGCATAGATCAAGCATACCACATTCAAATCAAATGCAGAATACGAGTGATGAAAGGCTATTGCTTAGAGTGTTTTCATGTTTTGTCAATAGATGTTTCTTAATAAAAAATGTATTACTCCTGGGCCAACTAGATCTGCCAGTATAGCGTTACTATCAGGTGGGCATGTAGGCATATGTTCTTTCTTTTGCAAGACATATTTCACTATATGATCTTTTATACTATAGAGATTCTACATAAAGGATCAGATTAAAATATGATGTTCCTCAGACCACTTTTATTGTCCCCGTTTCTCCCATCAAGAAAATACTTAAAGGATCACTAAAGGAAAAACATTTTTTTGCTGAAATGACTGTTTACAGGGTATAGAGACATAAAAGTTAACTGATTCCTTTAAAAAATGATTAAAAATAGATAAAAATCAATCATATAATATCACAAACAGCGCTAATGTGTAGTGGAACCACACAAGTGAACTAAATAAACAATAAGTGACAGAAAAAATGTAAATGTAGAGACCCGTGAGTGAAGTTGAGTCTAAAGGTTAAATAGTTCATAAAGTGTCTGAAAAAATCTTCTAAATCTCTTCAACGAGCAGTCCTCCACCACACCAGTGTAATGAACACTCCTCCACCAATACGAATGGCCACTCACCAGAACTAGTAGCCTTACACTCACGTGTTTGGCATAAAAAGCATGTCATAAAATCTTCAAGTCAGTGTTCAGGATTCGTATCCAAAAATGTAGAAGTGAGATCCACATACATGAAAAAAACAAAAAAGTATAATAGTGTGATATTGCTAAAACAATTTATTGACACACCACATGAACCTACAAAGGTTGCACTCACAAAAGTAAACTCCAAAAACAACTGTGATAAATTCCAAATAAACTTAGGGGGCGTGGCTACACTAAAGATCGTATGATCATTTGAGACCAACGTGAGATAACCTGCATGTGTTTTTCTATGCGAGTGACCAGCGTTTGAGGATACTATTTTCAACAAGGAGGAGGTGTTAAAGTGAAGGGGAAGTGGTGAGAAACACCTGGTTTACTTTTTGGGTCCGCCGTGATCACAGTTTATCAGCCTGTGAACATCAAGGAAGTTTATTTGGAATTTATCACGGTTGTTTTTGGAGTTTACTTTTGTGAGTGCAACCTTTGTAGGTTCATGTGGTGTGTCAATAAATTGTTTTAGCAATATCACACTATTATACTTTTTTGTTTTTTTCACGTATGTGGATCTCACTTCTACATTTTTGGATACGAATCCTGAACACTGACTTGAGGATTGTATGACATGCTTTTTATGCCAAACACGTGAGTGTAAGGCTACTAGTTCTGGTGAGTGGCCATTCGTATTGGTGGAGGAGTGTTCATTACACTGGTGTGGTGGAGGACTGCTCGTTAAAGAGATTTAGAAGATTTTTTCAGACACTTTATGAACTATTTAACCTTTAGACTCAACTTCACTCACGGGTCTCTACATTTACATTTTTTCTGTCACTTATTGTTTATTTAGTTCACTTGTGTGGTTCCACTACACATTAGCGCTGTTTGTGCTATTTGTACTTATTTTCACTATTAAGTTCACTAGACTTTCTTTTCAACATTATCTTTATTTAATACAGCTGCTGCGAACGTCCTTGCATTTACTCTTTACTCCTTAGCGCAGTGGCAGTAACCATTAGGGCGCATTTATTTTTGGTTACTATCCGTTTTTCAATCATATAATGTGCCTCTAGTTTCACTTTCGTTTTTAAACTGGTTTTGTGTTTATGTGAAGTAGAGAGAGAGACAGAACAAAAACAAACAAATCCAGGGCAGTGTTTTGTTTTTAAAATAAATCTGATTGGTTCTGAGGAGTTTTAGACACACAGCTTGAAACACAGTGAAAAGCTGCCATGAGATTTTTCATAAGGAGCCAGACAAGCAGGAAGTGTGGAGATCAGAGCAGAATTACAGTAACTTCAAAGCAAAAAACGAACAATGAGAACATGAAAACAGCACTGCATTAAGGTAAAGGAAGCTATTTAGCTAAAAAAAAAATGTTTCCTTTAGTGATCCTTTAACCACTTGCCTACTGTGCACCTACACCCCCTTCCTGCCCAAACAAAATTGTAGCTTCCGGCACTGCGCGGCTCCCAAACAAAATTGGCGTCCTTTTTCCCCCACAAATAGAGCTTTCTTTTGGTGGTATTTGATCGCCCGTGCGGTTTTTATTTTTTGGGCTATAAACAAAAAAGAGCGTACACAATATTTTTTTCTTTTTGCTATAATAAATATCCCATTTAAAAAAAAAAAAAATACATTTATCTCAGTTTAGGCCGATACGTATTCTTCTACATATTTTTGGTTAAAAAAAAAAAAAAAAAAAATCGCAATAACCGTATAGTGACTGGTTTGCGCAAAAGTTCTATTGCCTACAAAATAAGGGACATAATTATGATTTTTTTAAATTTATTTTTTACTAGGAATGGCGGCGAACTGCAATTTTTTTTTCGGGATTGCGACATTATAGCGGACACATCGGACACTTTGACACATTTGTGGGACCATTCACATTTATACAGTGAACAGTGCTATAAATATGCATTGATTACTGTATAAATGTGACTGGCAGGGAAGGGGTTAACCATTAGGGGGCGGGGAAGGGGTTAAATGTGTGTCCTAAGTAGTGTTCTAACTGTAGGGGGGGGGGTGACTGGGGGAGGTGACCGATTGTGTCCCTATGTACAAGGGACACAGATCGGTCTCCTCTATCCCTGACAGGACGTGGAGCTCTGTGTTTACATACAGAGCTCCACGTCCCTGCTTAGTTACTGGGCAATCGCGGGTGCACTTAAGTGGCACTTAAAGTAGTACTGATCCCTTGTTGATAATAATGTTTCTCTTTGTACATTTATTTATTTTCCGCAATAATTATAATCATTTTCCATTTATACTTTCTATTCCTTTGTTCGTTTTTTTCCCCCTAGCTCTTGCCTCCTTGTGCTGCACTTTTAACTTCTGGGTGGGGTGCATTTACAAAAGGCAAATCCACTACAAGTGCAAAATTGTACTGAAAGTGCACTTGGAAGTGCAGTCGTTGTAAATCTGAGGGGTAGATCTGAAATGAGGGAAAGCTCTGCTGGTTTTATTATCTAATCACGTGAAAGCTAAAATGCTGTTGTTTTTTTGGATGTCCACCTCAGATCTACAGTGAGTCGTGACTGCACTTCCAAGTGCACTTTCAATGCAATTTCAAGTGCACTTCTAATTTGCACTTGTAGTGCAAAGTGGATTTGCCTTAAGTAAATAACCCCCAATGTTTCTCCAATATCCAGCACTGGAACTAATGCACATGCACAAAAATTAGAAAGAGTTTCTACTGATCTCTTCATCTATTACCACTGGGGAGAACCACCAGAAAGTACATTTTTTTTTGGTTTGCATAAAGTTTCCAAAGGAGTAGCAAAGTGACTCAACATATAGGAAAAGAAAGATGGTCAGGGCCGCACAAGACCCTATAGCAAGGGAACAACAATGTGGATACATTTATCATACACAAGCGCCCAACATGTACACTTGCTTTCTTCCTCCCCAATGCATATAACAGTTAAAAGAAGACAAATGGGGGCTATTTACTAAAGGCAAGTCCACTTTGCACTACAAGTGCAAACTACAAGTGCAAAGTGTACTTGAAATTGCACTGAAAGTGCAGTCGCTGTAGATCTGAGGGGGGCATGAAATAAAAAACAGCATTTTAACTTGCACACGATTGGATGATAAAATCAGCAGAGCTTCCCCTCATTCAGATCTACCCCTCAGATTTACAGTGACTGCACTTTCAAGTGCACTTTGCACCTGTAGTGCTAAGTGGATTTGCCTTTCATAAATAACCCCAATAGGAAACAATATTTAAGGTAGCTACATCGGGTTCTCATGCTGCGGGGGAATCAATCCATTTATTCAATATTTTTGGGGCAGGTTATGCTGGTGCAGATATTTTAAAAGTTTGGAATTTTTGTGTTGATCATGTGGGATACTTGTGATAGAGTTGGGGGGCTTATAACTTTTCCAACTAAGTAGTATAACCTTCTAACTTGGAAATAATTTTGTATTAAAATATTGAAACAATAACAATCTGTATTGACCATGCTAAAATCTCAATCGCAGTGAGTGGGTGGGGAGGTAGGCAGATCAAAGATCCAGTGATAAGAAACATATAAAGTGCTGAGTGCAAAAATGCTAATTCCAATAGCCACAATCAGTGATGAACGTGGGTCACTGTGTAATAAAAATGTGTTCAAAATGGATTGATGACCAAAAACGTGAAAAACAGTCCACCCTTAAAGCAGAAAGTGTATTCAAAAGTGGGATTAAACGTCCATGACCGCACACAGAACCCGGGATGAGGGGTAAATACTCTTACCGGACGTAGTGGACTCACATGCCAGTGGCAGTGGGTCAATCACGGCAAGAATGCCATAACATGGAACTCCGGTGGTGGACCCTGGAACTCCCACGCAAGAGGGTAAGACAGGAACTCTGATGAAGATCAATTGGGATGCAGGCAGTGAATGCAGAACAATCTCATCCAGAGGAATATGAGGATTATAGAACAAAAATTCCTCTATATGGTGTAGATCAAAACGGATGGGTTTATTTTACAGTACACACATCAATTCAAAGATGTGTACATAAATTGTGATCACAAGATAAAAGGATAAAAGCAATGTGGGGAGCTTTCATATGGAGGCATTTTTCTTTCTATAATCCCCATGTTCCTCTGGATGAGAGTGTTCTGCATTCACTGCCTGCATCCTGATCCTGTCTTAAGCCTGGTACACACCATCAGATTTTCCACGGACAAAGCATAGGACTTTTGTCCGAAGGGCGTTGCCCATGAATTTGTCTTGCATACAAACAGCAAAGAATTGTTGTCCAACAAACATGAAATTACATGTTTTTTCAGCTCTTTAGCGACTCCCTTTGGCCAACTTCTGCTCATGTTGTGTTATGGTTAGCATTGCTTCTGAGTATTTCGTGTTTGTATTTTGGATTTTTTTTCAGACGGACTTGTGTACACACAATCGGAAAATCTGAGAAAACACATTTGTTATCAGAAAATTTTAAAGCAGGCTATCCCACATTTGTTGTCGGAAATTCCGACAACAATTGTTCGATGGAGCTTACAAATGGACGGATTATCCGACAACATCCTGCCATCACACAATTCCCGTCGGAAAATCCAATCGTGTGTACGAGGCTTTACTCTCTTCTGTGGGAGTTCCAGGGTCTACCACCGGAGTTTTGGCATTCTGTCCCACTGCCGCTGGCATGTGAGTCCACTACGTCCGGTAAGAGTATTTACCCCTCATCCCGGGTGGAGGACGCACCATCCCTGGTGTTGTGTGCGGTCATGGACGTTTCATCCCACTTTTGAATACACTTTCTGCTTTAAAGGTGGACTGTTTTTCACGTTTTTGGCCATTAATCCCATTTGAACTTATTTTTATTACACAGTGACCCACGTTCATCACTGGTTGTGGCCATTGGAATTCACATTTTTGCACTCAGCACTTTATATATTTTATCAATTATATGTTTCATATCACTGTATGACATATTGCACTTGTATATGTTTATTTTTCACTTCTAGCGCTACATTTTGTTTACATTCCCTTTAAATGTTGTATATTTTTATGTTGGCTGCTTCCATTTATACTTGGGTTAGCGCAGTAATTTCACTTACCTTTCACTCAGAGTAAAGATCCAGTTCAGATGCAGCCTCTCTGTGCTGCCTTTGCCTGTCACCACATAATGCGGTTAGACACACATTATCGTATCTGTGGGGTAGGTGCGGTGTGGAGTGTGGGGTGGGATGGGGGGGGGGGGTGCACATTGAGGGTATGCCAATAATGGGAGCCACGATGAAAATGCAAGTAGTTGTAGTTATAAAGAAACCCTGATCCTTTGCTGAATAGATAACAGTGGAGGTAACATGGATTATCAAAGAAACGTACATACAGTAAAGTGTGGCTGTGTGATGGAAGTTTGTAATATTTGGGTTTAATAAGACTTTAAAATGTATGACCTTGGGCAAAGAAGGGCAAAGTAGGGGGGGGGGCATAAGTGAACACATGTATAAATAAAGTTTGGGAGTGCAGAATTTTCAATATGATGCTGAGATCAATAACAAAGGGCCATAACCTCAACCTAGGGGTAGAATAGTTCCAGACTAATGTTAGAGAATTATATTTTGCTAAAAGAGTTTGTGTTAAGTCAAAAAAATAATTTAAAGCCCATTTTATAACATGCCGTAAATAGCCCTATCATCCCTTCCTCCTTTCCCCCTCTTACCCTGTTCTATTTTAAATGGCGCTTTATGGATTGATGAATCTTTTTAGACCCAGTCGGGCCAGTCTATATGGTCACCTGCTGACCTGCCATCATCCACGGGCAGCTTAACTATTCAATAAGACACAGAAATGTTGGAGGCAAGATAATCAGCTCAGTCAGTATATTTATATATACTTGGGTTAAACAAAAGTCAGACTTCGGACAAAAATTTGTAAAGAGTTAAATTAACAGTGGGCCAACCACTTGGTAAATTTTTTTCAATCAGACTTCTCTTTCTATCTATTTCAACATATAACACACTTTTGCAACATCTGCATTCTCATTAGTACCAGTGGCAGCTGGTGTTCCATTTTTTTTTGGGGGGGGGGGACCGCCAGCTGTACCCACCCCCCCATCGGTAGGACAGTCAGTCACCCCCCCTGGTCTCTCGATCGTCAGCCCGCCAGCCCCGCACTTGCCCCATCTAGCTCACAGACATCGTCTCCAACTCAGTGGCAAATACGATCGCTTCTGCTCTTGGCCAATCGGGTCTCAAGACCCGCTTCCTAAATGTCCGGGAGGAGAATCAAAAAGACAATTGCAAATATTAATTCACTATTGTCACACAAGTGGGTAGGCTCAGGGCGCAGTGCTCTGTGCCCCGAAGCCCACCCTTTTTAGAAGCTATAGTGCTTCTAATCATGTGCTTCTAAAAACAAAACACATTGGAATCCATGCGTCCGGCACCCTGCATGTAGATTAGGGGCCGGACACATGGATTGGGGGGGGGGGCGGCGCCCCTGCGCCCCTTATGGACAGGCCACCACTGATCAATACTAATTTCCCCCATATATTGCAGACATTTAGGAAACTGATTGGTTACTGGTCGCCAGCTGCTGCAATGTCATTGGCTAAACCCTGACTAGTTTGAATTGCTGTGTAAATGCTTAACTATATCTGTGACATCGCTGGTTTTATCTCTGACACTTAGAGGACCTGGTCGGATGCATAGCAGAGCTGTTCTGGCTATCTTTGCATTTGTTCAACAATAGATCCCATAACAGCTGTTTATTGTATGCTGTTGTCTGCAAGCTATGGATCACCACGATGAGAAATCTGTTGTGACGTGAATGTATGTTAGGCTGTATATACATAAATAAAAGAAAATTAAAATAAATGAAAACTGATAGTAAAAGATAAATATTTTATCTGCTTCCTAACATGTTTCTGCAAATATTGCTCATTTTGACATTGATGCTTATTGCATGCTTGTCACACTTATGCATGAATGCACAAATACCATATCACTGACTCTGCACAAAAAGAATCATCCGAAAAAATGTTGTTGTAACCGTGATTTTGTTTCATGAAAACCCACCACTAGTCTGGCTCATCCATTGCATATAAATTCTTCACAATTTTGTTCAGTATATTTTAAGATTCAAAAGCACTGTTAATTTGAAAGGAAGACTACTAACCTCAGGGGTCAACATCGCACATCAGCGCAATTGTCAGTTAAAGTAACGCGGGGCCGTGTTACAAAAAATGGTCATTAAGTGGGTGAAGTGGTTAAAAAAGTCCCTGACCCTTTTCAAAAATGCAGAGGATCAAAAATGCATTGATGTAAATGAGTTCCATAGGAACCCATGATAAAAATAATGCCCTGCATTTCTGGAAAAAGCATGAAAAACACATTGGTATGAATGGAGACTAATTGTTAACTCAAAAATGATTACCTGTAAATGCTTTTAAAGCATCACCTATATACAATTTTGGTTACTGAAGTTTGTCACCATTTCACTTGCACATGTCATTTTTAAGGCTTGACATGTTTGGTATATACTTATTCATCGCAAACCTCGTACAAAGAACGTCTCGTGCCACATTTATTGTCATGTGTGTGGGTGAGGTTAGGACTGATGCATGCATTCGTCTTTGCACACTAGCACGAGGGGACAGGAGTACTTATTTTTTTTTCAATTGTTTATATTATTTTTATCACAAGGAATGTAAACAACCCTATAAGACCCCAAATCCATCCTTTGCACTTAAAAGCATTCGAAATGCCAAGATTTTTGAACATTTTTGTTTTTTTTTAAACTGGAAGTGATGTCATAACATTGCTTCTGGGTTACTACATCTGAGACCAAAGCCGATCTCGTCTTTCTTTGGGTCACCGGCCAGCGGTCGCTCGGATATTCTGGTGGGACAGGAGAGCCCAGGCTAGCAGTAGAAGGAGATGGGATGGGGTCATCCCCTCCCACTGCTTGTGAGAACAATCAAGCAGCTGCTTAGCTGCATGGGTTGCTACTACAAGAGAGCCAACCGTTGGCTCTAAACAACGGTACCAGGGTGATGTAAAATAACATACAGGTATTTTTTTCCCCCTAAAATTTGGGTTTGATGAACATAAGTGCTAACATCAAGTGACAGAAAAATTGCAACTTTCTGGTTAAGCTGAGTCTTTCTCCCACAGACCACCAGTGTAAAATAAACATTACTCCAGTGTTTCAGAAAGGCTTCACTGCTGGATCCCTTACCACAAATTAGGGGTGCAACGGATCGAAAAACTCACGGATCAGATCGATCCTCGGATCAGGAGTCACGGATCGGATCATTTTCGGATCGGCAAAAAAACGTCAAATTTTGTTACACCCTCCAGAGTTTTCGATTTCACAGTTATTCTCAACACAAAACGGAGCTTGTGTGCTTAAATACAGTGTTTGGAAATCCGACGGACTGTTTATTGCTAATGTGACAGAACACCTCTGATTTTCACATTAAATTTTACATTTAAACAGTCCCGTCGGATTTACAAATACTGTATTTAAGGGTATAAGCTCTGTTTTGTGATGAAAATAACTGAATGTAAAACTCTATTGGGTGTAATGAAAGATGTCCACTTGCCCCCATGTCCTCCAATTACAGATGCAGCTGTTAGGGGGCCTCTCCACAAATACCTCTGGCCCCTTAGCTCCCTCTGTCTTGCTATCTTCAAATTGAACATTACAATCCTGCTTACTAGGGGTGCAACGGATCACCTACCTGCAGGAGCTCACAGATGCTGTCTCCACTCTCCACATGTCTGCAGTGAGCGCGCTGTGCGGGGAGGTGTGTCACGCTATGCATTGGGCTCTGGCAAGCACACGGGGGTGGAGCAAGATGGCCGCCGCAATAGAGCTAGGCCGAAGCCGGGGACTTTCCTACGGCCGAGGCTCCGGAGCGCTCCGCGGATCGCATGGTGTACGATCCGAACGGGGTGGCCTGTCGGATCACGGATCGGTGACGATCCGTTGCACCCCTACCACAAATGGCATGGCAGCACCCGAGAGCAGATGGAAACATTAGCTGGGTTGCAAAAATCGCTGGATTCCAGGATAGGAAAGTGTCCTAATAGCTGCTGAATTAAAATGTTTTTTTTTTTGGGGGGGGGGGGTCTCTTTGAGAACACTGGAGTAATGTTTTTTTTCTCGCCACAGCAAGATCTCTCGCAAGTGGGGATGGGTACCTGTTAAAAACAGGTACTCGCTCACCCCCCAAAAAGTGCCAAATGTGGCACCGGAGGTGGGGAGGAAGCAGATAAGCTGAGCTTCCACTTTTGGGTGGAACTCCGCTTTAGGAGGATGAGCTGCCGTGTTTTGGGGAACTTCCCTTAGATAAAATAGCTCTTATCAATACCATGTCATTGATATTGATTTAAAGCAGCTGTGCAAAGTAAAGGAAAACCTAAAACATGGAACGTTGGGGGTACTTGAGGACTGAGGTTGAGAACCCCTGCGCTAGAAGATGTAGATGTGCAAGAGTGCTTTTGCTAGAATTGGGCTGCTTGGTGATCCCCAGGATGATGTCGGAAGGGCAAAGGTAAGGCAAGTATAAAATCCAACTTTCCTCTTTACAGGAAAACTTTATAGCCTCGTACACACGTTCCAGACAATTTTTATCTGACAGACAATTATTGGCTGAATTAACGACAACAAATGTTGGCTGTTAATGCTCACCAACTGTTGGGCAATAAATTTGTCACGTCAGTTTATCCGATCGTGTATATGCAAGTCCGTCCAACTAAAATCCAATGTACAAACACGCATGCTCAGAACCTGTTGTTAAACATCAGCCAACAATAGCAAATGTTGCTCAAAGGGTGGCAGTAAAGAGCTGAAAAAAACACATGGTTTGGTGAATGTTGGCTGAAAATGTTGTGCCGTGTGTGTATGCAGAACAAGTTCACGGCCAACGCCCATTCGGACCAAAATCCATGGAAAAGTTTGTTGGAAGTCCTATAGTGTGTACGAGGCTTAAAAACCTACTACTAGTCGGCGCTTTATACATGGGAAAGGAGCCTGGATAGTATATGCAGACATTGCAAGGTTTACTCTAACTTCTTTACACATAACCATGAATTTTTAAGATAACGTGAGAAGTGCCTTTCAAATAAAAAATGTAATTTCTAACCCACTGTAGTAAATGTGCCATGAGCAGATTGTTGTGTGTTGCAGCACTTCAATGCCCAAAGGCCATGACTGCAAAATATATGAGAGAGTTTGGAAGTGGAGAATTTAGTGGCCACCGTGAAAATAAAACCTCTTGGTTGCTAGGTGACAAAGGGATGTCACAAACGAGCAAGTTTCCGTGTATCACCCCGGTGAGAGTTGCTAGACATTAGAAAGCTCTGTTATAGTTTGCCATCTTAAAATTGATCCATCATGTTGCACTCTGCTGCACATTTTACACCGTTCCGAAGAGAAAGATGTATCAACAAGGTTTATTGTATAGCACCATACTTTAAAATGGTACCTATGTATCATTTACTGTTAATGCTCTATAGCAGAGGTGGCAAACACAAGGCCCGCGGGCCGAATGCGGCCCTCCAGGCCATTTCATGCGGCCCTCGCACCTCTCCAGTCATCCTCCAGATCCTTACTTTCTGCTTTCAAGCAATGCATCCAGCTTCTTCCCTGCAGCAGCATAAGGAAAGGGGGGTGCACTGTGATGTAAGGGAGAGGGGGGGACTCAACTTCTGATGGTGGGGGGGGGGCTCTTGACATCTAATGTAAGGTGGGGGGTGCGCTGGACAGCTAATCTTGCAGATACAACCGGCCCTTTTGAGGGCAATCATAATGCTGATGCGGCCCACCATGAAATTGAGTTTGACACCCCTGCTCTATAGGATTGGTCCACGGCTCACCCAGAGCTCTCTACAATCTCTGAGATTTGTTTGGAGTTATGCCTTTTACACATGGTCGGACTTTTGACCGTAGAAGAGTCCGCAGTGAGTACATCAGAAGTCCAAAGGAAAGAAAGAGAACAGGTTCTCTATCTAAGGTCCATCGGACTTCCGAGAAAAAAAGTCAGATGGAGGCTAGACACGACCGGACTTTCTGAGAAAAAAGGCCTGTCTGACTTTTTTTCTCTGAAAGTCCGGCCGTGTATACGCGGCATTACTATGACTGTGTTACTGCTGCTAACCTGTGATACTGTAAGTAACTTGGGGTGGGTTTCAACATGTGTAATGCTGCATTTTTTTTTTTACTTGTAGGTAGCACTTATTATAAAATACTGAACATCTTTAATGGCATACATAGTGGCAGATTTAGGGTTGAATATCCGCTGCAGCACTATTTGAAATTGTAATCTTTGCATACAGGACAGCAGAAAATCATGCAATTAAAGCTAAGCTCCAGTGTCTGCTACAGTCTTGCACAGTTGTACAGACTTCTCTCCCATACTGAAATTGTTTGTCCTGATTTCACACTGAGCTTCTCACAATGCACAATAGAAGCTGCAGAAAATCAGATACAGCCTGCCTCATGTCCTGCACTGACATTCAGCATTATCTAGCCCCTTCTTCCACTGCCTTACTGTCCTTGGCCAACCCCTTTCTTTTGTTAAATTTCAGTTCTTTCAATCATGGAGGTTTAGCATTAGATGCAAAATGTTTCTAAGAGCGGTCTGCATGCACTTCGGAGTGACATCTCCAGACTGACATCAGCTGATCGAGACATTTTTGTATTTGTAGTAGTAATGAGGCAGTGTGCTGTACATACCTTCCAGAAATATCACCATGATCTGCTTGCTTGCAATGCATAGTGAAGCACAGAAACCCACTGATGACATCACTGGGCTTAAAGTAGAAGTCCAGCTAGAGCGTGTTTGGCTGTACTTCTCCTATGAATCACAGGAGTGCAATTTGTTTTGCACTCCTGTGACCCATTTTTAGCAGTCAGTCCAGGCACCGTGTCATCCCAACCACGGAGTCTGGATTCGCCAGGTGCCTGACTGACTCAGCGAGCCGCTCCCTCCACAGCTCAGGGCTCCAATGAGCGAGGAAGGAGAAGAGCAGAGAGCTGTGACTGGCAGTCTACAGATGTCTGCTCATGGAGATGTGAGAACTGAGCGATCAGTGGTGATCGGTTCTCAGTGCAGAGGTGCCAGGAGACCACATAGGTAACTATGAATCTCCCCAAAAAATCCCTTACTTCTCTATTAAAATAAGGTACAGTGCTCAACATAATTAAGTACACCCCAACAGATTTGTCAGAAAACCTTTCCTCTACTTTCAGAATCAACATATTCTATGGGACACTATACTACAAAATACTCCCACAAATGCAGGCCATTTGGGGGCCAGGAGTGCCCTGATGAAGTCGCATGACGTAACGTAATGGGTAGGGCATTCAGAAATTATGTCGGAGACCTACATGCTGGTTATATTTTTGATATACCAGGGCATTTTTAACTATAATTTGCTGTAAGAGTTGCTAATTTTTCAATAAATTCATTTATTTTAAATACTACACTTTGGTAGGTCACTTTGTTTTATCCTAGCATACAGATAAGCGTGGTGGACAGTGTCTTAAAGGGACCATTACCACGGATCACTTAGACATATCTGACTGCATTGGGACCAGGCTAAGATCAGTGGAGCATTGTCCAAAGTATGAAATTGTAATCAAAAGGAGCATTTGATTACTCATTAGCCTAGGTTCACACTGCTGTGGGATTGAAATTGTGCGAGATACCTGACAGTCCAACTTCGGGGGCCATTTCAGAGACATCTGTGCGGGTTCCTACACAGATGTCTATTGAAATCACACCAGAAGTCGCCAAACCCACTACAAAAACTATTTTTGGGAATCAGTGCGGCGCCACCTAAATAGCATGCGATTTGACGTCAAATTGCATGCCAAATCACATCAATGTGAACCAGGGCTAAAGTTGAGAGTTCTAGGTGCATATAGGGCCAGATTCAGGTAGGAGAGCGGATCTTTATGTTGGAGTAATGTTTGTCATTTACGTTACTCCGCCGAAACTTTATGAGCAAGTACTGTTATTCACATAGCACTTGCTCCTAAAGTTGCGGCAGCGTAGCGAAAATGAGCCGGCGGAATTCAAATTGGGCGGGTAGGGGGCGTGTATTATTTAAACTAGGCGCGATCCCGCGGCGAACGTACTGCGCATGCGTCGACTGTCAGTGCGCATGCTCCAAATTCTGTCAGTGAACGTCAATGACGTCAATCCCCATTCACGGACGTTTTACGCAAACGACGCTAAACTTTTTAAATTCGACGCGATGACGACGGCCATACTTAACATAGGATACTCCACCTGGGGGGCATGTTTTTCTTTACCCCGCATATCGCTTACGGGAAACGTCGGAAATTCACTGCGTCGGGCCCGCGTACGATCGTGAATTTCCGTTTCTCGCTGATTAACATATTCTCGGCGTTAATCAGCGGGAACGCCCCGAGCTCCATTTTTAAAATTGCAGTTCCGATACGACGGCGAAATACAATTACGCCGCTCGTATAGGAACTCCAACCCGACATATCTTGTTTTCTGCTTACAGAAAACAGATAAGCCAGCTCAAAGTGAGAGTTAGGCTCCATGCACACTGGACCTAAAAAACTTTGATTCTACAGGCGTTTGACGTTTTTTTCTCCTGCCTCTAGCAGCACTTCTATTGTGCTCTATGTGTCTTTGCACATTATTGACTGCTACAGGCGTTTTCTGTCAGGGACGTTCAGAGGCAGGAAAAAAAAACCTTCCCTATCGCGTTTTCTGGAGGAGTTTAGAAGCTGTAAAAACGTCAGTCTCTCCTAAACTCTCCTAAACTCCTCTGAACTCTTCTGAACGTCAAGTGCCAAAGTTTTTTAAGGTGTGTTGTGGGAGTAAAAACTTTTGCAGAGGGGAGTGTAGTGCAAAAAACGCCTATAAACTAAACTCTCATAGACTCGCTTAAACTCTCATAGACTCGCCTAAACTTTGTACAATATGCTTTCATTTTGTATCTTTTATGCCACGTTTTTCAAGCTAAAAACGTTGAAGTTTTTTCTGCTCCTAGTGTGCATGGAGCCTTATGCTGGCGTATCACTGATACGCCAGCCTAACTCTACCTGAATCTGGCCCATAGATGTCACAAGGAGGTGGAAGCACACCAATGATTTTTTATATGTTCACGCGTAAAGTTTTTCCGCTTGAGGAAAGTAGATTACACATGTTACAGCACCGTTGGAGAATTAGCTTTTATACACTATGGGCCAGATTCTCGTAGATCATCGTATCTGGCAGCGGGGCTTAGCGTATCGTATTTACGCTACGCCTCCGCAACTTTGGACGCAAGTGCAGTATTCTCAAAAGCACTTGCGTCCTAAGTTAGGGCGGCGTAGCGTAAATGTCCCGGCGTAAGCGCGCCTAATTCAAATGTGGCAGTGGTGGGCGTGTTTTATGTAAATTACTTGTGACCCCACGTATTTGACGTTTTTAACGAACAACGCATGTGCCATCCGTGAACGTATGCCTAAAATACGTTGAAAACTGCCTACGACGTGAACGTAACTTACGCACAGCCCTATTCGCGAACGATTTACTCAAACGACGTAAACGACGGAAAATTTTACGCTGTCCCGACGTCCATACTTAGCATTGCGTACGCCACACCTATTCAAAGTTACACCTCATATAGCAGGGGTAACTTTATGCTTACGCAAACAACGTAAAATACGACGACCGGGCGCAAGTACGTTCGTGAATCGGTGTATCTAGCTCATTTGCATATTTGACACGTAAATCGATGGAAGCGCCACCTAGCGGCCAGCGTAAATATGCAACTAAGGTACGACGGCGTAAGAGACTTACGCCGCTTGTATCTAAACAAAATTCCGGCGTATCTTGTTTTCTGAATACGGAAAATAGATACGCCGGCGCTTCTTAGAAGTTACGCGGTGTATCTCGAGAATCTGGCCCTATAATACAGTTTATGCACTTGAACATGAACTGCACTACTGTTATGCACTTTATATGTGACTTACTTTGATTATTTGATATATGTAACATGTATTGATAAGATTCATTTGATGCATTCCATTGGCCGGAATAAACGAATATTTTGACCAATGGAAGCTAAACACGCCTAAATGCACATAAACACATGCGGCTTTAGGCACGTTTTTAAGCAGTTTTGCTCATGCTAGGCGTTCAGAGGAGAAAAGCAAACACCATGTATGCATGAGGTCTAGCAGGAGGTGCTTGAGCAATGGTTTTCATGGTAGCATCATCAGTTTTTATTTTAAAGTCAAGCTGCAGGTTTAAAAAGATTAAAAACTTTTAAAATGACACAAACGTGCTAAAGTTTATATGAGCTTTTATTGATTGGGCTTAGATGTACTTTTAAGCGCCAGTTCTGTATGATAGCGTCTTTAAATTAGTCATGTAGAAGCTTTTGAAGTAACTACAGTTTGGTTATTTATCTGCGATAAGCTCTTCTGTAAAATGAATTGTTTTCTGAGTAAACTGTTCCATCGATCTTTTCTAGTACTCAGTATTCCGTACGTGAATTATCATTGAGATGTGAGAATCTTGTTTTGACGAAGGTGAAAAGGAAGCACGCAGAGGTATTTAGATGGAAATAGTGCAGTAAAGGAGCTGTTGTACCTAATATTCTCAGCTAACAGCATCCCGCATAGAATGTGGGTATAGGAAGACCTACAGAGCCGTACTTCTCAGCTACACTGTATTCCTCTTCAGATCAAAAAAATAAGAAAAAAAATCATTGTATAACCCTGAATAAATATGAGATACTCTATCTCCCAGAAAGGAAAAAAACTAGAACATGGCTACAAGGGCAGACATACACGCAGGTATTTCAATGCAAACATAACCTACAGCATTTGTATCACGTAAAGCCTAGAAATGCAAAGAATACACTGCATTGCTAATACTTTACCATGCTGGAAGGTAGACTATATTGGTAAATTTGTAAATGCCTCAAAGTCACTGAAGACATCAAAAGAGGTCAAATGAGCAGACATGATCCGACTGCCAAAACTTCTTCTTTTCAAAAGCATGTATGCTTGAATCAGCAATGCAGTAGAGGTCAACCAGTAATATTAAACTCAGCTAATTGGTTATGTTCAAGAAGGCTTGGCCAGGGAAAGTCTGGAGAGGTCACCGACGGGTACATTTGTTATTTGATCTAAATGTATCTGTCCAGGTTTGCAGAAGGGCGTCTTACATTACGAAAATCTGTAGGGACTAGTTTTGTGCCTTACCTTTCAGCTCTTATCAAGGACACTACCTGCATGCAGTTCATATGTTCTTCTCATGCATGTGTTGATTGTCTCTCGGTTCTCCAGTTTTCTCCCATAGTTTACAGGACCCATAATGGTAGGAAGGATGAATGGGCTGCCTCCAGGCATAATTGACCTTAATATATCTATTGTTATATATTGTTAAACATGCAGACTCTTTTTTGTTTTGTTTTGTTTTGTTTTGAAGGCTGGTTGATAAGTGTGCTGAGAAATCTCTTGTTTGTGCTGTTCAACGCCTTTCCATGTGCACCTTGCTTTAAAGGTTAGTGATGTTTGAATCCCAAGCACGACACTACCTGCCTAGAGTTTGCATGTTCTCCCTGTGCCTGCGCGGGTTTCCTCTGGGTACTTCGGTTTTCTCCTACACTCCAAAGACATGCTTATAGGTTAATTGGCTTCTGTCTAAAATTGGCCCTATTATATGAACGTGAGTTTAGGGACCTTAGATTGTAAGCTCCTTGAGGGTAGGGACCAATGTGAATATACAATGTATATGTAAAGCACTGCGTAAATTGACAGTGCTATACAAGTACATAAATAATAATAAATTCAACTGCCATTTTTGTTTTATTATAGTATAGTAGGTTGACTAGTTGCTAATGAAATTATGTTTGTGCATGCAGGAATCTGTATGTGCATAAGGGCACTAGATTGGAGGCTTCTATGTAGTCAGAATGGTTTTTATGTGGTTTGCAGAGTTGGATGTTAAATATAAATTGTTAAAATTAATGTAATTGTTTGTACATAAAGTGTCATCCCTTCCACAAGCGGTTCAAGCCTCGCTTTCAGAACGCTCTACTGCAGGGTAATCTTCCCGTACACGTTTGCAGACTGATAGCGGTGGTGAGGAGGACGGTGAGGAGTCTATGTGGATTGCTTTACCCCGGATGTCTGCATACTTACTGTAGATGTGCCTCTTTTAATAGTCATCCATGTGAGTTGCTAAATGTTGTACCGTCATTAAAAGAAATTAGATTGCTACTGTAGCTCCTGCTGGATTTTGCTTCTAATCCCCTTGTGGAGGCTGCCATTTGTGGATGGACATTTTATGGTTACACAATTACATTACTATAATCTTTTTATATGGACTATAAACTGAAGGTCTTGCCGTATAAATAAATGGTTATGGAACTAATCATTTGAGTTTCCATTATTTCTTATGGGAAAATTTGCTTTGATATACAAGTGCTTTGGATTACAAGCATGCTTCCGGAACAAATTAAGCTCGCAAGTCAAGGTTTTACTGTAACTAGAATCTTCTATTAAGATAATGTGTAGCAACCAGAAGTGTATAGCCAATGATCTTGAGTGGGTGGCTTAAAGACCCAATGAAAAACTGTCGGAGAGAAAGGTGTTCACCTAGACATCTATGGAAGATGAAGAATAATTATTGCTCTAGATCAGCGGTGCCCAACCTTTTAAAGATCAAGGGCCACTTAAGCAACTTGGTAACCGTTCGCGGGCCAAAATGATTGGAGCAGCTGGATGGCAGCCCACTCTACTTTTTTTTTTTGCGGATTGGATTGGTGGTAGGTGTTTGCAAACACAAGTCCATTTACATCTGCCACTCCTTAGAGGTGAATGGATAGCTTGATTGGGTCGGACTGACTGTGTGAACGGGGCCTAAGGCTGCTTTCACACTGATGCTCTGCTGTTTTCCCGCACCAAGGGTGCAGCACAGTTCATCTGTGGCTTTCCTGTAGGTTAGCTGCACTTTGTCATAGGCTTCTATTATATCCTATAGATGTGGTGCACTTTCAGAAAGCACACAAAACTCCCAGGTAATAGAAGTCTATGGCTCAGTGCAGGTAACCCGCAGGTGCACCAGTCTGCAGCTGTGGATCAGATTAAAACGACTGCAGAACAGATATTCCCATATATATATATATACACTGTGATTTTAGTAATAAACTTACCTTTAATAACGGTATTTTATTACATCCCAGAGCAGGAGGTCGCAGGCCACATCCGAGGGCTCCGCGGGTCACATGTGGCCCCCGGGCCACTGGTTGGGCACCCCTGCTCTAGATCAAGGTTTCTTAACCAGGTTTCCTCCAGAGGTTGCTAAGGGGTTCCTTGAGCAATAAGCACTTTCTGCCTTTCGGATAAGTTTCCGCTGACACCACTGACATCATTGATTTTTGTAGCCATCGTTTAGGGGGTAATTTTTCCCAATGACCACAAATGTAAAGAGACTTCTTTAAACTGACCATCACACTAATGTATCATAGGTTGTAGATATAGCATTTTTTAGAAGGGGTTACCTGAGACCGGAAAGTTGTGTTGATTTGGGTAAGTATGTATCTTGGACAGGGACTCCTTTAACCACTTAAGGACCGCCTCCTGCAGATTTACGTCGGCAGAATGGCACGGCTGGGCACATCAACGTATATATACGTTGGTTTTAGTACCCAGCCGTGGGTCGCGGGCGCGCGCCCGCGGGCGTGCGCCCGCGACCCGGTCCGAAGCTCCAGGACCGGGACCGCGGGATTCGCGGACCCGATCGCCGCTGCAGTGCGGCGATCCGTCCCTGGAGCGGAAGAACGGGGAGAGCCGTGTGTACACACGGCTTCCCCGTGCTTCTCTGTGGCCGGAGCATCGAACGCGTCATCCCTGTAATAGGGGGACGCGATCGATGACGTCACACCTACAGCCACACCCCCCTACAGTAGTAAACACACACATTAGGTACACATTCCCTACAGCGCCACCTGTGGTTAACTCCCAAACTGCAACTGTCATTTCCACAGTAAACAATGCAATTTAAATGCATTTTTTGCTGTGAAAATGACAATTGTCCCAAAAATGTGTAAAAATTGTCCGAAGTGTCCGCCATATTGTCGCAGTCACGAAAAAAATCGCTGATCGCCGCTATTAGTAGTAAAAAAAAAAAAAATTTATAAAAATGCAATAAAACTATCCCTTATTTTGTAAACGCTATAAATTTTGCGAAAACCAACCGATAAACGCTTATTGCGATTTTTTTTACCAAAAATATGTAGAAGTATACGTATCGGCCTAAACTGAGGAAAAAATATGTTTTTTTATATATTTTTGGGGGATATTTATTATAGCAAAAAGTAAAAAATATTGAATTTTTTTTTTAAATTGTCGCTCTATTTTTGTTTATAGCGCAAAAAATAAAAACCGCAGAGGTGATCAAATACCACCAAAAGAAAGCTCTATTTGTGGGAAAAAAAGGACGCAAATTTTGTTTGGGAGCCACGTCGCACGACCGCGCAATTGTCTGTTAAAGCGACGCAGTGCCGAATCGCAAAAACCCCTTGGGTCATTTGCCAGCGTATTGGTCCGGGTCTTAAGTGGTTAAGGGTGGTGTGGAAGGGGGAGACAAAAAAAAGAGAACTATACTTTTTATAAAAGTACAGTTCTCTTTAACTTTTAAAAGACTCTGATTTCCCTTTAAAACTATTTTAGCAGTTAATACCAAAACAGCTGGGAAGTACATTGTTCAGTAGTGTATTCCTGGGATCAGGTGTAAAATATTGTAAAACCACATGGATAATCTTACAAAACATGTTGTAAAACATATCCACTATACTGTATAGAGTAAGCTAGTGCATATTTACCTATTAGAAAAACAGGGACAGCCCCTGTTACCCCTATTATACCACAACTTTAAATTTGAGGTTAATTTATTTACTTCATAAACTGCTACAAATAATTTTCAAACCAATATGGTAAAACAATAATAACACTGGACACAAATCTGCTGAGGAAGCATAAGCATGAAAATGTCAAGAACTGCGAAAGGCGCTGCCAAGTTCTGTAACAGAAGGAAGAGTCCCAGTCGAATAAAAAAAGATGGTATCATAAAATAACAGGAGCTCGGAAATTAATGATATGTATAAGAAGCTTTGTGTCTAGTGTATCTAGTACATGGAGGAAAGGTTCATTTAATGTGAAAAGCTGAAGGGCATTGCAGCACTCCCACCAGAACAGCACAGTTTGGACATCATTGCATCTTTTGAACTAGCAGTCCCATCAGTGGATTAACACACATGTAATAATCATAAAGCCCATCTTTAGGCAAGCCTACATTTTTTATGAGACCCTCAATCAATATGCAGCCCTTACACTGTTCATTTAACCTTCTGTCTGTAGAAATCTCTTTCTGAAGACCAGGTGAATGTTTCTTCCAACACGCCTAGCAGAGAGGAGGCATGAAGTAGACCAGTCAATCAGCGCACTGTTTATCGGCTGGGTAGTCTTCTCAACAGGAAATGCTACCACTACAGCTAGCAGGACATATTTTTCTGATCAATTTTAACTAAAAGAATTAGTAACTGCATAAAGAAGTAACCTAACAATAAATTGACACTTGCTTCATACATTTTTTGGCATGACCAGAAATTATAAAAGACAACATGTTCTAAAAACACCCTCACCAAACAAATAATCCTACCTCTGTGCCTCAAATGAGCAAATAATAATTATATTTATACTGCCACTTTAAAAGATAGATATAAGCAGTAAATTTATTACAAATGGGAGATAAATAGTAGCAGTAAATATATTAACTATATAACACCCAGTGATGACAGAGTGCAAATGGTCATAAAGACTCCAAATGTGAAAACATCCATAGAAAGTAGCACGTAAATCAGTCCATGAAAGATAAATCTAGATAATGTCCACTCCACACCATGTGCCATGCGTGTCACTGTTCCCCCATAACATGTACACTCACCAGCAATATTTGCCTCGCATTCTCATGCCTCAGAGATATAGGTGAGCCATAGCGTATCCTCCAATCTCATAGGCGAATAGAAAGCTCCCATGTATAAAAGGCATAAGAGGAGACTCAAATAGTACAAAAACATTTTCTGCACTCCTCTCCCCCCTCGGTATGGACCTCTCACCATCCTTTGCTCCTCACCAACTCTTCCAGCACACAATTTAAAGACAACAAGGTTGCGCTTGGAGCACAATATGATATGAAGGGAATTAGTTGTGAGATGCATTTCAATACAATCATAATTATGAACAAAAAATAAATTATATCAAAAAATAGATAACAAGTGAATATGTAAATAAAGTCTTATAAAAATTCTCCAATAGTCCTTCTAATAGGGAGATGAGAAAAAAATATATATAGCAGCTTTTGAGTTGAATGATAAAGCTGATGGCTGTAGATTGTAAAAGTCCTGTATAGGTTCACCATCAGTTACACAATATAACTTCCAATATGGTAAGGTGAATAAGGTGTACTCTTACCAGATATAAGAGGGATTCAGGCATGTCACTCCCAATACGTCTGGAGTAGGACGCTTCCGGATCTTCCACACTAGGTTGATGCGATCTCCACTCAGCAGGTGTTCAGCAACTGCAACAGGCTCAACTCCATTCGGGGACTCGCCAGTACTTCAGAAGTTTATTCGAATTGTGCAGCATATACACAAATTTAAAACACACAAACTGATAGCTGGAGTCTTTAGGAGATTTTTACTTTTAGCAGCAACCAGTGACGTCACAGCGCATGAGCACTGCGCTCTCAATGGCCAGAGCCTGTGAACCTGGAAAAAAAGGCAGAGTAAAGATGGAAGCCCTCTCAGCTGTGACAGCGTGCCGCTGCAGGGCTTCATTTTAAAGCAGTAGTAAACTCAGATAATGTTACCCCAAATCAGCAATATGCAATTTCATGTTTGTAGCTATGCACCACATACATTATGCAAATAGAAAATTTTTACTTGTAAAAATGTACTTTTTATGATCGTCTCTGCTGGTACTCAACCACTGCCATTATAACTCCTGTCCTCTCCATCTCAGTTTTATTTTATTTCCGCCCTCACTCTTCTTCTGTGGCCATAATCCCACACGTGCGCATTCATTCCACGTGCGCATTCATTCCTAAAGCCAAGCCTCATTTTATTTTAGACAGGCAGGCTCTGAACTCGGCTCTGCGCTCCAACCCCTGTGACGTAGTAAGTCACATGGGGTTAGGATCACCTTCTCAGCGGGGGAGTGTCGCAAGATCTCGGCACTGACATCAGCCAAAGGAAATGATGCAGCCCCGGCATGTACACAGTTTTGCGGCAAGAAGAAGAGCCTGCCGGAAAAACGGGACTAACTGCGCATGTGCCGATTATGTCATTGATTATAAAAGGACAGATTACACAGAAAGGGAAGGAAGCGTTTTACACAGAGCAACTAGTTCATGAGAGAAGATTCACTGCTCCAGGTGGGTCTGAATGCAATCAAGGATTCATACAGGTTACGATGGGTGCTGGCAATGCACTAGGAAAACATGGAAAATAGCAAAATGGATGGACAGCCACACTCGAAAAGACACTTGGGTCGTCTTTATTGGTAAAACAAAAGCATACACCACAATTTCACAGCAAAAATCGAAAGGACAGCCGACGCGTTTCACACCTGTTCAGTGCTTAGTCATGACGCGTCGGCTGTCCTTTCGATTTTTGCTGTGAAATTGTGGTGTATGCTTTTGTTTTACCAATAAAGACGACCCCAGTGTCTTTTGTAGTGCGGCTGTCCATCCATTTTGCTATTTTCCAAATAATTCATGAGGTGGGAAATCTTGATATGGTGGAAATAGCACAGGATGGGTTTACTACCGCTTTAAGGTAAGTCTGTTAAAATGTGCTAGTATGTGATTTTTTTTGTTGTCATTTACTACCGCTATAAGAAGGCTTTACTTTTTTGGTACAGTTTTAAAGCCATCACCAGAATAAAAATAACCACCCTCTGTCCACCCACCCACCTTTAACTGATCACTTTATTAAAAGAAAACCTTAAAAAAATCTTCCTAAAAAAGGTTTTATTCTGTTTAATTCTGTCAGGGTCCTGCTTCGTATGTACATGTCACTGCCTGCATAACATGGACACTTCCTATTGGCTGTCCAGAGGAGAAGTCCTCTCCAGAAGAAGAGTAATGTAATGACAAAAGGACTTTCGGGGAAAGTACTCAATGGAGCATCTGCAGTACTAGATTTGCGGTCCTTGGAAACAGCAGCAATGAGGGACCTGGGTGGACTTAAGTGAGCATAACTTGCTTAATTAGGTAAGAAAAAAATAACTTGCAGGATGGGTTAGATGGGGGGGATTGAGAGGTCCTTCATATTTTACCGAGGGTGGGGCTTTGTTGGAGGGCATTTTGGTTTCCTTTTGGTCACTTCACCATAACCTGTTGGGTTATAGCATCTAGTTGCTTCCCAAGCCCTACCCTGTAGAAGTCATTGCTTCCATGCACTGCAGTGATGGTGGCCAACACACTTGAAACATCTGTAGGCAGGAACCAGATGACCTTCTGTTAGTGTGTATAGCAGTCTGTCCAACATAAGCCGGTCTAACAACCAGCTTTTGTCAAAGGGAAATGCTGGAAAACCAGCATCTGATTAGTGTTCGCATGGGTCACTGGGTTGAACAAAAAAAGACTTGTAGTGTGTATCAGGTTTAAGATATGTACACATCTTGTCATTTAGGAAGGCTTCACTGTGAATTAAAGTAAACACATCTTTTGTCTCTGAGGTCTATCTGTTTTTGTCAGAAATACCAGAAAAATTATCAGAGGTAGTAAAAGGGTCTAGAAATGTTAATACTGTAATTCTTTCGCAGTTCAGGATGTAAAATTACATTTTTTTACAGACTATGTAATCATATTAAAAGGTTTTTAATTTAGATGTAAATAGGGTGCTAACTTAAAGCCAGCACATGACAAATGCATTCCCCTTTGCCAATGTATAAGCAGAATGGGAATCTAGAATGAATAATCCAAGGTTGAGACTGGTATTGACCAGTTATCATGCTTATATCTTTAGTCATTTCTCTTGCAAAGCTTATTGGAAAACAAGGCTAGCCATAAATCAATATACTTGCTGCGCTGTGGCATCACAGCCAGCTGCTGATTTATACTACCTACCATAAATAAAAATTTAGTATGATCTGCAAGTTAGTATATAATCCCGGAGGTTTCTTGCTGATGCTACAAGAATGGTTTGAGAGGATTGTTCTTTCTATTTACTTTTATGCAGAACTGATTACTCTGATGTGCTGCTCTTCAAACTGTGCACATCAGATGGATGCCGGGGAATTGTTTTGTGGCCTTGCTGATATGTAAACACAGAGCAGATGTTTTATCGGAAGGTTATACGAGTCCCTTTTATCCTTCATGTGACAAGGGAGAAGTTGGCAGCTTTCTTAGAGAAGGACACCAATCTATTTTATTGGCAGAGCAATAAGGCTATCAGTGGGCACGGTGCAATCTCACACAACACTGCAAAGCCAAGCCAAACTGCTTCAGGAAAGCAGAAATCAGTCAGGAGCGCCGAAAATTCAATAAGGACCTGTTAAACTTTCATATGGCCTTAAAAAGAACCTGTCAGGTTGCCTCTTTTCTGTCTTAGCTAAAGCACTTAACTAGAGGCAGAAGATGTCTTATGTACACAAAGTGCAGTGATTGATGTTTTTCTGCACTGTCTGAACATTAGTCACTACTAAAACCCATAGAAAACGATTGTTTGCCCTGAACATACTGTAACACAGTTAGGAGGTGCGGTGGGATGAACTGAAGAGGTAAAATGAAGACCTAAGCATTTCACTGCAACTCCCCAAAAGACAATGAAGGTCACCACACAGCATCACAGCATACTACGCTGCTGTGTGGAGACATGAATGAAGGGTCACTGTATGACACTTTAACCACTTAAGTCCCAGACTATTATGCAGGTTAAGGACCTTGCCCCTTTTTGCGATTCCGCACTGCGTCGCTTTAACTGACAATTGCCGCGGTTTTGTGATGTGACACAATTGGCGTCCTTTTTTCCCCACAAAAAGAGATTTCTTTTGATCACCGCTGTGGTTTTTATTTTTTGCGCTATTAGAGCATCAATTTTGAAAAAAATTCAATATTTTTTACTTGTTGCTATAATAAATATCTCCAAAAAATATGTAAAAAAAGTTTTTTTTCCCTCAGTTTAGGCCGATATGTATTCTTCTACTTATTTTTGGTAAGAAAAATTGCAATAAGCGTTTATTGATTGGTTTGCGCAAAAGTTATAGCGTCTACAAAATAGGGTATAGTTTTATGGCATTTTTATGAATAGTTTTTTTGTTACCAGTAATGGCGGCGATCAGCGATTTTTTTTTCGTGACTGCGATATTATGGCGGACACTTCAGACACTTGACACATTTTTGGGACCATTGTAATTTTCACAGCGAAAAGTGCTATAAAAATGCACTGATTACTGTAAAAAATTGCAATGGCAGTGAAGGGGTTAACCACGGGGGGGGGGGCGCTAAGGGGTTAAGTGTGCCCTAAGGGAGTGATTCTTACTGTAAGGGGGCGTGGCTGTAGGAGTGACGTCACTGATCGCGGGCGCGGTCACGGAGCTTCGAACCGGGTCGCAAGCATGCGCGACCCACGGCTGGGCTCTTAAAGGCGAGGTACATGTACATGCCTGTGCCCAGCCGTGCCACTCTGGCGATGTATATCAGCGTTAGGCGGGCCTTAAGTGGTTAAATAAAGTTAAAGAAGACAAATTATAACAATGCAAAGCTCTGAAACACGCTTCACACCATGCATTTAGCGTGTGGGCAGTGTGAACGAGCCCCACAATCACCTTGAGTCCAACCACGCTTTTTGTTTCAGCAGTGTTTCGGTTCTGCACATCCTATTTTTTAGGTTCTGTGGTCTACCAGAACATATTACAAGTATTTTATTTATTTTATTTTTTTAATAAAGATAGCAAATTTTTATACATATATATTTGTTTTGCTTTCTTGTTTTCTATTACTAATAAATAATACTTTTTTTTTTTTTTAGAAAAATGAATTTTCCTCAAGGCAACATTTATATAATTTGAGCATCCCTCATATGTTTACAGCTGAAATACAACATATGTTTTATACTTTAGGTGGGCTTTATTCCCATGTAAGGCTATATTGTGATGCATCCAGAGGGGGAGTAAATAAGAGTTTGCATAAATTGTTAGCACAGCTTTAATTTCGGATTCAGTTCAGTTGACAAGGTCACACATTAGCATGATGGTGAAATTTTCACTTGTTTGCAACTACTAAAAATTTGAATGACATTGTGTTCATTTGCATGAGCATTTGATGCATTAGAGTAAAGGCAAATGTCATCCAAATCATGACATCAGGGTGCAACCTGAAGAGGAAAATTGTTATTTTTTTTTATATTTAAATATGCACATCCATGTCTTTATGATTCTTGCTTTGAGGAACCGGTACAAATTATTTGGTGGAGAGGGGATTATGGTGTGGAACCCCCTTGGTTCCAGTGAAGGGAACTCATAAGGCGTCAGCATACCAAGACATTTTGTACAATTTCATGCTCCGAAATTTGTGGGAACAGTTTGGGGATGGCCCCTTCCTGTTCCAACATGATTGCGTGCCAGTGCACAAAGCAAGGTCCATAAAGACAAGGACGAGCGAGTTTGGGGTGGAGGAACTTCACTGGCCTGCACAGAGTCCTGACCTTAAACTGATAGACCACCTTTGGGATGAATTAACCACTTAAGACCCGGACCAATACGCTGGCAAATGACCCAAGGGGTTTTTGCGATTCGGCACTGCGTCCCTTTAACAGACAATTGCGCGGTCGTGCGACGTGGCTCCCAAACAAAATTTGCGTCCTTTTTTTCCCACAAATAGAGCTTTCTTTTGGTGGTATTTGATCGCCTCTGCGATTTTTATTTTTTGCGCTATATACAAAAATAGAGCGACATTTTTGAAAAAAAATCAATATTTTTTACTTTTTGTTATAATAAAAAACCAATAAACTAAATTTTAGTCAAACATTTAGGCCAAAATTTATTTAGCCACATGTCTTTAGTAAAAAAAAAATCGCATTAAAAAAAAATTAGCTACCTAGCGGGAACAGCGACACTAATACAGCGATCAGAAAAATGATCGCTTAGTGACGCTGGCAATAGGGAGTGAAAGGGTTAACTAGGGCAGTGATCAAGGGGTTAAAACTTTATTGGGGGGGTGGGGGGGCTACCCTGACACTAACACTGACTGACTGTCACACTGTTTGTCACACTGACACTAAATACAGTAATCATACATGTATGATTACTGCATTCAGTGACACTGTGACAGGGGGGAGGGGGGGGGGGGCGATCGCGGGGGTTAAATGTGTTTGTGTGTGTGTAAGTGTGCTGTTTGGTGCAGACTTACTTGGTGTGTGGTGATCTCTCCTCAGCGGCGCTTGAAACAAACGCCGAGGGAGAGATCGCGTCGCTTCCTCCTTCCTGTGTTTACACAGGAGGAGGAAGTGACAGGGCGGGCGGGCGCGCGCATTGGCTGGGAGCGATCCGGAGGGGGCGGATGAAAACGGATAGCCGCCCCCACTTGTTGGATCGCTCCTGCAGCCGCGCGGACCGCCGCATGTACGGGGGGGGGTCCGATCCCCCCCAAGGCACCAACGTATATATACGTTGATGTGCCTGTCGGTGCCATTCTGCCGACGTAAATGTACATGCAACGGTCCTTAAGTGGTTAAAGCAGAAACTTCAAGCCAGATCGACCACATCAGTGCCTGACCTCACAAATGCGATTCTGGAAGAATGGTCAAACATTCCCATAGACACACTCCTAAACCTTGTGTACAGCCTTCCCAGAAGAGTTTAAGCTGTTATTGCTGCAAAGGGTGGGCCAACTCAATACTGAACCCTACGGACTAATGCCTCGTACACACAATCGCAATTTCCAACAAGAAAAACACCTTTTTTTTTCAGCAGGAAAAGGGCTGAAACTTGTCATGCATACACACGGTCACACTAATTCTGACTGTCCAGAACGGTTTACTATTTAAAAATGTTTGTGTGCTTATAATACAGCAGCAGTATTTGTAATTATTTGTACACAATATGTGATGTAACAATATAGTAAATTGCTTTTATGTAGGATTTTTTTTTCGTATACTAGCTTTTACATTTATTTGAGTATATATTTCCTGATTTTACACAGCATTAACTTGTTGGATTTATTTGTTGTGTTGATGAAGTTGAGGGGCAGTATTTGATATAGGATTTTGTTTGATGTGGGGACACAGTGTGAGCATCAATATCAGTACATCAGTAGCATTTGACTTATTTATCATTGATTAATTTTTGATATAGCACTCAGCGAGTACAGTTTCCTACACCATCAAAAGGCACTTGAAAACTCTAGGAAACTCTGATAGAGGGAGGTTTGGTTGACCCAAAGCCACAATAGAATCAGAAGACACGTTTCTGAGAGTCAACAGCCGGCAGCTCACAGGACAACAGCTTCAAGCACAGCTTAACGCTGATCAAAATAAGCAAGTCTCAGTTTCAACTGTGATAAGAAGATTACAAGCTGCAGGCTTGATAGGTCTAGTGGCTGTAAGAAAGCCATTGCTAAGATGGTAAAATGAGAAAAAAGAGACCATGCCTGGGACATGAAGCACTGCCAGTGGATTACTGAAGACTAGGAGAAGGTCTTATGGACCAATTAATCAAAATTTGAAACTTAGGTTCTTCATGTGGGATTTTTGTATGCCGATGAGTAGATGAAAGGATGGTTCCTCATTGTGACACCAACGGTCAAACATGGAGGAGGAAGTGTGATGGTCTGAGGCTCTTTTGCTGGATCCAGGGGCAGCAACTTGCACAGAGTGAGTGGCACCCTGAACCGAAACTACTACCACAGCATTTTGCAGCACCAAGCAATACCCTCTGAAATATGTCTAGTGGGTTGGGGGGTTCATCGTACAGCATGAGTGCTTAACCTGTGGCCCTTCAGCTGTTGCAAAACTACAAGTCCCATCATGCCTCAGCCTTTGGGAGTCATGCTTGTGTAGCGGGGTCATCCTATCAGAGACTATTGATAGCCTGATCACTTTCGGAGCTCCAGCCACATCTATATATATATGTTGATATGTCTTTAAAAGTTATGCATTTTGTGACCAGAAGTACCAGGAGATATGGACTCCATTGACACTTAGCAGGATCAGACTACATTTCCCACAATGCCCTGCCTTATTGGAACATGTGACACCTCCTCACAGACTTATGGGGGATGACTTAAGGACAGGGAGGGGCTGAGTTCTCTGGCTCTGGGACCTGCAGCTTCTCCTCTGCAGAGCTGTGAGGAGCAGCACAGCCATGCTGCTAGGCCTGAAGCCTGGGCCTGGATTCACCGGGAGACCAACCATCCAGAGTGAAGCAAGACCAAGAGTGCCCAGCTCGTGTTCCAGGAGACCGGAGAAGCTGCCCAGCTGACAATTGAAACAGTGGAAAGCCTGAGACCGGAGATTGTGTGCTACGGAGCAGTGATTAACTGACAAGTCTTTGAGAAGGATTCAGGTGGATCGGGCCTGTTCGGGTGAGAGGGCACATGCCCACTTTTCAACCCCCTTACTTTGACAGATAATTTAGTGTCACTCCATAGGTCGGAGACACGTGTTAATCTCTGACTGAACCAGAGAGGCCTATTAAGTTGAGAGTTATTCCACAGAATTCACTGACGCTGAAGAGCGATCAGTCCATCAACATTGATATTTTTAATACCCTGTTTGACTGAGTTTATTCTCTCATTTATTTTGTTGTTTGCTGATTCTCACAGGGGCCTTTGCAGAATCATTTGGTAATAATACCTGTGATCAATTAATGTATTATTCAAACCCCTTTTATCCTCTTTACCATAAGCAAAGTAAAGTTATTCTTTTGGTTTAAATATAACAATTGTGTGACGTGTGTTTACTCTTGGGGGCCGCCAACAGGAAAAGGTAACAATATTATTGTATTACCATTGCATGTTTTATGTATGCTATTGTGGCTCCAGAAAAGTAGGGGCCACAATACTATTGTATTCATCCGGTGTGCCAAGGGAGGGTTCGAGCCAATTAAAGGGGACATATTAATATTTTGAGAGTAGATCCCAAAATCTAACCAACGGCATCTGAGGGGGTAGCGCTACACTTGTAACTGTCAGCCTTGCAATGCCTCATGTGACTTGTAGTTCTGCAAAAGCTGGAGGGCCACAGGTTGAGCACCAGTCCTACAGCAAGATAATGACCCAAAACCTACCTCCATGCTGTGTTAAAAAATATCTCAGAAGAAAAGAATAAGAAGGTAGGCTTCAAATCATGAAAAGGCCAGTAGAGTCTCCAGACTTGAACCCATATTGAGCTGGTTTGGGATTAAATGGACAGAGGGGTGAAAGCAAAGCAACCTACAAGTGCAACACATTTGTGGGCATCTCTGCAACAGTGTTGGGAAGAACTTTCCGAACAATATTTGATTTCCAAAAAAATGCCACAAGTGTGTGCGACTGTTACAAAAAGGTGGCTACTTCAATGGGTCAAACAATTAGATTACATTTTAAAGAAAATGATTTCATGATTTATTTTGGTGTCTATTTGTTTATTTGTTCTAAGCTTTATTTATAGAGAACACTGAGATATCAAAAATGTCAAGAACTGGAAAAATGGGGGTGTTACAATTTTTATTTTATTTTTCTTGGTGAAGCTGTGCAGCACCACATCAGTTCTAATGGTGATCTATTGCTGGCTGCAATCAGCCAGCAATAGATCACTATCGCAGTGATCTACTGTTGCGGGCAGACTACAGCAGTTCTGTCCGAGCCTTCATACTGACAGGAAGTGCTGTGCCGTTACTCCTTACATCACTACACTTCCAATGTAAACCCTATGCAAGCTCAGGTTGCGAACTCTGCACGGCAAGAGTGCTAACCACTGAGCAATTGCCCTTATTGACTAAATGATTTTGGGTGAAGCTGACCAAGTAGTAGTGTGAGTCTGTGAATGACCACCCTGTGAGTCTGAGGCCCAAGACATCTGCACAGATCTCCAATGTCTAAACACCCTAAATGCCTATGCGTCTCTTGAAGCTGACATTTGTATTCTGCTGGTGCTTTTACATCTTAAATCTCCTACTTAAACCTGTTGGCTGTGGGCTGCAGCTAAATTGGCAAGTTTACTGTCACATCAATAAATGTTGTTATGTTGGACTTGGCTTTTAACAGAGTAATTGAAAAACGTTAAGAAAACAACTAGGTGAATAGCCTCCGTTGTTTGCTTCCTATGTGATTGTATCATTAGCATAGATTAAGACCTGTGTGAAAATGTTTGTGACTTGATTAGTTTCTAAATCTTATTACAATTGCTGTTTTAATGGAACTGCTCCATTTTGTGGAGGCTTGCATGACATATCCTATTTGGACAGTGTCTGTGGATGATGACAACCAGGTACGTGCAGTGAGGTCAGTGGCTGGTGAGGCACTGGCTAGTATCAGGGTCAGATACACACAGGTTACATACGCCGCGAACGTTAGAGCGAGAGCAATAATTCTAGCACTAGACCTCCTTTGTAATTCTAAACATGTAACTTGTAAACAAATTCAAAGTGTTGCTTAATGACATGTTTAAGTACTGAAGTTTGGCACCATTCCACGAGGGTGCGCAATTTTAACCACTTAAGGACCAGTATGATTTGCCCCCTTAATGAACAGACCATATTTTGCGATATGACACTGCATCGCTTTAACTGACAATTGCACACGTCCTGTGACGTTGTTCCAAAACAAAATTTGAAAACTTTTTTTTCCAACAAATAGAGCTTTCTTTTGGTGGTATTTGATCACCTCTACAGTTTTTATTTTTTGCGCTATAAACAAACAAAGAGCAACAATTTTGAAAACAATTTTTTAACTTTTTTCTATAATACATATCCCAAAAAAATACATAAAAAAATAAAAAAATAATTCATCAGTTTAAGCCGATATGTATTCGTCGACATAATTTTGGTAAAAAAAATGCAATAGGCATATATTGAATATCGCGTTAGGCCCCTTTCACATGGGGCGGATCAGTAATGATCCGCCTAGGTATGCTCCGTATGCTCAGCGAGGATCGATCTGTTGATCCCCGCTGAGCCGGCGGATGACAGGGCGGTCCCCGCACATTGTGCAGGGACCGCCCTGTCTTTTCTCTGCTCGCCCCTATGGGGGGATCTGATGAACACGGACCGTATGTTCGTGTTCATCCGATCCGATTCGCAGACGAGAGGAAAAATAGGGTTTTCTTCCGTCTGCAGAATCGGATCATTGCGGAAGCGGACGAGATCAGGTGTCAGCGGATGTTCATCTGCTGACACTCGCAATCTCATAGGGACCAATGTATGTCTCTTTTTCATCCACCAACGGATTGATGAAAAAGCGGACATACGGTCCGCAGGTGTGAAAGGGGCCTTAGTTATCCCATCTACAAACTATGGGATAAATTTAGGGACTTTTTTAAATTGTTTTTACTAGCAATGGCGGCGATCTGCGATTTTTAGCGGGATCATGCAACATTGTGGCGAACAAATCTAACCCCCAAATTACACTTTTTGGGGACCAGTGACATTATTACATTGATAAGTGCTGTAAAAATGCACTGATCAATAAAAAAATTACACTGGCATGGAAAGGGTTACCACTAGGGGGCGATGAAGGGGTTAAGTGTGTTCCCTAGGTGTGTTCTAACTGTTTGGGCTCTCTCGGACATGACAGTGACAGATCACTGTTCCCGATCACTGGGAACAGAAGATCTCTGACATGCCTCTGTCAGAACACGGATCAGCTTGTTTACACTGGCAGATCTCTGGTTTGCCTCTGTACTAGACGATCGCGGGTCGCCGGGCAAGCTCCAGCAATACAGGTATGATTCTTCACGCAGGAAAGTCAACCTGCCGGCGTATGACGATGGTGGCTGGTTGGCAAGTGGTTAAAGCATAACATGTTGGGTATCTATTTACTTGGCATAACATCATCTTTTACATCATACAAAAACATTTTTTCCCCAAAAAGGCGTTGAAAAATTCCTATGCAAATACCGTGTGATATAAAAAGTTGCAACAAAGACTAATTTATTCCCTAGGGTGTCTGCTAAAACAATATATATATATATATATATATATATATATATATATATATATATATATATATATATTTACCATAAGTACTGTAATATACAAATAATTATTATATTATACTGTATTTTAAGGTAATTTACTATATTTTCAAAGGTGAATATAAAAAAATGGAGCGCTTATTTTTGTGAAAAAGTCAGTTAACACATATCAAATGTTGCAAACATACATATATATATAGCAAAACAGTGTATTTACAAGGCCTATAATACACTCCTCAGCGCCCAACAGACAAAAAACTTTAAAAAAAGGAAGAATAAAAATAAAATTAAATATGAAACACACTAGATATCTCCAAATTGAAATATATAGGTGTATATAAAAAGCAGCTATTAAAATGGTGTATCATAAAATAACAAAATAGCATTCAAAGTCCAAAATAAATCATTTAAGAGAAAAATGCAAAACAGCGCTAAGTATGGATATAAGTGTCCAACTCCACCATAAAGTAGGCAAAAAAAGATGGGAAATCTTGATATAGTCAAAGTCTGTGTGTTTATCCCAAAAATAGTGTCAAATACAGAGGAAGGAAGCGTGCACCAGCCTGCCCACTCTCAATCCACCACGTGTAGGAATCAAAGTCCCCGCAGGGGTTCAAACTCACCGAACAGACAATAATATCAGGCACTTCATATGTAATCGGTCACTGATCGAATTTCCATCCAATGGGGATCACTTGCATGGAGTTAACCTCATAAAGGTGGGATATTAAAACAAACAGAGGAAACAAATATAGTGTAACTCAATTTATTAAAAAAGCCCCTTTCCAGCAAGTATCCCAAACAAATCCTACGTACAAGAAAAACATTAACAATGGACAATGTATGTATCACATCACCGGTCAGGCGTCCTCAACGCGATCACCGAAAGGTATCCCAGCAGATCAACTCTTCCTGGTTCCTGCAGTGTGGCGTGGATAACATAACATACCAGGCGTAGCATGCAGTGATAGCTGCATGCTACGCCTGGTATGTTATGTTATCCACGCCACATGCAGGAACCAGGAAAGTTGATCTGCTGGGATACCTTTCGGTGATCGCGTTGAGGACGCCTGACGGTGATGTGATACATACATTGTCCATTGTTATGTTTTTCTTTACGTAGGATTTGTTTGGGATACTGCTGGAAAGGGGCTTTTTTAATAAATTGGTTACACTATATTTGTTTCCTCTGTTTGTTTTAATATCCCACCTTTATAGGTTAACTCCATCAAGTGATCCCCATTGGTGGAAATTCGATCAGTGACCGATTACAATGAAGTGCCTGATATTATTGCTGTTCGGTGAGTTTGAACCCCTGCGGGGACTTTGATTCCTACACGTGTGATTGAAGTGGGCAGGCTGGTGCAGCTTCCTTCCTCTGTATTTGACACTATTTTTGGGATAAACACACAGACTTTGACTATATCAAGATTTCCCATCTTTTTTTGCCTACTTTATGGTGGAGTTGGACACTTATATCCATACTTAGCGCTGTTTTGCATTTTTCTCTTAAATGATTTATTTTGGACTTTGAATGCTATTTTGTTATACATATATATATATGGAATCTTAATTTCAGTGACACCAAGTGACTGAGTGTGATCCGTGAAAAAAATATAAATCAGAACGAATCAGTCCTCTATTGAGACCACACACAAATAACAGTCCAAAAGTGTAGAAACTATATTAGTATATTATATATTAGTATATATTACTATATTTATAAAAACTGTACTCAAGCAGGTGGCTTAACAAACAAACTACATTTTAATCAAGTTAAATCATATATTATTATGCTATATGTTATAACTGTACCTTTTCAGCAGGCAGCAGATTCTCATTCTCCCTCTTAACTGTGTGAGAAGAATATGGGATTGTGGGTAAATCTTATACACATAAACCCATGCTTTTTCCTTCTAGTTAAGAGGGCTGTAAAGGAAGCATTTGTCATTTAGACACATGCGCCCTTCCATGACACTGCAGTGAGAGGCGAGCCTCCTCTGCAGCATTTTTATTGGACAGCTTGTTCCAATGGTGCTTTACCATTGGTCCAAGGCTCCAAGCTGTCCATTAGCCACCCTGGCAGTATGATTATGTCAGATTTTTGCGAATTAAAGCTGTTGGCGTTTTAAATTGTAGGCCTGTAATTCTTAGTCATAACACAGTAAATCTGTCCAAACAAGTCTAGAAGACATCCCGAGTATGATAAAGTTTGAAACACAAAATCATAAATTATAATATAATAAATAACTATAAATAATTATAAAAAATAATAATATAATAATAAAATTAATTTCCCCACAATTTACTATCGCTCAATTATGAAAGTGTTATAATTTACTTTGTTTTCTAGCTGGTCTAAAACCGCTTTTGACATAAAGGGACACTTTTTGGTTGCCATGGACAATCTCCAGGCAGAAAGAACAGTATATATAATATAAAACTGCATGCAGGGCACTGGACAAAGCACTAGGGACAAAAGGGAGGTGAAATTATTTCATACAGTATTGTAATCTGTAAGATTACAGTGTACTGTATGTGTTATTAATTTAGTACTAATTTGCCACCAGGCTCTGCCCCCGCGCATTGCGACGCTCGCAGGGAACGGAGCATGGCACACAGAGGCATCGGATGGAGGACACAGACTGCAGACACAGCAGGGGGGGGACATCCAGGGATGGACTGGGCTGGGGTGCAAGGTGGAGATTTCCCCCAGGCTGTTCCTGACTTATATGCAAAACGGCTGCAGCCCTCACTGGCGTTTTTTTTTCCTTTGAAGTCGGCCAGATGCATGGCCGCATGCTGTGGCATGATTCTGGGACTTGAACACAACAGTAGGCGGTGGGCGACACAAACTCCCTGTGATTGGCCAAACAGGGTCATGTGCGGCCACATGCATCATGACTACAAGTCCCAGAATTCCACAGCGTGCAGCCGCACATGACCCTGTTTGGCCAATCCCAGGGCATTTGTGTTGCGAGCGCCCTGTAAATGGATCGACAGAGGCGGAGCTGGTCAAGTGTGGATGCGGCCAAGCGCGGCTGGTCGTGACCGCTTGCTGGAGACTGGAGTTCCACCTCTCTGCCTGGGGCGCTGTGAGTTTCTGAGGTCTCTCAGTATCATCTACCCCCTCTCTGTCAGCGCCCCTCCCCCAGCCATCCTCCTCTGTCAAACTACCTCCTCTGTCAGCCATCTTCCTTTGTCAACCCACCTCCTCATTGTCAGCCCACACCCCTCTAAGCCCACCCCTCCTCTGTCAGCTCCCCTCTGTCAGCCCACCTCCCTCTGTCAGGCCACCCCCTCTCTGTCAGCCCACTCCCTCTCTGTCAGCCCACTCCCTCTGTCATCCCACTAGACCAGGCCAGCCCACCAGACCAGACATCCCCGGACTGAGCACACTGTCCCTGGACCAAGTCTTTCCTTGTTTTGTCCCTGGGCCAATTGGGAGCAGGTGCACCGTGAGATGGGGCAGTGGGAGGGGGCCCAGGGTCTGTGCCCATTGGGCTGCCTCAGAGGGGGAGTGCCACCAGATTTCACAGAGCGAGGATCTCCCACTTACCTGGCGGCCACTGTCATACGAAGTCCCGCCTCCTGGACTGGCTCTTATGATGTCCATCATGTGAGAGGTCATGCTGGGTAAGTGGGAGATCTCCGCTCTGTGTAATCCAGCTTCTCTCCTCTCTAATCCCCATGCACTGGTGAGGCTGCGCTAATGGGCACTGGTGAGGCTGCGCTGATAGGCACTGGTTAGACTGTGCTGTTGGGCACTGGTGAGGCTGTGCTGATGGGCACTGGGGATGGTGAGCTTATTCAGTGGTTCAAAGGGTCACTTGACTGGACTTGCCCCCCAGGCCATCGCAGGATCCTGGGAACAAGGTAAGAAACCTGCACAAGGATCCTGCAATGCAATCCTGAATGTGGCTTAGGGTTACCGCTAATGGTACTGAAATTTAACCCTGAGCCACACTCAGGATTGCATTGCATGATCCTTGTGCAGGTTTCTTACTTTGTTCCCAGGATCCTGCGATTCCCCCTCCCCCACTGTGTCCACAGGCTGTGTCCTCCAACCGATGCCTCTGTGTGGCTCGGGGTTACCGCACTGAAATTTACCGGTACTGAAATTCAACCCCGAGTCACACTCCGGAAAACCGCCAGGAGGGTTAAGCTCAGTGCTTCTGACAAGAAGTGAGAGGCACTGTGAGCTCAACCCCTCAGTCTGCTGCCGATTTTGTATTTAGCTTCTGCACAAGAAGCCCTGTGTAACCGGAACTATAGGTGACAGGAGCCCCACGTTTTACCAGCGGCGGGGTAGGACTCTGTGACCCCAGACCACTGAGTTATGACCCTGGAAGCTCGATCATTTTTTTTGGTTTATTTTGTTGACCTACAGGAAGAGCTGTCAATTGTTTAATAGAAAATATAGTAGATTATTCTACACTAGAATCATACTTTAGGGCTGAATTATTAGACCAATAAGGATGTGCAAATATCTTTATTCCAATACAGTAACAAATAAGAATTATTATGTACTGATGTATTTACTGTACACAGAGATTTAATTGGTTACAATAATTTACTGAACTTCATTAAATTGCACTGCTTTACTAGAAAAACGTATCCCAACTGAAAAGCAGGATATTGCATTTAAGAAATGGAAATCAATATGGTCATTTTCTTAGGAATAAGAAGACACCCGCTGTGTATGTTGCTTCCTCTACATTAGGTTCATTTTTCTGGATCAGCAATGACATACTGAGGAGTGGCACGTGCAAAGACGAAAACTTGACTTTGTGCATACATTGATGGCAGGTAGAAGCTTCACTAATGACATCTAAAGTGACACTAAATTCTAGTTTGAAATAAATAAAAAAATTCTTAAAGTGGAAGTAAACCCTTCTATCATTTTCAGCCAAGGAAGCTGCCATCTTGGCCTATGTTTAATCTTCAACTGACGTGGTGCTGCACATGTGATCAGTTATGACACCAGCCATTGGATGGTTTGACAGTTTGGTTGAGAGCACAACCAATGTGACAGTTGGCAATCCCGGCATGCCGGAAATTTAACTGCTTTTTGAAACTGTTAAATCGATGGCTTTACTTCCGTTTTAAAGTAACTCTCATCACTCTCAGCCTCTTCCAAGTCTCCAAATTCATTTATTTTTGCTCCTGGTTACTACTATTCAGTACCTTCCAGGTTACTGATCCATTTACATAGCAGTAGTTTCTGCTGGCCTTACACATACTAATCTGATCATTCATTCTTGATTTTTTTCGGTTTGAGGATTCAGTTTTCCATTGATAGTAAATCAAATCTACTATTTTTGATTGCTAGTTGGATGATTTGGTTGAAGAATCTCTAAGGCTGGGTTCACACTTGTCCGACAAACGCTCCGACATTAGGAGCTCATGTCGCATGACGTGTGAAAATCAATGTTTCCCTATGAGAGCCGTCTTAACTGATCCGACACAAGTCTGTCCGACTAGTAGTATCCTGTTCATGAAAGTCGGATGGATGTAGGACCAATGTAGGATCAATGTAGGACCAATGTAGGACAGATGTTGCAGAGCAAAGTAGGATGAAAGTTGTACTGGTGTCGTGTAGTATAGTGTGAACCCGGCCTGAATGAGTGTGGTGGAAAATCTGATTGCATTATATAATATTGCTTGATGTGGTTTCAGTTTTTGAATAATTTTTCTTTCAGCATATTCATACTAATCTATAAAATCGATTGAGGTTTCCGGATTAATCAAATAATAGTAAGTTGCCTACTTTCTTTTAATAATTTGAACGACTTAAAGAGCTGCTTGAACTTGGCTGAAATTGCCTGAATAATATACTATGGAGTTCATTTACTAAAACTGGAGAGTGCAACATCGGGTGCAGCTCTTTATAGAACCCAGCTTCCAGGGGCGTGACCGGAAGCCAGCCTGGAAGGAAGCATCCCCTGAGAGCTCCTCTCCAGCCCGCAGCTTACAGGCAAAAAAACGGGGGTATACGCCGCCATCCATGGGCGGATCGCGGACCACCAGATCCAGCAAAGCAAGGGGATCATCCCAACCCCCGCCAGGCTCCGCTACGACGCTGAAAGACTATTTTAAGCCGCCCGACATGCCGCCGGGCGGAGGGGACAAGATGGCGCCGGACGCGGCCACCTTTAGGACAGAGACCTCTCCTCCTCGCTCCCCCTTGCCTTACCATCCGGAGTCATCCCCGACCCGAGCGCGGACCACCGCTCCATCCCTGAACCCGGATGGCTCACAGCCGTGGGTGAGTGAACCTCAGCACCCCCACCCCCCGCAGCGGATCACGAGGCACAGGCCGCGGCCCTCCTCACCTCTCCGGAGCGGGACACCCCATGCACGGGGGCCTTCCCCCTCCTGCTACGCACGGCCCCGGACCCTGAGCAGCACAGCAGTTCGCAGCTCTCTCCCTCACCCACGTTTGAGGAGGATTTCCCGGTCCTGCAAGCCTCCTCACGCTCCCAGGCCTCCATGGGACTCCCAGAGCGCAGCAGTTCCTCTGCTGATGCCAGACCAGGTTTTACCTCCCCCGCAGCTCAGGGACAGACCCACCCAGCCATCCATCCGGGGAATGGGGATCAGTTGGGGATTTCTCCCCCCTCATATGCCTCCATGGCCAGCACCAGTGCACCCTGGCACGGGAGGGCCCCCACTCCACTTGTGGATCAGGCTGAGGCCTGGTCCAACCCATGAGACTTACCCCAGCAACCCCCCCTCGAGGCCAGACAGCACAGGGAATCAGCTCCCACCCGCCATCCATCCCCCACTGATCCACTACAGCCCACTTATGATGCCAGGGGACCCCCCTACCACCCCCCCCCCCACCATGGCAGTCTTATTTGCAGGCCATGCCCACGAAAGATGATTTTAAACAGCTTGTTGAGGACGTTAAGGCAACCTGCCGCGCTGAAATTCAAGTTCTCCAAACGGGCCTCAAACACTTAACTGACAGAATGGAAATGGCAGAGGAGGAGATCCAAGAGACCAAACTGGCGGTGCATCGCACCCAGATTCAGGCATCAGACCACCGTCTCATGCTAAGAGACATGCAGCGGCATGTTGAAGACCTGGACAACAGGGGGCGCAGCAACAACATCCACATACGCGGTCTCCCTGAAGCAGACGGGGCAGAAGACCTGCAGCTCACCCTTCAGAATTTATTTAATGAAATACTGGGTGAACCAACAGACAAGACCATCGAGATGGACAGAGCCCACCGAGCCCTTAAACCAAAGGGCCCAGCCTCCAACCCACGGGACGTCATATGTCGCATAAACTCCTACAAGTTGAAGGAAAACATAATGCGCAAAGCCCGTCCCATGCGCAACCTGGCCTTTGACAACAACCCTCTGCAGCTCTACCCGGATCTCTCTTGGATCACGTTGCAGAAACGACGTCTACTACAACCCCTGCTCCGCACCTTACAGGACAAGGACATTGTGTATCGATGGGGTTTCCCCTTCAGCCTGTCCGCCAATCACCAGGGGACCTCAGCCACTCTACGCTACCCAGAGAACCTGGACGACTTCTGCAGAACCCTGGACATCCCTGTTCCCTGGCTGCCGGACTGGGACCTCGTGGCCACACCGCCCCCTCCGCCAGTAGTCTGGCAGAGAGTCCCACCGCCCAAACGCCCTAGGGGCCGGAACCCTGCCCGCAACTCCCCCAGGCACGGGGACATCTAGGATGGTAGCCCTGGCCACAAGAGTCGCCTTGAGCACGGCATGAAGCCCTCCTGTTTTGCTTTTGTTTTTGCTTTTGATTCCACTCCATCACTTTACCCCCGGTTGCTCCAGCCTTACCCCTACGCCACACATCGGGCCTGTCTCGGATGAGACACCGAAGAGGCTGCCCTTCTGATCACGGACCCCCCCATGGCTTATACCCTGAGAGTTCCTTCTCCCCTAACCCCCACAGTGGAGTTTCTCCACACCACCCCCTTGCCCCCCCAACCTATGTTTTTGGACTTTCTGGTCGGGAAGTCCTTAAGGAACTGTTGGGACCTGAGGGCCCTCGGGCCGCTTGGGCCCTCACTGTTGAATGTTGATGTGTTCTCCTTATGTTTTGTTTTTGCTCTCACCCTTTTCTTTCTTTTCAGATATCTCTCTCTCCTCTCCCGTGCAGGCAGCACCCGACAGCGCTCCCTGGTGGCTGTCGCCTCGGCGGTCTCCCCACTCACCCTCCCAGAACCTGATGCAGCGCGCCTGACTCCAGCTAAGTACAACCCACGATCTCTCCACCCACAGTATGGCTAAGTTGCTATCTTTAAACGTACACGGGCTTAACTCCAATAGGAAACGTCATCTAGCACTTAGGGAATTCAGGCAATCAGGGGCGGAGATTATAATGGTACAGGAATCGCACTTCTCCAAGGGCGATTCCTTTACTTTTGCATCCAGGTACTTTCCCTTAGTATACCAGGCCTTTAGTTCGCGTAAACGGGCAGGGGTCGCAATCCTGGTTAAACAGGGCACCCCCTTCACTTGCACAGACTCCTACATTGACCCTCTGGGCCACTTCATCATTCTGAGGGGAACATGGCACTCACGAGACGTAACTCTATGCACCCTGTATGCTCCCAATGCACATCAGCACAGATTTCTAAGCCGGGTTCTTACCCGCCTGGCCAGATCCCCCCGCGACCTACTGGTGGTGGGGGGGGACTTTAACCTCCCCCATTCGGTGGCCTGGGACCGCCTGGTAGTGAATCCCCGGGCCTCTCAGACGAGAGCCCTGCAGGACTCTAAACTCTTCCGTCAGCTAACAAGGGAACATGCTCTATTCGACGCATGGAGGGCGCTTCACCCAGGGGATCGCCAGTTCACCTTCTATTCATCCCCCCACCACACGCACTCACGTATAGATTACTTTCTAGTCAACAATACTACATTACGCGTTACTGACTCCGCACAGATCCTGCCCATCTCCTGGTCCGACCATGCCCCCATCACCCTGACCCTTGACCTCAATACTCCCATTCGCAGGCCCTATAACTGGCGTCTGAATGACTTTCTCCTGAAACACACCCCCTCCAAAATGGAAATAGACTCCGCCCTGCAACTCTACTTTAGCGAAAATGACACGCAGGACATCTCCACCACTACACTGTGGGCCGCTCACAAGGCGGTAATCAGGGGACGGTGTATGGCTATCTCCTCGGCCCTTAAGAGGAATGCCGAGTCGGCTAGGAAACAGGCGGAAGCGCAGCCCCGAGCCCTAGAAATTCGCCTACAGACTTCCCCCTCCCTGACGCTCCTTAACCACTTTGCAACCGCCCTATGCCGAAAGTACGCCTCTAGGGCGGTTGCTGTATTCTAACTGGCCGTTAATTAACGGCCTGTCAGAATCGCACTCCCGCGCGCCTCCTGAGGCGCGCACACGGGAACATCCTGATAGTGGCGGTTTACCACGTGATCGCGCCGTCCAATGACGGCGCGATCAGATGTAAACAGACCGGCGTCATTTGATGACGCCGGTTCCTCCCTCCTCTCTCTGTACCGATCGGTACAGTGTGAGAGGAGAGGGGAGGGAGCGGATGGCAGCGCCAGTGCTGCGGGCTGGATCTGTGACAAATGCAGTCACAGATCCATCCATCCCTCCCTCCCTACTCAGCCATCCCTGCTGCATATACTCTGCAATACTCACCTGGGCATACTCTGCAATACTCAGGCATACTCTGGCAATACTCTGGGCATACTCTGCAATACTCAGGCATACTCTGGCAATACTCTGGGCAATACTCTGGGCATACTCTGCAATACTCAGGCATACTCTGGCAATACTCTGGGCAATACTCTGGGCAATACTCTGGGCATACTCTGCAATACTCTGGCAATACTCTGGGCATACTCCGCAATACTCTGCAATACTCTGGGCATACTCTGCCAATACTCTGGGCATACTCTGCAATACTCTGGGCATACTCTGCAATACCCTGGGCATACTCTGCATACTCCGCAATACTCTGGCAATACTCTGGGCATACTCTGGCAATACTCTGGGCATACTCTGCAATACTCTGGGCATACTCTGCAATACTCTGGGCATACTCTGCAATACTCTGGGCATACTCTGCAATACTCTGGGCATACTCCGCAATACCCTGGGCATACTCTGCAATACCCTGGGCATACTCTGCAATACCCTGGGCATACTCTGCATACTCCGCAATACTCTGGCAATACTCTGGGCATACTCTGGCAATACTCTGGGCATACTCTGCAATACTCTGGGCATACTCTGCAATACTCTGGGCATACTCTGCAATACTCTGGGCATACTCTGCAATACTCTGGGCATACTCTGCAATACTCTGGGCATACTCTGCAATACTCTGGGCATACTCCGCAATACTCTGGGCATACTCCGGGCATACTCTGGCAATACTCCGGGCATACTCTGGGCATACTCTGGCAATACTCTGGCAATACTCTGGGCAATACTCTGGGCATACTCCGCAATACTCTGGGCATACTTAGCAATACTCTGGGCATACAGCAGCCCCTGTCCCCGCGAGCTCGCATGCAGAAGCGAACGCATACGCAAGTCCCGCCCACATATAAAAACGGTGTTCAAACCACATGTGAGGTATCTTTATATCATGTTTTGGGGTTTTATGTATTTTTCTAGCAAATAAATGATGATTTTTACATGTAGGAGAGAAATGTCAGAATTGGCCTGGGTGCTCCCTGCATGTTGGGCCTCTGTATGTGGCCGCACTGTGTAAAAGTCTCACACATGGGGTATCGCCATACTCGGGAGGAATAGCAGAATGTGTTTTGGGGTGTAATTTGTGGTATGCATATGCTGTGTGTGAAAAATAACCTAATAATATGAAAATTTGATGAAAAAAAAATAAATCTTGATTTTGCAAAGAATTGTGGGAAAAAATTACAACTTTAAAAAACTCACCAGGCCTCTTTCTAAATACCTTGGAATGTCTTCTTTCCAAAAAGGGGTCATTTGGGGGGTATTTGTACTTTTCTGGCATGTTAGGGTCTCAAGAAATGAGAGAGGCTGTCAGTACTTCAGGTGTGATGAAATTGATCAATTTTCAGGATTTGGTACCATAGCTTGTAGACCCCATAACTTTCACCCAGACTAAATAATATCCAACATTTTTTATTTTTTTTACCAAAGATATGTAGCAGTATACATTTTAGGCCAAATTTATGAAGAAAAATTACTTTTTTGCAAAATTTTATAATAGAAATGAAGAAAAATTATTATTTTTTGCAAAATTTTGTTCTTTTTTCATTTATAGCAAAAAAAATAAAAACCGCAGAGGTGATGAAACACCACCAAAAGAAAGCTCTATTTGTGGGAAAAAAAGGACAAAAATTTCATTTGGTTATAGTGTTGTATGACTGAGTTATTGTCATTCAAAATGTGAGAGCACCGAAAGCTGAAAATTGGTCTGGTTATTAAGGGTGTTTAAGTGCCCAGTGGTCAAGTGGTTAAACGTATCGCCCTTTTACGGTCAACGCTCCGGGACCTTGCGCTGGGTCGAGTCGAGAAAGCTCTAGTACGCCTCCGCCAGGTATATTATGACAAGGTAAACAAGGCACAGGCTCTATTGGCGAGGAAACTAGCGGACCGCTTGCTCGCGTCCACCCCACACCAGGTCCAGGACAGTTCGGGCAATATTCTATCACACCCTCAGAGTATTGCAGATGCCTTCGCAGTATTTTACGCTGACTTGTATAACAAGCCGGAAATCCCCCATGACCCACCCCCCCCCCCCGACCTGCTAGATAGGATGACACAATACCTAACTCGGGCGGGCATTCCCTGACTACAACCGGATGACCTAGCCTCCCTCAACGTCCCCATTACAGGAGAGGAGCTGACCATGGCCATTAAGTCCCTGCCCCATAAATCTCCGGGCCCTGACGGAATCCCATATGAATATTATAAGACCTTCCTCCCCACACTCCTCCCCCACATGACGAAGCTCTTCAACGCCTTTTTACGGCAGACCCCCATCCCGCAAGACATGCAGCGTTCATTCATCACCCTCATCCCCAAACCAGACAAGGACCCTTCTCTATGCGCGAGCTACAGGCCGATAGCCCTACTGAACTCTGATCTCAAGATCTTCACGAAGGTCCTCTCCCTCTGCCTAAATGTAGTTTTACCCTCTCTGGTCCATAAATGACCAAGTGGGCTTTGTCCCCCTCCGCCAAGCGGGGGACAACACGAGAAAGGTGATTGACCTAATTGACGTGGCGAGCAGGGAGGGCCCGGAGTCTTTGCTCCTGAGTCTGGGCGCAGAAAAGGCGTTTGATCGCCTTGGCTGGCCCTTCATGTTCGCCACGTTAAAGCATATGGGTTTTAGGGGACCTTTCCTGCAGGCGGTCCGACACCTCTATACCGACCCGATTTCACAGGTGAAAACACCCTTTGCCACTTCATCCACCTTCCCCGTTACTAATGGAACCCGTCAGGGGTGCCCCCTCTCCCCCCTCCTCTTTGCCCTCTGCGTCGAGCCCTTAGCAGCGACAATCCGAGACAATCCGGACATTCGAGGTATCCCAGTAAGGGGGAGGGAATTTAAGATCTCCCTCTTTGCCGATGATATCATCCTGACACTGACGCGCCCCCGCATCTCCCTGCCCAACCTACATAGGGAATTAGAACGCTACGGGGCCCTCTCGGGATACAAGACTAATACGTCCAAGCCCATGGCCATGCCAATTAATATGCCCGAACCAGAGGCCTTACACTTGCAGTCCGTTTTCCCGTACCACTGGGAACGAACCTCCCTGAAATACCTGGGGGTCCACCTGACCCCAAGCTTTGCATCCCTATATCAAGCCAACTTCCCCCCCCTATACAGTTCAATAAGGGCGCTGATCCATAAATGGAAGTCCCACCAGATATCCCTATTGGGCCGGATAGCGGCCATAAAGATGGTTGTCCTCCCAAAACTATTATATCTCTTCCAGACCCTCCCTATCCCGGTCCCCTATGCTCATCTACGAGCCCTACAAGCCGACCTCCTCCGGTACGTGTGGAACTACAAGCGCCACAGGATCCCACGTTCGGTTATGACGGCGTCACAAACCGAGGGAGGCCTGGCCTTCCCAGACCTGGTCAAATACTACCAGGCCTCACAACTCCGGGCAGTGGCATCATGGTTCCCCCAAGAAGTCTTACAATAGACGGACGGAGGTGGAAAAGATCTGGTTGGCTCCAATACACCCCAACAACCTCCTGTGGAACGCGAATGCAGCAGTGGAGCCCGGACGTCTACTGGGCTCCATGCGGCAGCTTAAAAGTACCTGGAGGAGGCTAGCCCAAGACGGTCGACTTCAGTCCGATAGCTCCCTGCTGACCTCCTTCCTCTACAACCCTAAAGTACCAACCAGTCTCACCCACCAGATAGATGTCTTGGCCCTGAGTCATCTAGTAGACCCCAGATCCCGCACCCTACACTCATTCACTGATCTCCAAGCCAAACATGACATCCCACGACAAGCCTTTTTCAGCTACCTACAGATCAGGCACTATGCCCATACAATTGCCCCCCGGCTCCTTTTCTCAAAACCGACCCCATTTGAGCGAATCATACTCGAGGGCACAGCCTGAAGGGGCCTCATATCAGATATTTACCAAATTCTCAATGAATACCCCTTACAAACCAAAGGTAAACATGCATATATGCTCCGATGGGAGAGGGAGCTGGGGGAGCTGCTCTGGGAGGACGAGTGGAGGGCAGTTTGGAGCAGGCGGCCAAAAGTTCGATCTGCACCCTTTATAAGGAAAATACGATCAAAGTACTGTTCTTTTGGTACCTGACCCCGGACGTCCTCCACAAGATTTACCCCTCCGCCTCTGACCGATTCTGGCGTTGCAACCAAGCCAAGGGCACATTGTTCCACCTCTACTGGACGTGCCCCCTGATTGTCCCATTTTGGACTCAAACGAGAGCTCCTATCCCGCCTCCTGGAGGCACCCATACCCCTCTCCCCGAAGCTGTTTTTGCTGGGCCTATCCCAACCTTGCATAGCTAAACCTTACAAGAAACTGTTGAGACACATAACCACAGCTGCGAGGTGCCTGATAGCGCTTCATTGGAAGAAACCAATCCCCCCATCCCAAGAAGCCCTTTATGCTAGGGTCAAAGATGTAGAACTTATGGAAAAAATGACGGCTAGGATCCGGGATAGGTTGGAGGACCACGACCTGGTCTGGGAGAGGTGGCACGTGGAGGAAGACCCGCCGTGAGCCGACAACAGGTCACCAAGGTACACTACTCCCCCCAAGGTACACTACTCCGCGGACCATTTCCATCGGATATGTCCGATCGGGAGTTTGATCCGATGGCGTGTACACACCATCGGATCAAATTCCCCGCCGCCGGACGGCGCGGTGATGTGGCGGTGACGCGGCGGTGACGTTGACGCCGCCACGTCACCGCACCAGGAAGTTAAACACTTCCGCGCATGCGCCGAATCCATTCGGCGGCGGCGCGGCGGCGGTGGGGGACGACATGTCTGCTGGTAAGTGTACTAACCAGCAGACATGTCGGGCGGACAGATTCCACCGGATAGATTTCAAAGCATGCTTTGAAATCTGTCGGGTGGAGAAATCTGTCCGCTAGCCCATACACACGAGCGGAGATGTCTGCTGAAACGGTCCATCGGACCGTTTTCAGCGGACATATCCCCTCGTGTGTACGAGGCCTTACGAGTTACTGATAGCATAAATAGATACGAAGCCACTGTGTAAGCCCAACTAGCTGGAATTTTGTACACCTTCTTATCTAATGCACTTGAACTGCTGCTATGTTTTGTACTGACCTTTTATGAAAATAAAAATTGTTATTTGAAAAGAAAAAGAAACCAGCTTCCAGGTTTTATTGTTAAAGTGATTGTAAATTCTCTTTTTTTTCTTATAAAAATAACAAACATGTCTATACTTACCTGCTCTGTTGCAGTGGATTTTCACAGATCCTCTCTTCTCGGGTCCTTCTTCTGTGGTCCTGGCCCCTCCCTCCTGTTCAGTGCACCCGAAGCAAGAAGCTTGCTATGGGGCACCCGAGCCGAGTCACAGCCCCCTTGTGTGTCCATTCAGATATGGAGCCCTGGCCTGGCCCCACCCTCTTTTTCTCTTGATTGGCTGACTTTGATTGAAAGTAGCGGGAGCCAATGGTGCCACTACTGTGTGTCAGCTAATCAGGAGGAGTGTCTTGAATGGCTGAGACACTTGTGGACGACGCTGGAGAGAGAGTGGGCTCAAATAAGTATTAGGGGGTGTGGGAGGGGGGCTGCTGCACACAGTTTTTTTAATGCATTAACCACTTCAGGCCCAGAAAAATTTTCCGCCTTACTGACCGGGCCATTTTTTGTGATACGTCACTGCATCGCTCAGTGGTCCCCAACCTTTTTGGCACCAGGGACCGGCTGCATGGAAAAAAATTGTGCCAAGGATTGGGGGTTTCACGATATTTTGTGAGCAATGGCTGGTGTTGGCGCTTTAATCATCACGGGACCATGCTTGATAGGGTGTAAGGATGATTGAAGCCCATTATTTCTATTATTACATTGTAGTAATAAATGAATGAGTTCGACTCACCATAATGTAGAATCAGTTGGAGCCCTGAGCGTGTCACTTGCCACTGTCGCCTGCCACCAGATGTGGATAGTCACTTTCCACGTTGCCTGTCACCAGATGCGGAGTGAGTGGAGCGCCCCTTATGGTATGTCAGGCAGACAGCTGATGTGGTGAACTACAAGTCCCAGGACTCTTCATCTGTACTCCCACACACAGCTCACCTGTCACTGATGACGTCACATCTCTGTGGGATAGCCCCCCTGGATGAAGCAGGGTGTCTCCCTCCTCATGTTGCAGCCGGTCTCACCTGGCAGAGGGAGAGTCCTGGGACTCCTTCGGCTGTCACTCTCTGGCTCCACACTTCTGCCATTCCCGATTAGCTGTTCGGGGAGGGGGTACAGGCAAACTGCTCCGCTGAACATCTCTCTGCTCCCCGCCACACCTCAAACACTAAGACAGAGCACTGGCTTTGAGGTTGGGGGGGCGGAGAGAGATATTATCTCTGCTTGCTTGCCCGCTCGTTTCTTCAAGCACCCAGCACTCTCATGCCAGCAGCCCAGCATGTCTCTTGGCGGCCGCCTGCACCCGCGGCTTGGCTGCAGAAGAGCCGCGGCCCGGTAGTGGGTCGGGGACCGGGGGTTGACGACCCCTGCTTTAACTGACAATTGAGGAGTCCTGTCCTTTTTTTCCCACAAATAGAGCTTTCTTTTAGTGGTATTTGATCACCTCTATGGTTTAATTTTGTTTGCGCTATAAACAAAAACTAGTATTTTCAGAATAGCTTTGCAATAGAGACATTCATATTTTGTGGCAGAATTAATAGCATGATTTGCAAGTGACCCTCCAAAATTGTGAGTGATTGCTCAGCATGCTGCCCTAAAAGGGTGACGTGATGTGGAAAAGGAGACACACATGGAAACGTTACAATGCTGTTACATTGTAAAGCATGTTGAGGCACAATGCGTTTTATTGATTACATATGGACATTCCAAACAAATACAATTGCGCTTCTTCATAAAAAAAATTGCTTATTACTGGGACACAGAGACGTATAAAACTTCATGATTGTTCTAGGGTTTAGAGACCAATGCCAGATGTATTACATTACCCAACGTTTTTTGTGAAAACCACTTGCTGAAATTGCAGTCTAGTCTAAAAAGAAAACTTAATTCCTAGACAATTATTTCTGAAAAGGAGATATAAAATAAGAGGAGAGTCATTAGCCTGCAGCAATATGAAACAGCTTTACACATACCTCACACCTACACTGTGTGTTCTGCCTCTCTGAGCACATTAGCAGTTTTGCCTAATGCTTTTATCCTTTGCTTGAAATTCCTGAGACAATGCCTATAGAGGGAACGGGTAGTATGTTGACTCAGCACAGAGGGATCACATCTGCATTTTTGCTGTATTGTCAGCACAATATCCATGAGAAAATGTTTATTATATACTTGCTTAATGAGGCCTTGAAGGTTTTTTTTTTTTTTTTTTCTGTGTTCTTATTTTAAAGAAAAAGCAGAATTCATTTATCTATCTTATCCACCATAAGCTGGTGGGTATCACTTGTGTCACTTGGCCTCTGGTCCAGAAGATGTGATCTGTTGTAAAGAAAAGGCTGCATTTCCTCCTGTTTCAGTGAGCACATAGTTTTATTAGAAAAAAAATATATATATTTTTTTGGAAAGGTTGTTAGATTCCTTTACTTTCTTGCACAAAGTTTTAAATGCCTCTTTGAACAAACAAGTGTCAGAGAGAAGCGGTTTGGTGCAGAGGCACTGTAGCCTTTTTTGTGATATATTATTACGATAGTTGGCTTTCTTTGTTTTGCATTTATAATGGCATGGATACATTTTAGAAATTAGAGCTTTGGCATATGACTGTTCTGTTTTGCTTATACAAATCCTTTTTGTGATAACTAATATTTGTTCTTTAAAGTGTTACTAAACGTACAACTGTAAACTAATTCTGTATATGCAATAAAGCATGTTTGTTATATGAACCTAAGGGGGTTAATCCTCTGCATTTTGTAAAAAGGCTTTTCGATCCTGTCTTCTCTGATCCTCCCCCTTTTCCACTGTCCCCAATCCATCTTACAATAGAACAGAACCTTTGGAGTCACTCTGCACATGCTCAGTTTGGTGTGCATTGCTAGAGAGTTTTTTTTTTCTAGGGAAGGTGATCAGCACAGGGCCAATCAGCACTGTCCAGACAGAGGGCTTAGCAGTTTATTTTTATGAAAATAATTGCATTTCCATGTTCTGTGTACTGTGGGAGACCAGATATAGTGAATGCAGGGTTCAGTAACACTTAAAGCAGGGGTGTCAAACTGGTGGCCCTCCAGCTGTTGCAAAACTACAAGTCCCATGAGGCATTGCAAGGCTAACAGTTACAAGCATGACTCCCACAGGCAGAGGCATGATGGGACTTGTAGTTTCGGAACAGCTGGAGGGCCGCCAGTTTGACAACCCTGACTTAAAGGGTTTGTAAAACGTTGTGTTTTTTCACCTTAATGCACCAGTGTCCGGCCCCACAGCCTCCTCGTTTTACTTACCCGAGTACCCAAATTTCTGTGGGTCGCTCTCTCCCCGGCTTCCCGGCACTTCATTGGATAGATTGATAGCAGCGCTGCCATTGGCACGCCGAGTGTATGACATGGGAGCCCACCCGCAAGGTAACCCCCTCGGGAGAGAGCTTCCCAGAGGGGTTATCTATTGCATGGAGGAGCCGAGAGAACCGCCGTGAGACCCCAGAACAGGAGGATCGGGGCCACTCTGTGCAAAACAAACTGCACAGTGGAGGTATGACATGTTAGTTATTTTTTTTTTTTTAAATGGGAACCTTTACTTTGCATAGAATGCATTAAGGTGAAAAAAAACAAAGGTTTACAAGCCCTTTAAGGACAAGTCTTTCTTTTTACTATTTGAATAGCAAGGTGAGATGGATTAAACAACTGACAGGTTTTTATTGCTTTATGTGTCCTTGTTAAAGACATTTGCTTCATGTAAATGCCCAGATCACCAATGCTATAGAGAATAAAAGTAAGGGTAAGTCCAAAATTTTGAGCCACCAAAACAGGAAAAAGAGGATACATTTTTTTTTTTTTTTTTTCAAAAAGTGTTTATTTGAGTTTTCAGAAAAAAAAAAAATAAAACATTTGGTACATACAATGCAGTGAATAAATGCAACTCGACATAGGTAAAACAGGGAAGGGGGGCGGGGAAGAAGTGCAAAAAGAAGAGGGGGTAGGACATGAGGGAAGGTGCCAGATATTGCCTGCCCCCTGGAGGGGAGGAAGATATAAAAGACTAGCCCTACTGGGTCTGAACTGGTGGGATCTGAGAGACAGTCTAGTAGGGGGGATCAGGCGTTCAGTAAATTGCAAAAAGCAAAATATCACTGCTATGACATACAAAAATAAAAGAATAAGAACAACAAGAAAAAAAAAAAAAAAAACAGTTGCAAGTCCTGCTAAGCGGAGGGGTAGGGGGAGCTAAAGGGGGAGGGAGAGGCGGGGGGGAGGAAGGGGAGCACCTAGAAGTTGCACATTTAGTGACTGGGTGGGGGGAGGGTGGAGGGGGGGTGACATCCAGGGTATCGGATGGTATCAGGATGAAGTGGTGGATTGAGCATCAGGGGGTGGGTGACCGTCCGGGGGTCCAGGGGGAGGGGGTTTGAAGTATGAAAAGGAGTAGTGTTCAAATGCGATCAAATCATCCTGGGAAAGCGCTGAGTCCATAAAAGAATGCCAGATCGAGAGGAAGCGAGACTTAGCAGTGGCTCGTTTGAAGTCCGTGGTGGCTCGTTCTCTGTGGAGGAGAAGAAGGAGGTCGTGCGTGACCTGGGTGATGGATGGGGGTTGAGAGGAGATCCAATTTCTGAGGATTGCCCTGCGTGCGACAAGAAAACAAGTCAATGGCCATTGCTTGCTGGTTTGTGAGGTAGGTGCCGTGGTTGAGGCGGAGGAGACATCTTGTTGTGACCTCTGGAGCAGTAGTGGGTCCCAGTAGCCGAATATGAGGAGAAGGGGGTCTTTGGGTAGCTTCATTAGAGTGATCTTAAAGGTGTATGCCAGAACCTGGTCCCAGAAGGCTGAGATGAATGAGCATGACCAAAAACGGTGTGCCAGGGATGGCTTCGGATGGTGGCACAGAGGGCAGATAGGACCGTCTGGATCTTGTGATGAGTAAAGGAAGGGGATGTGTGCTCGGTGGACAATTTTCAGCTGGGTTTCTCTCCAAATTTCGTTCGGGGTGATGCGTTGAACTGTGTTGAGGCCTTGTAGCAACTTGGGTATCAGATCGTCGACTGGGAAGTCCTTTCCCCAATTGGAAGCAGACGTTGCGGATAAGGGGGATGCGGATTCGCTGAGTAGGGGCTTGTATATGTCTGAGATTTTGTAGGCGCCTTCTGAGAGAAGTCGATCAGCAAAAGTAAGAGAGAAGTGTTTGCGTGGCTCAGTGCAGGAGGAACGTAGGTAGTTGGCACATTGCCAGTAATGGAAGACATGAGAGTTGGGTAATCCGAAAGTCTCTGCCGTGGTTGCGAAGGGTAGGATTCGGCCTGTTGAGGGGTCACATAAGGAGGTGAAGAGTGTAAGCCCCTTTTCCTGCCACAGTCTGAAGGGTTTATGGTCAAGTCCCGCTGGGAAGCTCGGGTTGCCTTGGATGATGAGATGACGGGACACATAGGGGGACAGTCCAAGGAGTTTTCTGGTTTCCCTCCAGGCGATGGCAGTGTCCCTAAGTATCAGGTTATGTTGGAGCGGGGGGGGAATCGATTTCCATCTGCAGTGTAGTAGCGCCACTAGGGAGAAGGGGTGGGCCATATCTGATTCGAGGGCGTAGTTTGAGTATCGGGAGGAACGTGATATCCAGTCCAAGCTGGTTCTCAGTAAACATGCTAAATTATACAGTCTAACATTTGGGAGACTAACTCCGCCCTCGCGTCTGGGGAGAAAGAGTTTTTTCATAGCTATGCGTGGTCGCTTACCGTGCCAGATAAATTTAGAGATAGCCGATTCAATGAGCTTGATGTCCTTATGGCGGAGCAGTAGAGGGATAGTCTGCATCGGGTACAGCAGTCTGGCAAAGCTGACCATTTTTACTAGGTGGCATCTCCCCAGAAGCGAGAGCGGCAGATCCGACCAGTTCGTCAATTCCTGAGAGATTTTATTGATCAAGGGGGGGTAGTTCAAGTGGTACAGGGAGGAGGGTAGCTTGCCAATTTTTATGCCGAGGTAGGTGATGTGTGATGTGGCGACAGAAAAGATGGAGTGTCGTGTCCACGGGGGATCGGGGCGGGAGCCTAAAGGGAGGATTTCACTTTTGGAGTAATTTATTCGTAGGCCAGAGCATGCACGGAAATTGTCGAATATGGTTTTAATGGTGAGCATATCAGAAGAGGGGTCTGTCGAAAAAATAAGGACATCGTCCGCAAAGAGGGAGGATCGTAATTCATGGGCGCCGCATTTTATACCGTGGAGGGGGGCCACTTGGGTGAGGTGTCTGGATAGGGGTTCCAGGGCTAGGTTGAAAAGGAGAGGGGACAGAGGGCAACCCTGGCGCGTCCCCTTATGAAGCCGAAAGTCCTCCGAAAGTATTCCGGCAGCCACCACTTTTGCCGACGGGGATGCGTACATCGCCTTAATGAGGTGACAGAAAGGCCCGGAGAAACCCATTTTCGCCATAGACAGGGAGAGCCAATCGAAGCTGACATTGTCGAAGGCTTTCTCCGCGTCTAGGGTAATGATGGCATAGTCCCCATCCGGGTGTTGCTTGGCGTGTTCCAGGGCCAGCATCACTTTCCGGATGTTTAGGCAAGCTGTTCTCCCCTTCACAAATCCTGATTGTGCCGGATGGATTAAGGAGGGGATAATGTCGGCGAGCCTATTGGCGATGATTTTGGAGAGGATTTTTACATCTAGGTTCAGTAAAGATATCGGTCTGTACGAGCCAGGGTTAAGGGGGTCTTTGCCTTTTTTAGAGAGAAGTTTAACAATGGCCTGGTTGCCGGAGGGAAGATAAGGGCCGCCGGACCACACGCCGCTATATACTTTGTGAAGGGTGGGTTCTACTATACTTTGCAGGGTCTTGTAAAATTCGCCTGTGAAGCCGTCTGGGCCCGGGGCTTTAGAGGGGGTAAGTTTACGAATGGTGTTAGATACCTCGGCCAGGGAGATCGGGGCATTAAGGGCTTCTAGCTGAGAGGGGGAGATTTCGGGGATGGCCAGGTTGTCTAGGAAGGTGACTGCCGCGTTTCTATCAAAGGGGTCCGCCGCATACAGTGTACTGTAGTACTGAAGCATTGCTTTGTTAATAGCCGGTGGTGAGGTGTGGATCACTCCGGTGGAGTCCCGTAAGGATGTGATATGAGTGGGGGTAAAGGGGCCCTTGCATAGTCTGGCGAGTAATTTGCCGGATTTGTTCCCGAATTTATGGAGAGTGGCATCTAAAGTGGCCCTTTTGATTGTTTCTAGCGTGTCTGCCCAGGTATCAAACGATCGTTTAGCTGCGTGCCATTCATCTCTGTTGGTGGGGGAGTCGGACAAGTAAAGAGTTCTTTGAGCTTGATGCAAACGTGAGCTGGCCAATTTATACCGAGATAGAGCATTACGCTTGAAAGAGGCTGCATAGGATATGATCTGACCCCTGAGGAACGCCTTCCCGGCGTCCCAAAAGAGGTTAGGGTCTTCCGTGTGGGGGGCATTCGCCGAGGAGTATTCCTCCCAGGCTTTTTTCATAAAAAGTTGAAAGTCAGAATGGTTGTGAAGGTATGAAGGGAAGCGCCATATCTTTGGGTGGGGGGGAAGGTCCAAGTTGTTTAACGAGACCAATATCGGGGCATGGTCAGACACAGCGATGTCAAGTATATCTGTGGTCGATATCAAGGGGATCAAGTCGTCCGATGCAAAGAAATAGTCTATTCTGGTGAAGACTGCATGGGGGTTGGAGTAGAATGTAAATTCCCTGTCCGTGGGATGGGATAGTCGCCAGATGTCACGGAGATGGAGGGAATCCATAGTGGATGCGAAAGGTGAGGGATTGGAAGTGACCGTTACCGGGTTAGACCGTCTGGGAGAGGACCTGTCATCTATATGGTGTAGGGTGTCATTAAAGTCACCTCCGATAAGGTGGGGGAGTTGTGTATTTTGTAGTAGCCACGAGGACAGCTCGCGGTAAAAGGCCTTACCCGGGTTGTTAGGGGCATAGATATTAGAGATGACCAGTTCCTTACTACCTATCCTAACGTGCGCCGACAGAAATCTGCCATGGGTATCGGAGTTAACTGCAAGAACCGAACAAGGGAGGTTTTTGTGGATCAGTAGGAGAACGCCAGCCTTACGGTCGACGGCTTCTGAGCCCAGGACCGTGCCTACCCATAGTTTTTTCATGCGTGAGAAGTCGGGAGCCGACAGATGCGTCTCCTGGAGTAGGGCTACATCTGTTTTGAGTCGTTTTAGGTGTCTGAGGATTTTCATCCTCTTGTTTGGGGATCTAAGTCCCTTTACGTTCCATGAAATCACTTTCATGTAATGGGCGTGGGAAAGGGGGTCTGAGATGTATTTGTAGGAAAAGCACCGTATATGTGGGGGTTGAGAGGAGTCACCATATTAGGAGAGGGTAGGGGGTGAATGTCACTGGAGGATTGACGGGTTAAAGGCAGAGGTGCGTTGGTACCGGAGGGAGAGGGAGGGGAGGCGAAAGGAATTAGGGGGGCAGCTAGGGGAGAAATCAGCGAGAACAACAAGAACAACATAACCAGACATAAGAGCTTCACTTTTTTCCACATGGAGTCACTGTATGAGCCGGCTCCCATGCCACGACTCTGTTATCATGGGGCACAGGAGTACAGAGTAAAGAGCAAGGTGACATGCGGCTAAGAAAAAAAAGAAAAAGGCAGCATACTGGGCAGAGGGAAATAAACTTCCGGGGTACATACAGTGATGCCAAGGGACGCCATGGAATGGGAGGTTGCATATATATAATAGCTGGTAGGCACGTACATATTAACTGGTGGGCAACCGGGAGGGGGGAACATGGTTGGCGTAAATGTATTTAAAACAACCTAACACAGGGGAGAGATAACAAGAGAAAAAAAAAAGAAAACATCAATAACAAGAATGGCGAAGATGAGCCTGCAAAGGAAAACGTTAGATGAGGGCAACGCAAGTCATTTCACATAGGCTACCTGACCGGTGGGAGGGGAAGTGCAGATCACCTGCCGATCGTAGGTCTAGGAAGTTCAAGAGCAGACCCGGCCTAGCGAGGGTGCCCAAAGAGGTTGGCTTGAGTGGGTCAGAGGAGAATAGCCAGGGGAGAGTTCCACTTTGAAAACACATCATCTCGTGGTGGGTCGGGTTGGGTCCACTCCTGTGGTCTTGAAGCGCTTAGGAGAGTCTTTTCTGGGGCTCCTTTGATCCAAGGGGCGGTTGAGTGGTGGGGCTTTGGATGGCGTCTGAGGAAGGTGGTGTGATTGCCGCGACCTCAGGAAAGCTTTGGCTTCAGATGGGTCTTGAAAGGATAGCTGGTCCCCGTTCGGGGCCCTGAGACGGAGTATGGCTGGAAAGGCTAGCGTGAATTTAATTTGTTGTTTAAAGAGTTCTGTGCAGATCTGTTGGAATGCTTTGCGTTTCTTTGATACTTCTATAGAGTAGTCAGCAAACACGAGAATTTTCATGCCGTCTATCTGTAGCTGACGGGCTTGACGGAAGGTGTGTAGTATGAGGGATTTATCAGCATAGTTGAGGTACTTGGCAATTATCGGGCGCGGAGATTTGCGTTCCGAGTTGAAGGCACCCATGCGGTGGGCGCGTTCTACCAAGCATGGGCCTGGGAGGCCTAGCGCTTCTGGGATGCGGTGAGAGCAGAGATCTTGGAGGGCAGATGTTTGAAGTGATTCCGGGACCCCCACGTACCTAAGGTTGCTCCTCCTGGATCTGTTCTCCAGGTCATCTAACTTTTGAAGGATATATTGGTTTGTCTTATCCTGTGCATGTTCCAGGGCCTGTGACTGATAGAGGTCCTCTTCTGCGCTGGACAAGCGGTGCTCCAGTTCATTTAATCTGGAGCCATGTTCCCCCAGTTGAGCCTTGATTTGCGCCATCCCTGCGTTCACGGCCCTCTCCACAGATGCTGCGATCATGGGGTTCAGCAGGGCAGCAACGGCCTGAGCGATGCGCTCTGTGGTGTTATCCCCCATGTTATCCCCCATGTCCTGAGCAGTGTGTGCCTGAGGGGTTGGAGGGGGGGAGGTGTCGCCGCTTACCTCCATCGCCGCCGTCGGCGTTGCGGACCGCGGAGCGGAGCAGGCCGAGACCGGGGCCTCGATTTGTGGCGTGGCCGGCGGCGGCTGTAGCGTCTGGGCCGTTTGGGCGCGAGCGCCCGTTTTTTCCAGGAATCGGTCCATGGGTGCTGGGAGACGTGCCCAGAGGTGGAGGAGAGGTTGTAGGGCTCCTAGAGCCGGTTTTATAGGCAGGATTCGGTCGTGCTGCGGGAGCTGCAGTGAAGGGCAGCTACTCCATGCGGCGCCGGAACCGGAAGTGGGGATACATTTTTAATGGGGACTTTTTTTTTTTTACAGCAACACACTTTCTAAGATTGAATTACTTTCACATTGGATAGCTATACTCCCACTTCCTGTTGAGCTTGTAAAAAAGTGCTTAAACGGGTTTTAAACCCTTGAGTTTTTTTAACCTAATGCATTTTATGCATTAAGGTGAAAAACCTTCTGTAGTGCAGTAGCCCCCCAGAGCCCCCCTTTTACTAACCTGAACCCAATCATTCCAGTGATGTAATGAGCACAGCAGCTCCGGCCCCTGACTCAGGTCCTCATTGTATAGATTGATAGCAGCATGAGCCATTGGCTCCCACTGCTGTCAATCAAACCCAGTGACATGGGAGCCGAGGATGGGGCTGAGTCCTGCTGTATGTGTCAATGGACGCAACAGCAGGACTCAGGAGTGTGCCCGCACACGTGCCACCTTGAAATGCGACTCTCTGTGGGGGCATCCAAGGAGAGGAGCCAGAAGCGCCACGGGGGGGCAGAAAAGGAGGATCTGGGCCGCTCTGTGCAAAACCCTTGCACAGAGGAGTTTAGTATCACATGTTTGTTAATTTGTTAAAAAAAATAAAAAGAACCTTTACAACCCAAAAGCCATTGTATCCATGGAGTCAATAACTAGCTTATAATACTTGTTGGATAAGCCTGTAAAAATGTATAAACCAGTAATATCTGATGTACTAACCACTTAGAGGATGGGGAACAGTAAACACTTTCTTTCTCAGGTGAATTGGTTTTGCTTGAAGTCTTGACCCTGGTGCTTCTTGCTTCTGTGTTTTTCTCTGTCGTGCCATGAGCACAAGTTTGTGGACACGTTCTTGGGAATTACAAATAAAGTCTGGTCTGTGGTGTTCTAGAGCTTCCTGTTAAAATAAAATGTATGCAAATATCCACCTGATTATCTAGACCTGCTTGATTTTCCTTTTGATTATGTACATTTTCTTTTTAAACTGTGCAGGTCTACAAAGGAACCGGCAGGGTTTTTCTGCAGGAAGATACAGTATAACAATTTAAAAGATCTACTGTACATATGGGGATATAACAAACTTTGTCAGGACCTTTCATCCTGCAATTAGTATATCATACCACTTAAATCTGTTTGATGAGTACAAAAATATCTGTTGATCAAGTCAGAAATTCAGAGCAAAACTGTGTCGAGCCCCTTCTTGTGTTATATCAAGGAGTCTAATTAGCTCTTCTAGTTGTATCTCAGGACACCAAATTATTAGTGTTCCCTTAAACCCATCCTCTATCCTGTTCTTTGTAATGTATAAGGGTTTATTTACTAAAGGCAACATACTGTTCCCGGCAAGTGCAGTTCCTCTAGATCTTAGTAAATGAGGGGAAACTCTGCTGATTTCTATCATCCAATCAAGTGCAAGCAAAAATACTGTTCTTCTTCCTTGCATGTGATTGAGTATTCTTTGCAAAGTAAAGCTGTACCTCCTTTACTAAGCGCTGGAGCAACAGCACTTGTGGTGCACAGTATATTTGCCTTTTTTATACCCCTTTCACACTGAGCCGCTCATAGCGTCGGCGGTAAAACTCTGTCATTTTTACCGCCGATGCTATGGGCGAATTTGCAGAGCATTTCGGCCACTAGCGGGCGAGAAAGGGTTGCAGCGCATTGCGAGTGGTATAGCCGCGTGTCCCATTGATTTCAATGGGCAGCAGTGGTGAAGGAGTGGTAAACACACCGCTCCTTCACCGCTCCAAAGATGCGGCTAGTAGGACATTTTTTACTGTCCTGCTAGCGCAACGCTCCAGTGTGAAAGCCTTCGATCTTTCACACTGGAGACAATGGTTCAGCTGTTTGAGGGTGGATTTCAGGTGCTATTTTTAACGCTATAGCACCTGCAATACGCCCTCAGTGTGAAAGGGGTCTTAAAGCAACACCAATATATTACAGAGAATGGGATAAATGATGGTTTTGAACCAGCCTGCTATTTAGGCAATAAATAAGCAGAAACCCACTTGATAATACTTAATAATAATTTTGCTCACCTCCTGTCAGCACGTTCCCTGTCAGCATATGTGCCTACAGCACCATTTCAACAGCTCCTAATGCTGTCCCTAAGTGCCGGTTCACACTACCGCAACTTTGGATCCGACTTGTGTTGTCCCAAGTCGCGCGACATGAGAAATTCAATTGAAGCCAATGAGAGCCGTCTTAATGTACTACTACTTCACAAAAAGTTCTTGTACTACTTCAAGGCGAGTTCTAGGCAACTTGTACCCATAGATTTCAATGGAAGTCGCCTCCAAAGTCGGATTGCTGTCTTAACTGAAGCAACTTTACAGGAAAATAAAATAATTTACTCAGGTAAACCCCTCCCTCCCACAGAGCTGATTATTCTGTGATTGGTCACAGCTAAAGTCGCCTGTCCTGGAGGCAACTTTAAGTCGTGTTGTAAGTTGCTCCAAGTCGTGCTGAAGTCGCCTTGCAAAGTTGCGCTGTAAGTCGGGTTGCCCCTGTGTGAACTTACTGTTCTGCTGCACACAGAATGGCTGAGGCAGATACAAAGATAGATTCGGGTGCATATGCTAGTTGTATGTAAATTACATTTAATTTTTAAAGGAATACAAAGCCAATTGAAATGCTGTTTCAACATTTGTTTAAAGGTTCACCTTCAGAAATTGTAGTGTATTTAAAAAACATAATTTTTTTGGATAAAGTTATGAAGGGTTATTACTGTCTGTGTCCCTGCTGGGGTTATTCACCCTTTCTATTTGTCCTTGTGACCATTGTTCCTGGGATCGAAAGTAAGGCAGGATTAAACATTGGGTGTTGTCCCATTTGGAAGAGATTTCCCTCCATTTCTGATCTGGTGACATTTGTTCCACTGGCATCTTTCCAGTAGAGCATTTTCCTCACTTTAGAGTTCCTATCACTTCGGTTGTGTCTACAGGACAGGAAATTAAGGTAAATCTCAAATAGAACAACTGGCAAAAACGTGGCTGTTTTAACCATTCCCTACCTATTTAAAAGGAAAATTGTTGTGGTTTTAGAGCTTGAAACCTGCAGGCCATTTCATGTGGCCCTTGCACCTCTCCTGAAGCTGCAGGAGAGCTCCAGCCCTCCTCTGGTCCTACTCCAGACCCTACTTTCTGCTTTCAAGCAATGCATCGATCTTCTTCCCAGCAGCAGTATAAGGAAATGGGGGTAAACTGATGTAAGGAAGAGTGGGGGACTCAACTTCTAATGGTGGGGTGGCTCTTGACATCTAATGTAAAGGGAAGGGGATGCGCTGGACATCTAATCTTACAGATACAACCGGCCCTTTTGAGGACAATCATAATGATGATGTGCTCCACAATTAAATTAGGTTTGACACCCTGCTTTAGAGGCACTTTAAATTACACTCTTTAACCACTTAAGACCCGGACCAAAATGCAGAAAAAAATGACCAGGCCCCTTTTTGCGATTCGGCACTGCGTCGCTGTAACTGACAATTGCGCGGTCGTGCGACGTGGCTCCCAAACAAAATTTGCGTCCTTTTCTTCCCACAAATAGAGCTTTCTTTTGGTGGTATTTGATCGCCTCTGCGATTTTAATTTTTTGTGCTATATACAAAAATAGAGCGACACTTTTGAAAAAAATCTATATTTTTTACTTTTTGTTATAAGGAAAATCAAATAAACTAAATTTAAGTCAAACATTTAGGCCAAAATGTATTTAGCCACATGTCTTTAGTAAAAAAAATCACAATAAAAAAAAAAAATAGCTACCTAGCGGGAACAGCGACACTAATACAGCGATCAGAAAAATTATCGCTTAGTGACGCTGGCAATAGGGAGTGAAAGGGTTAACTAGGGCGGTGATCAAGGGGTTAAAACTTTATTAGGGGGGGTACGGGGGCTACCCTGAACCTAACACTAACTGCCTGTCACACTGACACTAACTGCAGTGATCATACATATAATCACTGCATTGAGTGACACTGTGACAGGGGGAGGGGGTGGGGGGGCGATCGGGGGGTGTTAAATGTGCCTGCGTGTCCTGGTGTCAGTGTAGTGTTGTGCAGACTTACTGTGCAATGTGATCTCTCCTCAGCGGTGGTTGAAAAAACCGCCGAGGGAGAGATCACATCACTTCCCCCTTCCTGTGTTTACACAGGAGGAGGAAGTGACACTGCAGGGGAGCGCGCACATTGGCTCAGAGCGATCCGGAGGGGGCGGACAAAAACGAACTGCTGCCCCCTCTGCACGGATCACTCGGCCAGGTAATTGGACCGCCGCATGTACGGGGGGGGAGGTCCCGATCGGACCCCTGAACCCCCTCAAGGCACCAACGTATATATACGTTGATGTGCCTGTCGGTGCCATTCTGCCGACGTAAATGTACATGCGGTGGTCCATAAGGGGTTAAAGGACAGGCTCAACATCTTTCTGTGGGTATATAGTGTGGTGGGAGCCAGTAGTATAATGTACAGGGGCATCTCATGATATTAAAATACCATCAAAAAGTTAATTTCTTTCAGTAATTCACTTAACCACTTCCCGCCCGGCCAATAGCCGATTTACGGCAGGGAAGTGGTTATGAAATCGTGACTAGAAGTTCTCAAACATCCTGCACGATTTCATGCCGCGCGCGCCCGTGCGGGCGCGCAGCGCGGCGATCTGTGATGCGGGGTGTCAGTCTGAAGCCCTGCACCTCCGATCTCGGTAACGAGTCTCTGGCGGAGCCTCGTTACCACGTGATCAGCCGTGTCCAATCACGGCTGATCACGATGTAAACAGGAAGAGCCGCCGACGGCTCTTCCTCACTCGCGTCTGACAGACGCGAGTACAGGAGAGCCGATCAGCGGCTCTCCTGACAGGGGGGGTTCGCGCTGATTGTTTATCAGCGCAGCCCCCCCCCTCGGATCGCCACACGGACCACCAGGGAGTGCCCACACTAGACCACCAGGGAACTTAAAAATAAAAATAAAAAAGGACAAAAAAAATAAAAAATCAGCAAGAAAAAAAAAGGGGCAGTAAAAAAAATGATGCCAATCAGTGCCCACACATGGGCACTGATTGGCAACATTGATCCATCAGTGCCACCCCTCAGTGATCATCAGTGCCACCCCAGTGTCTGTCAGTGCCACCCCACAGTGCCAATCCATGCCCAGTGCCCACCTATCAGTGCCCACCTGTGCCACCTATCAGTGCCCACCTGTGCCACCTATCAGTGCCCACCTGTGCCACCTATCAGTGCCCACCTGTGCCACCTATGAGTGCCCACCTGTGCCGCCTATGAGTGCCCAGTGCCGCCCATGAGTGCCCATCATTGCCGCCCATGAGTGCCCATCAGTGCCGCCCATGAGTGCCCATCAGTGCCGCCCATGAGTGCCCATCAGTGCCGCCCATGAGTGCCCATCAGTGCCCCATACCAGCGCCACCTATCCGTGCCCATCAGTGCTACCTAATCGGTGCCCATCAGAACTACCTCATCGGTGCCCATCAGTGCCACCTCATTGGTGCCCATCAGTGCCACCATATCAGTGCCCGTAATTGAAAGAGAAAACATACTCATTTACAAAAAAAATAACAGAAAAAAATAAAAACTTTATTTTTTTTTCAAAATCTTTGCTCTATTTTTAGTTGTTGCGCAAAAAAAAAAAATCGCAGAGGTGATCAAATACCACCAAAAGAAAGCTCTATTTGTAGGGAAAAAAGGACGCCAATTTTGTTTAGGTGCAGTGTAGCATGACCGCGCAATTGTCATTCAAATTGCGACAGTGCTGAAAGCTGAAAATTGGCTTGGGCGGGAAGGTGCGTAAGTGCCTGGTATGGAAGTGGTTAAAAAAAAAGTGAAACTCATATATTTTATATAGATACATTACACACAGAGTAATATATTTCAAGCATTTATTTGTTTTAATTTTGATGATTATGGCTTACAGCTAGTGAAAACCCCAAATTCAGTATCTCAGAAAATTACAATATTAAGACCAATAAAAAAAAGGACTTTTAATACAGAAATGTTGGCTTACTGAAAAGTATGTCTATGTACAGTATAGTATGCACTCAATATTTGGTCAGGGCTCTTTTTGCATGAGTTACTGCATCGATGTGGCGTGGCATGGAGGCGATCAGCCTGTGGTACTGCTGAGGTGTTATGGAAGCCCAGGTTTCTTTGATAGTGGCGTTCAGCTCATCTGCATTGTTGTGTCTGGTGTCTCTCATCTTCCTCTTGACACTCAGAGGCGTCTCTAGGGGGGGGCCAGAGGGGGCCCTGACCCCCCCAACATTATGCTGTGCCCCACCATGTGCCCCCCCCAAAAAAAAATTATTTTTTTTCGGGCCGCCCCTGGAGTAACAGTCTCTCCTGAGAGGAAGAGCGTCCCCAGTCAGCTCTGCGGGGCATTCCTCCCCCTCCCTCTGCTCGCTGACACTGCATATTGCAAGCGTTCACACAACCACAGCCGCCCGATCTGCTCCTTTCCCTGCATCCTCATTGGCACGGAGAAGAGTGAGTTGCAGAAAGGACTCCATGAGCACTGTGGGGGAGGGGGGGCCCAAGCCTTCATCTCAGTTACTGAAAAAACAGACTGATTTCTCCCGTCCTTAGGACAGGAGAACCAGCCTTTAAATTCCGAGAGTGGTGACTGCAAGCTGAGCCAAGTGTCAGTCTATGACACTCTTTTACAGCCCAGTGAGTCCAGCCACCTCCCCCCCCACTCTCCTCACATACGAGCAGGGAGGAATAGAGCTCCTCCTCCTCCTCCTTTCAGTCCCGCCCACACTATCTCGGTGTGCTGTATCTGAAGAGAGGGGATGTGTGTTCAGGAAACATTAAAATCAGCAGCATGTGTGTGAATGATGCCCGAGATTCTAGCCTGGACTGTGGGTAAGTGCGTGCACTGCAGACTGCAGTACACTGTAATCACTGTACTGCATTATCTCCATCCCTTCTCCCCCCCATCTGTCTCCCTCTCCTCTCCTGTTCTTTCAAGACATTCACAATTTACTTTCTGTAACTGTCACCACCGTTTACGATATTCCATTCCATCGCCCCACGACAGCTTATCCGACAGTCCGACAGACATCAGACACGACCCATTTCATTTTCCAGAATAACCGAGACAGCACAAGTTCTGGTACTGGTTCCAAAATGAATGAATGAATCCTTTAATGGTAACTTAGCTTTCTTATATACAGTACAAGCATGTTACAGTTAATCACAGGGACAAAGACACACTCCACCCACACATCACACAATGGGGGGCTTCATACACATTCTTTTAGATAATGACATTCCGATGAGTTAATTACTACTCATTACCCAGACGGTCTGGCTCCGCATTTAGAGGGGTTAGTTACTACAGCTTGACAAGTCACATTCCACATCTTAACAGTGTCATTAGCATACACAATAAACAGGTCTTAGGAGAAGACCTAATTAGCACAATGGACACAAAACAGTATTAGCATCACACAATGGAATGTCTAGGAGCAGACTCAATTAACACTTCAAAAGCATGTGTCCCCACATTGAATGAAAACACTCTATTGACCTGTCGGAGTCAGACTTTACCAACTTGTAATATTTAAAGATATCCTGCAAAACATGAATTATCAGTAATGTCCCATCCCATGTAATTTATCATTTCTCAGTCACCCTATGCCCAAAAGGGGCACAGGATGACCCTAGACCCAAGAGTCATTAGTGATGCTGGCACTCGAGTATCCTTCAAAAGTCTCTGGGTGTCACGAGCCATTCTGTTACACTTTCAGTTAGGCAGGTAATATACAGTGCAAATTTCTTTCCTACATCCACAGATTGCAGGAAAGAAACTTGCATGATTCCCCCATCAACACAGACAGTGCTGACGGGAATATCCCTCCTGCCCAGCAATTGTATTCTCCCGACAAACAGTGATTCTCACTAGTGGCTATACAGCAACCACTAGTGATAATCATAAGAGAATCTGCTCATTAATGGTTCAAATCTCAGCCAGTTCCTGCTGAACCAGCTGAGATTTAAACTGTCTATGGCTAGTCTTAGCTCTTAGGCAGCCCATACATTGATCACTTTTATTCATTCAACTATTAGGTTGAATGAAAAAAAAAAATTATCCAATTCCCAATCTACACATTATAGGTGGATGGGGGAATCCTCCCAGTGTGGACCAGTGCTGGAATAACCAGAGTTGCTGTCCTGTCCCGGCTATTCACAGCGCTGGTCTCTGTCTCCTTGGCAGCGGCGGCAGCACATTGGAACCCAGTGCTGGCTACTTTATGGGGCTGATGTACAGGAGGGCCAGCACAATTTGTTGTTAGAGATGGGCTGGGCATGTTCAAAAATCCACATGCCAGAGCCTGCCAGGAAGCCCACACTGCACAGCGCTAATCACAGGCAGTGAGATTTCCCGGTCCGCAGCTCTGCACAGATCAGGAAATGTCTCACTGCCTGTGATTAGCACTGTGGAGTGTTGGCTTCCTGGGATTGGGCATGTGGGATTTCAAACACATCCGAGCCCATCTCTATTGGTTGTAGACAGTTGAGCTCCCTGCAGGTTGCTTAGCAGCAGTGGAGCCTTCTCTGACATGCTGATCGGGATGCAATCCAGGTGATGCTCCCAGTCAAATCCTATTGATAAATATCAAAGATTTTATTGATCAAAGCCCACACTTTACAGGCATAGAGCCCACACTTTACAGGCATAGAGCCCACACGGCTGCGGAACATACGTTTGATTATATATATATATATGTGGTTGTACTGATACTAATAAATACTGTATTTATTAGATCTGACTGGGAGCATTACCTGGATCACATCCCGATCAGCATGTCAACAGAGAAGGTTATACAGCATTACTGCTGCTAGGTGACCAGCTGGGGGCTCAGCTCTCTATAACCAATAGTGCCAGCCTTCCCCTGCATGCATCCGTAATGTCACCAGCACTAGGTCCTAATGGACTGCCGCCGCTGCCAAGGAGACAGATGCCAGACCATCGCTGTCAATAGCAAAGACAGGACAGCTGGGGAACCCCACAGTGGCAGAACATCAGGGCTCGGTGGCAAGACAACCTTTAGTAGGAAGGGAGCTCACTGCAGAAAATGTAAAAGGGCCCGTTCTGGGATCGTAGTAAAGGGCCCCAGGAGATATATATATATATATATATATATATAATTGCATTTTATAGTTGGGCCCCCCTACTTTTGTCCCTGTCCCCCTATGTGCCCCCCCTAAATATGAAAGCTGGAGACGCCACTGTTTGACACTACCCCACAGATTCTCTATGGGGTTTAGGTCAGGCGACTTTGCTGGCCAATCAAGCACAGTGATACCATGATCATTAAACCAGGTATTGGTACTTTTAGCAGTGTGGGCAAGTGCCAAGACCTGCTGGAAAATGAAATCAACATCTCCACAAAGCTGGGTCAGCAGAGGGAAGCATGAGGTGCTCTAGAATGTCCTGGTACACGGCTGCGCTGAATTTGGACTTGATAAAACACAGTGGACCAACACCAGCAGATCAGGCTCCCCGAATCATTAGACTGTGGAAAATGTTGCCTTTCATGTGGAAATCAAGGTCCAAGAGTGGACACAGAATCACAAAATCCAAGTTGCATGAGTTTCAGTGTGAAGTTTTCACAGTGATGATTTGGGGAGCCATGTCATCTGCTGGTGTTGGTCCTCTGTGTTTTATCAAGTCCAAAATCAGCGCATCCCTCTACCAGGAAGTTTTAGAGCATTTCATGCTCTAAGTCACAGGTGTCAAACACAAGGTCCGCGGGCCAATTCCGCCCCCCCAGGCCATTTCATGTGGCCCTCGCACCTCTCCTGCAGCTGCAGGAGAGCTCCAGCCCTTGTCTGGTCCTCCTCCAGACCCTTGCTTTCTGCTTTCAAGCAATGCATCCAGCTTCTTCCCAGCAGCAGCATAAGAAAGGGGGGTGCACTGTGATGTAAGGGAGAGTGGGGGACTCAACTTCTGATGTTGGGGTGGCTCTTGACATCTAATGTAAGAAGAGGGGATGCACTGGACATCTAATCTTACAGATACAACTGGCCCTTTTGAGGGCAATCATAATGCTGTTGCAGCCCACAATGAAATTGAGTTTGACACCCCTGCTCTAGGAGGAAAAACTTCTGCCTGCTGTGCTATAAAAGTATGTTTTTTTTTTCTTTTTCTGAACCATTAAATGTGTAAAAAAAAGTGAAGACCTAAGCTGTAAAGTGAAGCTGTGCTTTGACAATGCTGAGCAAAGAGACAGGTTCACTTAATTGTCTCCTGCTGTTTGTACTTCTAATTGTTGCCCCCCCCCCCAGGGTTGTCTTAATGAGAGGGCACACATGGGCGCTGCCCAGGGGCCCCAGCTGCATGGGGGGCCCCTGCACTTTCCCCAAACCAGCTGGTCCTTGAGCCCATGCTGCCCCGAAATTGGGGGCTCCATGATGGAACTGAGAGTGATAGATACACAGGGGAGGCAGTCTGCCTCCTACCTACTTGATGTCCGGTTACCTGACTGTCATCATTGTAGGGGCTCCAGAGCATTTCTTTGCCCAGGCGTCCAAGATGCTATTAAGACGGCCCTGCCCCCCCTCTTACTTTGTAAAGAAGAAGCATATCATACCTCTCCTTTGCATGATGCAGTGTTGGGCAGCTAACTGGCAGGCCCAACACAGTCACAAGTAGGCAGCCAGAGCCCTGTGCATGCCAAACAACTCAAAGCTTACACAGGTAACATAGAAAAAACAACTGCAAAAAAAAACTGTTTGCAAAATAATTTTAAACATGATTATTTTACACATTGTTTGTTTCTGTTATGCAGTACCAAATACTATCCCAAAAGCTTTATTTTACCTTGAGTTTTCATAAATGCGATTCTGTTTTTCATTCTATGCAAATATGCTAATTGCTAAAGGCAACCACTTCACATTTAATGTGGTTTCCTTGCTTTATTGTTCACAAATCAGGTTCCATTTGTGACTTACATATTCTTTCAGAAGTAAGCTAGTGTTGGTAAAAAAAAATATTCAGATAAAGAATACAATATGATGAATTCAGCTGCAGGGCTTAATAATCCATTACCTTGTTTTGGGTCATGAGTGCAAGCAATGCTGCATTTTTTATGAAATTAGTAATGTTTACTGTTCAAAGAAGTGCAGCATTCTTGGAAGGGTGAGTATCTTCATAAATAAAAAAATGGCATTAATATATTTACCTGCAGACTCATTGTTTCTTGAGATACTTCCTTGCTGTTGCTGTTTTCATTTATTTCTGGTAACAGCATGTTCTCTTTATCAGAACTTCCACTGTTACTGCACGACTTATGCCACCTGTGTCCTGCTGAAAGAAAAAAGCACATATTAAAATCCCATAGGAAAATTGAACTGTTATGCATTGCATGTCTAAATTGCTATCTAGCATCATAGTTTTCAATTTCTAACCTGCATATTTTGAGCTATAGATAGACACCCTGGACTCAGAAAATGAAGCAGGTCACACAATTATATGGCTGGCGTAACAATACATCTCTACACGATGGGCTTTAATTTTGTAACATATTTTCTGCAAAATAATATATATAAAAAATCATAGCGTATCTGAAAAAGCCTTGTAAATGTTCAAGAAGTTATGTTTGGCTCTGAGGACCTGCTTCTGCTGGTTTTTGGCATATGGGCCAGGATTTTGGCAACAAACCCAACATGGAAATACCAGATACAATTGGTAATAATGTGGGTATAAAAGTCCTTGATTTGGGTTATAGCTAAGGTTAGTGTGATTAAATGTTGAGTATTAGGGTTAAGGTTGTGTGTTAAAGCCCAAAAGCAAGAAATTTAACACGTAAAAATAAATGTTCTTAATAATTAGTTTTAGGACATGTAGTGCTACCCCCTGAGGGATCTAATAATCTAACACAGAAATAATCTCAACAGTAATTTCGGGACACAATAATGCTACAGAGGAACAAATTCCTAAGTATATGGCCCAACTAAGTAGAAGGTTCTATTTACGCTGCTGGCACAGTAGGGCAGTAGAGAGTCAGCCGGTGTTGGGGTCCTAGTCTTCCTGTTGGAGCATAAAATTTGACGATAGAAAACTCAGTTGGCTAAGAAGTCTTGCTCCACAGAGTGAGTGAGTGAATAACTTGTATAGCGCTGCAATTGTGAACTATATCGCCTCAAGGTGCTTTGCATCCAGTGTCGCCCTGATCCTTCAGAAGAGGAGGGTCTTTTTTCTAAAGGCCATTGTGGTTTTCTTCCATGCGGATGGTCATGGGTAGAATGTTCCAGAGCGGCGGTCCTTGGACTGCAAATCTTTGTTCTCCCTTGGATTTGTAGCAGGATTTGGAGGAGGTTTTGGTTGGTTGACTGGAGCACGCGATTGGTGACGTAGGGTTTCATTTTTTCACTTAAGTATTGAGGAGCATTCCCTTGTGCGCATTTGTGAGTGAGGCAGAGGGTCTTGAATGTGACCCGATCCTTTACGGCTAGCCAGTGGAGGGACCTCAAGACCGGGGAGATTGGTTCCCACAGTTTTCTACCTGTTACCAGTCTGGCTGCCGTGTTCTGGACGGCTTGTAGATGCAAAATCTGGTATTTGGGTAGTCCTAAATAAAGGGAGTTTGCGTAGTCGAGTCGGGAAACAGAAGTTTGTCCTGATCAGTGAAAGGTACGAGTGACCCCCTCTAGCCAGCATTCATTTAGCAGTAACACTATATGGTCCTCTCCACCAGGATTCAGTAGTCTCACCATTGAAGGTCATGGATATTGCTTGCAGCTTGAGCCTTATCCTTCTCTGGAGTCCTGTCCACACTAATGGCAGTCTCTGGGTCACTTGTAGTCTCTCTACTCAGCACATACATAGCAACTTCCTTGGGGTCATTCCCTGTAGCAGCTCCGCTCCCCAGCACAGCCCTTAAGCCAGCAAAAAGCAACATTCTGAGCAGAGCACTTGTCATAAAAGTCTCTGCACAGCAGAAGGGTCATTAAAGAGGGCCTCTTGCAAGCATGGTAAAGACCTTGCAGCTCAGCCAGCAGCAGAAGCCCTCTTAGTGCTCATTCGCTCTGGGCTCTTTTCAGCTCTTTCTTATATCGCACTCATTTTGAAACCTTGTACAACTAGCTCAGCACAGTCCTGGTAGCGAAGTCCCCACTCTCCCACTCTACATGTTGAACTCTCCGTCTCAAACATGGGCTATTCCAGGGCACAAGTGGGCAGGGTTAAAACTGGCTTCAGAAAGACAGCCACACCGTTCCTTTTTTTGGTCCTCCACAAAATGGCTATCACCTCTAGTGTAGTGATGACACTTTCTGGCACTAGTGGGCAAGGCTAATTGTCTAAGAGAGCTGCAGCCAATTAGGTGTCTCTTTCCTCCTCCATGCATTGCTCATCACAAGCAGGTCAATGATCTGCAGGCAGAAAAGATGTCTTGCTGCATAGCCTTAAAGGGCCAGCAGCCGTGCTACAGACAAATTTGTTACAGCTATTTTCAGTTATTTTATTTTTTTGTTATTCTTGAATTATTTTCACATGACAGCATGTTAAATATACTGCATCTTTATAACAAATGGAAGCTTTCACCTCCTACCCATGAGATACTGCTAACCATCTATTTATTCAGCTGTCACCAGTTGCTTATTTTTACATTGTAGCCATACCCCCATAGGGGCTGCTGAATATTGTAGTTCACCCGTCATCTCTCAGGCACTCTAAAACTTTGAACAGGCCATAAGCTTTGCTTTTTTGTTTGACTTTTATTATTGAGGGAATTGAACTTAGATGGAAAAGGGAAAATATGGGATGCTCAGAAAGATTCAGAATAATTTTCTTGGGACTACTATATACACTCCTGTATATATACACTCCAGTCTTCTCTCCAGCACAACTCTTGCTTAAGACCCCTTTCCCACACTCCTCCAGCACTTCACTTGCTGCAGATTCCCAGACCAGCTAGCACCACATGGTTAGACCTGACACTAACACTGCCAGGCCTCAGTAAACTGCCTTTTGCGGGCAAGGGCCTCGGGCCCCTATAATGTAGAAATAGTTACGGTGCTAACTGTCCTCAACTTGGCTACTGATCCCAGTAAACCCTCTTCAGGCCCTGCCAGCCCTCTCAGCTGCAGCTGCCTCTTTCCACTGTCCCCCCAACAGTCCACTCTTCTGGTTCTGCACCCATCTCAAACTGCAAACTCCCAGTTCTCTCAGGCCTGCCTCCCCAGTCCTCCCGACTGTGCTTCACTTACCAGCCCTCCTGGCTGCGATCAGTTTTCCTCTCTGGAGTCTCTTAGCAGTGCTCTCTTGCTGTCCTCTGTTTGCTCTCTCATGTGCCACTCCTCCAGGATCTGTTCTCCTCCTGGCTGCACCCGAACCCAGGCCCAAGGTCACACCCCCCCCCCCAGCTGGGCTGACCTTGAGTATTTAAGGAGACCTGCCCCCTGCCAATCCAAGTTGGAGATTGGTCAAGGCTCCTCAGAATACCCCAGGCAGCTCCTCCTCTCTTTCTAGCACCTTCTAGAAAGAAGAGGGGGTGACAGTGATGCTACTTGTGAGTCACCCAGCCCTAACCTGAGCCACTCCCAGCCCAGAATAAAAACAAACAGGCCTAGCCACCAGCTAGGCCTGCCTAAACTTTCCTTCTCTGTCATCCTTCCCTCTAGCTTTAGTATCTTACTAATAAGATGTGAGATGTGAGAGTTACACAAGGCAATGAGACAGTTTTGGCACCTTGTGAGTCAAGATGCCTAGAACCAATGACTGGAAGAGCAGGGCAGAAGTTCACCTTTCTCCACTTGATTTTAGTAGAATGGGTGTAAGTACCATTAACAAAAATCTACAAACTATGCATGGACATGAAGAATGTGGTCCTAGCTTGATTGCACTGGGAGGCAGGGTGGTAGTCTGGACTATGGAATCTTTTTATTGCACACTGGAATGTTTTACTGACTGCAAAATGATGCTGCCCTTGGACATTAGCTGATGGTCCATGATATAATCAGGCACTACCATCACCCACATCAGCACTGTCCCTGTTGGGGAAGATGCTTTCTTTTTAATTTTACCTTTATCTGCATACTGAATGCAGAACGTTTATTCACTGTATCAGTGCCTGTACACTGTGTAAAAGCGTGACCTGTACACTGTGTAAAAGCGTGACATGTACACTGTGTAAAAGCGTGACCTGTACACTATGTAAAAGCATGTGCAAAGTTTTCCATTGGTGTTTCCCGTGCCACCTGTATCCTAATCTGTGAAACATATGTAGCGCTACCCCCTCAGGAGCCGCTCGATAGATTTGGGATGGCGTGTTACCTTTTGTGATAAGTCTAGGGATATAATGATGATAAGGTGATGTGAGCAATGACGGAATGTCCAAACAGCAGGGTGTCGTTTTCTATGCTTTTTTTCTCTTGCCAAACACGGCAAACGATTAACTTGAAGTAGACAGAGAAAGATTGGTGAAAGGAGAATTGCAGATTCAGGCCTTAACCATGTCCTGCTTCAACGATACATTTGTTTCGTCGCCATTCCAGCCAGAGTGGGTGTAGTGTACCTGGACAGTCTCTCTCACAGAACAGGCAGCTAGAGTATCACTCAGACCCTTGAGAAGGAGAACAAGTCTCTGCCACGAACTTGGCTCAAATAAAAATAGGAGTGGAACCTCTGCCACAGGCCCTTGCTCTGGAACGCAATTTAATGGAGTGATTCCTTCTCAATAAAGTGATTAACTGAATCTCCCTCAGGTAGTTCTCGGTCACCGACTGACAGGTTGCCATCAGGCAAACTCCCAGTGTCCGGTCACCTTGATCCCCGATGGCTTGTCTAGGCCCTATTGGATTGCCTGCCTCCGGGCTCTCCTCAGACTGACTCCCCAGCGAACAGCACAACTCGCTTGGGATCTTCTTCCACAAGATGGGGGACCCAATAAGTCACTGGGTTCCATCACCGCTTCAGTTGCTCCGGCCAACATGGTCCCGGAACCAAAGACAACGCATAGCACGTGCGCCCCGGCCTGGTAGGTCATATCGCCGGGGGCCCGTGATGTGCGCACACCCTAAAGGTGGGTGCCGCACCCAGATCCAACCTCTAACTCCCCCGCCCAACATGGCGCCTAACTAGAAGTACCCTCCCCCAGCATGCCCCGCAAGGGAGAAACCCCTCTGATTGGCTGCTGGCAAGAAGGTGCTCTGGCCTGGACTTCACTGCCGCCACCTGTCTCCCTGGGGTGGAAAAGCACCCCAGGAACACAGAATTAACTGACAGCACAGCCCAGCTAAACAGAAAGTCAAATTTACAGAATTCACATGGATGAGAGCTACATAACTCTCTCATCCCCCTCTAAATTTAAGATAGCACCTGGACTGAAAGTACACAGGCGCTACACTTAATTTATGTATTGCCATGTTTCAACCAGTACATATAGATCTGCATGTCTTGCCCTGTAATATCTTGTCTGATACCTTGATTACAACTTCAGTTTTGTCTGTAGATCTCTTGCTGGTCAGCCACCTGCCTGACGATTTTGTCTGCTTTTCTACAGCTTGCTCTTCTGCTTGGGGATTCAGTTCTCGGAGTAAGTTGCCATTCTGCTTATTATCAGTCACCATTGAGACAGACTTAAAACCGGTGCCCTGCAGGCACGACACTCTGAGTAAAATCTCTTGTTGTTCTGATGAATCTTAGTGGGCCTCAGATGTTTAGCCTCAGTGTAAACCAGGGGTACTCAACCATTTGAAGAGCATGGGCCACTTAAATGTTCACACAGGTGATGTTGTGAGGACACAAGCACACTACCACCATGGTTCCTTTAAAAGTTATTGATCTTATGCTTGTTTTATCAGTTTGTTTGCAAGTACAGTACCTTTAAATAAATAATCTTCAATGATAATTTTGTGCAGGCTTCACTATGCGCCTCTTTATTTTTCTTATGGGGGCGCATTACTTCTACTGATTTTGATTGGAGTTGCTGTATATGATCGAACAGGGGATACAATAGTGGATCCTATGCCTAGAGATCACCTGTGCTGATTATACTGTGTGAGAGTGGATGATGCTGCGATCTGTTATATATCCAAATGTCTGTAACATTTGGCATTCTGGTAAGAAGATTAGATGTGAGTACAGTGGTGTATATACATTGAAGCTGGTGTGAGGATCTTGCTTCCTTCGTTTTCTTTGAACTTCATCTACTTCCTACTTTTAACGCTGCATACGGACTTTACTTAAAGCAGTGTTCCAGCCGCATTTTTTTTTTCAAATTCAGCAGCTACAAACACTGTAGCTGCTGAATTTTAATAGGAACACTTACCTGTCCTAGGCGCCCGCAATGTTGCCCCCCCCCCCCCGAGGCCGATCCCTTGATCGTGGCAGGTCCCGGTGCCACCATTCTCACCAAGGGAAACAGGCAGTGGAGCCTTGCGGCTTCACTGCCCATTTCCTACTGCGCATGCGCGAGTTTAACAGCGCTATATGAATGGGCGGCTGTTCTCTGGGATACACTCAGTTCCCAGAAGATCAAGACAGCGCACCTCATTCCCCAGAAGACAATGCAAAGAAGGAGGAAGACCAGCCGTGGATTAGGAAGAGGCAGATTAGGAAGATCTGCCTAGCAACCACCATTTCTGGTAAGTAAAACTTTTTTTTTTTTTTGGTGCATTTTTATGTCATTTTTATTTTAGGGTCGACCTCCACTTTAAATGTTCCGGTAACCAGTCACAGAATTTTTTATTTTGAGTAGCATAATGAAGATTTTAAACAATTATGATCCTCATTTTCTGTGGGACCAATCCACATTGAATATTTATTCACAGTCATAAGAAAAAAACATTTTTAGTAACCAGATCACCATTAATCTCACACTTAATCGTCCAAAAAGCTCTAAACCAGTGTTGCAGCCTTCATTGTATGAGGGACTTTGCAGCCATCCCTTGACTTCCAGCAAAGTAGAATGATACATCATGCACTCACATGCTTCGAGAATGACACTAAGATCCTCACACAACTGTGAGAATCCCTTTTCAGAACCCTTTTATGGATACCACTAGATATAATCCACTCAGGCTAAAGGCTCTTCTCCCTTGTCAGTGTGTTAGGAAAGAAAGAGAAAAGCGGGGAGCCAGCCCTAATAGAGGCTTTTGTATGACAGCTGCCCAGGTTATGGATGGACTGCCAATCAATCTGTAGAGTGGCGTGCACTTGAAGGAGTCTCTGCAGATTGTCATAGGGGCTTGTGGACCACATCAAATGTTTCCAGGGCCCATCAGACCTTTTTCCGTTGGTGTTTAGAAATAGACGATGTTTTAATTTTTGGAAGCATTGAACTTAATTTTTCTCGGCTCGTCGTATTGTTTTACGTCACCACGTTTTGGACAGTCGGAATTTGGTCTGACAGTGTGTATGCAAGACAGCTTGAAACGAAATTCCGACAAAAAATTCCATCGGATTTTAGGCCATCGGAAAATCCGATCGTGTGTACGGGGCATTATTCTTTACAGTAATACGTAGCTGCTTATTAAACAATATACATCAGCTAAAGTCAAACAAGCTTTTATCTCAGTGTTTTCTTTTTAATGCTTAATACTCTTCCCAATATTTGTTCATGAGGACAAATTTCAGGAATCGTTCAGCAAGCTCAGTTTAAAGGGGTAGTTCCCCCAAAAACCTTTTTTTTAGCATTTATTCAGGCTCGTTATGTCAAGGGGAATCATTTTTTTTTTTTTTAGAAATGAAGCCGTACTTACCGTTTTACAGATGCATCGTCTCCGACGCTTCCGGGTATGGGCTCCGACTATAGGCGTGCCTATTTGATTGACAGGCTTCCGAGGTCGCATACATCGCGTCACGATTTTCCGAAAGTAGCCGAACGACGGTGCGCAGGCGCAGTATAGAGCCGCACCGTCGCTCGGCTTCTTTCGGCTACTCGTGACGCGATGTATGCGACCGTCGGAAGCCTGTCAATCAAATAGGCACGCCCAGACCAGACGATCATACCCGGAAGCGACGGAGACGATGCATCTGTAAAACGGTAAGTATTGCTTCGTTTCTAATAAAAAACTACCCGATTCCCCTTGACATAACGAGCCTCATGCAATGTTAAAAAAAGGTTTTTGGGGGAATTACCCCTTTAACAATTTGTATTTTCTTTCTGTTGCCAAAGGCACATTTACAATTCTCTGGGCTGTTTATCACACACATTAGCTACAATCTTGCATAATGGACCTTACTGAACTTGTAAAAGCTAGTATTATATTATTCAAAATGAACTAGAATGCTATCAAATAAATGTTTAACCACAGCCATCAGCAAAACCAAAACAAACAAAAAAACAAAACAGTAGCCACTGTTTGTTTCCAATGCATTGACATACAGTAGCTATATCTCACCAAAGTGTTAATGGTGAGAAAGTACTGTAAGCATTTAGTACCCCAAATGGATGGGGTCAGGGATTATATGTGGCCTGTTCTCATTGTAAATTTGGTGTGGTATAACTGTTATATGGCAGCAAACAGAATGAAATTATTGCTAAGGGCTATTTTCATACTGTTTATGCTAACATAAAAACTGCATTGCTGTCAGATGTCTGCATATACTGCTGAAATCATATAGTTTATCTGAGTATACTGTACATGAGAACTCTCAGGGTTTGACATTCAGTTGTTGGATTTTTGTGCATAATTCAAGGTCTAATGCCGCGTACACACGATCGGACATTCCGACAACAAAACTGTGGATTTTTTTCCGACGGATATTGGCTCAAACTTGTCTTGCATACACACGGTTACACAAAATGTTGTCGGAAATTCCGAATGTCAAGAGCGCAGTGACGTACAAGACGTACGACGCGCCGAGCAAAATGAAGTTCAATAGGCAGTGCGGCTCTTCTGTTTTAATTCCGAGCATGCGTGGAATTTTGTGTGTCGGAATTGTGCACACGTGATCGGAATTTCCGACAATAAAACTTGTTGTCAGAAAATTTGAGAACCAGCTCTCAAATTTTTGTTGTCGGAAATTGTCCGATGAAATGTCTGATGGAGTCTACACACGGTCAGAATTTCCGACAAGAAGCTCCTATCGAACATTTGTTGTTGGAAATTCCAATCGTGTGTACGCGGCATGAGTTTTCAACCTATTTATTGGGCAACTCCTGCAAACTACGCTGGAAGTTTCTAAATACATGAAGTAAACTTCCATCTTTAAGTTTTCCCCTAAGGTAAGCCTATAATAAGGCTTACCTATAGGTAGTGTAAATATCTCCTAAACATACACTGTTTAGAAGATATTTACTGTACATGCAGCCAGTGAAATCACTGACCACCTGTACGCATGCGTGGGAGTGACGTCATCACAGCTCCAGCCAGTCACAGAAACTTCTCCACAGTCTGAGGTTTTCATGGAGCAGGTTTTTCATGAAGGATGTCTTTGTACATTGCTGCATTCATCTTTCCCTTGATTCTGAATAGTCTCCCAGTTCCTGCTGATTGGAAACATCCCCACAGCATGGTGCCTGGTTTCCTCGAGAAATGACGCTTGCCATTCAGACCAAAGAGTTCAATCTTTGTTTTATCAGACCAGAAAATTTTGTTTCTCATGGTCTGAGTCCTTCAGGTGCCATATAGCACAATCCAGGCAGGCTGTCATGTGCCTTTTACTGAGGAGTGGATTCTGTCTGGCAACTCTACCACACAAGCCTGATTGGTGAAGTGCTGCAGAGATAGTTGTTCTTCTGGAAGGTTCTCCTTTCTCCACATAGGAACGCTGAAGCTCTATTAGATGGACCATCTGGTTCTTGGTCACCACCCTGACTATGGCCCTTTTTCTCGGATCACTCAGTTTGGCCAGGTAGACCGTTTTATGAGAAGTCCTGGTGGTTCCAAACATCTTCCATTTACTGATGATGGAGTCCACTGTGCTCATTGGGACCTTCAATGCTGCAAAAAAAATTCTGTACCCGTCCCTAGATCTGTGCCTCCATACAATCCTGTATCTGAGGTCTACAGACAATTCCTTGGACTTCATGGCTTGGTTTGTGACATGCACTGTTAACTGTGGTACCTTATATAGACAGGTGTGTGCCTTTCTAAATCATGTCCAATCAACCCTATTTACCACAGGTGGACTCCAATCAAGTTGTAGATACAACTCAAGGATGATCAGTGGAAACGGGGTGCATCTGAGCTCAATTTTGAGTGTCATGGCAAAGGCTGTGAATACTTATGTACATGGTATTTTTTATTTTTAGTAAATTTGAAAAGATTTCAAACAGACTTCTTTCACGTTGTCATTATGAGGTATTGTTTTAGAATTCTTGAGGAAAATAATAAATTTCATTAATTTTGGAATTAGGCTGTAACATAAAATGTGGAAACAGTGAAGTGCTGTGAATACTTTATGGATGCACTGTATATTTGAGATGTCATAGAAAAGTATATTTCAGTATGGCCGAGCGTGCCCGAGTGTACTGCGCTCGGTAAATGTCGGCAGAGGCTTCAAACTGAGCGTGGGAGGCGGGGATTAGACTCGGACAGAGCTGGAGAAGCCGGGAGGACACCACCGAGGCCGCAGACGGACGCCGGACCGGACGATGGACGCCGGGCAAGACACCAAAACTGTAAGTAATAAAATGTTATAACATATTTTTTTTACAGGAATTTGGGGGTGCGCGCTATATGCGGGAGCGCGCAATACCCCGATAAATACGGTAATTGTGAAGAAAATAGACTTTATTCTGGATTTTCTCATAGACTCTGTTTGTCTTTTAAGAACCCCTGGACTGATCAGGGTGAAATTTGGATATGTTGGCCCCCCAGATCGGGGCTATCAGGGCATATGTAATGGCAGGGGTACCAGGGTGCTCTCTGCCTGGAGATAATTGGTTTATTCCTTAAACTCATCTCAATATCTCAATGTGTCATGTAAATGATCTTTGGTCTGTCTCTCAAGAAGCGTTCATTGTGTGAATTTCTATTGTTTAGCAGGTGAGAAGTTCTTACCTCTGAATCACCTCGTCTGGACAAATGACCAGTAATTAACTCATGTGGATTCTATCGGAGACAGACGTCTGTCTCCTAAAAGAGGTCTATTAAAGGGGGGCTCGTTAATAACACATTGTATGATGTTGGGGGTGGAGGATGTCATTGTCTATCTGATTACATCAAGTATCCCTTTTGCTGTATAAGTATAAGTAACCTGCCTCTCAATAAAGCTATTCTCTTACCTGGACACCCTACATAAAGTCTTGACCCCTGCTTGGGGGGGGGGATTCTCTAACCATTCAGGAGGAATCATCTTAGGAATTGCATTCACCTCCACTATCCCTCTACCTTCTATGGTAGCGATAGTCCCTTATGCTCTGCGATTTGGAGATGGAAAGAAGGCCGCAGTATCCTAACCACTGCAGGTCTTAACAGTAATAAACCCCCAAACCAGATGTGGTGGCTGCATTGGGTTTCTTTTTTAAGGCTTGTTTTCATCTGTTTTCACCTGGTGATCTGGCCAGTAGCACACCTCTTGTATTAGCATGCCTCCACTCTGGATGAAGGAACACAGGGGGCACATGTGGGTGGCAAAATTACCAGTCTGGGGGGGGGGGGGGGCGTGTTAGATGTAATAGCAGATTTAGATACACCAAACAAATTGAAGCCAAACTCCAGCTCTTATTTTATAACCAATTACAGCATTTTTTTTGTTCCATTTGGGATAAACATGGTTTTACATAAACAAATAAAAGCTGACCATTGTAAGCACCTCTGCTAGTGTTAAATTATTTGGCTCATCCCTGTAAACTGAAAGATCTTGAAGAGAGTTTGTTTTTTGGATAAACAACAAACTTACAGCCATGCAGCCATCACATCCAACAATTGGCAAGCTGCAATATAGTAATTGTTTGCTTTTGGGATTAATATTGCTTCAATGCCGACCTTCATTTTACCAAATCTGAAAAAGTCTTAAAATACAAGAGCAGAGCTACACAGAAGCCCACTATAGCTGTGTAGTAGGTAAAGCTAAAAAAATAACAACTGAATAGATATATAGCATACATGCTGCAATTTCTCTAGAGAAGCCTCAGCCGTTTGGAATTTTCTTTTCTATCCTTAGCCCTAGCTTCCACTTTTGCACTGTGTGGTCATTTTAACTTCATTTTTTTCTGCTGATCGTAGTGTGTGGCACTGCATAAAACATTGGTGCCTTATTAATAAAAAATATATTTTATGTAATGCAGAGTCCATTAGAAATATACATCCAGAAAAGCAGTAAAGTTTTTCAACTTTGTAAATATTTACTTTCTGACATTCCTCTTATAAAGTCGTTTGATATCGGCACTGTTCGCATTTTGCTAGACACAATCCCACTGCAATGAAAAATAAATGAGCTCCTACTTACTATGGGTAATTTGAAAGCCTTTACAGGAATAATAAAACAAAATAGTTCATGGATACTATTTACAAAATGTATTATTTCACTGCCTACCATTACCATAAACATTTTGTCAGAGTAGTGATGGAATACCAGCTTATTCCGTACTGGTTTCACACGGTATGCATGCCAAAGCTCTCTAATGTGACATATGTACGCAAAGAGATTTACAACAATGACAAAACAGTAAACAGCTTAGAGTTGTTCACTTCTATACTGAAACAAAAAGACGTTGCTTTTGGCTAGTGATGAGCTTAGGCATATTTGGACACGGAAATCTGAACCTGCCTGAGCTGTCCTGCCATTGGAAGTCCATAAGTGGAGAAGGCCTTCTCCACTTTTGTGTAAGTGGAGCTGCGGGTGGGGAATATCTCCGTCATTTTGGTTTGCTGTCTACAGTGACCGTTTCCTGGCAAAATAGCTCAGGTAGGTTCAGAGTTGGGTACGAACATGACTAAGGACTAATGTCCGAAACACGTAGGCTGTTTTACAGCTCTGTACACATATTTAATAAAGGAATACTAATTTGGATGTCATCCTGAGTGCTGACCATCTCTTTCCTTATTCTGGTAAGTTGGAGATGTCAGCAGCCTCAAGGTCTGAGCACCGGGCGGAGCCTTTATGTGGGAAGGTTGCAGCACCTATAGCAATAGTCATCAACCCTGTCCTCGGGCCCACTAACAGGCCAGGTTTGCAAGATAACTGAAATACATCACAGGTGATATAATTTGCTGCTCAGTGATTGCCGTTTCTAGTCTGCATCTCCCCAAGGTAATACATAAAACCTGGCCTGTTAGTGGTCCCTGATGACAGGGTTGATGATCACTGATCTATAGGCTGGATTCACACCTATGCATTTTTAGTGCTTTTTGCAGATTTGCACTACATCCCATATAACAGTGATTGCGAACCTTGGCACCCCAGATGTTTTGGAACTACATTTCCCATGATGCTCATGCACTCTGCAGTGTAGCTGAGCATCATGGGATATGTAGTTCCAAAACATCTGGGGTGCCAAGGTTCGCCATCACTGCCATATAACATGGTTTCCTATGGAACACATTCTGTAGTGCAAATCTGCAAAATGCAAATAGCACTAAAAATGCATAGGTGTGAATCCTTGTTTTCATTGCGTACGAACATGCCTGAACTCATCCCTACTAATGACAAGAGTATTAACTGATGCTGCATGAGAGATAACATGATTAGTTATAGAATCACCTGTGAAAGAACAGGTACAGGGGTTGGAACAAACCAGACTGTTGTTCATGAGGTTTAAACACTTTCTTCAGAAGGAAAATTAAAAGTTCAGCTGTAACTGCCTAAAATTTTTGAGCTGTCTTTAATTTATCACTTTCCTAAAATGTATTTCAAATTACATATCCATAGAGTGACAATCTACTGCGCATTTTCACTACACACATTTTAGGCCTGAAGATTACCTAAAATCCCTCAAACATTGTATTTTCTGAAGGCAGTGACCTTGTAGAATAAAATGGTATGAGGTGCAATTTTTACGTCACATGATAATTGTGCTACTGTTAATCAAATCTATAAACTCGCCTTTGTTATCTTATCAGTACATGGTTGTTTATAGGCAATAGGGATGAGCTCCGCGCTCGATATGAACGTATGTTCGACTCGAACATTGTCTGTTTGTACGTTTGACGAATTTCGAACAAAACAGGTCGTTCGCGCCAAATTTGAGTCACGCAAAACGGCCCATAATTCACTGCGGCATTGCGCGCTGATGATTGGCCAAACATGCGCTATGACCCTGCATGCTTGGTCAATCACAGCGCGCAAAAAACGGAGAGCCATAATTGGCCAAAGCCAGGGTGGCTTTGGCCAATTATGGCGCAGGGCTTTAGCACACGCTCCACACTAAATAAGGCCGCCTGCTGGGCGGCCTCGTGTAGTGTGTTGCGGTTGTTAATAAGAGCAGTCAGCGAGACAGAGAGATAGTCTTTTTATATAGCTAGATAGAGCAGGCTAGTCAGTTTAGCTTAATATACAGTGACATACAGTATATATACATCCCTAGGAGTTGTACATATATTTATACACTGTAAAGCTTAGATAGATCAGTTCTTCCTAATTTACTGGCAGGCAGGTGATTGTGTTATTTAACCACTTAAGACCCGGACCAAAATGCAGGTAAAGGACCTTGCCCCTTTTTGCGATTCGGCACTGCGTCGCTTTAACTGACAATTGCGCGGTCGTGCCAAACAAAATTGGCGTCCTTTTTTCCCCACAAATAGAGCTTTCTTTTGGTGGTATTTGATCACCTCTGCGGTTTTTATTTTTTGCGCTATAAACAAAAATAGAGCGACAATTTTTAAAAAAATGCAATATTTTTTACTTTTTGCTATAATAAAAATCCCCCAAAAATATATAAAAAAAAAAATTTTTTTTCCTCAGTTTAGGCCGATACGTATTCTTCTACCTATTTTTGGTAAAAAAAATCGCAATAAGCGTTTATCGGTTGGTTTTCGCAAAATTTATAGCGTTTACAAAATAAGGAATAGTTTTATTGCATTTTTATTAATTATTTTTTTTTACTACTAATAGCGGCGATCAGCGATTTTTTTCGTGACTGCGACAATATGGCGGACACTTCGGACAATTTTGACACATTTTTGGGACAATTGTCATTTTCACAGCAAAAAATGCATTTAAATTTGCATTGTTTACTGTGGAAATGACAGTTGCAGTTTGGGAGTTAACCACAGGTGGCGCTGTAGGGGATGTGTGCCTATGTGTTTTGTTTACAACTGTAGGGGGGTGTGGCTGTAGGTGTGATGTCATCGATCGCGTCCCCCTATTACAGGGATGACGCGATCGATGCTACGGCCACAGAGAAGCACGGGGAAGCCGTGTGTACACACGGCTCTCCCCGTTCTTCCGCTCCAGGGACGGATCGCCGCACTGCAGCGGCGATCGGGTCCGCGAATCCCGTGGTCCCAGTCCTGGAGCTTGCAGCGGCGATCGGGTCCGCGAATCCCGTGGTCCCAGTCCGCGCGCCCGCGACCCACGGCTGGGTACTAAAATCAACGTATATATACGTTGATGTGCCCAGCCGTGCCATTCTGCTAACGTAAATGTGCAGTAGGCGGTCCTTAAGTGGTTAAAGACGTTATCACAGGTATAGACACCCAGCAGGTACAATATTTAAAGGAATTTTTTTATTTTTTATTTAAGCATCAATAAAATCACTGCTCCTGGAGCAGTGATTTTAATGATGCTTAAATAAAAATAAAAAATAAAATGAAAAATTTCTTTAAATATCGTACCTGCTGGGTGTCTATAGTTTGCCTGTGAAATCGTCTTTGAGAACCCGGGTCTTGCCCGAGGGAACATGTATCAATTTATTTTTTCAGGAGTCCTGCTCCTGAAAAAACAACAGTTTTTTAAACTTTTTTCCATTGATACATGTTCCCCGGGGCAAGACACGGGTTCTCAAAGACGTTTTCCAGCAATAACTTGAATATTGGTCTTTAAAATGATCGTTTTTTTAATTTGAATTTCCGAGTCCCATAGACTTCAATGGGGTTCTAAATGTTCACACGAACGGTCGGTCTGTTCGATGGTTCTGGTGCGAACCGAATGCGGGGGTCTCAAACGGGCAGCCCTCCAGCTGATGCAAAACTACAAGTCCCATGAGGCATTGCAAGGCTGACAGTTACAAGCATAACTCCCTCAGGCAGAGGCATGATGGGACTTGTAGTTTTGCAACACCTGGAGGGCCACCAGTTTGAGACCCCTGGTTTAGAGGCTTTTTCTTGAACCCCAAAAAATGCGTTCAAAAGCTATGTTTAGAGGTAGTTGAAGCGTCAATTGTGGCTACTTGCGTTTAGCAGCATTTTGTTTACAGTCATTTTTCATTTTAACAAAAAAAAATATCTCAAATGCTTCTAGACGCAGACGCAGCTAAACGCGGCATGTAAATGTGGCTAAACTGCTGTTTTATAGACATTGGTTTCTATCTGTCAAGTTAAATCATTCAGGAGAGATTGAACAATGTGAACATACATGAAGCCTAAAGGGGCTATAAAGGTTTATTGAACGTGTATTGAAAAATGCAAAATGCCCCTGGAATATGCAAACTGCAACTTGCATAGGTGTGAATCGGGACTAAGGCAGGATTCACTCCTATGCAGTTCTGGAGCTTTTTGCATTTTGCAGATTTGCACTTGAGTCCATTTAACATGGTTTCCTGTGGAACACGTTGTGTAGTGCAAATCTTCACTATGCAAATAGCACTAAAAAAGCATAGATGAGAATCCAGCCTAAAAGAGAAAGCCACCCAAATAACTTCTACTAGAGAGCCAGCAGCTTGCAGAGTAAAGGTAAACTAACATGGTGGCTGGGAGTTTGCTTACATGCCGGTGCTGCCATAACATAATAGTTACATTGACAGCAGTAAAAGGTAGTAGTTGCAAAACTATAATTGGCCAAAAAAAAGTCTTGCAAAAAAGGTGAGGTAATACTCAATAGCCATTGCCGGCAGCACCAAATTCTGTTGTATCAATTATAGTGAGCAACCGCATAACATCCATTCCTGAAGACATACAACTTTTACTTTAAAGTTGTTGGGGTCCTAGAGGGGTTTGAACTAATGCAAATGCATAGTGGCCCCTTTAAATATAGCACATTATTTATTTACATATTTTAAAATAACAGAAAACCAAAAAAACAGTGTATGAGAATTCTGGAGGTAAAATTCATATTCAGTAAACAGGACTTGGATAAAGGTGATCAATCAGAGCCAGACACTGCTTTCCAAAAGTTGGTAATCCGTCTCATACACAGCATAGCACATTTCCACACTGTGCCACTCAATGTGAACTTCAAAATGCTGGAAATTTTTTGGCTTATATCCAATACATAGCATTCCAAGTATACTAAAGAGTCATACAGGATCTGTCAGATATCACATACTGTACAGAAAAACGAATGTAATCACCAGAAAATGTTGCATGTTTATGAGTGAGTACAATTCCTCAAAATCATTAAATGGCTAGATAGATGTTCATGAACCCAACTGTGAATGGTAATCTTCACTATAAAAGAGATACCTTTGTGGCACACCATGACTGTGATAATTGCCTGGTCTCATACGTGGCCACTATAAAAAGGGTATGTAAACCTTAAAGTGGTATTAAGCCCGCTATTTGATTTATTTATAGGTATGGGCCGAACACCCCCCCAGTTTGCTTCGCACCAGAACATACAAACAGGCAAAAAGTTGTAGCGAACATGCAGACCCTATTAAGCCGCGTACACACGATCGAATATATCTGCTGAAACTAGTCCGCAGACCAGTTTCAGCGGACAGATTCGATCGTGTGTACGGGCTAGCAGACAGGTTTCCAGCAGACAAAAGTTTTAAAGCATGCTTTAAAACTTGTCTGCTGGAAACCCATCTGTCAGACATGTCCGCTGGTTAGTACGCCTAACCAGCGGACCGAAATCTTCTGCATGCGTCGTATGAATTTGACGCATGCGTGGAAGTATTTTACTTCAACGTCACCGCCACGTCACCGCGCTGTCTGTCCGCGGGGATTTCGGTTTGATCGTGTGTACACAGATCAAACCAAATTATCCCAGGAGACATGTCCGATGAAAACGGACTGTCGGACGGTTTTCATCAGGATTTGTCTCCTCGTGTGTACGCGGCCTAAAAGTCAATGGGAGTCAAACATGAAAAGTCAAAAGTGCTAAGTTTAAAGGCCTATATGCAAGATATTGCCATAAAAAGTGTATGGAGACCTGGGTACTGCCCTAGTGAACATGTATCGATGTAAAAAAAAGTTTTTAAAACCACTGTTTTTTCAGGAGCAGTGATTTTAATAATGCTTAACCACTAGATGACCGGCCACCGCAGTTATACTCCAGCAGGTTGGCTCGTCTGGGAAAATCACTGTAGCAGTACGTCGGCCCCTTTAAGACCACTAGGGGGCGCACAGTGCGGCGACTGAGCCGATGCATGTGCCCCGCGGCCGCGATGTTTGCCGGGGCCCCGGGGTCGCTCCTGAGAGACACAGAATGGAGATCTTTCAATGTAAACAGACAGATCTCCGTTCTGTCAGGGGTGAGGAGACACATCTGTTGTTGTATGAACAGCGATATGTCTCCTCCTCCGGGCAGTCCTATCCCCCCACAGTTAGAATTACTCCCTAGGACACATCTTTAACCCAGAGGCAGCTCTAGGCTTTGTGAGATCTTAGGCATATCTGAGACATGAGGCCCCATTCACATTCATAATGGGAAAATAATTCAATCGATAAAAATGAACTGTATACATTGCATACGTTTTAAATTTTATGAACTATGAATTCACGTTTATAGAATTTTCTCTAACCAATTCTTTGGGCAAATTAGGCGGCTGCGAGGCCCCTGTGGGGGAGAGACCTAAGGCAACCGCCTAATTAGAGGGCCGCCTCTGATTTAACCATTTTATAACCCCCAAGTGCTAACCCCTTCCCTGCCAGTGACATTTATACAGCCATCAGTGGCTATTTTTAGCTCTGATCACTGTATAAATGTCAGTGGTGTCAAAAGTGTCCGCCACAATGTTGCAGTCCCAATAAAAAAATCATTACTAAAAACTGATAATAAAAATGCCAAAAATCTATCACCAATTTTGTAGAAGCTATAACTTTTGCACATACCAATCAATATACGCATTGCAATTTTTTGTACCAAAAATATGTAAAAGAATACGCATCGGCCTAAACCGAGGAAGACATTTTTTTTGGGGGGGGATATTTATTATATCCCCCCCCTCTGCTCATTCTGCCCCTTGTCATTCCATTTGTAAAGCCGTGTACACACGATTGGTTTGTCTAATGAAAACAGACCGATGGACTGTTTTTATTGGACAAACCGATCATGCGTGGGCCCCATCTTTTCCATTGGTGAAAAAAAATAGAAATGTTTTAAATTTTTCCTATGGATAAAAATCTGAGAAAAAAATCTGATCGTCTGTGTGGAACTCCATCGGACAAAAATCCATGCATGCTCAGAATCAAGTCGACGCATGCTCGGAAGCATTGAACTTCATTTTTTTTTTGGCTCGTCGTAGTGTTTTATGTCACTGCATTTTGGCACGACTGGATTTTTGACTGATGGTGTGTAGGCAAGACTGATGAAAGTCAGCTTCATCAGATTTCCATCAGATATCCGATCGTGTGTACAGGGGTTTAGTATTAATTTTATCTAACCAATATTACAGTATATTTATTATGTGTGACTTTGTTTTGGTGTACTTGAGGGAAAAAAATGATTCACTGAATCCAGAAGCTTACCAACATATGACTTATGAGGCACATTAGCAAAAAAATAAATACAAATAATTCATAGATGATTTATTCCTTTACCTTGGTTGTCTTCTGGATATGAATTACATATTGCATGTAATAAAAATGTTGTTTTGGGATGTAGGGACTTTTTAAGAGTGACAGGAGATATAATTGGGTTATACAGAATATTGTGCAATTATTTTAAAAGCTTCCCTTGTTTTGTTTTAGCTGTTTGGATACTTTAATATGCAGTAAACATGTTTTTAATTTCTTAGGATAAAGCAGTGATCCAGCTAGATTCTCATGTTTAATTTGTCCAATATTTCAATCCAGAATATAGTTTCTGCTACTAATTGTTCCTGTGTTTATTGTGAAAGCAACAGAACAAATTATAATTTTGTTTATCTAATGTTTACTTCTTTTATAAAAGTGTCCATGATGTGTCGTAACAGATTTTTGGATTTATTTATTTAACAGTGATAATAATGAAGATGGTAAACACTTTAGATATATACTGTATATGGCAGACTTAAGATAGCAATATGATAACAGTAGAATTTAATTAAAAAAATGTATCCTTGGAAATTTGATTTTCTAATAGTTATTGGGGTCAAAATTATGGTCATTTTTGACTGTAGTGACATGGTAAGTGACAAGGAAAGTTATGCAAAATGTTTCACAAACAAAGGAAATTCTAACTGTGAATGTGGTTTTCATTCAAGAAACATTGTACTCATTGTAAAGTGCATGTGTATCCTGAAATTGAATGAAGAATTTAAAACATTGGCATGAAAATCAAACTTAATTTTAGATTTGAAAACATAAAAAGGGGTCAGCGCTAAAGAAAAATAAATGTGCAGCTTGCAATAGGTAAATATACAGTATTAGATAAATATACAGACTCTTTTGCATTGGACTTTATTCACACTGATTTGTTTTTATTATAATTTTTGAATATTGTGGATGCTTTTTGAGGGATCCTCAACCAACAGAGGCATATATACTGACTCTTACTGTCCAAAGTGGACCACTAGATACAGCATTCACTTGCATTTGTTACAAATCCAATCACCTAGACCCAAGACACCTGAACTCCTCCACCCTCAAGTGCACTCCACCTCATAAGAACCCTGATGGATATAAAGTTCCAACAAAGCAAATACACATTTCATAGTGCAGTAGGTTTGATTAAAGTTTAATAAAAATCCAGCAAACACACTATGTGTAGGATAAAACAGCGATAATAACTGTGAAGGAATCCAACCATCAAGATAGCCACCCTCTGTGCATGGTTACGTCACATGATCCAGTTCCACTCAATGCGTTTCGTCAAAGAGACACCATCAGGGGTATGGCTTCACATGTACTCAGTGTTTTATATATGGGAAGTGCCAGAAAAATGTATTGATTACTCGCCGTGCGCTACAAAGACCTGTATATACTGTGGCGGTGGGATCCTGTGTGACCTTAAAGACAGTTGGTTTACGCCAGAGAAAGGTACGCTAATTGCACAGCTGTGTGTTGGGCTATTTAGTTCTGACCTGACTATGACTCAGGGCCCCACCCAACAGACAGGAAGTCTGTGCCCAGAGTCAGGTGGACTCCCATCCCACTGAAAGGAGTTAGACGCTGCATGGGTGCAGGCAGAGTATAAATGTCTGCAGGAGGCAGCTGTCATTGGTGATTGAGCAGCATGGCTCTGATCAGGAGTAAACTAGGAGAGAGCTTAACTCTAGGAAACTCTGTTTGTTCTGAGGAGCAGACCTAAGGCCTAGGCTAAAGGCCTGTAACAGCCAGATGGCAAGATTGAAAGCCAGGAGGCTAAAGTGTTGAGTATGCAAGATACAGTAATAGTGGAACCCCCTGTAAGGGCTACTGATGTATTTGTGAACTTTTTGGTGCTTTTAAATAAAAGTGGGCTACCAGGCCCTTAAAAACTCTGTTCTGGACTGGCGTACTCACTAAAAAAAACGCACCTACAGTACCACTGGAGTCTGATCACCCCAATCTTAGAATACATATGCACCAATATACATGCATTACATGCTTATAAAATGTAAGCAAAAGCACTGTAACATAATACAAATGTATTCAAAGTAATACAAATATTACAAAGGTAATAAGAAAGATACTAATAGAATTTTTGAATATGAAAGAGGAAATATTGAAGTGCATTATTTGGGGAATTGGTATATGATGGCATAATGGATTTTATAGCTCTGGGAAAGAAAATCAACTTAATTTTGTTTGTGTAAGTCTTGATTGCTCTGTACCTTTTTCTTGATAAAAGTGGGTTAAGCACACCGTACCTTAGGTTAGTTGGATCTTTGCTGATGTGATGTGCCTAGTCCTTTTTTTCAAACAGCCAGCATACACTGTGCCCAGGTTTGGTATTTAAGTACCTGTGCTGTTACTACATGGGACAAATTTTTTCTATCCTGTACCATGCAGCTGGCATACCAACGTGTCTCTTTATGGTGCAATAATAGAAATGCAGCATGAGATTGTACAACCCCCCAAGAATCCCCAATTCCACCCATACAATCACAATCTGATTATTCATGGTAATACAGAGAGCCAGGAAACTGAAAAGTGGTCAATTTTGGCAGCAGCCAAACCTAAACGTAATTTTATCAGATGTTTACTATTAAACACAATGGCCAATACCACTGTTAAACCTTTAATCAAACCACTTGTCTTTCAGGATGTGAGCATAAAGTAACTGTACCAGCCACCAGGTACCATGATAACACTGTCCACCCACACTTGGTGGTGACAAGCCAGGTTAAAACCTCACACTCCCACCGCTGTAGCCAACTCAAGCATGGACTGGAGACGGCATTAAAAAAATATCACAACCAATGTTGGACAAATGAACAAAATCTTTGTAAATTACCCCAGGAATAAACCCTCCATGCTCAAAATGATAATAAGATACCCCCCTCCCCCCAATGGTTGACATGAATTTATACATTAATCTATTAACCCTTTTTCTTGCCCATATACTGAAGCCTGTACAGCCCTCGTTATATCACCTAAAAAAAAAAAACAGCCTCTGCTGTGCCTTATTCACAGGATAATTGAGGGGCCATGACAATAATTCTGTTATGTAAATGGCTAGTGGGATGGGGTAAGTGGCGCTGCCCATCACTTGGGGTAGTGCAAGTGATTAATCGTACTAAATCTATGATATTATTAGTTAATCCAAACTTAATTATTTAATCCTTAGGGCACATAGTGTTATCATACGTTTCGTGATAAAGTGAATAAGTGCTGTGCAACAAAAATGTGCAAAAGTTTTCCAAGAGTGGTTGAGGCTTAGACGCCCCCTAGGAAAGACCCTCCAAGTAGGTGACTCCCTGGTGTCCGTCCAACCAACCAAAGTGAGATTGAGAATTGTTAATGTAATAAAATAAATAATAAAATAAAATTATAAAGAGAGGTACTGTAAAAAGAAAATAGAAGCCCCCTAAAAAGAGGGTTTGGCTAGTGACTATAATGTTAAAGAGGCTGGTGTGCAGCCTCACCGGCCTCTAATAACCTGATTTAAATGTGACTTATTGGTGCTGGAGCCCTTAGGGCTAAACACAACAATGTGAACACAAATGCGAAAAATCAAAGTGACATAATTATAGACCGCCACTAGGGGCAGTCAACTGTTCATATATCCTCAGTAATGAGATACAGGAAAAAACTGTATCCCATACAGCGTAAGTAAGGCTGTGTAACCCAAATGCATATTGTTTTGTAATAAAATATCTTCTATGTGAATTCAATGTGGTTTAGTCCTTCTCTGGTACCGTTAAAGTCTGTAAGCTTTGGCTTATTGTTTTTTACTCTATCTGTTTTGGATGTACTCATACATAAGCCCCATCTCTATAATATATTCTGTTGTATTGTAATGTATTCTTTCATGTCCACGCATGCATGGTCTTGGTCACATGACTTCTTTTGGATAAATACCATTATAATGACACAAAAAACCCTTGTTCTGTTATTGTACAAGAAAAAACATTATGTTAGTCCCTTTGGATATTTTCACATGAACTGTCGTGATTGGCTCCCGAAAGCTGTGTACTAATGATTAGATTATCAGACGAATGCTCCAAAAGCTGTATTTTTCGGCGATTTTCTCATCGTGTGTACTAGGCAATGGCATTGTTTTTAGTTCTCTCCATCAAAAATGAAGACAGTTAATCACCCCTGCAGGAATAATAAAAAGCTGACACAGGGTTCTGCCTGTTCCCAACTCTAAGGTTTGGCTTTAGATACATTAAGTTTTCATAATTACTTGAGACTTTTGTGACATATGTGAATTATGAGGTACATTTAAAACCTACTTTATTAAAATGTGTACAGAATGTCTTGCATTTTTAATTATATCTTATGTGCTAGTTAGGGTTAAAAAATAAAAATTATCAATTTTTTTCATTTGGCAAATATTCCATATAAATATTTGTATTATTACTTTCTACAACCAGCAAAACTGAGCTAATATTATAAAATCAAATCAAATCATTGTTTTGAGGCATATTTTGCTACATGATGTGCTCCTGGTTGTTGCTCTCCTTTAGGAGATACATGTAAGTGACCCGTTTTTCTATCTGAGGAGATAGGGCACAATTGATACATACTGTGTTTCATGTGTATATTTTGTATATTATATAATTTAGTTATTGTGAATTATGTTTCATAGATAGGTCTAGTTTCTTTGTGGTCAAAGAATTGAGGTCCTGAGGAACATGTTTGTGAAACGCGTCGACATTCTGGCCATCTTTACAAGGTACAATATGTGGAGTATATATGTATTAGCCTATCTGTCACATGATTTTTTTTAAGAGCATTATACTCTTTTATATGTAATTGTTTTGTAATAAAATATATTTTATGTGAATTCAATGTGGCTTAGTCTTTCTGGTACCGTTAAAGTCTGTAAGCTTTGGCTTTTTGTTTTTTACTCAATACAATAGAATACATTACACCACTTCCAAATTTTTGTAACTTTAGTAACCTATTGGTTTTCAATATGAGACTAGCATCCAAAAAAATACAGACGATCGTTTGCCTTATCATGTGTACCAGGCTTAACTGATAACAGTGAGCACAGGAAGTTTTCAGCTTGCGTGTTTTCTGACAGGATTATCTGGTATTATTGTGCACTTAGTAAACAGATTTAAAAACACTTTTAATAGTATATTTAGACAGACCAAAGAGGAGTAAAAATAAGTACATTGTTTGGTTTTGCAAAAACGTTATTGTGGCTTAGCTATAACCAATATACACTACTATTTAACACACAGCAGACTTGCTTTACAGTATTTCTAAAGGAGGAAACCACCAGCTGTCATTTGGGTTCTTCCTTTTGCCTTCAGTTGCAGCTCAGAGCACCACAAGACATAAATGCCAATTCAGTTTCCGTATAGACATGGGCATATCTATACAAATTCTGCACAGACATATACAGTACAGTACACAAAGTAAAGTCGCTGCAAATGTTAATGTTACAGAGTCTTCTTTTTAGGAAATGGTTGATGTCATAGTGTGCAGATGACTATTAAAAGCTAACATCGTCACACATTCAGTAGTGATCATCGATACAATAAATAAAAAGCATTTTTATTTCTGGTTTAGGGTAATATTGAGAAACCGTTATTGTAAAAATAGAGCGTCTTCCACTGACTAATTTTTTATTTTATTTTTTTAAGTAATACTTATTTTTTGCATTTCATAATGATCACCTTTCTTGAATCTTTTTTGAATTACTAAACAAGAGCAAGTATTCAAGTCAGGCCTTCTGCACTTCACTATTGCTGCTAACTTATTCCATGTCATGGACAGGAAGCATTGAAGCAACAGGCAACCAGGCAACTAGTATTTTTTATAGGGGGCTCAGTATTAGCATTCCCTATTTTACGATTAGTGCAAGTCTCCTTTAAAGTGGTTGTAAAGGTAAAAGTTTTTTTATTTTTTACCTTAATGCATTCTCTGCATTAAGGTAAAAAAAGCATTTTAAGTGCAGCTCCCCAACTACTCACCTGAGCCTGATCTTGGTCTGGCGCTGTGCACTCTGCCCAGCTCTGGAGCGAGACCGTATGAGTGCTCCCAAGGGAAGCGATTTCCTTTGCACAGAGCAGGTGACTATAACATGTTTGTTATTTTAATAATAAAAAAAGTAACCTTTGATATCACTTTAATAACAAAATATAATTTAGCATCTTACCTTTAACTAGGATCTTTTCCTTGTGCGAGCTCTGTTTATTGTGCTCTAGGTTTGTAATTTGTTTCCCAAATATTAAGTTAAATGTTGTTACGGTTGGCCTCTCTGGCGCAAGGTTACTGGCGTCCTTTGGCGGGCAGTCCTTTTGCAAATAAATCTCACAAACTGGATGAGAATCCTGCTTGAGTGTCTGTGACAAACCAAAGGCTGAAGAAATAAAAGTTTATGGTTAGTCTTAGTGAGGCTGTAAAAGAAACAGGGTTTTTATATGTGGAGGGATATGAATCTGCCCTTATTATCACACTGGAGGAACACAGTATTTAGCATATCTTCTGTGTAAATACTGTAGAGTGAATGGGTTGTTTTTTTTTCCCACTGAAATCAGATGATGTGGATACATGTACCAGCCATGTGCTACAGGCATGGACCGTGTCAACAGTACACTGTAGGTTCCTGGGTTTACTACACAGAGGTGGTTGTATCTGCGAATTTGTGATGTTCATGAATGCTTAGAACATTCTCATAGTAAATTACTAAATTGGTTTAAAAGGTCATTCCACAAAAAAAGTTGTATTTCAGGTGCCCAACACCCAAAAAGGGGGCGGATGCCTGAATAGGGGGAGGCAACAGCGGCCATGGATGGATTCATGCAATGCATGAATCTATTCATAGTACACAGAGGGAATGGCTGGAGAGAGGGGGCAACGCACCGCCACTGGCCTCTTGGCTGCTCCTCTGATTAATGCTCTCCTTGGCCGGCCTGTCATTTTAGATGGACAGCCATGTCTTGGTAGGTTTGCAGTTGTGCCATATTTTTGGATGATGGATGGAACAGTGCTCTGTGAGGCTTGGGATATATATTTTTTTATAATCTAAATCTGCTTTAAACTTGTCCACAACTTTATCTATGACCTGTCTAGTGTGTTTCTTGGCTTTCATAATGCTGTTTGTTCACTAAGGTTCTCCAACAAACCTCTGGGTGCTTCACAGAACAGCTGTATTTATACTGAGATTAAATTACACAAGGGTAGACATTATTTACTAATTATGTGACTTCTGAAGGCAATTAGTTCCACTAGATTTTAGTTAGGGGTATCAGAGTAAAAGGGGGCTAAATACAAATGCATGCCACTCTTTTCAGATATTTATTTGTAAAAAAAATTGAAAACCATTTATCCTTTTCCTTCCACTTCACAATTATGTGTTGATCTACAACTAATAAAGAGAAGGAGATAAAACAGTTTAGCGCAGTGGTTCTCAACCTGGGGGTCGAATGACCATTTGCCAGGGGTCACCGAATCCTGGGCTGTTCCTGAAGCCCTCATCGCTTTCCCAACCTTTTAGCGGCTGCCCAGTAGGGCTGTGCCTGGTGCCCGTGGTCAGCTGACTGGTGAGGAATGAGAAGTGGGTGGGTCTGGAGGAGACTCTATGTCCTGATTTGGGCATAGGTGTCACTGCTGCGGGACACCACAGAGCTGGAGACAAAGTGAATCTGGAGACACAGTGAGTAACACTACCTATGATTAGAGTTGCCATTAAAAGTACCCACTCCAGTTCTCAGATCAGCATATGACCTTGATCAAGAGCACCTAAGTTGGCTAATCAGAACTCCCCCCAGCGTTGCCACTCATCCCACCCTCCAATAAGGAGTAAGAGAAGGAAAAAAATAGAGAATACATGGAAGGGAGAGGAAAAGGGGGTCCCCACAACTTGGGAAATTTTATCAAGGGGTCACGGCGCTAGAAAGGTTGAGAACCACCGATTTAGTGTAACTAGACTGCAGACTGCATTAACCTACAGGCAAACCATGTTTTCATACAGTAATGCCACGTACACACGATCATTTTTTGTGATGAAAAAAAACGACGTTTCAAGTGATGAAACAAAACGACGTTTTTCAAACTTCATTTTCCAAAAGGACGTTGCATACACACCATCGTTTTTCCAAAATGCTCTAGCAAAGCGTGGTGACGGAAGACACGTTCGACGGCACTCTGTTCCATTGAAGCTCCGTCTCATAACTTGCCTCTGAGCATGCGCTGCTTTAAAAACGTCGTTTTCAACATCGTTTTGCCCACACACCATCACTTTTTATGACACAAAAAACTACGTTTTGAAAAACGACACAAAAAATTAAAGCATGTTGGAATTTTTTTTTGGTCGTTTTTTTGAACACATAAAACAACGTTTTGCCCACACACGGTGATTTTAAATGACGTTTTTGAAAAAGTCGTTTTTTTTCATCACAAAAAATGATCGTGTGTACGTGGCATTAGAAGCAAATGGAACAGAATAACTGAAAGTGGAGGCTCTATAATGGAGAATGACTAGCATTTAGGTAAAAACGTGTCAGTAGCAAATTCTTCTTTAGTGCCCTTGGATCCTCATAGTCTGTAAAGTGTGAATGAAAAAGGAATCGTATTGGAGTAAGAATCCTACCTTATCACCATCCCTACAGGGTTTGAGGATGTGGTCAATACTAAACAGTTTGTTGCCATTCATCTGTGGTGTCACTGCTTGCTGGTTGGACAAGCAGGATGTCACTTTGCTGCTGCTTAGGTAAAATGTCAGTTGCACCTTAGAGATTCTGTCACTCGTGAGGGGTCACCAAAGACAGAATCACCAATGTTCTATTGCTGTTTCTTGCAACTGGTGTTATTTACCAAGAACCACCAATCTGATATAAGCTTTCAAGTCAGACTGGTGGATGAGGGTAAGAATTGTGTAGCAATAGTGTGTGTGTGTGTATCTGTGTATATGTATGTATATATATATATATTAGTGAAGTTTGGGGTTGTATGGCTCAAGTGAAGTGCCTGCTAGCGAGTACAGTCAATGTCAGAAATTATCATTTAAAATGTTACTAAACCCGCAACAGTAAAATCAGTCTGCATGCAGTAATGCATGCTCGTTATACTCACTGTTGAAGCTACAAGGTTAATTCTCTCCATTGTGTAAAAAGTCTGTTTGATCCTGTCTTCTTTTGATCCTTACCTTCTTCCACAGTCCCCAATCTATCTGCTGATGGAGAGGCTAGGGGGACCATCTGCACATGCTCAATTTGGTGTGTATTTCTAGAGAGGTTTCTTTTTTTCTTGGGAGAGTGCATGTGATCAGCACTGTCCAGACAGAGTGTCAGGGGTCATGCATCCTTATAGGACAGTCAAAGCAGAATGAAAACTCCTCCTACAAGCTTTAACAAGACAATGATAGAATTCATAAGACTGCTCTAACTGCTTACTAAAATAATTGCATTTCCATGTTCTGTGTACTGTGGGAGACCAGATATAGTGAATGCAGGGTCCTAGGTTTAGTAACACTTTAATGGGTTGTTGGCGCACTTTTATTAAAGAAAGTTCAAACAAAGTTTCAGAAAACAAAATCAAAGGGTTTCCCTCGCAGGGGGTTTTCACTATCAACACAAAGCAACGGCGGACTAAGCATGGGGCGGAGGGGGCAGGCCGCACCAGGTGCCACACACTGGGGGGGTGTCAGGCCAACGCCCCCCCTCCGTGACTGAGGCATGTCGCGGTGACAGCATGATTGATGGCACGACATGGCAGACTAGGTAAAACAGCCTGGGCTATTCGGGGGGGGGTGGGGGGTTTGCGAGCCGTACTGAGTTATACCCGCCGCCCGGGACCCACCGCACTGATCCCCTTCCTTCTCCGTGGCAGCTGTGACTGTCTCTGTCTGACAGTCACACAACCGAGTGTGAAGCTGCGGCCGCCTCCCCCCTCCTCCTCTGTACACGTGCTCTGCTCTGTGCGGTGCGCTGAGCCTGAAGGCAAGGGGGTGTCATGTCACAGTCACTCTGCAGTCTGCACTATTGTAAGGGGGGGGGGGTTCTGTATTTGAGGGGTGTACTGTATATGAGGGGGTTTTCTATATGGGGTGAGTCTGTATTGTGGGGGGGTGTTAGTATGGGGGGGGTTCTGTATTGTGGATTCACGTAGAAAGGCGTATCTTCTTTACACTACGCACTAAGCACTTGCTCTGTAAGTTGCGGCGGCATAGCGTAAATTGGCCGGCGTAAGCCCACGTAATTCAAAGTAGGAAGGAGGTGAGCGTCATCTATTTAAATTAAGCGTGACCCCAGGCTAATGAATGGCCGGTCGAACTGGACATGCGTGCGCATGCTCAGAATCATGTCGCATATACTCCCTAAGAGACGTCTGCGCAATGCCTACAACGTGAACGTCACTTACGCACAGCCCTATTCACGTAGTACTACGTAAACGGCGTACTTGACATAAGATTCGACAGCGTCGTTCCCTGGCCCATACATTTGCATTAGCTGCACCTGCTATAGCAGGGGTAACTTTACGCCAGACGTAAGCCTTATGCAAATCACGTATATATGAAGCGGCCGGGCGCATCTATGTTCGTAAATCGACGTATCTTACTTATTTGCATATTTATAATGGGAACGCCGAATGCGCCCAGCGTAACTATGTGCCCATGATACGCCGGCGTAGGCAAGTTATGTCGGATGGCTGAAGCCATGTTTTTGGACGTATCTCGCTTTGTGAATCGGCGCAAAGATGCGACGGCGCACATTTGAAATTACGGCGGGGTATCTGGAGATACGCCGACGTAAAACCTTTCTGAATCTCGCTATTCGTGTTTACATAATTTGCAGCGGTCTCCTGGCAGCGATGTCCTCTGTCTGCTGTGGGTGGAGCCCAGAACTATGTTTAAGTCTCTACAAAAAGGCTTGCACACACCTGTTCAATCAGTGTGCTAGCTGTTCACAAACGCTGCACCCAGGACTTGAGATTTCATCCCACCCGGATCGCTAAATCTTCAGTCTCCAGGTCCCAAAACTGATTTTTCTATATCATGAGTAAACTGAAAAGCCAGTTTCCTCATAATTAAACAAAGCCCCTTGAGCCCCTCAACCTGCCTGGTTGAGAATCCGGGGTCATGTGTGTGAGGATACGGGTGGTGAAATTTGATTGGACAAATGAATATAATCATAAATAAAATGTAAATTGTTTTATATTTTGTTGAGAATCCTTTACTGACAATGACTGCCTGAATTTTGGAACCCATGGACATTACCGAAGACTGGGTTCCTCCTTTCTGGTGCTTTGCCCGGCTCTAACTGCAGTGGTCTTCAGTTGTTCTTTGTTTGTGGGTCTTTCTGCCTTTGGTTTTACCTTCAGCAAGTGAAATGCTCAGTTGGGTTGAGATCAGGTGATTGCCTCGGCCATTGCAAAATATTCCACTTCTTTTCCTTCAAAAGCTCCTGGGTTGCAGTGTGTTTTGAATCATTGTCCATCTGTAATGTTAAGTGTCATCCAATCAACTTTGCTGCATTTGGCTGAATCTGGGTTGACAGCATATATCTCTAAACATTGTAGAATTCATCCAGTCGCTTCTGTCTTCTGTCACATCATCAATATACACCAATGACCCAGTGCCACTGGAAGCCATGCATGCCCATCACGCTTCCTCCACCATGTTTTACAGATGACGTTGTGTGCTTTGTATTATGAGCTGTTCCAAGCCTTCTCCACACTTTTTTTCTTTAATTTTATTTTCACCCAACCAAAGAATGCTTTTCCAGAACTGGTCTGGCTTTTTTAGATGTTTTTGGCAACGTCTAATCTGGCTTTTTTTATTCTTCAGGGTTATTAATGGTTTGCACCTTGTGGTGAACCGTCTGTATTTTCTCTTGTGAAGTCTTCTCTTGATTGTAGACTTTGAAAATCATATGCCCACCTCCTGGAGAGTGTTCTTCACTTGTCTGGGTGTTGTGAATGGGTTTTTCTTTACCATAGAGAGGATCTTGCGATCATCCACCACTGTTCTCGTCCGTGGATGTCCAGGCCTTTTTATGTTGCTGAGCTCAACAGTGCATTCTTCTTCCTCAGAATATACCAAGTTGTTGATTTGTCCACTCCTAATATTGCTGCTATCACACCTGACCATTTTGATCCAATTTTGCAATTTCTTTTGGTCCCTTGAAAAAGGGGGATAGCTATTCTTAAAAGCTGTAATTCCTAAACCCTTTCTCCGATTTGGATGTACATGCAAAGTGCGCACTTTCAGCCCATATCTATTATCTATTGATAGCTTGAATATGTTTTGGTAAATACCTGAATTTTTTTTTAATTGTGCCTGTGTCCAAATATATATGCATTTAACTATATATATATATATATATATACATACACAAGGCTAAAATTGACTTCTTGTATACACCTCCATGTGAAAAGTTTAGCATGACCATAAATACTGTACCACGATGCTTACCTTTCAGTGTATATAATTTGGTTTGCCTGTGTTCCTATTTGCTGCTGTTGGACTAGCCAATTTGTCTCTCAGATTTATCCCTCTAATTTTAATTCTGTTTCTGTTTTATTGTCTTTTTCAGTCCTCTGAGATTTGTGATCAGTAGGAAAGATAAGTTTGTCACCCCCAATGTGAATAATTCTTGTGCTGGTGACTGTTGTTATGCTAACTTGTATAGGGTCTATGCAGATGGATTGTCACTTGTTTAGATTAAACATTTTACCAGTGCAGGACACATACAGTATAATCGATCTTGCAGATGCTGTGATTGGCTATCAAGGAGATGGCACTGCAAAAAGCCATACCGACACACCTGACAATTCTCCCTTAGTTTCAGGGTTTTCGAGTTTTGACCCTGTGATTGTCATCTGAATGGTAGATGAACTCCAGGCAAACAGCTAAATATTCATCTAAAATACATGTGGGAACATTTTTACCTGTCAGAATTTGATTTGCCCACCCAGTCCTGAGATTTACACAGCTCTGCCACACATCACAGTTTTAACAAACTACAACAAAATTGGTACATATACAGCATGCTGTAAATGATAAATCACCACTTTTTATATATATTTTTTTGTTTGTATACATTTTGCATGTGTTTGTAAGTAAAGTTCTTTATTAATGGGCTGCCAATGTACTGACGTGGACCGAAAGCATTCCATTTTCCTACTGCAGTGCACCCCAAAGAACATTATGAACTTTGTTGTGCGTTGCCCAGTAATGTACAGTGTGTTGGAATGCCTTTTAATATAAAAGTATTCTAAATTAACCCATAGATTTGTTTGTTTATGTGCTTATATGTATATTTATGTATATATGTGTGTATATATTTTGAGAGGGTAATATAGAAAATCTCAGAGATCAAAATTATCAGCAAATGTTTCACTTTTTTATACATATTATTTTATGCTGAGTTCTCTGAAGATGTCACTTCTGACAAAATCTAGTGCAGCTCTGCATAGAAATCAATCAGTTTCCATTTTTTTTGTCAAAGCTTTATTGAACAAGCTAAAGTTAGAAGCAGCAATACAAATCTGAAAGAGGTTCAAATACATCAATCTTCTGTGAATGAAAACACTTGTATAGGAAGCGTTTGAATCCTAGGCTACATTCTAGATTGAGTTGAGTAAATACACTCACCGGCCGCTTAATTAGGTACACCTATTCAATTGCTTGGTAACACAAATTGCTAATCAGCCAATCACAACTCAATGCATTTAGTCATTTAGATGTGGTGAAGATGACTTGCTGAAGTTCAAACTAAGCAGAATGGCAAACAAAGATGATGTAAGTGACTTTCAACGTGACATGGTTGTTGGTGCCAGATGGGCTGGTCTGAGTATGCTGAGTATTGCTGATCTACTGGGATTTTCACGCACAACCATCTCTCGGATTTACAGAGAAAGGTCAGAAAAAGAGAAAATATCCAGTGAGCAGAGTGTGGATGAAAATGCCGACTGCAAAAGTCTGATGGAGCCTACACACGGAATTTCCTACCAAAAGCCCACATCAAACTTTTCTTGTCAGAAATTCCGACCGTGTGTACGGGGCATTATAGAGTGCCTTTGGGATGTGGTGGAACAAATCTGCAGCAACTGCCTGATGCTATCATGTCAATATGGACCAAAATATCTGAGTAATGCTTCCAACACCTTGTAGAATTTATGCCACAAAGAATTAAGACCGTTCTGAAGGCAAAAGGGGGTCCAATCCGCAATTAGCAAGGTGTGCCTAATAATGTGACTGGTTTGTGCATAGATCTGTTGCCACAGAGCTAACTTGCAGCCTAAAATTCATGGAAAATCAGTTTCTGTGTAAAGAGTCTCGTATAGGTATCTTATTTTGTGGAATGCATGTAGTAAGCAAGCATGGAATATTTTACAGTGTGCTAAGAAAGTTTTTTTTTTTAACCTATGAAATATGGAGTTGTGCATAACCATCAGATGTGATCAGAGATTAAAAGAGAAATCTTAGCTTGCTGAACTACTAGGGTGCATCCTGGGAGCAGCTGTCAATCTTGTGTGTGTTCATTCTGTGGCAGGTACAAGAGGAGCAGGTGCAAGTGCAGCACTTCGCATTATTCTATTACTCACAGTCAGAAGAACCTTCTTGCTTGTCAATAAAATATATAGCCTTTAGCTTACAGCTTTTTTTCCCTTTAATATGTTACTGTATGGGGAAAGCATCATTCTTTACACAAGCAGGCTTATTCAAAATAAAAGGCACAGTGCAGTAACCCATTGCTAACCCTTGTTTCTCCGGTAGAAGTAAGCAGGCTAATTCTACCCACTGCCACTGTGCTAATAAAACAAAGGCTATTTGATTTAACGTAAAGCAAACCTGTACCTAGTTGTAGAGAAAATTAAATGTACAGCGCATCTACAAAGTATTTACCACACTTCACTTTTTCCACATTTTGTTATGTTACAGTCTTATTTCAAAATGGATTAAATTCATTATTTTCCTCACAATTCTACAAACAATACCCCATAATGACAACGTAAAATAAGTTTGGTTGAAATCTTTGCAAATTTATCCGAAATAAAAAAGGAAACAAATCCCATGTATTTGAGTATTTACAGCCTTTTACTTTGGTGAAGCAACTTTGGCACCAAATACAGCCTCAAGTCTTTTGTGAGTATGATGCTACAAGCTTGGCACATCTATTTTTGGTGAGTTTCTACCATTATTTTCTGCAGGAACTCTCAAGCGTCATCAGGATGGATGGGGAACATCGGTGCACAGACATTTTTAGATCTCTCCAGAGATATTCAATTTGGTTCAAGTCTGGGCTCTGGCTGGGCCACTCAAGGACATTCACAGAATTGTCCCGTAACCCCTCCTTTGTTATCTTGGCTGTGTGCTTAGGGTCGTTGTCCTGTTGGAAGATCCAGGAACAGCCCAGCTGGGTGGCCACAGGCTCCAGGGACAGCCCTGCTGGGTGGCTGCAAATTGGCTGAGAGAGCTGTGCGGGCTTCAGGAACAGCCCAGGCTTCAGTGACCCCTGGCAAATTGTCATTCGATCCCCGAGGGGGTCCTGAACCCCAGGCTGAGAACCACTGCTCTAGAGCAACTGCACTTTTGCGCACAGTCTATTTGCCTAAGTTGCCAGGAGTTAAAGTAGAGCTCCACCTAAGGGGAAGCTCCACTTGTCTGCCTCCCTCCCCCTTTGCTGCCCTATTTGGCATCTTCTGGCTCAGTTTGCCACGGCAAAGTGAGCTGGAAGTTTCGGCCCCGCCCTCCTCCCCCCGCAGCATATCCATTCACAGAGCGTAGTGCGATTCACGCATGCAGTAGCAAACTGGCTGTAGAACTGCAAGGCTTCACTCCCAGCTTCCCTTAGCCAAGATGGAGGTGCCTGCGCCTGAGAGCCAATTCAAGAATTGACTCGAGTGATGACACCGCTGGATGCCTGGACAGGTAAGTGCCCTAATAGTAAAAGTCAGGAGCTATAGTATTTGTAGCTGCTGACTTTTAGTTTTTGTAATGTGTGTGGGGGGAAACTCCTTGTTAAGTCCAGCAAGGTGCCTGCAACCTTGTGAACATATCTCTTTTATTTACATCTATCAATTTAAACATTTTCAGTAAAATCCTTGTCTTAATTAAGTTTCATTTTTCTTTCCAAAACCAAAATGCACTTTTTACATCCATGTATATGTGTGTTTACATGATGACGGATCTGGCTGCAGTGCATATTTACGCACCTATGTGCAATTCCCAATTAAAAACAATACACCTGCATTTTTTTTAACTTCTGTATGCATGAGGCAATACTCATCAAACTCTGAAACATCCAATATGAAAAATCTAGACAGTGAGTTAGAAAGTTACAATAATGGCTTACAATGAGTACCGTACTTTCTGAAAATGCAGTATACTGTATAGTTAGCCTGTAATCAGTAGGCCGGAAGATGCACTATAATACAGCCTTTGCTTGCTTTAAGCACTGGAAATGTATTGCTTACAATCAGTCGTGCTGTAAAGAATAGGTTTAGATTATTTAAAGATTATTAAAAATAATATTTATCCATGCTAAAATGCATATGATGTGGAACGCACCTGTTCTCTTTATGAATGTTTAATTACTCATGCAGGACTACAGGGATAACATTCATTGGCAGGTTTTGCTACAAATGTTCCAGAACATAAAAATTACCATTATTACTGGATTTGAAATCTGCATGTAATGAGCCTTATCTCATATGTTCTATTGAAGCTAAATATCTGTATACTACTGGGAAAGGAGAGAAGAGCTAATGATAAAAATGTATGGTCCATAGTAACCAACCCAACCACCCATTTCATGTTTTTGAACGTAAAGTTACACATCTAGGCCATAGTATTAACATTCCCCATATACAGTATGAAAGGGAATCCCTGGCTGTATAAAAAGTAACAACAAATAAATCTACTATAAATAGGACAGTACAAATACCCCCCAAATGACCCCCTTTTGGAAAGTAGACAGCCCAAAGTACTTAGTAAGAGGCATGGCAAGTTTTTTTATTTATTTATTTACAAACTGTAACCAGTGCAGTACAGCATTGTCATATTACTGGTGTGGCAGTGATCAGGGACATTGACTGGTGACGGTATGTAAAAAATCAGTAATCAGCATTGTCTTTGCTTTGCACATTACAATTACCTATACCAATGAATGTGATTGGCCTGTCTGTACCATGTGTCCTCTGTAACCAATCACAGCTAGCAACACAATTGAATACAATGGATGGCATAAAAGGAAGCCATCCATTGTTTATAACTGTCATGTGATCTACTGTGATTGGACTGCTACACGGCCCTGTTTTCTGGGAAGATGTCATATGACATCCACCCAGAACCCCTGCCTGGCTGTCATTTTACTATAGGCTGGGCGGGAAGGTGTTAACAGTAGAGTGTTTATGCATTTTAGCGCACTTGTAAAATGCAGATCGACGCAAAAAAAAAAAAATCTATGTGTCCTATTTACGCTACAATGCTGCGTTGACCATGCAACGTGTGTAAAACACACATCAACACAGCGCAACGCAAGTAAAGAAAATGGCGTTGTCATTAATTTTGTCCCTGACTCACAAACAGGAACAGGATGTGATGTCACAGGAAACATATAAAATGCATAACATTTTATTCTGCATGAAAATACATGTCAAAATGTGCATCAATACAGGTCAATGTACATCCATTTTACTTGCTATTTACTGCAAGTCAGTTAGTTAGAGGTCTGTGCAGAGCTTGTCAGTCTAGAATTTTAGCCAGCCACATTTTAAAGCTGGGGTTCACCCTAAAAAAAATTCTAACATTACATTGAGCCGAGTTGTGATAATGAAATTATGCTGACCTTTTTATTTTTCTTGCCGTACATAGCGTTTTATCTATATTTTCACCGCGGCTTTCGGGTAGGTAATTGTGCGGGACTGGGCATTCCTATTCACATGCTAATTGATTGACATGCTTCCCACCGGTGCATACGGCGCGTCACGACTTGCCGAAAGCAGCCTGTAACGGCAAGACCCGTGACAACCAGAGACTTTGGAAGGATGAGAGATACTCCTGTGCGGCCCTAAGAACTCTTGGGTCTAAGTTCACCCTGTGCCCCTTTTGGGCATGGGGTGGCTAGTGAATCATAATCCATGTATTACATGAGATGGGACATTAATAATAATTCATGGTTGCAGAATATACTGGAATATTACAAGTGGTTTATGTTGACCTGACCAGGTCAACCAGACAGTGAGCTGGCTCCTGAAAGACATTTCATTGTGTGATAACACGGTTTAAAGCCTATTGATGCCCAGGTGTGAATACGTTTCTGTCGGAGACAGACGTCTGTCTAAAGATGTGGATTGAAGGGCAACTCCTTGTGTGATGGTATTTTGTTTGAATTCTATTGATAAAGGAATGTGATGTGTCAAGCTCTAGTAATTAGCCCCAGTGTATGATTAGGGGGGTGGAGATTGCATTGTCCCTTTGATTACTGTCACATGCTTGTTACTGCATAAAAAGCATTCATACATTTTGGAACAAGTACAGAGCGGAGTCTCGTCTTGATTCTGGGGAATGGATCGTGTATGCAGGATTGTCGGAGTGTGTCGGATAAGCTTGTCGTGGGTGAATGGAGTTACAAAGCCGAACGTCGAGTCGGCTCTATACGGAATCCCTGCATCCAATTCGCAATAGCAGGAGAATGTAAATGGCTCTCGATGGAGCCGGGTCACATATATACGATGCGAATCCGGTGCAAATTTACACAGGTGCCCTTTTAGGTCCAAATTTAGCCCAAAATTTAGGGCTGAAAACGGACCTGAAACTGTGAATCAGGACACACTGGACCCCTGCTGGAAGCATTAGGTGTAAACCGAGCCTGACAAAGGAAAATGGGAGTGATAAAAGTGTGATGGGAGTTCATAATGATCAGATTCCAGTGTAAGATTAGGTTCACACTATTGCGGGTGGTGCAGCACATGTTTGCCCAGTGTAAGGGGTTAGCTCGGTAGTGGGGGGGGGGTGTGACCCCCTGGATGGGTTCACTACACACTGAACTATACAGAGAGGCAGCCGAAGACAAAGAGTTTGGTTTATTCTTCCATATTGCTGGAAACAAGTGCAAGCATCCAAACAGCATAAACAAAACAAAACATAAAATAAACCCTGGCCACTTGGGGCGTCTACCTTCACCACACAGGAACCTATCTATGGAGTCTGGCACAGCCTACTGCTGGGCAGACACTGCTGGTCATACAGCAGAGAAACAATAGTCTTTTTTATTTTTATCACACATAAAAATCAACAACCACCTCACCTCTTCAGAAGTCTTTCTCACAGCTCTCCTTAACTCAAAAAGCCTCAGGTAGCAGCAATCAGTAGTCATCCTTTGGATAACTTATAGAGGCCTTAATTGCCTCATTCTGAACAGCTGAAGTTTTCCAACGCCCTAAACCTTTCTGGCTACCTCTGTAGCCAAAACCTGGTAGTAATTGGTGTATTGTCTAAACAAGGCAGACATGTATCTCCCGTCTGTGACAACACCCACAGATTTACCTGACTTCCTGTCACACCGGGCAGGGAAAAAGATCCTGAATCTTTTATTTTTTTAGTTGTGTTGCACTTACATATGTTCATGTGGGTTGCAGTAAAACACAGATAGGTTGCATTTTAACTCAATGCACATGTGCACAACATCTTGGTGAAAACGAAGCACATAGAAAACCGCTATTTTCTGTGTGCCCTTGCAGTGACATTTGTTGATTTTGTGCAGAAAACTGCTGGTCACTTCACATGATGGGAATGTGCCCTAATGATGCAGTGAGGCTGCATATGCCTGCTTTGCTTTGTGCTGCATATCATTGGACACAGAAGATGCTATTGAGATGGGTTTCTCAGCACCTATGATGTAAACACTGCAGAAAGTTGCCCCAAAGAGTTAAGCACTGGGATGGGGTTTTAGGTTTGAATAGCTCGTGGGGCTCACGTTTGTGTTACAGAAGTGTAGTTTTACTTTAAAGCCCATCTCCAGCTTTAAAAAATCAACAACATTTTATATGATTAACCCATGTAAAATAAAAATAAAAATCCACTTTTACTGCAATACTCACCTTTCCCCGACTCCCTCCCCTGCAGACACCTCACTTCTTGCTGCTGCTGCTCCTCTGGGTTGAATGACTTCCCATGTCAACACACTTTCTGTAAGCCCAGGTTGTCCCTGGGGGTGCCTGAACACTCTTCCTGGGCTCATAAGGAATATTGTATAGAACAACACTTAAGGGGGTTGTAAAAAAATGTTTTTATAATAAGGATCCTTTACCTGCAGACATTCCTCTTTTCACTTCCTCATTGTTTGTTTTTGCTCAGAAGTTGCTCTATTTCTTCTCTGTTCTGTTCACTTCCTGCTTGTCTGATTGTTACTCACCACTGTGAAGGGAGGCTTTACTGTGGTGGTCAGTGACGTGCTCGCCCCCTCCTGGTAACTACATCTGTGCGGCAGGACGCTCTCTCCGTGTTAGGGACTTCAAGGACGTGTGAATTATTGGGTGTGCCGCAATGCATACTGGGAAATGTAGTCCTTACATGAATGAGTGCCGCAAACCAGGAAGTGAATGAGAGAACAGAAACTAGAATGCCGGAGGTGATATAGATGAAGGAATTTAATAGGTATTTACTAGTTTTTTAACAGAATCGGTACACTATTCTGTCTGTCTACCTTGCAGACATTAATTTTAGGTAAACTTATTTTTTTCCCTTTACCTTTTCCTTCGTTTAACTCCTTTAAACATCATAATGTGAAGGGGAGGGGGGGGTTGGGCTTTAAGATACAGTATGGAATACACTACCCAAAAAATAGTCATGGTAAAATCAATAACTGGGTTTAGAAAAAAAACTAGATTGCTTCCATACAACTTCTCAAATGCACACTTCTAAATATACAAATAGTATGGATTTGTTTTGACCCAGGAAAAGCAATCCATCCTCCTTTTACGGGGTCAGGAAGGATGGTTCCATCTGTGAGGAAGGATTGACAACATCTGCCAGGTGTTTTCCTTTTGTGTTCTTCTCAAGCAAAACTGCTGGATGTAATTGATGATCATCTGTCTGTTTTCAGCCTAGCTGATATAACTATGTACACTGCACTGAAAAAAATGGCAGCAAGAAATTGTTTTGTAAGTATGCCTTCTATGACAAGATATAAGAAGACAGTCTCTGCTCCTCTCTACATAACTGTGCATTCCTGTGCAATTCACATGTGGGTCTGCGCAGTGCAATATCAAGCTCATTAATTTTGAATGGGCTAAAATTGTAAGGAGTGTATGCACTACTTTTTAAAATGCGCTGCAACCAGATCACGTGGTGATCCAGGGCTGGCAGTTGCAGGGCAAACACTCTATGTTTGCAACCTGCATTTGAGGTGTCATGAACTTTTTATTGACACCTGCTGCAGATCACAAAAGCACTCGTTTTGCATGCTGGTTGAATTGTACAGGAATCCACAACACATTAATTTACAATTCAGATGCAGGCATGGTCTGAACCGACCCTAAGACATAATACTACTTCTCATAAAAATTTTAGATTTTTTTTTTTTTTTAAAAGTGGGCTTTATATAAAGTGTAGCGCTACCCCATTCAAGAGCCGCTGAGTATAAGTGGGATCGGCATGTTGTGTTACCTGGCAGGTGTCTAGGGGTGATACTTGTGAGTTGAGGAAGAGAGCGAATGTCCAGTCTTCAGTTGGGTTTTCTTCAATGCTTTATTCCAAGGCCCAACATGGCCTTCATCAACATGGTATAGGACAGGAAAGGTTGATGAGCAGAGAGAGAGAGCTTGAGTATCAGGCCTTGGATATGAAGAAGAAGGGAGCAGTTTTGCTTTTAGCAATGATGAACTCAGTTCGTCGCCACATCAGTCGGAATGGGTAAAGTGCCCCCGGACAGACCCCTGCCACAGGCCTGGCAGCCGGAAAGTCACCGATGGTTCGTTCAAGCCCTATTGGATCACCTGCCTCCGGCTTCTCATCAAGCCGATCCCCCACCGTACAGCTTCCCAGCCTGGGATCCTTTCAGAAAAGGTTTGGGACCCAGCAGCTACTGGGATCCCTCTCCATGTTAGAGTGAAGCTCAGCATGGTGCGCAACTTCGGCCAGGTAGGCCACGGCTGCGGGGTCCATGGATGCGAAAAACCCTGAAGGTGGGTGCCACACCTGGAACTTGGACCCTGCAGAGAGCAAAAACAGCCCCCAGGCCAAGGCGGCTGCCCCAGATATAGCCTCCCTCAGCATGCCTTAGCAAGGGAACCAACCCCTCTGATTGGCTGCTGAGGAAAGTGAGTCCGCCAGAACCCCTCTAGCGCCAGCTGCCGCCAAGGGGTGGAAACACACCCCTGGAGCGCAGACCGACCCACAGGACTGTTCTGGGAATGACAGCAGCCTAAATTTGACAAATTGTGAATGGGAGCCACATAACTCTCCCATTCCCTACTAACTTTTGCGCCGTTCTGGGGCTCTTTTTGAGAGCACCGCGCCAGGCCGCTCTGAATCGCGGGGCCGCGGTCTAGGAAAGACCGCGGCTTCACTTGCGGCCTAACGGCGCGCCGCTCCCCACGCCTCTGTGGTCCTCACCCAGCCTCCAGGAATCCCCCCTTACCCCAGAAAGACAGAAGGACAGTTACCCTGCCCTGTCTTACACCCTCTCAGTTAAAGAAGCACCCTGTCAGCCCTCATCCCACCGCCTGTGCAGACAGCCATCCCACCAGATCAGCAACAGGGTCACCCTCTTAGCCCCAGCCCCCCTCCCCCCCCCTGTCCTCCAACATACAGAAGCTTGATCCAGGGGTCACCCGATCGCCTCTTACAGGGGTCAGGAAGGAATTTTTTCCCTACCGGAGCATATTGGCCGAGCGCCGCCAGGGTTTTTTGCCTTCCTCTGGACCAAGCCGGGAGAGAGGAGTTTAGCCAATACCTCTCCCCACTGCCCTAAAATCCACCCCCCCCCTGGTGTATTGGCGATCATGGCATGTAGGCAATATTCTGCCGAAACCATTTGGAGTTTGAGGCAATGCGCCGCAATACTGCCAGCCATCACCAAAAAAGCCCTAAGAACTGAGCGACTATTGAGAATCGATCATAGATCGACGGTCAGACATTTCAGTCATTTACCCCAGCTCAAGCACATATCATGTGCTCTGATCAATACAAGATCGGCAGTAAAACACCGACTAGAAGTCCGCGACTTCATTCAACAAAAGGATCTAGATTGTCTTTTTATTACAGAGAGCTGGCTCACAGCCGACTGTAACACCATTCTAGGAGAACTGGTGCCAGAAAACTATCGTATTATTACAGAAAACAGAATAGGGCAAAGAGGAGGCGGCCTGGCGGTGATCTATAAGACTCATCTTACAATCACCAAACCAGTCCGCCAAAACCCTCTTCCATTCATGGAAACCCTTACTCTGCAACTTCAAGCAAATTCAAAGGAGACCGTCCACATTCTGCTCTGCTATAGGCCGCCCGGCCCAAAATCGCAGCTGCTATCATCTTGGACGGATTTCTTCTCCACTTATACCCTCAACAGCAAACAACTTTTGCTGCTCGGGGATTTCAATCTCTGGGCAAACTCCTCACAAGACCCCATTGCAGACGCCTGTATTGACCACCTGGAAGGATTAGGATTGCAGCAACTAGTGTGTGGGCCCACACATGCTTCAGGTCACACACTTGATCTTATTTTCAGACAAGCTCTGGAAATAAAAATTTGGGAAAATGAAAAATTGCCATGGACAGACCACCATGCAATTATATTCAGTATTACCACCATCCCCCCTGCAACAAAAACATCAAATCCAGTGACAACACACTGGACTAGATGTCAGAAGAAGCTCCACTCGGAACTCTTCAAAACGACTTTAAGGAAAAAAATAGAAACAACTCAGCCGCATCAAACGGCCGTTGAAACATTGGAAGCCATAAACTCGGCCATGCTACAGTCAGCCGACTTGGTAGCGCCAAAACGAAGAACCCGCATTCGGAAAAACAACCGCAGCTGGTTTAATAACCAGCTGTCGTTACTGAAGCAAGAACGCAGAAGGGCAGAATCTGCCTGGAAAAGATGTTCTTCAGAGCTAAACCTATCCATCTACAAGGCGACTACAAGAAAATACCACAAAGGAATTTTCCAAGCCAGGAAAAATTATTTTTCGGAGGCTATCAACGGTGCCCTAAACCGCCCCTGCGAACTCTTCAAGATGGTCACCCAGACCATGAAGCCAGGATGCATTGAAGCCCCCAGTTCAGACACACAAGAATTTTGCAATGAACTATCGGATTGCTTCATTAATAAAATCAAGGCAATCCGCGAAAGCATTCAGCAAAACAATTCTCCCCCCAGCCCCCCCCCCGCAGCCTCTCACACAGCACCCATAGTAATTCTCCGATATCAGGTAAGTTCACCCTGGAACCCATCTCCATCGAGACCACTAAGAATGTCATTTGTACTCTGCGCAATGGCACAGCGCCAAATGACATTATCCCCACAAAACTGCTGAAGGAATGCGCCTACATCCTGGCTCCTCCCATCACGCAGCTTATCAACCAGTCTTTCTTGGAGGGCATAGTGCCCTCACAGTTGAAAGAAGGTATAATCCAACCCATCCTGAAGAAACCCTCCTTGGACCCCAAGGACCCACTCCACCGCCGTCCCATAACAAGCCTCAACATACTCTCTAAGATAATGGAAAAAGTAGTGGTACAACAGCTGCAACTGCATCTAGATACCTACAAGCTACTTGACCCATTGCAATCAGGCTTCCGTCCCGGACATGGGACGGAAACAGCATTGCTGAAAGTATGGGACGATGTTCTCAAGGCCGCAGACGAAGGAGAATCTTGTCTCCTGGTTCTGTTGGACCTAAGTGCAGCTTTCGACACTGTAGACCACAATCTGTTACTGACTTGGCTTGCTGAAGTAGCCAGAGTCGCAGAAAGCGATTTATCTTGGTTCTCCTCTTTTTTGGAAAACCGATCGCAAACAGTGAAGTTAGGACCTTTTACGTCTGAAAAACGCACAGTAACATGCGGAGTCCCTCAAGGATCGCCTCTGTCACCAGTGCTGTTTAACATTTATCTTCGTCCTCTTTTTGAGATTATCAGCAGCCAAAAACTGCTCTAGCACTCATATGCAGATGATACGCAACTGTATTTCCGTATCTGCAACAGACAGGATCACCACCTCAATCTAGAGACATGTCTCTCTTTGATAGAGGACTGGATGACAAAGAGTTATCTTAAACTCAATGGAGCAAAAACAGAACTTCTTCTGTTTCACGCCAAGCGCAGGAATCAACTTTCAACAGCGTGGACCCCCCCGCCTATTTTGGGCAAAATCATCACCCCTAGCGCCAAAGTCAAAAGCCTAGGGGTCATTTTTGACTCCTTTATGACAATGGACGCTCAAATAGGGTCAGTAGTCAGCGGATCTCACCATCTACTGCGCCTACTACGCAGACTCACTCCGTTCATCCCCAAAGAAGATTTAGCGGTCGTGGTGGGAGCTATTGTAAACTCCAGGCTGGATTATGCAAATGCCCTTTACCTCGGCCTCCCCAAGTACCAAATCGCTCGTCTGCAAGTCGTTCAGAATATGGCCGCCAGACTTGTGACTGGGAAAAAACCCTGGGAATCCATCTCACCTTCACTGAGAGCCCTTCATTGGCTGCCAGTTAAAGACAGAATTGCTTTTAAAGCTCTCTGTCTTACGCATAGATGTGTCCATGGGAATGCCCCCCTTTATTTATGCGAAATAATAAAAGCGCATAATCCCAATCGCGTTTTGCGATCCACGAATCAGAACCTGCTCCAGGTTCCGAAAGCCAACTTCAAGTCCAAAGCAGAAAGAAGATTCGCGATCCAAGGTCCCAGACTATGGAACGCTTTACCAACCAACATCCGGTTGGAGGAGAACCACCTAGCATTTAGGAAAAAGGTCAAGACTTTTCTCTTTTGATATCAAAGGAGACAGGAACAACAAGCGCCCAGAGGTGATTCAGTTCGCATGTGCCGCGCTATACAAGTTTTCATTCATTCATTCATTCATTCAACTTTAGCGTAACTCCCATACAGAAAGTAAGGGGGCGCTACAATAGCATCTTCTTTTTCATGAAGAACTGTTTAACTGGGAGAAACTGGACAGTGCCGTTTTGAACGCAGCACAGTGTCATCTGCATGCTACACACAATCATCTTAGACTCTAAATAACCACACCCCTTTAAGCTATGCCCAATAATTAAACGTAATTTAAACCATGTTTATTTTTCTCTTTTGTGGCGCATATTTTTAAATTGGCCATGCCCACAATTCTGCCTTTATGTATATCTTAGCTTCTTTGTATATCCTAGTCTCTGCATAGGGGCAGGACCAGAAGTGGGGCTGAAAGAGGGACCAGGGGTGGGGCTGAAGGGGGCCTGTCAGGTAGGCTATACAGGGCCCCATGATTTATATTAGCGGCCTTGAGATCTGGCCACCCACAGTAATGGCATAATCTGACAGCTAAGAGCAGACTAGATGATGGGCAACTGCCGAAATTATTGTCTAGAGGAGATTGAGAGATAGTCCTGTACACTCGCCCAGAGGCGATTTAGTTTGCATGTGCTGCGCTATATAAGTTTCTTACTCACTCACTCTCGTTTTCCGCTTCTCCTTTTTGATCCATTTATTTTTACAGGAAATGTCTTGAAAATGCACAGCAATAACAGTAGAAGTCTAACTTAACCTTTTTTTTTTTTCATTTTCACATCAATTCATTTCAAGAGAATGTGAGGTATGCATCCACCATTGTGAACCTGCTACAACTTAGTCAATGTGTGGGTCCAGTACCTGCATTATGGGGAGGAAAAAGTTTACATCTGACACTTGGAAAGAAAAGGAATGTATATTTTACAGATAACGATATCTGTTATAAAGGCTGAACATAACATGGATTAAAATAAATGTCATTATGTCAAGAAATACTGGTTGAGCTAAAAAGATAACACCCTAATTTTGTGCACACAGTTATTCTCTATTATTTACCATCCTTCCTGTGAATCTCACCTTTAATATTTCGATAACTGGAAACATGTTGACTTGCTTCATGGTCGTGAACATTCTGCTTCTCCTCTTGACTCTCTCGATGCTCTTTATACTGTGTACACTGAATTTCATGGATTGATTTTGGTGGCTGAGTTTGATCTGCTTTACATTTACTATTTCCCTTAGTACCTGGCATTGAGAAATAGCGGCAGAGAGGGTAAGCAGGTAATTTCGGAGTCTCACATCTACTAATCCCAGTTGGCCTTCTTGGCCTGGGCTGTATTTTAAAAGACATTGTCGATTTATATGTTCTTGGGTTGGCTACCTGACCAAGAGGAAGGAAAAAAGATCTGTCTATGTAATAAATGCTTCCTGGAAACGTGTGAGCCACTTTAATATGAACACCAGAGATGAACAATCTTGAATTCCTCTTGTGGATGCCGTTTAAATATTTCAGAGTAGTTGCGCTGGGCTGCTGTGGCAATTCCTGAGAATGAAAAAATCCACAAGGCTCAGGAGCTATAGTATTATACTCTTCGCTATTTAAATATCTACATTGCTGATCATGTTCATCTGATGAAACAGAAGCCTTCATTAATAAGTCATTACTTCTGCACTGAGAAAAAGCTGGGTCAGTGGTAATTTCCTTTGGAGCATGGCTTAAAGATGCAATATATCTTCTGGCTGTAATTGTAATAGAAGAAAATCCTTTCTTCTTAGCCGGGCTGCACTCTTCACTGGAAGGATGGAGGACTGTTCCATGTATAGTTTTATCCAAAGAGGTTTGATGCTTTAATGTGATGGGAAGTGGCGTGAACGTTCTGTTAAAGCTAACTGAATTGCAATTAGTCAGGAAAGGCTTTATATGACGGCAAGTGATGCCAGCCTTGGTGATCATACAATGTGCAGAACCAAGCTTTCTATCTTCTTCAGTATCACTCTCATCAATCATCTGAAATACAAGGACAGATACAATCAACTTAGAATTATGCAATCCCCAAAAAAAGTGTCAGCAATTTTATATCATACATTGTTTTTCATTTGGAGGGGTTTGTAGAAAATTATAATATGTGATCTCTTGCTAATTTAAAACTGGAAAATAAATGAGCCAACATTTAACCATCTCCCACCAACCCTATAGACAAATGATGGCCGCAGGGTGTGTCTCTCGTTCTTGGACAACGTCATTCCAATCGCACCGCACGTGTGCACCCACAAGGGCACACAGCGCGACCCTCGGCGGTGCACTGTGTCCCTGGGACGAGGCTCTTTACCCATGTGATCAGCTGTGTCCAAGCACAGCTGATTACATGTAAACAAGGAAATTAGAGTTATTGGCGCTCCTCTTCTCACACTGGCAATGTGAGAGGAGAGCCGATTGGTGGCATTTTCTCACAGGGGAGATGTGAACCGATAATCAGTGCAGCCCCTTCAGTGACTCCTCGTCAGTGCTCATCAGTGCACCTCCCTCCCTCTAGGGCTACATTTGGCACCTTTTGGGTGGAGCGGGTACCTGTTTTTGACAAGTCTTGCTCCCCTCCTTGTTCCACCCCCACAGGGCCAGATAGAGAGTGCAGCACAGTTTGCGCATGCACAGTTGGGATCAACTTTGAAGCCACAAGGCTTCACTGTCGGTTCCCCTCACAGGCTATGGCAGCAGCAGCACTCAAGAGCCCATGGAAACATTGACTGGGGTGTCAACATTGCTGGATTCCAGGACAGGTTACGTTTCCTATTATAAAAAGTCAGCAGCTACAGTATTTGTAGCTGTTGATTTTTTTTTCATGGGGGGGGGGGGGCAGAACTGCTTATTATACCAAGAGAGTATTACTACTGGAGTGTAATTTAAAATAAAGAGTTTCCTTACCTTTCTATGATACTCAGTTTGGCTCTGTGCTTGTTTTATGTGTTCAGAGTTCCCATTGCACTCTTCTAGACCTGTGTAAAAATGAAAAGAAGCCGATAAAAACAAAAATGGTTAATTACTAATGAATGTTGTAAATTTAGTTTACATTGTATGTGGATGTTATCAATGCACAATGATTAAAGTTTAAACCCTTATTGACAATTGTTAATACCTGAAAAAAATTGTGCAACTTTGACATGTTAGTATATCTGTACACAGTAGTGTATTTAGGATTTGTGCTTCCCTAGGCCTGACTAAACTTGGGCACCCCCTAATTTAAATATGAACCACCCCTTCCTGTCAAGCCCATGCCCTTTCTGTTTAAGACCCACCCTAAAACTTTTGAGTGGAGACACTAGTTCTTAAGGCTTGGGGGGGGGGGGGGGCAATGGATTCCCTTAATTTGCATATATTTCCTCTCACTTCCTGTTTGGCTATGGGGCAGGAAGTGAAGGGAAATCGCTGCAATGGGACAGGGATGGTAAAACAAATAAACTGTGAGTAAACTGACTCCCTTACTTAATCCAAAATGAAAAAACAAAAGTGTTGCCTATAGTTCTACTTTAAGCACAAATTTCTGATAATTTTATGGAGAGGGCTAGGAAGATATAACCATGCCAATCGTGCAGTAGAAACATATAGCACAATGAAGGGTTGTGGTCCAGGCTGATATGACAGTCAAAATTAGAAGCATCTTGCGTTACACTAACAGTGTAGCACAAGCCGGTGGGGACTCTTTCTGTGCTGCCCCCTGCAAAGTGCTGCCCTAGGCCTGGGCCTTGTTGGCCTAGGTCAGAATACAGCGTTGTCTGTACATAGCATCACAACTACTTTGTGTATCTAGGTGCATTATAGCTTCTTTTTTTTCAGGGCAAACTGGGCTTTCTTTTGGAGGAAAATAGTAATGGATATCTCCCAGGTCCCGATCATTAGTACAAGACCCGGGGCTCTGTACTCTGTCCTGGGAGTGTGCTGTGCATTAAAGAGGAACTACAGTCTGCTCACATCATTTGTAATAAAAACATCTTTGCCATTCTGCAACCACTTTGCATATTATTTTATACATACTGTGATTCTGTACTTGCCAAATATGCTGCAGAAATCTCCATCCACTAAGTTTGGCTGCATCCATTTAACTGTGGGCAGCTGAAACTACTGCCTGTTCACTTCCTGGATTTACACAGACACACAGAGGCACATCTCCAGCTCTACAGTCATGCAGCTCTGATTTGCCCTCTTATGACTCATTCCCTCTCCCTTCCTTAAAAACTCTCATGAGAGAGAGAGAGCTGTGCATATTGTCATAAGCCAAGGCTTTTTACCAGACAAGAAACAGGAAGTGGACTGTATAAGGTATTTACTGGTAGAAAATTAACAATCAACAAGGTCAGAAGATTTAATGGATGGAAAGTTGAAACAATTACTGAAGGTCCACTTTAAAGTAGATGTAAACCCAAAAAAAAAATATTATTTTTTATGTCACAATGTAGAGTATAAGATTTCCTATCATCTGTGCCCAGTCTTGTCACACAGAGTTAATCCAGCACTTTTAAAGTTCAGTGCAAATTAACAGAGTTCCAGATAAAAACTTGCCAAAATATAAAGTCTGTTTCTCTTTTTTTGCTTTCAGTGACAGGTTATTTACAAATCTAGCTTGGACATGTTTATCATAACATGAGGTGATCCAAAGTTCATTGTATATTACCAGGATGTGTTATATGGGGGAGGGGTAGATTTCTCACTTTTTATACCTCGTGTTATGATAAACATAACATAAGATAAACATTTTCAAGCTAGATATGTAAATAACCTTTCACTCAAAGCAAGAAGAGAGAAACCTGACTTTTTATTTAGGCAGGTTTTTATCTGGAAGGCTGTTCATTTTTTCTGAACATTAAAAGAGGATTTCTCAGATCTGGATTAACTCTGTGTGGCAAGACTGGGCACAGATGATAGGAAATCTTATACTCTACATTGTGACATAAAAAAAATTGGGTTTACATCCACTTTAAAGCCTGTAAAGTGTACATTAAAGCCTGTAAGCCTCTGCTCATGGTCTGTATACGGTTAAAAGAAAAGGACTGATCTCTAAAGATTAAGATCCTGAGTATTTGAGGGATTTTCCATGCCAATCACAAGGAATGAGTTCTTCAGGGCATTCATCTAAATTAAACAAGTATATTATATTACAACTGAATAATTAAGCTTAAAATTGCTAACATATTATTGATGTTAATGATGTTCTAGGGGAAGTTACATGAAGTAAAAGATCATTTGCATATGGAATGAGTTTATGCTAGTATGAGAGTCTGAAATTGCCTTTACTAAGTAATTGTACATTAACCCTATTGCAAGGTGATCTATTACTGTCTGAATTGCAAAAACGGTGAGAGGGCAACATTATAGATCAGCTCCAAATAAATGTAAAACAACCCTTTAATCAAATGACATATTTTTTGAATTTTTAAATGTGTTTGAAATGGCACTGGTATAATCTCATTAAATCAAGGTTTATGTGTTTTCTGTAATCCTCAAAACAACAGAGCTGGTAGCTGGAGGAACAGAACTCTAAGGCGGCGTACACACGACCGAGGTTCTCGCTGGAAACCAGCGAGAACCTCGCTGGAAGCTGCATTCCAGCGAGGACCTCGGCCGTGTGTACGCTCTCGGCGAGCCTCCCGTCGGGAAGCCCGTCGAGCAGAAATAGAGAGCATGCCTCTCTATTTGCTCGACGGCCCGCCTGGATGAATGGCTGGTTGCCATTCCCGACGGGCGGGTTGCCGATTTCGACGGCCGGCAGGGAACCTCGACGGGCGGAACGATGTGTTCTGCCCGTCGAGGTTCTCTGCCGTGTGTACACGGCCTTAGGCAATAAGGCTCTTTTGCTCAAGTATATAAAAATGGTGGCTGCACACCCATCCTGTTGATTTAAAAACAAACCACGCAGGAATCTTGTCTGCCACATCCCCCCCAGGGGAATACATATAGACTCAATGACTCAAAGAGCCTTAGGAGGAAATGTAAAAAAGGGAGGAGCTTGTGTAGTCTGTGTTTTCAATAAAGCTAACCAGGATTAAATTGGGCAGCTATCAGTCTTTTGACTAGGATCAAGTGTAGTATCTGTTCTTATTAGTTGCCAAGTGGTGGCGCTGTGCTTACTGTCCCTGATCCACAACCATGCGTTAGGGGTGGCGGTGGCTATGTAAATCCACTTGGCGTAATGGTAACCTGGACAGTAAGTATCAGGGAGAGCGGAAAGCGGCCTGCTCTACGTAACTAAGGGCCATTAATAGGTCTCCTTTTGAGAAAGCCGGAAGGGAAGCCTCCTGAAGGGGATGGAGAACCACTGGGTCTGGCCGAAGGGTCGGGTCCCTGACCTTCTGGCCTAGATTGGTGTGGTCCTTGCTCCCGTCTGTTTTTTGGGAAAGAACACTGGCCCTCCTTTCCCACCAGGGGGGTGGTTAGTATATCCCAAATGTAAATAGGTAGGAGTGATGGAAGTGGTGGTGGAACCCTTGTGTCCAGGGCTCGCCCTAAGCTCTCTGAGCTCCAGGCCTTCCTGGTATGGTCAGGGGCTGCACCTGCCTGGCCGTGGGCCAGGGTTGGAGAAAAGCCTGTGGTGTATGTGCCCCTGGAGTGGCAGTCCAGGGGTGCCATAATTATCACTGTGTTGAGGGGCACTATGAGTTTTATAAGCACCCTGGTCACCGCACCACACACACCTGCCTCTAGGGCCGAGCCTTTTGGCTGGGACCAGAGAAATTTTTGATTTTTGGCCAAAGGCCAGCCATTGTATTGCACAATGGTTGTGTTCACTTCCTCTTCTCACTTTCTTCTCCCCACTTTCTTTTATTTATTTACCCTGTGTCATCACTTTTTTGTATTTTTGTTGTTGATTGTGTACAGTTTTGTCACTGTTTGACTGATAGGGTGTGGGTCCTTGGGCCTATTATGAAAGTCTTAGGAGGGGGTGGACATGGCCTTTTGGCTTGGTTCGCCCTCTCTCATGGGGTCTCCCTTCAAGGGAGCCTCACCAAGTAATTTTGTCAGACCCTCCAGAGAACAGGGTCCATCTGGTTTCAGCCAGACGGGCCACAGTAAATACCTCAGTCCCCATCTGGAGCCTAACACCCTGGGGGATCAGGGTAAGACCCTTCCTTGGGAGGACCATAGTACACCCATTGCATGTTTTGTGTCACTCTTTATGTGTGTGCACTTTTTTTGGCACCAAAGTGTTTGGGTGTATTTCACTGGCTTTAAAAAAAAAGCTATTGTTTTACCATAAACTTAGTGGTTTATGTGGTTTAAGTGTAGTTAAAGTGTGGTACAAGAAAAGCATGCTTGGCTATACTACTGTGGATCACAGGAGTGCAGTTTGTTCAGCAGACAGAAGACTGTTGTTGGCTGACGTCACAAGTCCAGGCTCGGGCAAGGTTGTGACAATGAAGTCAGGATCCGTCCACATACATGGACCGGCACCCAGCTCAGCCTCTTAGTGAGCTGCTGAGAGCCTGAGGCGGCTTCTAACACCCACTCCACAGCCTGGCACTCCAGTGAGTGAGGGCGGGCAGAGCAGACAATGGTAAATGACAGTCCCAGCTTTCTGCACAGGGAGCGATGAGAAGCGGTGTTTGATCGCTTGATTCTCAGCCTTAGAGCCGGCGGGGAACAGATGCAGCATTGCTGCATCCACTTAGGTAAGTGTGATTCTGAAAAAAAAAAATACTTCTCTTTTAAGGATAAGCTCAAGGACGGCGAATGGCACCTGGTCCCGTCCCTGGGTAGCGTTTTGATACTTATGTAATTTAACGCTTAACAAAAATATTCAATTAACAATAAGGAAGCAAGTACCTCAGAGAGAGTGGATTTGTGCATTACCCTTCAGACTATAAAGTGTGCCAAGGGTGTGTAAATCACAAAAGTTGTACAACAGAATTGCAGTTTGTAGGGTAAAAACAGTTCAAAACTCTGTATAAAGACGTAGGGCTGGAGTACATTCTTAACACATTTTGATGAGAAAACTAGTATCTGTAGCACCCTCTTAGGTGGGTAGAAGAAAGTATAGTTTTTGGGTCTTTCTGCTTACCATGCAGGCTGCCACTAAATAAAGATGCTTTCTGCCTACCAGGGAGCAGGGATCCATTGATAGAGTCTGCTCATGGTGCTCAGGTACTGCTCATGTTGTCTGAATGTTTCACACTGGTCCAATAGGATGGGTCATATTGGACAGTGGGAGGAAACCTGACAAATGAGAGCACAGGCATAGTTACAGCCCTTGCTATTGGCAGAGGAAAGTGCCTTAGTGCATGCTGGGTGACTGTTTACAGTATATGCCGAGGGCACATGTGCTTGAGGTCTTCGGCTGGAGAAGGGGGTCCTCTGAGGGAGGGGGCAGTAGCCTCTCCTTTGCACAGGCTGTCATGCAGCCTCAGATGGTTGACACGAGGGCCTGAAATTGAGTAAAGCTGCTACCCAGATGTCCTGCAGAGCTGACTAAAAGAGAGACACCCCAGGAAGGATCTGTTTCTGCCTACAGTGAGTACAGATCTGTGTCATGGGGCCTGTCCTGTTAGGGCCATCCCTTCAGCTAGTAGAGTCAATAGAAGGAAGTCAGCCAAAAGGGATGCTAGTGAGTGTCCTGAAGATAGAACAGTTTCATCAAGTTTGCTGCCAGAGCAAGCAAAGGACTTATTTCTTCCATACAATTGTTGTATGGCCTAGCAAAGAATCTGCTACCACAGTTAACCTTGTAAGGACAAGTGAGAATTCTCCTCATCGGCAAATAGTTCCAGTTGGAGTATCCCACTATTTCCTTCTCCTAATCATGTTCCAACAATAAATTCCATAAAAAACAACAACCCCTGGATTGATTATTGGATAACGAGTGGTTTAGAGTACATTTGGTTGTGTGAAAATCTCTAGTAACTGGCTGCAAGATAATAAGGGGAAGACCCAGGGAAGTCTACACACAGCAATCCCTACAGGGCAGTGCTACATATCAAAAACGATCTTGTTACAGAAGTAGGTTTAAAGTTAAAGAAGAAAAGCCAATGGACCCTTTTGATAGCCTTTAAGCCGTGTACACATGATCGGTTTGTCCGATGAAAACAGACCGTGTTTAAAATGTTTCCTGTGGATAAAAAAACGATAGAAATATCTGATCGTCTGTGTGGAACTCAGACAAAAATCCATGAATGCTCAGAATCAAGTCGACGCATACTCGGAAGCATTGAACTTAAATTTTTTTCGGCTTGTCATAGTGTTGTAAGTTGCACGTTTTGGCATGATCAGATTTTTGACTGATGGTGTGTAGAAAGTCCGCAGTATCAGATATCCTACGAAAAAATCCATCGGTTTAGATATCATCAGATATCCGAGTGTGTATACAGGGCTTAAGTGTATCATCCTGGAAAGACACATAGGAAAATATGAATTTTGATGTTACGCAGCTCATTCCAGGGACAAGGCCCACTAAATCTGTTTAAAGTATTTGAGGATACATTGTGGTAATCTTTGGCTCCAATGTTGAAAAATATCTGCCAAAGAAAAGGATCTTCAGAATGTCAGCATGTTGGAACCATAACCAACCGACAGTTGTTACCATAACACGTCTCCATTTCACGTTCTCTACTCATGGCTACCCCTATACTTTCTCTCCTGGTCACCAGGACATCTAGTGGCGTTGGATCTCCCCAATGGGTCACAGACAATGTTTGAAAGCAGACAAGGTTCTTAACCCTCCCATACATTAGAAAAAAGTTTGGCGCTTTTTCTTGTGAAAAAAAAAAAAAGAAAAAAGTTTGGCTTGAATTACGCTTTAAGTTTTGAACTCTAAAGAAATGGTTTTAAAGCAGCATGCACAAAAGGCATTTGAAAGATATGATTTTCATCATTACCTCTGTTTTATTTCCTACATAAGATGATGAAGTGAGGAGCTTTTGAAGTCGTGTATCTGGCTGGATTCAATGTTTTCCAGTATTTTTTTTTTTTAAAGTTAAGTAGATTTTGATTTTATCTGCAGCCTCAACAGCACATAACGAGTAATTGGATTTTTATCAAGAAAACACAAAGTTCCAAAGTTCTATACACAAAGCTGTATCAGTCGTATGCCCTTGATAGCCTAGACAGGTTCATAACAACGTGTAACTGAATGTCCAGAGTATAATATAATATAATGTTTCTTTTTAATACCATAAAAGCAATCTCATTGTTCCCATATTAAGGTCTTCTCTAAAATCCCTGTTTGGTGTTTTTACATTGTATTTCATGAAAATGGCAACATAATGCTGGATGGCTACAAGTCACCAAATTAAGGTGCAACTGATCACTAGCCCTAATTTTAAAAGTTTACCTGACATGGAATATGAGAATAGCAAAGACAGGAACACACTATTCACCATACCCGTGATGCTAGTGAGTTTATGGTGTTCTGCATTTAGTTGCAGTCTGTTGCTCCTCAGGTTGCAGCTTCCCCTCCCCTAAAATGCCACTGCCCCCTCACCAGCATGGCACCTTCCCCAAAAAGCAGCCAGGAGCCTGAAGACAAAATTAATACATCACCTACATAGTGACATTTTGTAGGCAGATTTCAAAGGCAAGGGGGTTGATTTACTAAAACCGGAGAGTGCATAATCTTGTGCAGCTCTGCATAGAAACCAATCAGCTTCCAGGTTTGTTGTCAAAGCTTAATTAAAATCTGAAGTTAGAAGCTGATTGGCTAGCATGTACAGCTGTACCATATTCCTGCTGCATACTTGGAGTTTGAGCTTTACCTCTCTCCTAGTAATGAACGAAAGAGTGATGTCAAGCTAGTGGGTAGAGGTTTGGAGAAACAGAGTTCCGCTTCTGATCATTGCAAACAGGCAATGCAAACAGGCAAATACTTTTCAAACTCCATCCCCCATTCATTCTTTACTAGGAGAGAAGCAGAATTTACCCTCATGCCTACAATTCAGCAGCAGGATTTTAAACCAATTAAGCGGGGCACAGTTCAGTGACACTGACTTGGATTTTCTGCACTCGATAAATGCAGACCACTGCTAAAGCACATAGAAAACCATTGTTTTCTATAAGTCACGTTCACACCACAACACTGTTGTGATCTGTTGTGAAAGCCAAATTGGGTGACAAACTATGGGATGCCCCTGGTCCTGCAAATAAACTGTTGTCTGTGGGGATATTTGAAAATGCAGATTGGAGCATGTGATATGTTCCTCTCTGCAATCCTGACAGCTCCTGCTGCTCACTTTTCCTATCTCTTGACATACAAGAATGTTCAGCCATGTTGAATGCTGGTGTTTTAGTGACCTTTATTATTGTAATCTATCAAAATAGGTGCCAAGTATTAGAAAATTGTGCCCTGCATCAAACTGATGCATAAAATATTACAAAAATCAACAGGTCCTCTTTAATCATTCAGAGATCACTTAGTGTAATAAATGTACTTTATTTTTTTTCATCATGGCTTAAGTAATAAGGTGATAAAGCTGATATGTCTATACATTTAATGTATCAGCACACCCACACGGCCAAAGCACAGAAGCAGAAAAAGTTCAGGTATTTCTGAACAGTGTAAAAGAACACAACAAATCAGCAGGAAACTGAGATGTTAGACAAAAGGTGAGGGCTCAGATTCTTAATGAAATGACTGGCTGAATTCTCAGGAACATTAGTTCAACAAACAAAATAGATGCCAGTAGTGATTTGAAGGCAAAGTAATATAAGGTAAGCTACAGTTAATGCTCCTGACTGAACAACACACATGGAATGGAGCTGACTATTGTAAAGAACACACTGATAGATCATAGCGCCATGCAGTGTCGATAAGTAACACAACACCTGCAAAAAAAGTTTAATACTCCTAAAATAAAAGTGGTGGGGAGCAAGATAAAAACATCGGGCCAGATTCACATACAATTACATTGGCGCAGAGTATCAGAGATACACTACGCCGCCGTATTTTACCTGGCTCTACGACAAATTCATGTCGATTTTGGCCCGTAATGTACGGCGGCGTAGTGTATTTCTCGCGGCGGAATGGAAATACGCGATTACGGGGCGTGAAGCATTTAAATTAGGCGCGTCCCCGCGGCGATCGAAATGCGCATGCTCCATTCAGAAATTTCCCGCCGAAAGTACTCTGGTCTAACGCGAGATAGACCAGAGTAAGGGCTCTGTGAATCTGGCCCATCATGTTCAGCAAGGTCCCTGCAGTGAATTCTGGGACATCCGATAAGGAATTTCAGTACATGCAAAGCACACTGAGTGGGCATCTTCACAAGATTTTTATTTTTTATTTTAGCGTATTGGATACAGAACTCAAATTCACCATTTGTATATTGAGAACCCCAAGATCAGAGGCTCCTAGGGTGCTTAAGAAAATATATAAGTGCAGGCAACTAATGATAGATTAATAGCTTTGGGAGATTTTCAAGAGTTGCGATTGGGCTTTGGAGGGGAAGTATTAGAGGTTGTCAAAGAGTCGGAAATTCCGACAAGAAAAGTCCGATGTGAGACTTTTCCTGTCGGAATTTCCGCCAACAAAAGATTGAGAGCTGGTTCTCTATTTTCAACATAGAAAGTTCCTATCGGAAAATGTTTGAGCCAACATTCAGTCAGAAAAAAATCCACAATTTTCCGATCGTGCGTACGTGGCATTGGAATGCATCTGGTTTGACCTAAAGGGTGCCTAAAGCAACAATATCTCCAAAACCCATACATTGCTAAGTGTACCTATTAGTTTTCAAATTGTTCGCTGTGCCCTTGCAGAAACCTTTTGATCCTTGACCCAAGTTACCAAAGGTACACATTATTTCTGTTTAGATCCATATTAGATCCATATCCATATATGTGTATACACGCACAACAGGAAACCGCTTATGATTGGCGGTCAGCAGTGACAGCTTCGTGGCAGTATATCTCGTTCAGGTTCGGACCAATATCTGACATACCTGAGCTTATCCCTGTCCATAGGGGGAACATTTTCAGAGAGGTCATCCTAATGGCCCATACACACGATCCGAATATCGGACGAAAACGATCGTACGATGATGGATCGTACGATTTTCGGATCGTGTGTACACTACTTTCGACAGCCGATCACGACCGTTCATCCGATAAATCGATCGGACAAGCGCGAAAATTTTTCTCGTATCGTCCGATTTTCGTTTAGTCAGTACAGCCGTCGTCCGCAATACAATACAAATACATCAACCTGACATCACTTCCATCGTTTTTTTCTATCGTACGATAATTTTCGGGTTTAAAACCTATTTTATTTTACTCGCGATTATTAAGCGAAAAAAGTCGTACGATCCGTCGGCCGATATTCGGATCGTGTGTATGGGCCATAAGGGTGGCCCATGTGATGAAGCTTGTTGGCTGATTACAGTTTTGCTGGGGAATACATCATCGGTGTGCAGCTTTTATTTTGAATTATAGTAATATAGTGAGCCTTATTATTGTTTCTTGATAAATCAGGGATAGTATCCTTTAATTTCAAGTGCATGTTACTAAACAGCATAGATTCATTCTAAAACATGTAAATAATCCCAGTGGCTGATTGATACCACACAAAGGGTATAGTTTTTCTAATGCCTTGTACACACGACCGTTTTTTACAACGAGAAAACTGCAATTTTTTATATTGGTAATGAAAACCGGTCGTGTGTATGCTCCCTAGCAATTTTCTCAATGAAAAAACTGCCCGCAAAAATTGAAACCAGCTCTTTTTTCTCGTCATGTTTCCCGTCAGTCTTTTTCTCATCGCGAAAAACAGTCGTGTGTATGCTTTTCCGAGGGGAAAAAAAACGCACATGCTCCGAATTAAGTATTAGGTGGGAGCGCTCGTTCTAGTAAAACTAGCATTTGGAACGGAGATATCACATTCGTCACGCTGTAACGGACTGAAAAGCAAACGGACTGAGGTTCGTTTTCATCGGTCCAAACCGATCGTGTGTAGGTCCCATCGGTTCGTTATCCTTCGGTCAAAAAACAGATGGCTTGCTTTAAATTTCAACCGATGGACAGCTAACCGATGGCTCAAAACAAATCGTTAGTATGCAAAGGCTGCGCATGCTCAGAATCAAGTCGACGCATGCTTGGAAGCATTGAACTTTTTTTTTTTTTTTAGCACGTCGTGTGTTTTACGTCACCGCGTTCTGACACGATCGGTTCATTAACCGATGGTGTGTAGGCACATCAGTCCTTCAGTCAGCTTCATCGGTGAACCTATGAGAACGGTCCATCGGATGGACCGATCGTGTGTACGCGGCTTAAGTCACTGCGCTTTGTTTGGATGTTTTTTTTGCATAACGGTGTGTATGCAAGTCAGGCTGGAGAGGAATCATGTCGGGAAAAACGTTGTTTTTTTTTCCTGCCGAGAAAAACGGTCATGTGTACAAGGATATACATTTAGGCTTCGTTCACACCTATACATTTTTGGGCATTTTTCTGCTCTACGCCTCAGCTCTGAAAACACCCAACAGGACAAATCCAATTCCATTTATTGGTCCGTGTTCACATTTGAGCGCTCTGTCGCTTAAAGCAAAACTCCTGTCGCCCAAAAAAAATACATGCTCTTCTGAGTGTTAATTTCGGCAGCAAATTTCAATTCAGTTTTAGTCTTATGCCGCGTACACATGACCTTTTTTTGGGTTGTAAAAAACTAAGGTTTTTTTTTATTGTCATTAACCACTTGCAGACCGCCGCATGTACATTTACATCGGCAGAATGGCACGTACAGGCACATTGGCGTACCTGTACGTCCCTACCTGGACGTGGGTCGGGAGTCAGATCGGGACCCCCCCTGGTATCTGTGGCGGTCCCCGTGGCTTCAGGAGCGATTCGTGCTGAGGGGGCGGCGGTGGTTTGTTTTTGTCCGCCCCCTCCGGATCGCTCCCAACCAATCCCCGCGCTCCCCCTGCATGTCACTTCCTCCTCCTGTGTAAACACAGGAAGGGGGAAGTGATGTAATCTCTCCTCTCAGCGGTATTTTCAACCGCTGCTGAGGAGAGAAGACTCACACGGTAAGTCTGCACCAACACTACACTGACACACACTACCCATAGGCACATTAACCCCCCCCCGATAAGCCCCCCACCCCCTGTCACAGTGTCACTGAATGCAGTGATCATATATGTACTGATCACTGCATTTAGTGTTAGTGTGACAGGCAGTTAGTGTTAGGTCCAGGGTAGCCCCCCTACCCCCCTAATAAAGTTTTAACCCCTTGATCACCGCCCTAGTTAAGCCAGTGTCACTAAGCGATCATTTTTCTGATCGCTGTATTAGTGTCGCTGTTCCCGCTAGGTAGCTATTTATTTTTTATTGAGATTTTTTTTTTTACTAAAGACATGTGGCTGAATACATTCTGGCCTAAATGTTTGACTAAAATTTAGTTTATTTGATTTTTCTTATAACAAAAAGTAAAAAATATTGATTTTTTTTTCAAAAATGTCGCTCTATTTTTGTATATAGCGCAAAAAATAAAAATCGCAGAGGTGTTCAAATACCACCAAAAGAAAGCTCTATTTGTGGGAAGAAAAGGACATGAATTTTGTTTGGGAGCCACGTCGCACGACCGCGCAATTGTCTGTTAAAGAGACGCAGTGCCGAATAGTAAAAACACCTTGGGTCATTTAGCAGCATATTGGTGAGTGAGTGAGTGAGTGAAAAACGTATAGAGCGCAACGCTTGCGAACTGAATCGCCTCTGGGCGCTGTTTCCATTCCTTGGAATAAGAAAGGCCTTGCCTTCAGAAGAGATGAGTTTAAATCATTCTCCTGAAGGCCAAGTGGTCTGACTCCAGTCGGATGGTGGTTGGTAGTGCATTCCACAGTCGCGGTCCTTGGACAGCAAATCTTCGATCTCATTTGGATTTGTATCTTGCCTTTGGGATGTAGTAGGTTTTGATTTGTGGATCGCAGAATGCGATTGGTGTTATGGGCTTTTATTTTTTCGCATAGATATCGGGGAGCGTTTCCTTGAATACACTTGTGTGTAAGGCAGAGAGCCTTAAAAGTGATTCTGTCTTTCACTGGCAACCAGTGGAGAGATCTTAGCGAAAGGAAGATTGACTCCCATGGTTTTTTCCCAGTCACTAATCGAGCAGCCGTATTTTGAACGACTTGCAGACGAGTGATTTGGTATTTGGGAAGTCCTAAATAGAGGGCATTTGCATAGTCGAGTCTGGAATTGACCATTGTTCCCACAACGACTGCAATGTCCTCTTTAGGAATAAAAGGGGTAAGTCCGCGTAACTGGCGCAGCAGATGATGGGATCCGCTGATTACCGCCCCTATTTGTGCATCCATTGTCATGTGGGAGTCAAAAATGACTCCAAGACTTTTGACTTTGGTGCTCGGGGCGATAATTTTTCCCAGGATGGGTGGTGGGGTCCAAGTTGAGGTGGGGAGACTTTTCCTGTTTGCGTGAAACAGGAGAAGCTCTGTTTTCGAACCATTGAGTTTTAGATAACTGGATGTCATCCAGCTATCTATAAGAGTGAGGGATCTCTCTAATACCAGCGAATGATCCTTTCCGTTGCTAACGCGGAGATACAGTTGTGTGTCGTCTGCGTAGGAATGATAAAGTAGCTTCTGGTTGCTGATGATCTCAAAGAGGGGACGGAGATAGATATTAAACAGTACTGGTGACAAGGAAGAACCCTGAGAAACTCTGCATGATACCGTACGCATTCCTGACATGAAAGATCCCAATTTCACTGTTTGTGATCGGTTTTCCAAGAAGGAAGAGAACCGAGGTAGATCCGCTTCAGCGACTTTGGCCACTTCCGCTAGCCTAGTGAGTAGTAGTCCATGGTCTACCGTGTCAAAGGCCGCACTTAGGTCCAACAGGATCAGGAGTGAAGATTCTCCTTCATCTGCTGCCTCTGGGACGTCATCCCATATTTTTACCAGAGCCGTTTCAGTTCCGTGCCCTGGCCAGAAGCCTGATTGAAACGTATCGAGTAATTTTTGGGTTTCTAAATGCTGTTGTAACTGTTGTACGGTCCTTAAGTGGTTAAAAACGATCGTGTGTGAGCTCCAGAACATTTTTCACAATGTAAAAAATGGGCATTAAAAATTTCGAACATGCTCTAATTTTTCACGTTTTTAACGTTGTCGTTTTTTACGTTGTAAAATGGTCGTGTGTGGGCTTTAATGACGTGAAAAAAACGCGCATGCTCGGAAGCAAGTTATGAAATGGGAGCGCTTGTTCTGGTAAAACTAGCGTTCGTAATGGAGTAAGCATATCCATCACGCTGTAACAGACAGAAAAGCGCGAATCGTCTTTTACTAACACAAAAGCAGCCCAAAGGGTTGCGCCATCGGGTTGAAAAAAAACTTTTTAACGCAGCATTAGTCTTGGGACTAAAATGGCATTTTAGTTTTAGTCCCATTTTAGTCTTCTGCAATTGTTTTAGTTGTATTTAGTCGACTAAAATCTCCAGTACATTTTAGTCAACTAAAACTAATTTTAGTCACCTAAAATCTAATCGGTACAATTAAATTGTAAATGCATTAGTTAACATTTCTCTGCAACTTCCAAACTCATTATATACTGCTGGAGGGAAACATCGAATAATTTATTATTTATTGTATTGAGGTATGAACATGTACTACAGAGCAGGGTTCATTTTTAAGTCAAATTTCAATTTAGTTTTAGTCTTATGCCACATACACAAGATCGTTTTTCCGATGAAAAAAGTCAAATAGACCTTTTCCATCGAAAATTCCGACCGTGTGTGTGTGCCCATCTGACTTTTTACGAGTAATTCCATTGAAGTTTAGAAATAGAACATGTTCTCCGATGTGCATTTGGTCGGGCAGAAGCCCGATCGTGTGTACGCGGCATTGGTCTTTTGACTAAAATGCCATTTTAGTTTTCGTCGGATTTTAATCATCTCAATTGTTTTAGTTGTTTTTTAGTCGACTAAAATAGTATTTATTAAGTCTACTAAATTGTTTTAGTCATTTTAGTCGACGAAATTAACACTGACTTTTAACCTTGAAAATGCCTGTACAAAAACGCTGCAAAACTCTACAAAAACGCCAGAAAAAAAACACCCGAAAGAAAGAACGAAAAACGCCTGTTAAATAGCAACGCCTAGATGTGAACGGAGCCTAACATGAGGTCAAAGCATAGATCTTTTTAAATTTATATTGCGTTTAATTTTGCGTATTCTTTTTATCAACAATAACAAGTTGATAAAAGTGAACACAATGATATGCCGGCTGGCATTTCCCTAAGGAGCAAATAGTTTCCTTAAATAGGGAGTTTAATGTAATATGAAACAATACATTTTTTAATGATATGCTCATATTACAAATAAAATGCACTTTACAAAATATAGCTGTTGCATATTAAAAAAAAAATATCAAAATAGAAATCCTTCTTTTTCATTTGTGAGCAGCAAAGCTTTTCCCTTGAATTTTATTACGCTGAGAACAATATATTTTGTTATAAAATACACTGCCGTTGGATTTGATACTGTTACTTAAGTTTAAATAATATGAGCACGTCCCAGCTGTTCATGATCCTATAAAATCCATCCATTGAAGCAATATTATTTTGTGCAGTTGAATACTTGTAACATTTCCAAGAAAAGGAGAAATCTGTTACTAGGCAACACACCAAATTCATGATTATAGCTTATCCCATATGTAAACCTTAAACGTTTGAGACACGCTAATGCTGCGTTCAAAACAGAATTAAATAATCGGCATAAGAGGACTCATTTTGGATCCCCTTTAATTTATGTTAATATTTTTGTCCCTTTTCGACAAGGGAGAATTAGACTGGTTGGTGAATATTATTTTTTCCAGATCACCCTTACAAATAAATACTAAATGACCCAGGATATTCAGAGTTGATATAATGATAATTAATTAGACATAAGAACAGAAAACCGTGTATGCTCAAAAAATTGTGCATTTTAAAGTCAATGTATTCAGGAAAATAGAAAACTATCTATTATTGCATGTTGTACAGTTCATTGCATTAAAGTTGTAATCCTACATTGCAAACCATAACGTTAGCGCCCATTGTCCTCCAAACTTCCAGTCCCATAATCCCCTACAATTAATTATAAGGGTTGGCAAGATGGCAGCCACCCCCACTGCTCTGGTGGCTGTTGGCAGAGACAAGGATTAGAGGGTACCCACCAGTCATCCTGTACAGCAGCTGGGTGAATTGAATGTGGGCAGGGAGGGTGATTGGCACGGCAGGGGGAAATGAGTGGAACTGATCCCCTGTATGGACCTCTCTGCAGAAGCTGAAAGTTGGATTCTTCTCCTCTTCCCCTTGCCAGCTTTCAGCTGCTGCAGAGAGAGCTGACCAGGGGATCGGTTCCTTTAATTGGCCCCTGCCACATCGATCACTGATCGATCAGTTTTGCCATGGATCCCCCTCCGGCATGCCACAGTCCAGGTGTTCACCCCCTTGAAACAACATTTCCATCACTATTGTGGCCAGAAAGAGTCCCTGTGGGTTTTAAAATTCGCCTGCCTATTGAAGTCTATGGCGGTTCGCCTGGTTCACCTGTTCGCGAACATTTGCGGAAATTCGTGTTCGCCGTTCTAGTGGTTAAAAGCAATTCACTAATACATTATTGTTACTGGGGATGAGTCGAGTGTTCAGCATGGACAAACATGACAGCTTCCTGCTATCAATGGGTGCTAAAGAAGCAGTGGGTGCTTGCACCTGCTATATCCTTAGCAACCACTGGTTTCACCCAACCCATTCACTCACATGCCTCTAAATCCTGGGTCACAGTGAGCAGGGATGGGGGAGGAGAGCATGGCCAAGAACTTGTCAAAAACTGTGTTTGTGTGTTTACTTTTAACTTTTTTTATGATTTGGTAGGGATTCTATGCATTCCTCATTTACAAGGGAGGGGTGCTATTTGGGGGCTTTCTATAAGAGCCTTCTTGAAGCTTGTTGAAAACTTTGTGAAGTCTGCTAGCAGCTTGCTTTATGTGCCAATCAAAATTCCCAAGAGGATCTGTGTTCAACATTTACTAATTGGAGCTGAATGGTACTTTAGCTGAATCCTATGTGAAACAGGCCATAGGGGTCAATTCACAAAGCTTTATTTTCAGATTGCGGGTGTTATTTTAACGATTTTGCACGTTATTGAAGCTAGTTCAATTCACTAAACGATTTAACGCTTTGAAAAATCATCAAATAACGTTTCACTACACAGAACCAATATTTTAAGGTGTGGATCCTTATTTAAAGATTTGATCGTTATTTTAAAGAGTCAAATCGTTATTTTAAAGAGTCAAATCGTTAAATATGTACAGAAGTGCAATTCACAAAGATTTTTTTGACAGTTATCGATCGTTAATTTAACACCTCCCTCAGGGTGTCGTTGTGACATTTCCCAGGCGATATTTTGTTGTTAGAGGAAGCTTTTGGCGATTTTTGTAGTGTAGTGAAGTTTTTAGTAGTGTTGGGCAAGATGGAACCATGCTCTATTTGAACTTAAAATTATCCAGAGGCGAAGAAGAACACGTTAGAATGTTGTTCAGATTTTTAAACGTGTATTCCGTTCACATACTATTTTTGGATGACTTTTCTGAAACCCAGGTGATAGCTAAATTCCGATTATCATCTCCCATGATTTATTCTCTGTATGAGGAAATACACATGGCTTTAGAAAAAACACACACTAGAAGTTTTGCACATCACATGCTCAATCTTCACATGTGTATTGCTTGTGTCTCTCTCCCTCTGCATCTGCTCTTTTCCACATGCAGCAGTTCTCCTCCCCTTCTGCTCCCAGATTGCATCTCTCCAGCATTATTTAGCAATCTTAGACGTTATTATTACGATTTGGGACTTTAAAATAACTCTTGAGTAGTTAGCATAACGATTGGATAAAGAGTCAGTTGAAAACCATAACGACTATGTTGAATACCGATTATAGCTTTCATGAATACCATGTTTGTTAGCTTTAAATAAGGAGTACTAATTTAACAACTGAAGAAAACCAATAACGTTTCCCTTTGTGAATTGACCCCATAGTGTGTTTAAAATCTCTGTCCACCAGGTGCTTATAAACATTGCTTGTAAACAAGTGGTTAAAAACAACTGACCACCATTATAAAAGGATTGGGGATGACCCAATGACCTGGTTCTGAAGCGGTAGAAATGTCCACAAAAAAAAAAAAATGTCAACTTCATTGCATACGTATATTGTGGAATGGTCTATACACAATTCAAGTTGTATTAACTGTGGTGGTCAGTGATTTTATATTGTATGTTGATACACAAAATATCTCATCTTTTTTAATGAGAGTAGACAGCTGGCATATACATTTCTTTTTAGAAACAGTGTTACTGGTTAAAAAGTGAAAAGGGGACAAGGAGGACAGAGCATGCGACACAAACCATATATATTGAGATGATTTTTTGGGGGGAATACTTTTCAGGACCAAGAAATAAAAACAGCCTGAACTTTATTTAGAACCTGTATTCAGCACTTCCAGACTGGAGCTGAAGGGGGCTCCAAGGCCTAGGGTTGAATGTTGTAAATATTTGTTGAATCTGACTACATTTAGACTACCATTTAAAACTAAGATTAAAGAATTCCTAGTGTTTAACTGCTTAAGGACCGCCTCCTGCACATATACGTCGGCAGAATGGCACGGCTGGGCACATCCACGTATAATTACGTCAGTAAATAGTACCCAGCCGTGGTTCACGGGCGCGCGCCCTCGACGCGCTCCCGTGACCCGGTCCAAAGCTCCGTGACCGGGACCGTGGGACTCGCGGACCCGATCGCCGCTGCAGTGCTGAAGAACTGGGAGAGCCGTGTGTAAACATGGCTTCCCCGTGCTTCAATGTGGCCGCAGCATCGATCGCGTCATTCCTGTTATAGGGGGACGCGATCGATGACGTCACACCTACAGCCACACCCCCCTACAGTTGTAAACACACACAGGGAACACATAACCCCTACAGCACCCCCTTGTGGTTAACTCCCAAACTGCAACTGTCATTTTCACAGTAAACAGTGCAATTTAAATGCATTTTTTGCTGTGAAAATGACAATTGTGTCAAAATTGTCCGAAGTGTCCGCCATAATGTCGCAGTCACGAAAAAAATCGCTGATCGCTGCCATTAGTAGTAAAAAAATAAAAATAATAAAAATGCAATAAAACTATCCCTTATTTTGTAAAAGCTATACATTTTGCGAAAACCAACCGATAACCGCTTATTGTGATTTTTTTTTTTACCAAAAATAGGTAGAAGAATACGCATCGGCCTAAACTGAGGGAAAAAAAAGTTTTTTTAAATATTTTTGGGGGATATTTATTATAGCAAAAAGTAAAAAATATTGCATTTTTTTCAAAATTGTCGCTCTATTTTTGTTTATAGCGCAAAAAATAGAAACCGCAGAGGTGATCAAATACCACCAAAAGAAAGCTCTATTTGTGGGGGAACAAGGGCGCCAATTTTGTTTGGGGGCCACGTCGCACAACCGCGCAATTGTCAGTTAAAACGACGCAGTGCCGAATCGCAAAAAGGGGCAAGGTCCTTTACCTGCATTTTGGTCCAGGTCTTAAGTGGTTAAAGCCTAGAATGAAAACATTTTATGGAGAACCACTTTAAAATGCTATGCTTGCACACCATTTGTTCAAGCTAGGAAGTGTACTATGTACTTTTGGATGTGCCGGGCTAAATTTTCGCATGCTTGCTGCATATGACTCACATAAGCTTCCACCAACCTAACAGTGACCTTCACTTAAGGGAGTTTAGTATTATCACAGGATACACCCACTGAACTATTTTTACCCTTTTAGTGGAAGGTTTTTCACTTTATCTCATATTGCATTTCACTGGGATTACTTATTTGCTAGAAAATAATGATATGGAGAATCGGTTATTCCCACATTACACCGATAATTATTTTAGCAGATTCTGCCATACAGTCAGCTGGAAAGGTTTTCCTCTTTAAAATATTTTAACATTCTGTTTTTGACACATACTACTAGTTTAAAGGGGCAGTTGCAGAGTCTGTTATTTTGTCCTTGAAAATTGATCTAGTCTTAAAGTCTATCTATATGTTTTTATATTTTTCTTCTGAGTGATAAGCACACATTTTTCATGCAAGTTAGCATGTTAAATGTTTATATGTATTTTTGGTGTATTTTTTCAATACAGCTATTGCTCCCTGCTAGAAAAGCATGGGAGGGACTGATGTTGTGGCAATTTGGGGATGTGCAGAGCATACCGCCATCCTGCCTTGTGCTTTAAGGCACACACTCCATCTTAATGAAATAATGCCATTTTTAAGCTAAAAGTTTAACTCACCATGCATTCAAAGAGGCACCAACACACCAGCTTGTTATCAAGTCACCATCATCGTCATCAATCCCAGCCACATGGCTTAGCACGGCTCATTTATTTACACAAACAGGAAGTCATCACTCCACTAGTAAATCGCCTCCCCCATGGGAGTGGTCATCACCGGATGTCTTCTACACACAGCAAACACCATATCAAGACATTCCCTCTGACAGGAAGTCCCATTGAATACATGAATAGATTACAATAGAGTACATACAATGAATACAAAACAATGAATAGAAATACATACAATGCTGGCTAAAGTCTTATGGGCGTGTCCGGTCAGGGAGAGCATGTGCCCCCCCCCCCCAACCCCAGAAACGCTCACAAGCTCTCATAATAAACGCTGATAGAACCCTTAATCTGCGCCATTCCATAGAATAACACATATAAAGGTTATACCCTTATTAAAGCGGAATGGAGGCTTTCTACAGGCGTACGCTACAAATCCCAAATAATGCTGATCAGACATGACCCAGATAAGAGCACACATCTGTCCATAACCACTAGTGTGCTTGCGAAGTGAACGCATCCCCCCCCTCAACGATCGTCGGTGCTAAATGCACAGAGGGGCCCCTCGCTGGCGGACAGCCTACCCATTGAGAACGTCCCTTTGATGACGAAACGCGTCTGGGAAAGACACGCAGTGACGTCACCACGCACGCACGGAGGAAGGGCTCCGCTTTGTTTGCCGGCCGGCGACTTGTTTTAAATGTTTGTGATGCTTTTACTAAATGTGAGTATCATTTTTATGTTTTAATAAACCTCTTTTGTAAAACGGAATTACACTATTGGTCCATCCTTCTCTCTCCACCCATATTCCGTGAGCACCGCTATACCTTGGTATTTGCTGGAAGTTGCACCCAGGAACCATACAGGATTAAAGGCCGCGGCTGGGCTAAAGCCAATTGTTTCATTGAGCTTGCCCTCTGGTAAGCAGCCCCCCCTTATTCTGGTGAAGGGATCACTTTATCATTAACATCTCGTCACCGTGGTGGAGTGAACCATTATGATCTGTTGTTGTTTTGCCTCCTGACACTCGGTTCTTCAAGCTTTATTCCTATAACAAGGACTTTATGAACATTTATGTTATTTAAGATCTGTGTTTTTATTTTTTTATTTTTTTTGCATTTTTTCTTTTTGAGGTTTTATTTCTATGTCAACCTGTATATTAATATATACTACTTTGTGATGTTTCAAGCTACACCATTGGCTACAACACAGGAGATTACTGCTCAGCAGTCCTCATTCATACATATATTTTTTATCTTGATGAGCGCGGCTTTGCTATTTTGTATTACTTTGTGTTTCTACACGATTGCCGCAGCTTTCTATTTTATTTTATTTTAATTTATTTTTGGTTTAGCGCAGTTTTCTGTCTTCTTTGTGGACATACGCCCACGCCGCAACCATCACACTCCAACCTCAAGACATTTTCTACTACCAGACGAGAGTCAACCAGCCTCAAACTGCCCCAGTCAGCTCTATTTAGAGCGGGTTGGGGAAGTGTCAAGGCTGGGTGCCAATATGACAATACATATTAAATACATCTTCAAATTTCCACCACACTGAGCAGGGATTTTACATACATGTTCTAAGCTCCTGCAGATGGAGCAATGTGCTTACAATTTTGTTGTGGCTGTTCTCTTATAGGGCTATCAAACTTGCCAATTGTAGGGATTTATGCTCATCAAATGTATTTTTTGAATGCAAAGTAGGTACACGCTAATGCAAAGAAGCATCAGTGTTTACGAGAGTACGGCTGCATACAGTCATTCATTTGTGTAGCAGGCTGTGTGCGGCACCCTAAGTGTGGAAAGTGCTGAAAAATTTACACTAGGCATATAAAATGCCTATTAATATCTATGTACAGGAACCCTATTGCAGCTACAGCAGCAGCAATGGTGATTCATTTCACTGCAGAAGGAAGACATTGTGGTCTTCAAAAGAGGTACCTATCCAATAGTTCTACTGGTTCTACAGGCAGAATCAAGTGGTGTTTCCGAAAAGTTCCAGGGGCTACTTTGAAACTCAGCGAATCCATGCTTACTGGCATGGGCAACCTATATGAAATTAAGTGATTTTTTTACTGTGACCATAGTTCTATTTAAAGGAAATCTATCACTGAGACCTTAACATGTGTGCAGTGTCAAAAATAACAAAATAATATGTTTAGTAAGTTTGTCTAGATTAAAAAAGAACTCCACCAAAACCCTTTAATTTTCTATAGGTTGTGGTTGCTGTCTTGTACGTAGATAATAGATTTCCTGTCAATCTATGGTCCTGTAATACCTTGTTTCCCCCTTTCTGGACTGCAGTCTTAATACATTCCTAAGCATAATCCACTAATGATCTGACACTAGAAATATATTGCCTGTCCGATAGAACGGCCTTTTTCAAACAGGGTGACCAGGTTTTTTCAGGGGTGCCTTGGCAAAATTCCGAAAAAATTGCACAAAAATTGTATACATACCAGAGGTTGGATCAAGCCTGTTACAGAAAGACACCGGTTTTCATTGTGAACCATTATAACCTTGTATTCACTGGCGTCATAAGAACCAATGACATTGGTTTATAATGAGGACGTCTGGTGGTTGCACAGCATCTTTGTTTGCCCCTCCCTTGTCCCTTTCTGTCAGCACTTGGGTTACATTAGTTGATCGAGGAAGATAAAGATTGGAATACCTGTGTGCGAAGGCGCATTTTGCTTTGGAAGAATAAATCGCCTTTAACGTTGGGTGTCCTACGTGTGGATGTTGCTGCATTGTGTAAAACTTTTAGTATCGTTTTTACAATTTTTCAATAGGGTGCCTCAACACTACAGAATTTAAACGGTGCCTTGACTTAAAAAAAAGGCTGCAAAACAGCATCCTAGAGTACACAGTACTCTACTGCAGTATAATTGAACTACAGCAAAGCCCTGGCTGTCACAACCCAACCAGAGGTGAGGGAAGGCTCCTCACAAAGCCCTGCAAGTGCCAGTAAAGACCTGACAAGGTTCAAACCCTTCCTTACTTCAAAGGTTTGTTATAGAGTTCCACTTTGATGTTACAATATTATAAAAAAATATTGTGTTCTGTTTTGATTTATCATCTGCAATGTCTAGACACAGAGCGCTGACTCCATGCAACTTTTAGCTACAGTTGTTAAATTAAAAAGAAGATGGCAAACCTTTTCATTTTTCCACTCCTGATTACATAGCAATATCAGTATGAATATTAAAATCTCAGATGTGATACACTCGCTTTCATAACCTTCCAAAAAATGTAATTTATTTAATACTTTAATATTTAGCAAAGTGGGAGCATAATTGGACTTTTACACAACATGGAATATACAGTGTGAACTGAACAGTGCAAAGGGTATTCTAGCATCAGAGCATGAAGTCAGATATAATTATAACAGATAAAGGAAGGTACATTATACATCAGGTGCCTACTCCATGTGAACAGTAATTGTAACGAAATATCCCACACTCCGCTTGAGTGCTTCCATCAGTATTTGCTTCCTAAGCTCTGGAACACAAGACCAGTGGATCTGGCTAAGTTACCCCAAGAACTAGGCAGTGCCAATTTTGGGATAAACCAGAATAAGAACTCTTTATTTGAACACAGGCACACAGAGATATACACTCTTTGCATAATGACACAGGGCGCGATAAACTATACCTCCACCAGTAGCATGACACAGGTGGATTCAACTTTCCAATAGTGAACGATCTTTGGAAGGGGCTGTTGGAGAACCCCCCCCCCTCTCCCTCTCACAGCTAATCCACATACACATATACCATAATAGGTTGCTCTCAAGGCAGACACAAACAATAGAAAAATGTGATACAGCCACACCCCAAACGATCTAGTAAAAGTATACAACAGTCCCAAATGAAAGAACCCCTTCCTTCTTTCAACACAAATCACACATATATAATCCAGGATAACAGGGGGAAAAGGAAAGGTGTGGTTTTACGGTGAGTCGGGTTAGGCAGACCCGACTGGGACTTTTGGGGCACCCTGTGCCCCTAATAGACACAGGGTAACTTACATATAGGAGGGGCTGGGAAGCTGCACAATGAGTTTCTAGAGCTCTCCAAGGTAAGCCGGGTTCCACAAGCCCTCTGCCCAAAGTGACTCCTGTCACTGTAATCATAACTTATTTATACACAGGTATTTTTTTTCCTTTTTGTTCATTAGGGACACAGGATCAGAGCTAAATCAAAGCTAAATCAGAGACAAGTGGGTTATACCGCTGCCTTTAGGAGGAAGTGTTCACTGGAAAAAGGCCAGTAACCATCAGATATAACCTTTCTAACTCCTATCATGTTTTAGTTCTGTAGAAAGTAATACAGGGAGTACATCACAATCACAGAGGGGAGAGACCTTTTTCCTTTAAAGTCAGAGTAAACTCCCATCTCTGACTTTTACCTATAGGTAACCCTATTAAACAGCTTACCTATAGGTACTTTAAATATCTGCTAAACGTGCACTGTTTAGGAGATATTTACTGTACACTCAGCCAGTGATGGTGCGCTCTGCTGGAGAGGCCACCGGGGCCATTCCTTCATGTTCCAGAGCCAAAAGCGGCGGCTCTCGTGCACATGCACTTAAACGGCCAGAGTCTGCGAACCTGGAGTGAAAACTGAATGAAAATAGAAGGCCTCTCAGCGGTGACATTACGGTGCTGGGCGACTTCATTTTCAGGTAAGTTTCACATAATGTGCTAGTATGCGATGCATTCTATCAACAGTAGACGCCCCCCAAACAAAATGATGACATTTAGTAGAGAACAAAGGGTCTGGGAGGTCCTGGAATTTTGAAACTTCAGTATAGGGTCTTCTGAATTTTCTGTTTAAAACAAAAAAAACTAAACAGACATAAAATATTCTGTACATTTACAGACAAATGTCTTGTATGAAGTTCTACTTTAAACATATTTTTAACAGCTCATGTTAAGCATCAGGGAAGGTGTTTGCATAATAGGTTCCCATTTAATCAGTGCCCAGTGTTTAACCTTTCATAAAATCTATAGTGGTTTTTGGATGGAGGTCATAGATAATGTTTTGCATTATCTGCTAGTAGCGGAGTGCAGGGCATGCTGCGTACCGCTGTTCTGTCAGCTGCAGCAGTTGGTTTAGATGATTACTGTATTCGCAGAAATGATGCAGGTGTGCCAAACAGCAAGTAATGTGTTATTAAGACTCAGATTGAAGGCATTTACTGACTCAGCTACATGAACATTTTACACTATTTCTAAGGCCTAAGACCTACAATATGTGCAGCATTGTTATTTTGTGTTTTTAATTAAGAAGACCATTTAACAAAGTGGTTTTTACTAAAAACAGATGACAATTATGTTGTGTGCTTTCTGTTTGCAAAATGTAATATGTGTAAAATTTTCCACCAAAAATAATTTGACAGTAGAGAACATTAATAAAACATAAACTGTAAGAAAACTGACAATTTCCGGTTTGCCATATTTTTGGTTATATGGTTTATTTATAATGCACCGTTACACTCTTCCTACTTTTTGGCTTGAAAAATAGTTTGGGATTTTTTTCTCAGAAAAAGTGATTTTTGTTTTTCAGAAAAAGTGTAAAAATAAGTCCCCCATTTTGTTTTCTTGCCTAAATCAGGAAATATGCACATGGTTCTAAGCTGGCCGTACCCTGCTGAACCAGTTGTATTTCAGTCAGTGTGTGACTGCCCCCATTTGACAGAAGTATATTCTTTGACCTTTTTCTGTTGAAGGGACATGCTGGAAAACGTTTGTTGATTAGCGCCTGCAGTCAGTCGGGTGCAGCCACTGATCAGTGAATTCTGACAGCTGCAGTACAGTGTAATGGAGGGGGGATTCCTCCTTTTCTTTCATTATGTCATTTGTGTGCATGGAGGGATAATTTTTTTTTTGTTTTGTTTTTTTTGTTCAGCCCGTGTACACACGGTTGGAATTTCCATCAACAAATGTTCAATGTGAGCTTGTCAGATAATCTGACCGTGTGTATGCTCCATCGGACATTTGCTGTCAGAATTTCCCACAACAAATGTTTAAGAGCTTGTTCTCAATTTTTCCAACAACAAAAGTTCTTGTCGGAAATTCCGATTGTCTGTAGCCAATTCTGACGCACAAAAATCCTACGCATGCTCGGAATCAATTTGACGCATGCTCGGAATCATTGAACAGTGTTGTACATTAGTGTTGAGCAGAATATGCCATATTCGAATTCGCGATATATCTCGAATATATAGTCGAATATTCGACATATATTCGCTAAATACGAATATTCGTGATATTTTTTGGAAATTAAATGATTGCGAATTTTCGCGAATTTTTGCGAATGCGAATTGCGAATTGCGAATGCGAATATTCAAGAAATGCGGAATGGAGCACTCTGATTGGCTCAGAATATTCGTGATATATTACAATACAAAATAATTGCGAATATTCGAGAAATGCGGAATGGAGCACTCTGATTGGCTCAGAATATTCGTGATATATTACAATACAAAATAATTGCGAATATTCGAGAAATGCGGAAGGAGCACTCTGATTGGCTCAGAATATTCGTGATATATTACAATACACAATAATTGCGAATATTCGAGAAATGCGGAAGGAGCACTCTGATTGGCTCAGAATATTCGTGATATATTACAATACACAATAATTGCGAATATTCGAGAAATGCGGAAGGAGCACTCTGATTGGCTCAGAATATTCGTGATATATTACAATACACAAAAATTGCGAATATTCGGCAAATGCGGAAGGAGCACTCTGATTGGCTCAGAATATTCGTGATATATTACAATATAAAATAATTGCGAAATTTCGAGAAATGCGGAATGGAGCACTCTGATTGGCTCAGAATATTTGTGATATATTACAATATAAAATAATCGCGCGATATCGCTATTACCGAATAATCGCATTGCGATTTTTCGGCAATATAAAATGAGCGCTGCAGCTACTCGGCCCAAGGTCTCTAATCATACCAGCAATGCTTTTAGACGTCGATGGGGATCTCTAGGATGTGATCTGTTCTAAAAAAAAATTAAAACATTTGAATATTCGAAATAGCGAATATTCGCCGCGATATTCGCGTTATTCGCGAATACTCGAATATGCAATATTCGTAGCGAATATTCGCAATGCGAATATTCGTGAGCAACACTATTGTACATGACTGTGTTCTTGACATTCGGCATTTCCAACAATATTTGTGTGACCGTGTGTATGCAAGAGAAGTCTGAGCGAACAATCCGTCGGAAAAAAATCCAATTTTGATTTCGGAATGTCTAAACGTGTGTACGTGGCATAACAGTGTGTGAACAGCTTTAACCCAAGGAGGTTTATGGTAGACTTTGACCAAAGGAGATGACAGCAATAGAAGACCCCTTATTTTTCCCAAGACAGTCACTTAGACTCCCTAAGTCAAAACTAGATTTCTCTAATAAGAAAGGTCATAGATTTTACTGATTGCAGAGCTATGGGTCTGATGTGAATTTGCTTGACTTCAGTATGGGGATGGGGGAAGGCAACCAACCATAGGTGTCTAGTCCAGAGCCCCAAAATGGTCAGAAACAGCCTTGCTGTACATACCTCACTGACAGCCTTAAAAACCTTACAAAGATTTCCTACTTTATCCAAATTTAAGGGTGGGGACTGTACATGCCTTACTGACAGTTTAAAAGCCTTACAAAGGTTCCCAACTTTATCCAAACCCAGGACCAAGCATTTACTAGATCTGGTTTCCTACAGTACACAGAATATAGGAATTGTAATTATTTTAGTAAAAATAAACTGCTAAATACCCTTTCTTATCAGCAGTTAGAGCAGTCTTGTGACTTCTATGCATGTCTGGTTAAAGCTTATAGTAGGAGTTTTTATTCTCCCACAATTGTCATATGAGAATGCAAGACTGTTTGGACAGTGCTGATTGGCCCTGTGCTTGTTAGATATGTGCATTCCCGTTCGCAACGAATGTTATTTTCGTACGAAAATTTTTATTTTCGTACCCACGGTAAAATGTGTACATACGAAAAAATTAAAGCACCAAAATACGAAAACGACGGGATTACGAATGAGCCGCATAACGAACGACCGCAAATACGAACGAACGATCCGACGGAAATACGACAAAACGAAAACGGCAAAAGAACGAAAATGAAACCTGTAACAAAAGATTTGCATGCTGTATTTTGTTTGAATGCCTTTTCTGTTCTGTATTGTCTTTGAATACAGAATGCAAATCTTCTGTTTATAGTATAAACAAAAGATTGGCATTCTGTATTGTCTTTGAATACAGAATGCAAATCTTTTGTTTATAGTATAAACAAAAGATTTGCAGAATGCAGGGAGTGTAGTTGGTGAAGCAGCTTTTTTTGTGCTGAGTAAAGCCAAATAAACTTTTGTGGATTTTCATCTGAAGGGAGATCAGTTGGCCAGACTTTTGAACCCAAAAATGGTTTTCTGATGGAGTTTAAAAAACGAACAAATTTTCTGAGAATGATCGGAAAACGATCGTTTTTATGTCTGTTGTTAAAGTCTGACCAAGTGTATGGGGCTTAACAATAGTTACTATGGATGAGCCGCGTGTTGAAAGTGCCGCGAATCCCGCAATATATTTATGAAAGTACAAAATGACGAAAATTCACGAAAATTATTGTCTAACAAGAAACGACAATAAATGAAACAGAATAATGAACCATCCCGTGTGTACGAAAATAAAACAGTAAAACGAAAATACGAAACGATCAGAATACGAAAAAATCGCGTCGTACGAAAAACGAACGGGAACGAACAGGAAAACAGGCGTCTTACTAAAAACGAACGGAAACGAACCTACGGAACGATACGAAACGGAACAAAAAAAAAAAAACGAAAAAAAAATTCTGTGCACATGTCTAGTGCTGGTCATATGCACTCTCCCAAGAAGAAAAAAACTCTCTAGCAAAACACACAGAGCTGACCATGTGCAGCCTGTCCCCTGGCTCTGTAAATATCAGGAAATACATTGGGGACTATGGAAGAAGGCGATTATCAGAGGAGACTGGATCGAACAGCCTTTCTACACAATGTGGAGGATTCCACAGTGAGTATAACAAACATGTTTTACTGCATATACAGACTGATTTTACTGTTGTTGGTTTAGTAACACTTTAAGGGTGAGGATGTTTAACCTACAAACAGTTACCTCAGAAAGTCTGGCAAATATTCTATATTAGAAATGTTATACATAGTACTTCCACCTCAGACCACACACAATTACAACAATGGAAATTTAACAACCTTTGTTTAGAAATTAGGCTGGTATTTACATTCGTCATTTTTGGGTTGATGTAGCATTGAATTATACTGTCTATACACATACAATATATGTGACTGACTTACTACATCTTTCTACAAGTACATTTTAGATGTTATCAGCTTTATTTTTTAGTCGAAAATAAACTTGTAATGAGGGAAATCTACTTTTTTTGACCGGTGTAATTTCGATAGACCGGCGTATCCATCCGCCCAAATCTGCGCTAGACACACCATTGATTTGCTGCTCAAATATGCAAATGAGGGAGTTACGGGGATCCACAAAAGTAAGTTGGTGCAGTGCAGGCTACGCACTGTGCGCAACAGCTGCACGTCCTGTCTAAAATTAGTCCATAGAAAAGGTGGAATAAAATTAGACAATCCGTCTACATGTCAGCTAAAGCAACACTGTTAGTGAGGAGCTGAGCAGTCACACTTGCTGCACAACAAACTGTATGCCAACATGCCAGGGGCATCCATGCTCATTGCTATACTACTGACTTTAGATGAGCAAAGAAGGAGGAGGTCACGGGAGAGGATTTTTTTATTTTTTCCAAAAACGTTTTATTTGCTTTATAAACATTAAAACAAAAAATATACATACATATATACATCAATACATAACATACATACAAATTACAAACACGGTCTCACTATCTTTCAATAGCCTTTTAAAACCTTGATGGATATAATAATCTAATCTAATAGAATATTCTTCTCTGATACAAGCACCTCACTCTTCACTTGATATAGCACACACACATAGACATCTTTGGCATGAGTGATTCTGAGGTGTCTCGCATCTTCAGATTCACCCCATCATGCCATCCTGGAATTAACCACAACCCTGCAGGAGGATATCACCAGCCCAACACATGACACCACCCTTGACAGCTACATATACAATCCTAGCCCCATCCCCACAGATTTCGAACAGAACATGTATGGGGACAGCTGGCTGGTTGGTCAGTGACATGGGTGGCAGGCATGACTGTCCCCCCCATGATGCTGAAATCACAAGGGGCACATGCACTACTAACATCCTCCTGTCTTATCCCTTCAAGGTGACTCTGCATATGCACTGGGACCCCATCTCATGACTCCTATCCGGAACCCCCCATGATACCCTGTTGTATTCCCCAAACTTTGTATGCCAGATCATCGGTGCATGTTGCATGCTGCACAACTTCGCAGTGAGAAAGGGCCTGAAGATTGACATAAGTGATGACCTGACCCCTGAACCAGACAATCCCCCCCTAACCGAGGCTACCCCGTCTTCTGAGGGAAGAGCAGCCAGGAGCCAGCTCACATTAGGCATCTTTGCACGTTAAACACACACATTAATTAATGGCACAATGGGAATGCATGCATGCACACCACTGTGGTCCCTAGCACAGACACATCACATCCTCATCAAATTGGATTAGCACAAGCCCACCATGCAGTACTTGTGAGCAGCAATGCCACGGCTCCAAGTATGTCACTGTACATTCATACACCATTCACATGGACCTGGGGATCAGTTCTCCACCACAAATGAGGGTGACACCCCTTTTCCGGCAGGAATGTCACCCCCACATTCCAAAATCATTCACAAACAGAACCAAAAAAAAAAATATTTAAAAAAATGACCAGCAAAAAATAAAAAGGCCCAGCAAAAATATAATTTAAAAAAAAAAACACAACAAAGAAATCACATAAAAGACAAAAATCACTCTGCAAAACAGTCCCCAAATATCTCAAAGACACGTCACAAACAAACAAACGCGAACACACAACAGAACAAAAGCACCTTGTTGTATAGGAAGGGATACAAAGGGATGTACTTTTGCAAAGGAAGGGCGTTTGTCTCTGTCTATTTAAGCTCTCTGCGTAGCTCACTAAGTTGCCCGGGTCCACTTCCAATTTCACTGGTTGCGCCGTTCCCGAGTTGTGAGCATGCGCACAGAGGTGCTGACCATGGTCTGCTTCATGTGCGCATGCGCGATCCGGCTGGCCCTTCATTTGCATGGGGTCACAGCTCATTTCAATGTAACACGCCCACATCCTTCCCAATTTTAATTACTCAGCCTTACGCCTCGGGAATTAGGTTGCACTGGCACAAATTTCTGCGCAAATACTACGAGGATACGGTGATTGCGCCTCTACATTGCGCCGGCCTAACGTAAAGGAGGTGCGCTACCCCGGTCAAAATATGCGCCAATGTACGTGAATCTGGCCCTATATGTATACTTTGGCGTTGCTTCTTAGGCCTCGTACACACGAGTAAATCTGTCTGCTGGAAACGGTCTGCTAGACCGTTTCAGCAGACAGATTCGATCGTGTGTACGGGCAAACAGACAGGTTTGGCCACCCGACAGTATGCTAACCAGCAGACATGTCTTCTCGCACACGCGCCAAATGATTTTGACGCATGCGCGGAAGTGTTTTACTTCCTGGTGCGGTGACGTGGCGGCGTCAACGTCACCGCCACGTCACCGACACGTCAGCGCGCTGTCTGCTGGCGGGGATTTTGGTTTGCTCGTGTGTACACGCGAGCAAACCAAAATCCAAGCAGACAGATCTGTTCAAATCGGTCGGTCCGACTGATTTGAACATATAGATTGCCTCGTGTATACGAGGCCTTAGTTGATGACAAGTATTCAGCCATTTGTGGCACAATGTGTAAAAAAGGTGGTGGGGCCAGCTTTGTTGAGATGATAAAAAAAGACATAAATTTGAGAGGGAGCTGTGGTGGCTCAACGTGATTGGCACTGCGCTGACAAGCCATTCACCTCTGCAGCCAAGGGTTCGGATCCCGGTCTCGGCTACATGTGAATTGAGTTTGGTGGTCTCAGCCCGGCTCCCGGTGGGTGTGCTATGCAAGGTACGCCTGTGCTTAGTACGCCCACCCCCCCCCCAAAAAAAACCACCACACTTGCACGCATACAAAATTGGTTTAAAACACATGCACTTTGGCCATGCGGTCTCTTAAAATAAAGAGAGGCGAGGGACCTACGGGGCTGGCTGGGTGGGCTAGGCCCCCTCACTCCCTCATAGGGGGAGTCCCTCTGCCCCATTGGGGTCCTGTTGGGCCCCAGTTGGGCTCCCAAGAGGAGCAGGTAGGGCGGGGTGAGTGGGAGGCCCCCCTTCACACCCGCCATTGCCACCAGGGGCATGGAGAAGGATGGCGATTGCCTCCGGGGGGAGGGTCTGCCTACTCCCAACTCCTGCAGTCCGGCTCCTCTCTCTCGAGTTCACGCACAAAAATACACTTTAAAAAAAAAAAAAAAGACATAAATTTGAGTCATCCATTCCTTATCACTGTTAAACATTCTGGTATTTCACCTGGTTAGACAATAGACCTAGTCATCCCCTTTGTCTTACTGAAAATGGCAAATCCAACTCCCATGCATTTTAGATGTGAGGTATCTCTCCAGCTTGCATCGTCTTAAACAAATTTCCAGTCTTCTTTTGCGAGACACTGCTGTGTCTGTCCTGTAATTCCACACCTCATCTAATACAGCCTGGCAGCATTCTGCTGATTGTGACACTACTGACACATTGAACAAAAAGCACCTCTAAATTGTGCAGCTAGTGCTGATTAAAATAAAGAAATAAATGTTTACATGTTCAAAGCATGACACATTCTCTGCACACATCATTAGATAGAAATATCTAATTTTAATCATTAAACATTTTTTTCAGCAACTTTCTTCAAGGAAATTCTGATGTCTTTTTACTAAGAGTTCAGTTCATATCTACAGCACCCGTTACATATTTTTTTTTTAAAAGGTATTTTTTTTATAATCACTTTTTCTTTAAGACAAATTCCAACATACAACATAGAAATACACATTGCACAAAATATCTATATAAATCTTTTCATTAACATACACCACACCACAGGATAAAGCCCACCCACTTACCTACCCATTTGTTAAAGGGGGCTTCCAGATTCCGATAAGCCCCCCCCCCCCCCCGCCCGCAGACCCCCACAACCAACGGGAAAGAGTTGTGAGGAAAAGGGCCTTGTCCCATCAACATGGGGACATCCTCACCATGTTGAGGGCATGTGGACTGGTACGGTTAAGGAGAGGGGGGGGCGCTCTCTCGTCCCCCCTCTTTTCTTTTTTTTTCATTCAAGTTTAAGTTTATTTTCAGAAAAAAGTCAGTACAAGTGATGAACTTCAAAGAAAGCATTACATAGTGACATACAATCTCAAATTACAAGGTACATCCAGTTCATTACTTTCCCTTTCATTTTATCATTAAATAAAGTATCGCCCAAATGTAAAAGAAATTGTGAGCGACAAAAGAGAATAAATATATTGAAGATAATAAAATGTGTCTTAAATGACCTCCCCCACCCACAGAGGTTCAATAATCTTTTCTTACGGCTTGCCAGGTTGCGTGCTCGGATAAGGGATTTTATATGCATACCAGACCTGAAGGGCCTGATATGGAATTTGGGGGGACCCCCAAGGTTTTTAAATTTTATTTTGATATTGGGGTTCCACTTAATATTCATGCCAGACCCAAAAGACCGTGTAATGGATTAGGGGGGGAACCCATGCTGTTTTTTTTCAATGACTTTTATCTGTATTGCTGGGACACAACAATTCATTATATCCGGGAGTAGTTTTAAATTACTTTTTTTCCTTTAGAAATGTAATTTTGTGGGGGGCGTGGCCTGACAGTGCATAGAGTAGGACGCTTTCCCCGGAGCTCCGGCTGTTGATCCTGCAATCTAAGCCATCCTGTTCTTCACGATTGAATACAACCTTCCTAACTCACGTATCTAGACTCCCTGGACTCTGACTGTCATGTCGCCACCAAAAGCGCAGAAATCGGCCCAAGCTAAGCTGGCACAATACCGCCATGACTCGACGGACCAGGGGGAAGATGGCGGCGCGGCACAGGTGGGAGAATCAAGGCCGGCGGGAGATACCGCAAAGCTACTCGAGGCTATTACCCTTTGCCGCACCACTCTGGTGACACAAATTGAGGAAGTCAAGGTGGATATTTCCCTTCTCAGGCAGGATATGAACAACCTGCGAGATCGGGTGAAGACGGCTCAGACCCGCCTGAGTGATATGGAAGATGCGCTGCCGCCATTACAGTCGGGGGCAGACCACATGCAGCAGCAAATCCAGCAACTGTTCTCCAAGCAGGACGAGATGGAGAACAGACTTCGGAGATGCAACATCCTCCTGATTTGCCTGCCGGAGGGAGCTGAGGGGAGAGATCCGGCCACGTTTCTGGAGCAGCTACTCATCAAGACCTATGGCAGAGAGGCCTTCTCCCCTATGCTGACGGTTGAGCGAGCCCACCGCATGCTGGCCAAACCGCCACCTCAGGGTGCACCTCCTCGTACATTCATCGCCAAGATGCTTAATTTCAAGGATCGGGATGCTGCCTTGAGGCTGGCCAGGGTGCGAGGTAACATCCCCTACGAGAATGTCACAGTTGTGGTGTTCCTAGATTTTTCGGCGGAGGTCCAGCGCCGCCGAGGATTTATGGAAGTCAAGCGCAGGCTTCGGATACAAAATCCAAATATGCTATGCTGTTCCCTGCACGTCTCTGGGTGGAGCATGACGGAAGAGCATCCTTTTTTGAGCTCCCCAAAGATGCGATCTCCTGGCTGGAACGCCGTGCACCCCCGGGGGCAGGAGACTGACGAGGTTGTGAGTACATTTTTGTATACCCCTGCACTAGTTATGGCTTGACTGATAATCCTGGACACTTCCCATATCGATGCACCTTTCGCTTAGTCCATCATTAGATGCAAAGCTTCTCCCTTCCCTGTACGGGACTTTTCTATGCATGTCCCTATTTCAGTCGAGCCCCCTTGATTGCTCTATACTCCCAACAAAGCCTCTTTATTGTGCCTGGCCTTTATTCACGCTTCTCCTGTATTATGCCGGCAGCGGGAACGCTGGGACCCCAACTGTCCTACCATCACATGTACAGTGCAGCGACGATACTCCCCACGACCATCCCAGGCTTTGGATAGACTATACCTTTCTGTACCATGTGTTGTATTGTACTCTGGGATGGTGTTATTAGTTCTGTTTTGGGTGAATGCCCGCATCAGTTTTGAGAGGTGCAGGGCGGGGAGGGGGGTTTGTTGTTTTCAACGACGGTTTAATGCAATTTCATGATGGCAGTGTATGGTTCAGGGAGCTACTCCGGTATATGCTACAATTCCACTTATGGGTCTCTCCTAGAGGGTCAGTGAGCATAGGGGCCCGAGAGATCTCCTGGTATGGAATGGGACATGGTACCTTACTGTGTTATGTAATATGGCGTCTCTTAAACTATTGACATGGAATGTGCGGGGGCTGCGCGACAAAAGTAAGCATGCGGCTGTCCTGACATTCTTGAAAAACAGAGAGCTGATATAGTGGTCCTGGTGGAGACACATGTGGAGGGAAGGTTGCAGATGGTGCTCCGTCGCCCCTGGGTGGGTTGGGGATACCACTCCACGCACACATCCCACTCTAGGGGTGTGTCGGTCCTTATTGCTAAATCTGTACACTTTACCCTGGGAGAGGTGCACACTGACCCTCAGGGACGTTATGTTGTTTTGTCAGCCAAGATATTTGGAGAATTGCTCCTTATTTTGGCCTTTTATGTCCCTCCCCCTTTAGTGTCTCCATTCTAAATGAGGGATTTGCTTTTATGGCACAGCACCCTTCTGTACAAGCGATATGGTTGGGAGACTTTAATGCCACAATGAATGATACCCTGGATAGGATGTCTCCTTCCCAACCCCCGATGGGAACTGCAGCAATGACCAAGTTCTCCAAGCTGACCACCGCATTTCACCTAATAGACTCTTGGAGGCATAGATACCCTGATGCCCGGGCATATTCCTGCTTTTCGTCCACCCATAAAACACTATCTTGAATTGACTACATTCTCCTTTCTGGGGGGCTAACGTCGCGACTTATTGACGCGGCATTTGGTCCCAGAATGCTCTCAGATCACAGCCCTTACTATATTACTTTGAGCGTCCCTCTAGATAGGCCTCCCCGGACGTGGCGCTTAAACCCCTTCTGGCTGTCCCTACTCCCAGAGGAGGATGACCTCACGGACGAGTGGAAGATGTTCTTTACTGATAATGACCATTCAGCCAGCCCATCGATTGTTTGGGAATCGTTCAAACTACATGCCCGTTCTCACCTAATCTTCCGCATAAACAGAATCAAGACAGACTCCTTAGAGGCATTTTACCTGGCAGTCGCAGAGCTCTCTGCAGCTGAGCACGCTTACGTGGCCGATCCGTCAGACTCAAATGCAACATTCCTGAAACTCCAGACCAGGGCGGTAGACCAGCTACCATACACCAAAGCTAGACAAAAGACGTTTTTCACTAGGCAGAAGCTTTTTGATATGGCGAGAAAGCCGGGAAACTGCTAGCATACCTGGTCCACTGTGAAGATAGGCCACCTGTGGTCATCTCTTTGCAGGACCCGGGGGGTGCTGGGGTGTCGGATCCACCTCTAGTATGCTACAGGTTCAAAAACTTTTTTGCCAACCTTTATAGGTCCACGGCACCGTTAGACAGTATACCCATGACCCGATTCCTGGAGATGGTTAATTTTCCACGCCTTACAGGGGAGCAGGTTACCCTCCTGGAGTCCCCCCCTCGCTTTGGACGAGATAAACCTTGCAATTGCGAGTTTTGCTCGTTCCAAATCTCCAGGATCAGACGGGCTACCGGTGGAATTTTATTCCCATTATAGTGAGGTACTCGCACCCAAACTGTTGGTGCTGTATAATGATCTCTTTAAGACACATGTGCTGCCGCCATCCATGCGGGAGGCCACCATTGTCCTGATACCCAAACCTGGAAAAGACCCGGGATTCCCGGAGTCATATCGCCCCATATCACTTTTGCAAGTGGACATTAAAATATTAGCTAAGGTCCTCTCCACGCGCCCTAATCAGGTTATACTCTCCCTTGTCCACTCTGATCAGGTGGGTTTCATGCCTGGCCGTAACACCTCCTTTAACCTTCACAGACTTTTCATTAATCTACAAGCCAAGCACGAAGACCTGGGAACGCGATTAGTGGTGACGTTTGACACTGCCAAAGCGTTCGACTCAGTGGAGTGGGGTTATCTCTGGAGGTGCCTCGAGGGCTACGGATTCGGACCAAATTTTATCAGGTGGACACAATTATTGTACCAGGCCCCGTCTGCCAGGGTAGTGGCCAATGGATGGCCCTCAGACCCTTTTGACCTCAGTAGAGGCACACGAAAGGAATGTCCGCTTTCCCCACTACTCTATTCACTGGCGGCGTAAACCCTTGGCCATGGCTATTTGGGCGGATCCAGAGATAAGAGGACTGAGTATGGGCACACTTACAGAAAAAATCAGCCTGTATGCGGATGACACGCTTCTGTATCTGGCTGATTCTGGCCCCTCACTTCATAAAGCCCTGGGGACTATAGAACAGTTCGGAAAAAAATAATTCTGGATTGAAAATTAATTGGGATAAATCCCAGATCCTGCCGCTTGACAGTTCCCCCCCCCCCCCTCTGAGTCCCAAGCTAATTTGCCGCTTCAGAAAGTTGAGAAGATAAAATACTTGGGGATAAACATCTCCTGAAACCCGGCAGATTACACTGCACTCAATGTTGAACCCCTTTTCTCAATGATCAGGCTTAAACTTAGAACGTGGGCCCGACTACCTTTGGGAGTGTGGGGTCGTATAAATCTCATAAAGGTGGTCCTGCTGCCTAAAGTGCTGTATACACTCTGGCACTCCCCCACGTATCTCCTGCTGAAACATTTCAAAACTTTGGAAGCCCTCCTCAGACCCTTTGTCTGGGGAAATAATAGACATAAACTGTCCTGGCAGTCGCTCAAGAACCCGACAGATGTGGGGGGAACAGCTCTACCTGACTTCAATAATTACTATATTGCAGCCCAACTTTCTCAGGTTTTCCATCTAGACAAGACTGATAGTGACCGCTTTAGGACCCAGATATGCCCCGGATAGGGGCAGCGAACCAGTGATCCACTCTATGCTATAGCTGCTGGGACCGGCAGCATAGACTCGGATGGGGAGGTTAAATCTTTACTACAACACTATAGACGCATATGGGATTTAGCTGCCACCAAAATTGGGATACCAACACATAACGATTACATGCCATTACGGCACAACAAATGCCTGAAGGAACTCGGCGAGATCCAGGACTCTGGAATCTGGAGCTCATGGGGGAATTCTCTATCTACATCAATTGTTTATAAATGGTAACCTTAAAACGTTTGACAGTTTACGTGAGGAATATGCCCTCCCTAACCACATGTTTTTTAGATATGCCATGCTCTGAGGACCCAGTTCCCGCCAGCCCATCCTTCAGCTCACTCCGAATCACATCATGTCCATTGCTAGGAGCCAGGACCCCAAGGGTATAATCTCGTCATTTTATAGCATGTTATCTGCCCCTGTACATGGCAGAGCAGCCTTCGCTCTCAAACCACGTTGGGAGAGGGAGGTGGGGAGATGGACGATGAGGAGTGGGAAGAAGCTTTAGAGACATGCCAGGAGGTATCTCCCAGGTTGCCGGATAGGCTCACTCAAATTTTTATAGTGCACAGGACATATCTCACCCCCGTTAGGGTGGCCAGATACAAGAGGGAGCAATCTACACTCTGCTCAATGCGTGGGGTGGAGACGGGCACTTTTTTTCACCTGTTATGGTCATGCTCCAAGATTCAGGGATACTGGTCTCAGATGGTCACCTTTCTCCACGACAATATGAGCTCACCGATATCCCTGGACCCCAAGCAATGCCTCTTGGGTGTATTCCCGGTAGTTCTGGATAGACACACTAAAACTTTCCTACAGGAGACACTGTTCACGGCAAGAAAGATCATAGCTAGACATTGGATGAGGCCCCTACCTCCTAAATGGTCGGAATGGAAGGCAGGAGTGAATGGGACTCTGCCATACAAAAAATACCTGTACATAAATAGAGAGTGTCCGGAGAAGTATAATAAAATTTGGGATCGCTGGCTCAATGACCCTGATACATGCACATGATTGGGAGGGAGCATCTGTGTGATTATGCGTGCTCGGGGAGATGTGTCATTGGGTTACTGCTCTTGTACTAATATATATAAATAGGCCTTCAAGTTGTCAGATGCCCTACATATGTATGTCTAACCATGTTATATGCCACTGTTTGTAGATATGTTGCTGAATGGTTTTTACCTGAACATTGTAGCCTTTTTCTGTTACTATATTATATATGTACATGCCAATTCTTGTCTCAATAAAAACCTTTGTTTCAGAAATGTAATTTTGTGCAGCAACTTTTCTAAGCACGGGAAACATGTGCTACTTCACAGGCATACTATAAACACCCCCAGGTACGAAATTTAAAGGAATAATTCACTTTTATTGATTCACTTTAAGCATTATTAAAATCACTGCTCCTGAAAAAACATCTGGTTTTAAAACTTTTTTCTCAAGTCGTCTTCCAGGACAGCCTCTGAGACCTTGGGCTCCTCCCCTCCGGGACAGGAAACACACACCCCCATTACTTTAAAGGTACTCCTCCAGACCTCCCTCTTCAGTTTATTGTGTTTCCTACCGAAAGGGAAGGAGCACGCACTAGGAACTTGTTAGGCTCAGGGCTGTCATGGACACCTGGATGGACTCTCCTCGTCTAGGCACCCCCTGTCCTGTTGGGTAGAGAGGGCTGCCACCCCTGACGCTGCCATTGTTTTGCTCATAGGAGCTGGACCTCCGATAGACCAGCAGTCCCAGCCCCCAGTACCGGTACCTGTAGACTCCGGCAGCCATGGGAAGAAGGTCCTGGTGCAGCTTCCCGAAGGCACAGGCATGGGTTTAAACCCACTTGTTGTCAGCGAAGGTCCGCCGCATCAGCAGTGGTCGGCGGGCGGGAGACGCTGGCTGAGCCACGTTGGTTGTACGACTTCCGCGTACAACGCTGAGGGGCGGGGACTTGCGTTCCAAAGGGCGGAAGTGACACGGTTTCCGGCGGATCAGCGTCATCGGAGGACGCCTAGGGGACTCAGTTCCGGTCTTCATTGCGGCGCAGGGGAACAGACACCGGAGCGGGGGTTATGAAAAACGCTTGGCGAGGCTGCAGCATACCCGCGACATGGAGGAAGCAACGCAGGCTACAGACTCCGGTCCAACGGGCTCCGGTGCCTCCCAGGTAAGGTGGTGAGAGCAGGCCACTTCTTACACTGGGGGGCTAGATACCTTGATCCCTCCCTGGGTGGGGAACCCTTGGTGGAGGGCCGGGCACTTCCCAGACTGATCCAGCACAGAGGTGGTGTGGGTCAGGGGGGTATTCTATTAGCCTGTTCTGGTCTTTTCTTGCTTCTAGGTTAAGACCCAGGATAGGAAACCTGTGCAGATGCCTAAGAGGAAGTGTGCCGTGTGCGGGGCAAAGTTGGGTCTTAATTGGAAGAAACCCTTATGCCCAGAATGTGTCAACAATTTAGTTAAAGACGACTCTATGGCAGAGTGCCAAAAGCTTTTTTCTACGGTTAGAAGCAAGCTTTCATCTACCTTCCAATCCTTTAGAGGAATGATGGACAGGTTACAGGGACCTTCCCCTCTCTCTAGGGCATATAGTGCACCGTCACTGTCAGAGCCCACAGAGGTAGAGGCAGTACGGGAGGGGGAAGATAGGGGAAGCTTTCCCAGATCAGGGACCCCCCTCTCAGGCAGACTCAGAGTCTGGGTCTGAGATTGAAGATTCCTCCAGGGGGGCTAGATATAAATTGTCCTTGGAGGACGTAGGGGACTTGCTTAAAGCAATCTATGACACCTTGGAAATACGGGAGGAACCAGTCCTACTTTCAAAGCACGACCAAATGTATCAGGGTAGTGCTCAGAAGTCCAGGGTATTCCCTGTGCATAAATCCTTGATCGATACGATCTTGCTGGAATGGGAACAGCCGGAGAGGCGACCCTTTTTCTCAGGAAGTCTTAAACGGAGATTCCCCTTTGAGACTGACGCAGAGTACCCATGGAATAAGGTTCCAAAGTTGGACGCTCCCTTGGCTAGGTTGTCCAAGAAAACGGATTTGGCGTTCGATGACATGGGGTCATTAAAGGACCCCATGGATAAGAGGAGACGTGCTACTAAAGAGAGCTTGGGACGCGTCCTCGATAGGATTGAATCCAGCCCTTGCAGCCACGTGTGTGGCCAGAAACCTTGAGTGCTGGCTTACACAACTGCAGTCACATATCTCAGCAGGTACTTCTAGGCAACAAATCCTGAAGTCATTCCCCCTGCTTTTTAAAGCAGTGGGGTTCTTAGCGGATGCCTCAGCAGAGTCTGTTAGACTGGCGGCTAGGTCAGCAGCGCTGGTCAACGCGGCCAGATGAGCTGTATGGCTCAAGGCATGGACGGGTGACTCGGCCTCAAAACTTAAGTTATGTGGGCTCCGCTTTTCGGGCGATCACCTATTTGGATCCGGCCTCCAGGAGGCATTAGAAAGATCCCAGGATATGAAAAAAATCATTTCCTGAAAAAAGGAAGAAAACCGAAGCTAGACGTTTTTTCCGGGGCTTCAGGCAACACCAAAATGAGAAGGAGGTCCGCCCCAAGAAGCACTGGTCAGGCCATAAAGGGCGCGGAAGAGGGGGTATCTTCTTCAATCCTCCTCAAGCCCCCCCCAAGCCCCAGTGACGCCTTGATCCCAGTGGGAGGAAGGTTGGGGGAGTTCCTTCCACAGTGGGTAAAGTCCACTCTAAGTCCTTTTGTTCTGGATATAGTAAAGAACGGTTACAGACTGGAGTTCTGTACCCCCCCCCCCCCTATTTTTTTGGTTACTCAGCTGCCCAGAGACCGGGAGAAAGCGGAAGCCCTAGGATTACTGTTAGGGGACCTGTTGGACCAAAAGGTCCTGGTGCAGTTACCCAAGGAGGAGGAAGGCCAGGGGGTATACTCACCTGTGTTTGTTGTGAAGAAGCCCTCTGGAAAATTCCGACTTATTCTAAATCTCCGTTCACTGAACAGGTACATAAGATACAAGCGGTTCAGGATGGAGTCTATATTTTCGGTAACAAACTTCCTGTTTCCAGGCTGCTTTATGGCAACCATGGACCTTAGGGATGCTTATTTGCACGTCCTGATACATCAAGAGTTCCAAAAATTTCTGAGATTAGCAGTGAAGAGAGGCTCACAGACAATTCACTATCAGTTCAAGGCTCTTCCATTCGGCCTGTCTTTCTCCCCCAGAATCTGGGATACAGGATTTCTTCGGTAGAAATGAAGATTCTCCTTCCCAGAGAGAAGATTCAAAAGGGGCAATTAGCAGTAGCTCTACTTCAGACCAATTTGGTTGTTCGGGTCAGAGATGTGATGAAGGTACTGGGGCTAATGTCGGCCTGCTTCCCTGCAGTTCCTTGGGCAAGACACCACCAGCAGCAGTTGCAAAACCTTATGCTGAGACACTGGGACGGCAGAAAAAGAAAATCTGGATCTTCCCGTGCCCATCCCTACCAGCGTCAAAAGGACGTTATGGTGGTGGCGGTCCCATCCCAACTTAGAAAAGGGTCTGCCTTGGAGTACGCCGGCAGCCTTGGTGGTAACAACTAGGGATGAGCTTCGGGTTCGTATTGAACACATGTTCGACTTGAACCTTGCCTGTTCGATCGTTCGTTCGAAAAACGAACAAAACGGGTCGTTCGCGTCAAATTCAAATGACGCGCAATGGCCCATAATTTACTGCGGCGTTGCGCGCTGATGATTGGCCAAGCATGCACCATGACCCCGCATGCTTGGCCAATCACAGTGCCCAAAAAACGAAGAGACCTAATTGGCCAAAGCCTGGGTGCTTTGGCCAATTAGGGCTCAGGGCTTTAGCACACGCCCCACACTATAAAAGGCCGCCTCCCGGGCGGCCTCGTGTAGAGTGTTCCGGCTTGCTTTCAGAGAGAGAAGTCAGACAGACAGTGAGTTAGAGAGAGATAGATAGATAGATACACAGTGTCTTTTCAGATAGATAGATAGATAGATAGATAGATAGATAGATAGATAGATAGATAGATAGATAGATAGATAGATAGATAGATAGATAGATAGATAGAGCAGGGAGGCTAGTAGTCAGTATAGTTAAATTTACAGTTTGTTGAGAATATATTGACATCCCTAGGAGTTGTCAATATATTTATAAACTGTATAGCTTAGCTAGATCTGCTATTAGTATCTGTCAGGCAGGAGATTGTGCTTGATGCAGTGCTCTAACATGTTGTATTGCCTGCATTAGGGTTTACCTTAAACATAGTACTCCATGTTAGTCAACGTGTGCTAGTTAATTGCACATAGACGCATTACCTGTTACTGCAAGTGTGCTATTTATTTGCACAGAAACGCAGTTGCTGTTAATGCAAGTGGGCTATTGAATTTCACAGAAACGCAGTCGCTCTGACTGTGCGTGTGCTGTTTAATACCACCTAAACGCAGTTGGTGTCACTACATGTGTGCTATTACATAGCACCTGAACGCAGTTGGTCTCACTGCGCGTGTGCTGTTACATAGCACCTGAACGCAGTTGGTGTCACTGCACGTTTGCTGTTACATACCACCTGAGCGCAGTTGGTGTCACTGCACGTTTGCAGTTACATACCACCTGAGCGCATTTGGTGTCACTGCACGTGTGCTGTTACATACCACCTGAACGCAGTTGGTGTCACTGCGCTTGTGCTGTTACATAGCACCTGAACGCAGTTGGTGTCACTGCATGTTTGCTGTTACATACCACCTGAGCGCATTTGGTGTCACTGCATGTTTGCTGTTACATACCACCTGAGCGCAGTTGGTGTCACTGCACGTGTGCTGTTACATACCACCTGAACTCATTTGGTGTCACTGCGCTTGTGCTGTTACATACAACCTGAACGCATTTGGTGTCACTGCGCTTGTGCTGTTACATACCACCTGAGCGCATTTGGTGTCACTGCGCTTGTGCTGTTACATACCACCTGAGCGCAGTTAGTGTCACCGCACGTTTGCTGTTACATAACACCTGAGCGCATTTGGTGTCACTGCGCTTGTGCAGTTACATAGCACCTGAACGCAGTTGGTGTCACTGCACGTTTGCTGTTACATACCACCTGAGCGCAGTTAGTGTCACTGCACGTTTGCTGTTACATACCACTTGAGCGCAGTTAGTGTCACTGCACGTTTGCTGTTTAATACCACCTAAACGCAGTTGGTGTCACTGCGCTTGTGCTGTTACATAGCAACTGAACGTATAAATATGTCTGGAAGGACAACAAAGAGAGGCAGAGAGTCACGAGGGCAAGCAGGCTCTGCATCTAGAGGTAACGCTGGTGGTGGATGTAGTGCATCCTCTTCAGCACGTGGCCGTGGCCGTGGCCGCTCATCCTTCTTTTCGGGAGCTGGCCGTGTTGAGCCTCAACATGCAGAGAAATTAGTAGATTGGATGACCAATCCATCCTCATCCTCCCCATCCTCTCTCACACAGACTGATCTAAGTTTGTCTGGCAAAGCAGCTGCCAAGGCGTCCTCTTCCCTCTGCACAATGGCTTCACAAAATCCTTCCCTAGTCCCACCATGTCCTCCTGAGGAGTCTCCCGAACTGTTTCAACACAGTGTTGGCTACATGCTGCAGGAAGATGCGCAGCGTTTTGAAGACCCCGATGACATAACACTGATAGAGGAAGGCATTGATGTGAGCCCAGGGAAAGGGGGTGGCCGAGAGGGACAGCAATCTGGGAGTGATGTTCCCCCAACTGGAGCATACTGCCAGGTTTTTCGACAGTGATGATGAGGAGGGAGGGGATGATGAGGTCACTGACTCGACCTGGGTGCCTGAAAGGTGAGAGGAAGAGGAGGAGGAGGAGAAGGAGGAGGAGGACGAGGCACATCTCCAAAGAGGCAGAATGCCCTCCAGGGGTCAGCTTAAGGGCAGCACACCAACTGCATTACGTGGCACATCTTCGCATGGCACTGCGGTGTCTCAACGGTACAGCAAAAGTTCTTTGGTGTGGGCCTTTTTTGAAACATGTCCATCAGATCGTACCTTTGCTATTTGCAACATATGTCTCAAGCGTATCTCGCGTGGCCAAAACATCACCCGCTTGGGCACCACATGCTTGTCAAGACATATGTCGACCTGCCATACAACACGTTGGCAAGCATACCAGACCCACACCAAAGACCAAAGCGGACCTCCCCTTGCCCTTCTGTGACCTCCAACCCCACTAGACCCCCAGTCCTCTCTGAAGCCTGCACTGAAGTTGTAGAAATAGGTGTGTCACAACCTAGTAGTGGTAGTACATGTGGGCAATCTAATGATAGTACCAGACAAATTTCCCTGCCCCAGCTGCTGCAGCGCCGAAAGAAGTACACTCCCAGCCATCCACATGCCCAGCGGTTGAATGCTAGCTTAGCGAAATTGCTAGCACTTCAACTGCTACCTTTTCAGTTGGTAGATTCTGCCCCCTTCCGTGAGTTTGTGGAATGTGCAGTACCTCAGTGGCAAGTACCAAAACGCCACTTTTTCTCACGGAAGGCGATACCGGCTCTCTACCGGCATGTGGAAGGCATTGTCCATGCCTCGCTGGACAGGGCAGTCAGTGGTAAGGTGCATCTTACCGCTGACTCATGGTCCAGCAGGCATGGGCAGGGACGTTACCTGTCTTTTACGGCCCATTGGGTGACTCTGCTGGCAGCTGGGAAGGACGCAGGGCAAGGTACAGTAGTTTTGGAGGTTGTTCCACCACCACGCCTCCAAAACACTACTACTGCTTGTGACACACCTCTCTCCTCCACCCCCTCCTCTTCGTCTTCCTCTGTGGCCTCTTCCTGTGCTGATGTTTCCTCAGAACCAGCCGTGCTCCGTAGGCATACGAGAGGCTACGCAGGAATGCAGGCCAAGAGATGCCATGCGGTGCTAGAGCTGGTGTGCTTGGGAGACAGGAGCCACACTGGGGAAGAGGTTCTTTCAGCTCTGCAGGGGCAGGCTCAGAGGTGGTTGACGCCACACCAGCTGAAGCCTGGAATGGTGGTCAGCGATAATGGCACCAACCTCCTCTCTGCCCTGCGACAGGGAAAACTCACCCACGTGCCCTGTTTTGCGCATGTCCTGAATTTGGTGGTGCAGCGGTTCTTGGGCAGGTACCCGGGCTTACAGGATGTCCTGAAGCAGGCCAGGAAAGTCTGTGTGCATTTTCGGAGGTCATATAATGCCACTGCTCGGCTGACTGACCTCCGAAGGGAATACAACCTGCCCAAGAACCGCCTAATTTGTGACATGCCCACCAGATGGAACTCTACGTTGGCCATGCTGCAGCGGCTGCACACGCAGCAGCAGGCCATCAATGAGTACCTGAGCCAATATGGCAGCAGAACTGGGTCAGGGCAGCTAGGTTTTTTCCCCACGCCAGTGGGCCTTGATCAGGGATGCATGCACTGTCCTGTCACCATTTGAGGAGGCCACGAGGATGGTGAGCAGTGACAGTGCATGCATCAGTGAGACTATCCCTCTTATTCACATGTTGGAGCACACGCTACGTGCAATAATGGACAGGGCCCTTGAGGCAGAACAGAGAAAGGAAGAGGAGGACTTCCTTACCTCTCAAGGCCCCCTTTACCCAGACAGTGGGCCTGCTTGCCCACCTAGCACACAGGAAGAGGAGGAGGAGGAGGAGGATTGTATCAGCAGCATGGAGGTGGATCCTAGCACTCAGCATCAGCAGCAGCAGTCTTCAAGGGATCATTTACAGTCCCAAGGAACACGTGGACTTTTACGTGGCTGGGATGAGGTGCCTGTGGATCCTGTCGTCCTCAGTGACCCAGAGGACTGTGCCCCGAATGCCTCTGCAAACCTACACTGCATGGCCTCCCTGATCCTGCAAAGCCTGCGTAAGGATCCTCGTGTACGTGCTATCAAGGAGACGGATCATTACTGGATGGCAACTCTCCTTGATCCACGTTACAAGAGTAAGGTTGCGGACCTTATGTTGCCATCGCAGAGTGAGCAGAAAATGAAACTTCTGCGGGAGGCCTTGCAGAAGGGTCTGTGCAATGCGTTCCCAGAACCGGGGGGATTACCAAAACCTGGCTCTGGACGACGTCTTGCTGAGGCTTCGGTGAGTCACAGAAGGAGCGGTGGAGAAGGTGGCCGTCTGACCGATGCCTTGAGACAGTTTTTTAGTCCGCAGCCCCAAGGTCTGACCGGTTCCAGCAACCATCGCCAGTGTCTGGTTAACATGGGCGGGAATACCTAGGGGCAAGATCTGACTTGGACTCCTTCCCCACCGAAAATCCTCTGGCTTACTGGGTCTTGAGGATGGATCACTGGCCAGAGCTTGCACAGTACGCAATTCAGCTACTGGCTTGCCCTGCATACAGTGTTCTTTCAGAATGCACATTCAGTGCTGCTGGAGGCTTTGTTACCGATCACAGGGTGCGCCTCTCCACCGACTCTGTTGATCGACTGACCTTCATCAAAATGAATCAGGCTTGGATCAACACCAGCTACCAAGCACCTGATGCTGATGTTACTGAATAATATTTTTTTGTTGAAATGTCAGATCCCTTTTAGACTGCGTATGCTGATGCTGAGTGACTGTCCTCTTATGCTGCTGATGGAATATCCTTCTCCTCCTCACTTTTCTTGCTGATAGCTAGTAAGAAATGTTGTGTTTCTGGGCTCCACCACCAGTGCCTAAGGCACAAATTTTCAGCCCCTGTTTAATCGCTTGCCGACCAGCCGCCGCAGTTATACGGCGGCAGGTAGGCTCTCCTGCGCGAGAGCCCGTAGCTCTACGTCGCCACTTTCGACGGCCACTAGGGGGTGCGTGCGCGCCGCCGGCGGCCCGTGCGCGCCCCCCCCGCTCACCCCCGAGTCCCGTGCGCGTGCCTGGCGGGCACGATCGCCGCCGGGCACACACGATCGCTAGTTACAGAGCGGGGAACGGGAGCTGTGTGTGTAAACACACAGCTTTCGTTCCTGTCAGCGGGGGAAACGCTGATTTTCTGTTCATACAATGTATGAACAGAAGATCAGTGATTTCCCCTAGTGAGGCCACCCCCCTATACAGTTAGAACACAAATAGGAACACACTTAACCCCTTCCCCGCCCCCTAGTGTTAACCCCTTCACTGCCAATGGCATTTTTATAGTAATACCATGCATTTTTATAGCATTGATCGCTAAAAAAATGCCAATGGTCCCAAAAATGTGTCAAAAGTGTCTGAAGTGTCCGCCATAAGGTCGCAGTACTGAAAAAAAACACTGATCGCCGCAATTACTAGTAAAAAAAAAAATTATAAAAATGCCATAAAACTACCCCCTATTTTGTAAACGCTATAACTTTTGTGCAAAACAATCAATAAACGCTAATTGCGATTTTTTTAACGAAAAATATGTAGAAGAATACGTATCGGCCTAAACTGAGGAAAAAAAAGTTTTTTTATATATTTTTGGGGATATTTATTACAGAAAAAAATTAAAAATATTGCATTTCTTTCAAAATAGTCGCTCTATTTTTGTTTATAGCGCAAAAAATAAAAACCGCAGAGATGATCAAATACCACCAAAAGAAAGCTCTATTTGTAGGAAAAAAAAGGACGCCAATTTTGTTTGGGAGCCACGTCACACGACCGCGCAATTGTCAGTTAAAGCGACGCAGTGCCGAATCGCAAAAAGTGCTCTGGTCGTTGGGCAGCAATATGGTCCGGGGCAGAAGTGGTTAACAGGGGCACCTAATAACAATTTTTGATGCAATACTTTGCACGTGGCTCCCTGTTGCGCTCCAATTGGAGTTTATTGGGAGGGGTTCCAGTGTTGTGTTGTGCCCAAGGCACAATATTTCTGCCCCTGTTTAACAGGGGCGCCTAATAACAATTTTTGATGCAATACTTTGCACGTGGCTCCTTGTTGCGCTCCAATTGGAGTTATTGGGAGGGGTTGCAGTGTTGTGTTGTGCCCAAGGCACAATTTTTCTGCCCCTGTTTAACAGGGGCGCCTAATAACAATTTTTGATGCAATACTTTGCACGTGGCTCCTTGTTGCGCTCCAATTGGAGTTATTGGGAGGGGTTGCAGTGTTGTGTTGTGCCCAAGGCACAATTTTTCTGCCCCTGTTTAACAGGGGCACCTAATAAAAAATGTTGATGCAATACTTTGCACGTGGCTCCTTGTTGCGCTCCAATTACAGTATGTTTGAGGGGTGTCCTTTTTTCTAAAATGTTTCTTTCACAAAACAATAATGGCCCCCCACCACCGCTAAAATATTCGACATATTGTTGCCACACAGCACGTGCGCAAGCAGTATTATTTACTTTTTTTTTATAGTCCTCTCATGTTGTGCAGGGACATTTCTAAACACGTGCCATGACTATAGACACCCAGCAGGTGTGATATTTAAAGGAATTTTTTTTCACTTTAAGCATCATTAAAATGTCTGCTCCGGAAAAAACAGCCAGTTTTAAAACTTTTTTTTCTATTGATACATGTTCCCTGGGGCAAGACCCGGGTTCTGAACGACGTTTTCCAACATTAAATTATATATTGGTCTTGAAAATTATCGTTTTTGGATTCGAACGTTCGAGTCCCATAGACTTCAATGGGGTTCTAAATGTTCGCGCGAACCCGCGGTCTGTTCGAACGTTCCGATGCGAACCGAACACGGGTATGTTCGGCTCATCCCTAGTATCAACTGATGCCAGCGCATCGGGTTGGGGAGCCCACCTGGAGGGGAGCTTGGCCCAGGGGTCTTGGTCCCAGACGGAAACCCGTCAATCTTCCAATCAGAGGGAACTCCTGGCAGTTTTTCTTAATAGCGATCACATCGGCCAGGAGAGTCAGTGATCTACAGGCCCTGTCCATTAGGGAGCCTTTTTTGTTAATTTTGGAGGATAGAGTCATCCTTAACCTCCCTGGCGGTATGATTCTGTCTGGAATTACGTACCACAATTTTTTGCATGGAAATTCTGCGTTTTATACTGTAGGCCTGCAATTCTTAGGAATAACTCACTTAAATTTGTCCAAACCAGAGTCTACTAGACATCCCGGGTATGATAAAGTTTGAAACACAAAATCATAAAATTATAATATAATAAATAACTATAAATAATTATAACCAATGATAATGTAATTATAATAAAAATTATTCAATAATGTAATCAAATCAAAAACACTGAAATTTGCTCAGTTGCAGAATTGTCGCTGTCATTACTTTTATTTTTTTTATGACGAATTTCCCCACAAATCGCTATCGCTTAATTCTGCAAGTGATTATAATTTATTATCGCTGTTTTCCAGCTGCTCTAAAATCACTTTTGACATAAAGGGACACTTTTGGTTGCTATGGACAATCTACAGTTTGCAGGCACAAAAAAAATGTTTTTATTATATAAAAGTACATGTAGGGCACTGGGCAGACCACTAGGGACAAGGGGGGTGTGTATTTTTTACATACAGTACTGTAATCTATAAGATTACAGTATACTGTATGTAATGTGTTTGTTTACTTTTTTGAATTTTGGGCCGGTCTCCGCCCCCGTGCACCGTTACGTCGCAGGGAACGGAGATCGGCGGCACACGGAGGCACTGTGTGAGTTGAGCGAGGACGCCGCTCGCTCACACAGCGGGGATGCATCGCAGTTACTGGCTTACCGGTAACTCTGTTTCTAGGAGTCTTCCAGGACAGCCGGGATTTTTTTTCCCACCCGGTATTGATATAGGTACAGGGATTGTGGAACTAACGTTGTGGTAGTATATTGTGTCTTTCCGAGCCTTCCGGTAATTCTTGGATAATTGAAGAGGGAGGTCTGGAGGAGTACCTTTAAAGTGATGGGGGTGTGTGTTTCCTGTCCCGGAGGGAGGAGCCCAAGGTCTCAGAGGCTGTCCTGAAAGACTCCTAGAAACAGAGTTACCGGTAAGCCTAACTCCGGCTTTTGCATTGATACATGTCCCCTGGGGCAGGACCCGGGTCCCCAAACACTTTTTATGACAATAACTTGCATATTAACCTTTAAAATTAGCACTTTAGATTTTTCATGTTCGTGTCCCATACACTTTAACAGTGTTCGAACAAATTTTTTGCCCATTCCCTCTGCTGCGAACCGAACCGGGGGGTGTTCGGCTCATCCCTAGTTTTCTCCAAGGGCACCCACATTTTTATGTACAGAACACCTCCAAGTTGCCATATTCCATTGCATTTTACAGAAAATTACAGAACTGCAGATTGAAAAGGAAAGGTAATTTTTAAAAACATTTAATTACAATATGACTTGTGCCGAAATTGTATATGCTATATTATTAATCTTTTTTTTAATTTGCTACTTTTTTTGCTTCAGGAAAGTGGAGTTACCCTTTAAGATTTATATTGGCGCAGTATGCAAGCTATAGGAACTGCTATGCATATTAAAGTGTAACAGATTTCAGAAACACAAGGGGTTAGTCATTGTTCCACAGTCCTAAAAAATACAAATGAAAGAGTATTAATAATAGTGGCGTTCGAGCCAAGCTTTGTTTTAACTGTAATGCAAAGGAATGTTCCATAGTAATTTGGTTTTAACATATTGTGCTTCAGCTCCTTGAAAAATATTGATTTTACATAGAATGTTGAATAGCAAATGAGAATAGGAATGCAACAAAGGAGCCTATTGTTTTTATCACTTCAAGAAAATCTTCACCTTCATGATGGATATAATCAATATAAAACAATCACATTTAAAAGATTTCATATAACTGAAACTACAAAAAAGTGCTGGAATATTGCTTTCTATTTAAGAAAGAGCAACTGAATGTTCTAAAAGTGCTATTGTTACTGAATGCCAAGGTTTTATCTTACAGGCAGTCTGCATTAAAGTTTAAAGTTTCTTGCTTTGTTAGAAAATCAAGATCTTTGATGTTATGCAAAATGGAATGTGCCAAATGTGGCTCAATCAAAATAAGTCAACCAGGGGCACATCTTTAAAAAGGTCAGGGAATCTGGGCATATTTGCTGGTACTTGCCACCATTATAATACTGCAAATATTCTATATAACATATAGTGAATGTGTAAAATGTATTGGCTACATTGTAGCAGTTAAGTGGTTGCGTTTAAAACACCGCTGCACGAATACTGTGTGACACAAAATATTGCAACAATCGCCATTTTATTCTCTAGATTTTCTGCCAAAAAAAAATATTTAGTATTTGGGGGTTCTAAGTAATTTTCCAACAACGAATATGGATTTTAACTTGTAAACACCAAATGTCAAGGCTAATGCCGTGCTCACACGGTCGTTTTTTGTGATGAAATAAAACAACGTTTTAAAAAACTTCATTTAAAATGATCGTGTGTGGGTAAAACATTGTTTTATGTCTTCTGAAAAACGACAAAAAATAAATTCAAACATGCTTCAATTATTTATGTCGTTTTTTGTGTCATAAAAAATTATCGTGTGTGGGCAAAACAACGTTTAAAACAGCCTTAAGCTTGTTTTAAAATGTATCTTCACTCTCAGGGCCAGAGTGAATAAAATGCTCCAGCAGTAAAAGGGTTGTAGTGAAATTGGTAACTGTGCTTATTAGTGATGGGTTCATCATTTACCATATCTGGCGGCTTATATCAATCCAAATTTTTGAATCCATGAATGCATAAGGAAATTACTTAAGCCCCTTAGGCCTCGTACACACGATCGGACATATCCGATGAAAACGGTCCGCGGACCATTTCCATCGGATATGTCCGATCGGGAGTTTGATCCGATGGCGTGTACCCACCATCGGATCAAATTCCCCGCCGCCGGACGGCGCGGTGATGTGGCGGTGACGCGGCGGTGACGTTGACGCCGCCACGTCACCGCACCAGGAAGTTAAACACTTCCGCGCATGCGCCGAATCCATTCGGCGGCGGCGCGGCGGCGGTGCGGGACGACATGTCTGCTGGTAAGTGTACTAACCAGCAGACATGTCGGGCGGACAGATTCCACCGGATAGATTTCAAAGCTTGCTTTGAAATCTGTCGGGTGGAGAAATCTGTCCGCTAGCCCATACACACGAGCGGAGATGTCTGCTGAAACGGTCCATCGGACCGTTTTCAGCGGACATATCCCCTCGTGTGTACGAGGCCTTAGACATAGGCGCTGTCCCTTTCATTTAGCAGGGGATCCGTGAACAGATAGATCTTCTAATGAATCTGAATAGAAGTTTTGTGACATGCGTGTCAATTCAGTTCATTCCAGCCAAAACGTAACATACCCATGCTAGGTCAGTGGGCAGGCTGAGCCATGTCATGCCATGAAATATGCTTTGTTAATGTGAGGAAGGTTTCCCCCAGCAATTCAATACAAATTTTTACATTCGCTTCCATGAAAAGGTGGAAGTCTCTGTTTAGCTCTAGGCACAATATTGGTAATTCATATAATAAAAATTTGCTAATCCCAGTCTGTAGTTACAATGTTCTAAAATGTGCGATTCAATAAAGATTGTGGTTACAGTGTTTCCCATTAAATAAATTAAGTAATTAAAGTACACTCTAATCAATTTGAAAATTAAGACTGGAGATGTCTATAGGGAGCTCTGAATTTCTGCTCAATGCTTCAGTTTTACTTCCAAGCATTTCTGTATTGAATGAATGAATGAATGAATGAAAACGTATATAGCGCAGCACATGCAAACTTAATCGCCTCTGGGCGCTTGTTGTTCCTGTCTCCTTTGGTATCAAAAGAGATGAGTCTTGATCTTTCTCCTGAACGCTAAGTGGTTCTCCTCCAACCGAATGCTGGTTGGTAAAGTGTTCCATAATCTGGGACCTTGGACCGCGAATCTCCTTTCTCCTTTGGACTTGTACTTGGCTTTCGGTATCTGGAGGAGATTTTGATTGGTGGATTGCAAAACGCGATTGGGATTATGAGCTTTTATTTTTTCGCATAGATAATGGGGGACATTCCCATGGATACATCTATGCGTTAGACAGAGTGCTTTAAAAGTGATTCTGTCTTTTACTGGTAACCAGTGAAGGGTTCTCATTGAAGGTGAGATTGATTCCCAAGGTTTTTTTCCAGTCACAAGTCTAGCGGACGTATTTTGAACGACTTGTAGACGAGCGATTTGGTACTTGGGGAGTCCGAGGTAAAGGGCATTTGCATAGTCCAATCTTAAGTTTACAATTGCTCCCACCACGACTGCTATGTCTTCCTTGGGAATAAAAGGAGTAAGTCTGCGTAGTAGGCGCAGCAGATGGTGAGAACTGCTGACTACTGACCCTATTTGTGCGTCCATTGTCATGTAGGAGTCAAAGATGACCCCAAGACTTTTGACTTTGTCGCTAGGGGTGATGATTTTGCCCAGAATAGGCGGGGGGGTCCAGGTTGTTGCAGGTTGAATCATACGCGTGGCGTGAAACAAGAGATGTCCTGTTTTCGCTCCGTTGAGTTTAAGATAACTTTTGGTCATCCAGTCCTCTATCAAAGAGAGGCATGTCTCTAGATTGAGGTGATGATCCGTTTTATTGCAAATGCGGATATACAGTTGCGTGTCGTCTGCATATGAGTGGTAAAGCAGTTTTTGGCTGCTAATAATCTCAAAAAGAGGCCGAAGATAGATGTTGAATAACACCGGCGACAGGGGGTATCCTTGAGGGACTCCGCATGATAATGTGCGTTTCTCAGAAGTGAAAGGTCCTAACTTAACTATTTGCGATCGGTTTTCCAAAAAAGAGGAGAACCAAGATAAATGGCCTTCTGCGACTCTGGCTACTTCAGCTAGCCGAGTCAATAAAAGCTTGTGGTCTACTGTGTCGAAGGCTGCGCTTAGGTCCAACAGAACCAGAAGACAAGATTCTCCTTCGTCTGCGGCCTCGAGAGCGTCGTCCCATATTTTGAGCAATGCGGTTTCCGTCCCGTGTCCAGGCCGGAATCCCGATTGAAATGGATCAAGTGGGTATCTAGATGCTGTTGCAGCTGTTGTACCACTACTTTTTCCATTACCTTAGAGAGTACATTTAGGCCTGTTATTGGGCGACGGTGGAGTGGGTCCTTGGGGTCCAGGTTGGGTTTCTTCAAAATGGGTCGAATTATACCCTCCTTCAACTGGGAGGGCACTATGCCTTCCCTTAAAAGATTGGTTGATAAGCTGCGTGATAGAAGGTGCCAGGATGTCGGCGCATTCCTTCAGCAGTTTAGTGGGGATGATATCAATCGGCGCGGTGCTGTTACGCAAAGTACCGATGATATTATTTGTGTCATGGATAGAGATAGGTACCAGCGTGAACTTACCTGGTTGTGGTGAATTACTGCAGGTGTTGTGTAAATAATTACGGGGAGGGTTGAGGGGGGAATTATTTTGCCGAATGCTTTGTCGGATCCTCTCGATTTTATTAATGAAGTAATCTGACAATTCATTGCAAAATTCTTGTGAGTCCGAATTGGGGGCTTCAAGACATCCTGGATTCATGGTCTGAGTGACCAGCTTGAAGAGTTTGCGTGGGCGATTAAGGGCGCTGTTGATAGCATCAGAAAAATCGTTTTTCTTGGCTTTGAAGATTTCTTTGTGGTATTTTCTTGTTGTTGCTTTGTAGACGCTAAGGTTCTCATCTGAAGAGCTTCTTTTCCAGGCGGCTTCCGCCCTTCTGCGCTCTTGCTTCAGTAACACCAGTTGGTTGTTGAACCAGCTGGAGTTATTTTTCCGGATGCGGGTTTTGCGTTTTGGCGCTATTAAGTCGGCTGACTGTAATAGGGCTGTTTTTATGGTATCCAGTGTTTTTTCAGCCGTTTGGTTCGGCTGAATTGTACCAGTCTACCACATTCTCTACTGTTGGTTATTTGCTGATCTGAGAACTCCTGCTTGCTATGCAGAGTAGAGGAATTCCCAAACACACCAATAAGACATAACATTTAAATATATACAGACACAGAATAAAGTGAGTGTGTAGAATGTATTACAGCAAAATGTTGTTGTTAAAAAGTACCAATGGCACCCACTGCTGCCTCAGCCAATGAGGAGGGAGAGTTCCCAAAGAGCCGAGGTTCTTATGCACATCGCTTGATGACGATGAGGTTGAGGTAGGTATTGGGGGGGGGGGGTACTGCTTCAAAGAGAAGGTTTAAACTATGCATGAAGGTAAAAAATCTCAAGCCTTTAGAACCACTTTAAATTAAAGTTTGATGTGTCTAGCCATCACAGTCTTAAATAATAAATAATAATCTGCGCTAAATGCTACATACAACAAAGTAAATAATGAAACACTAAAATAAATAATAAAACACAAAAAAAAACACACTAAAAACCATCAATCGCTGGAAAAAGTCTTCAGTACTCACATGTAAGAGTGCCTGATGTTCTGGCACCCGGAGTGAACAGCAGGTAAAAAAGTCATCAGTGAAAATTGCCCAATCAATACATGAAGCCGCTGTCGCTGTGAGGGTTTGATTTCTGGGTTCGGACGTCTAGGAGGAAGTGTGTCACGATCATGTGACTCAACCACTATGCATTTCGGCCTATCAGATTGGCTGTCTTCAGGAAGTTGCAACTTCAGGAAGGTGCCAGGATATCAGGCACTCTTACATGTGAGTTGTAAAGCTTATTTTATTCTTTTGGAATAAAGTTTTTTAAACAGTAATGCACAATGAGACTTTATCCATGATATCCATCCACATGAGGATTATTTACCATACCCAACCACCGGTCCAGAGGATACCTACAGGGATCGGCCCACAAACGCATTTGTCCTAACTAGAGATAGTTGGTCCAATCCCAAGGGTGAGTGCACATCTACTAGGGTGGCCCCTATTTAAGCTCATAAGGAGCACAGAATTTTTCATCCATTTCGCAAGTCTCAGCACTGTGTATGAGACCTTCAACACTGTTCCAACAGCACTGAGACCTTCAACACTGTTCCAACAGCACAAGCACTTTTTTCACTGGGGACTTTTTCCAGCGATTGTTGTTTTTTAGTGTTTATTTTTTGTGTTTTATTATTTATTTTAGTGTTTCATTATTTACTTTGTTGTATGCAGCATTTAGCATGGTTTATTCTTTATTATTTATCAATTTTTTACATCAATTTACACTGCAGCTGCTCCAGTCATTTGATAAACTTTCTTATCCATGACATTTTCACAAAGTTATTATTACCTTTTAGTATCTGCATCACTGTCCTTTGGCGCTTTGGTCCTTATATATTTTATCACAGTGTTAAAGTCTAAAGCACCACCTTAACTTTTCTTGTACAGTTATTTTTTCTTGACATGTGCCTCTTGTTCAGTTTCACATAGAACAGTTTCCATGGTGGCAACTCAAAAACAAAGAGACGCTTATCTTGTAACGTCAGAAGGCCCTGTGGTTATACATGTTTACAGCTATTGTGTCTCCTCATCTATTATGCATGTGCTGAAATAGTGATGTGGGGGAGATGTGGAAAAGACAACAAGTGTGGTTTGATCAGCTGTTATTCATAATTTCCCAAATTAACTTCATGGTTTTGGAATTAGCAAATAAACTTTTTTCTTATGATTTCAACATCTACGTTGACTATCAATCACGTATACCTGATACAGCAATAGCAGAGATGATAGTTCTGAGAGCATGACACACTTTTCATGTGTTGGAACACTCTGCCTCTCTTCTGTAGCTTTACATTTATCTGTAGCTGCGGGAGGTTGGGACCCTCTTTAACTAATTGCCGACCGCCCGCCGTCATATTACTGCAGGACGGTGGCACTGCTACGCGGAAGCACGTAGCTCTACGTCCTCCCTGTAGCAGCTAATAGGGCGCCCGCACGCGTCCCCCGAGTCCCGCGCGCGTGCCCGGCGGGTACGATCGCCGCCGGCCACCCGCGATTGCTCGTTACAGAGCGGGGAACGGGAGGTATGTGTGTAAACACATACCTTTCGTTCCTGTCAGTGGGGGAAACGCTGATCTTCTTCTGTACAATGTATGGACAGAAGATCAGTGACTTCCCCTAGTGAGGCCACCCCCCATACAGTTAGAACACACCAGGACCACACTTAACCCCTTCCCTGCCCCCTAGTGTTAACCCCTTCACTGCCAATGGCATTTTTATAGTAATACAATGCATTTTTATAGCATTGTCGCTATAAAATTGCCAATGGTCCCAAAAATGTGTCAAAAGTGTCCGATGTGGCCACCATAATATCGCAGTACCGAAAAAAAAAAAAAACGCTGATCGCCGCTATTACTAGTAAAAAATAATAATAATAAAAATGCCATAAAACGACCCCCTTTTTTGTAAACGCTATAAATTTTGCGCAAACCAATTAATAAACGCTAATTGCGATTTTTTTTAACGAAAAATATGTAGAAGATTACGTATCGGCCTAAACTTTTTTGGGATTTTTATTATAGCAAAATTTAAAAAATATTGCATTTTTTCAAAATAGTCGCTCTATTTTTGTTTATAGCGCAAAAAATAAAAAAAAACGCAGAGATGATCAAATACCACCAAAAGAAAGCTCTATTTGTGGGGAAAAAAGGACGCCAATTTTGTTTGGGAGCCACGTCGCACGACCGCGCAATTGTTAGTTAAAGCGATGCAGTGCCGAATCACAAAAAGTGCTCTGGTCTTTGGACAGCAATATGGTCCGGGGCTAAAGTGGTTAAAGCAGAGCTATACTCTCTCAATAACAACATTAACTATTTTTAATCCTTATGCTGCTAACATTAGTAAATAGCTAGGATGGTATGTTATAGTTACTTGTTTAAACTTTTTTTTACATTTCTTTAGTTGCTTCTTGGTTTCTGGCCTAGTCTAAAATGAAGTCATACAACCCAGCAGTCTTCAGGAGGGAAGGAGGGGCTTTCTCAGCTAAGCACACACTTATGCCTGAATGCTCAAGCCAAGGGCAGATGGATTCCAGGAAGTAAATGCCACACTAATCACCTGCCCTTACTCAAGAATGGCTGCAGCCAAAAACACTAGGGGGTGTTTCTCAATTAAATAAAACATGGATCAGTGAGTTTGCTTTGAAAGATAAAATGCATTTTCAGTTTGTGGTGCTCAGATATAGATTAGTTTACCTTTAACCACTTAAGAACCGCCTAGCACCAATATACGTCGGCAGAATGGCACGGCTGGGCACAATCACGTACCTGTACGTGATTGTTAAATGCCCAGCCGTGCGTCGTGGGCACACGCCCGCGACCCGGTCCGAAGCAAGCTCCCGCGATCGGTCCCCGAAGCTGAAGAACGGGGAGAGGTGTGTGTAAACACACCTTCCCTGTTCTTCGTTGTGGCGCTGTCATTGATTGTCTGTTCCCTGATATAGGGAAAGGCGATCAATGATGTCACATGTCCAGCCCCGCCCCCTACAGTTAGAAACACATATGAGGTCACACTTAACCCCTTCAATGCCCCCTAGTGGTTAACTCCCAAACTGCAATTGTCATTTTCACAGTAAACAATACATTTTTATAGCATTTTTTGGTCCCAAAAATGTGACAAAATTGTCTGATGTGTCCGCCATAATGTCGCAGTCAGGAAAAAAATCGCTGATCAACGCCATTAGTAGTAAAAAAAATACTTAATAACAATGCAATAAAACTATCCCCTATATTGTAAACGCTATAAATGTTGCGCAAACCAATCGATAAACGCTTATTGCGATTTCTTTTTTTACCAAAAATAGGTAGAATACGTTTCGGCCTAAACTGAGGAAAAAAAAATTGTTTTATATATTTTTGGGGAATATTTATTATAGCAAAAAGTAAAAAATATAGATTTTTTTTTCAAAATTGTTGCTCTATTTTTGTTTATAGAGTAAAAACCGCAGAGATGATCAAATACCACCAAAAGAAAGCTCTATTTGTGGGAAAAAAAGGACGCCAATTTTGTATGGGAGCCACGTCGCACGACCGCGCAATTATCTGTTGAAGCGACGCAGTACCGAATCGCAAAAAGGGGCCTGGTCCTTTTACCTGCATTTTGGTCCGGGTCTTAAGTAGTTAAGACATACATGCACTTTAGGGCACTTATACTTATTGGGCCCTCTTTCAGTTTATATAGGTTATACTTAGCTCTATGCATTTCTCCAAAGATCTTTGCAATGGGGGTTGCCTAGTGCCACAGGCAAATGTTCCCATTTGGCCACCATTTTCACCGCAAATATGTGCCAAAGCTCTACTGACGCCAATTGAAAGCACACATGCCTTCTATCAGCATGTTGGTGGGAGTTCTACTGAAGTCAGTGGATGGAGTATGATACTCACATGCATAGGGCAAGTGACACTACAAAGATCGTGGGCATGAGGGCCTGCTAAGGTTAAAGCACTAACATGCTTACATTCTTTAAGCTCTTTAACCACTTAAGACCCGGACCATTATGCAGGTTAAGGACCTTGTCCATTTCTGCGATTCAGCACTGCGTCGCTTTAACTGACTATTGCGCGGTCGTGCGACGTGGCTCCCAAACAAAATTGGCGTCCTTTTTTCCCCACAAATAGAGCTTTCTTTTAGTGGCATTTGATCACCTCTGCGTTTTTATTTTTTGCGCTATAAACAAAAATAGAGCGACAATTTTGAAAAAACATAAAACATTTTTTTTTCCTCAGTTTAGGCCGATACGTATTCTTCTACATATTTTTGGTAAAACAAATCACAATAATAGTTTATCGATTGGTTTGCGCAAAATTTATAGCGTTTACAAAATAGGGCATAGTTTTATTGCATTTTTATTAATATTTTTTTTACTACTAATGGCGGCGATCAGTGTTTTTTTTCATGACTGCGACATTATGGCAGACACATTGGACAATTTTGACACATTTTTGGGACCATTCTCACAGCGAAAAGTGCTATAAAAATGCACAGATTATTGTGAAAATTACAATTGCAGTTTAGGAGTTAACCACTAGGGGGCACTGTAGGGGTTAAGTGTGACCTCATCTGTGTTTCTAACTGTAGGGGGGCGGGGCTGGATGTGTGACATCAGTGATCGTCTTTCCCTATATCAGAGAACAGACGATCACTGACACTGCCACAATGTTCTTCAGCTCCGATCCGGCGGCGATCGGGTCCGTGGGTTCGGCGGGCGCTGTCACGGAGCTTCAGGCGCTCGCGACCCCACGGCTGGGCACTTAAAGCGGAGTTCCACCCAAAATTGGAACTTCCGCTCAACCCACTCCCCTCCCCCTTACATGCCACATTTGGCATGTAATTTTTTTTGGGGGGAGTGGGGGCTTCAGGAGGAGTGGGACTTCATGTCCCACTTCCTGCTTCCGCCGAGGGGCTGGTTAGGCGATTAAGCTTAATCGCCTACAGCAGCCCCTCCCTGTAGGCGATCACATGGGACCCATGACAGGTCCCATGCGATCGCCTGTCCAATCAGCGGCGGGCACAGCCGGGTGCCCACAGTTGCAATGAGGACACCGGTTGGGGAGGGGGGGAGAGGAGCGGAGCCCTGGTCAGCGTGTCGCTGGAACGCTGGAGCAGGTAAGTGATTGTTTATTAAAAGCCAGCAGCTACACTTTTTGTAGCTGCTGACTTTTAATAAACAAAAATATTGTCTGGAACACCCCTTTAAAGAGGACGTACAGGTACGTGCTTGTGCCCAGCCTCGCCATTACTAGTCTCATACAACATTAGAATTCTTCTATAGCTTGTAGGCGGAATATTCGTCCAGAAATGTACAATTGCGGCGTCGTACAATTTAGCTGCTCCGTCGAATCTTCTTATAACATTTGACAGACACCATGAGCCTTCAATGACAGATTCGACCTTAATTAATTCGGATTTTTGGACAAATGCATTTTTTAACGAAACAAAATAAATAAAAACTAATTTCGGGAGTAACTAAATAAGTTTATTTTTCGGACTAAAACGAAATTCGGAAATGAAATATTTCAGTGTGCACATGTCTACTTGATTCCCCGTCACAAACACTTCCACACCCCAATGTGGGTCCTGACCAATAGTTTAGGAAATACTGCTATGGACAAGTCTTGTGGAACTGCATCCTGTGGTCGCTTGCATCACTCGGTGGACTGTACAAGTGAAATACAGTGGATATCACTGGGAACAGTGGCATAACAGTTGTGATTGCACCCCATGCGGTTGTCATGAGGCCTATGGGTCGAAGCAGACCCCATTAGCATAGCTGTTGAAGCAATTTAAACATAGAAAATCTGTGTGCATGTGAACATAACATAAATCCATTGCTGTATTCTTAAGGATTGTAGAGGTTTCTGACACTGACCCTGTACTACTTATGACATTTAAAATCAAGAAGTGCTTATGTCGAACATACAAGAGAAACTTTCAGAATCATTGCCGCTGGTCACAGACCCCCTTTGAAGGCAGTGCACTAAAGAGAATTTTTAACATGTCTAAGTAGAACACTGTATATGTACGACTCTCAGAGCTTCTGGTCTTCCCAGCTGGCACTGAAATTAACCCTGTATAACAAACACCTCTTCCTCAGAGTATTAGGGTTATAGAGTAATTATGTACAAGAGCACTAACAATTTTTTTACAATATAAATATTGTGATTGTCATTACTATTACAACTCCTGGATTTTTTACTTCATTTTTATTTTTTTACTCACTACTACATCACTTATCAGCACTCGTTTGTTATACTAATGGAAGAGGTGGAACAACCTTTTAGGAAATATTTACATTAGTAGCAGCCGGTGACGCCACAGTTGCATTCACACTGCTCTCTGAATTGATGGTGCTGTCATTTGAGAGCTTTGTGCTGTGGGCCGTGACTCCCGTGTGCATGCATGGGTGTGATGTCCCCACAGCTCAGCCACTCTTATGCATCCCTACGATACTAAGAGACTAAGGCCGCGTACACACGATCGGACATGTCCGATGAAACTGGTCTGCAGACCGGTTTCATTGGACCAGTTCGATGGTGTGAACTGCCTATCGGACCGTTTTCCATCAGACCAAAGTTTTAAAACATGCTTTAAAACCTGTCTGATGGAACCTGTCTGTCGGACAGGTTCGATGGTTAGTACACAAAAGCATCGGACCAAAAACCTGTGCATGCTCAGAATCAAGTCAACACATTCTTGGAAGCATTGAACTTCGTTTTTTTATCACGTTGTGTTCTACGTCACCGCGTTATGGTCTGATCCGATTTTGGTCCGATGGTGTGTACGCACATCAGACCATCAGACAAGTTCAGAGTTGTCTGATCGTGTGTACAGGGCCTTAGACGTAGCAGCTAAACATTTAGGTCAACCATACATGGATTGAGATTTTTCACCCATGTATGGGCAGGGAGGTTGTACAGAAGTTAATCTACTAATCGATTTCTGTATAACCACCCTGTTGGGGTTTTCTTCCACGCAATCGGTGCTCTAGGCTATGTCCTGCAATGCTGATCAGTGTATTCTGACAGTGAGGAGGTTTCCCTGTTGCCAGAATACAGCAGCTCAGCTCTGTGTGGATGGGGGAATTCAGTCAGTTTTTTTACATTCAACCCACTATTTGAACAATAAAAATTGACTAATCTATGGGCTGCTTAACCACTTAAGCCCCGGACCATTATGCAGCTAAAGGACCAGGCCCCTTTTTGCGATTCGGCAATGAGTCACTTTAACTGACAATTGCGCGGTCGTGGGACGTGGCTCCCAAACAAAATTAACGTCCTTTTTTTCTCACAAATAGAGCTTTCTTTTAGTGGTATTTGATCACCTCTGCGTTTTCTATTGTTTGCGAACGACAATTTTGAAAAAAAACAATAATTTTTTACTTTTTTCTATAATAAATATCCCCCAAAAATATATAAATATATTTTTCCTCAGTTTAGGTTGATACGTATTCTTCTACATATTTTTGGTAAAAAAATCGCAATAAGCGTTTATTGATTGGTTTGCGCAAAAGTTATAGCGTTTATAGCGTTTACAAAATAGGGGATAGTTTATTGGCATTTTTTCTTCTATCTTGTACAAGCATGTTATATTTATGATATATAACCTGAAAACTTAAATAAAGACATATTTTAACTAAATAAATCTACTGTCACAGTTTAAGTCTGCCTTAAAGATCTTCTGTCACAGTTTAAGTCTGCTTTAAAAATAATCAACTCTCAAATATTGAATGGAGAAATGATCATCGACGTGCAGAAGTAGAATGCGTAGTGAGGTCAATAGAAGATGACTGATGCGCTCAGCTTCTATAGGCCACTTCACTTGTAAATAGTTTTCTATGTATTCATGTTGCACATGGTAACCACAAGGTAAACTGCATACCACTCTAAATTGTTCTATGGCAGTGACAGCTAAAATCTTAACTGGTTGCAAAATGGCCATTGTTATTTTTTCCACTTTTTATGGACCAGACGCTACATTTTCATTGTGATATAATGCCTTGTGCTTAACAACATCAATTACCAGCTATGTTGTTCCATTTTCCTGCTTGATGAATGCTCGGGAGCATTTAGTTCTAAAATGTATTTTTATAATAAAAAAAATCTTGGAAACTACAGAATGTGAAAGCTGAAATCCTAAATGGAGCAGGAAGAAGGAAAGATATTCCTTGGCATTCCTTAACCACTTCAAGACAAGGACTATTTCTGACATTTGTTGTTTAAACCACTTCCCATCTGAGCCAATTCTGACAAAAATGTTTTGCTAGAAAATTACATAGAACACCCAAACACTATGTATGTTTTTTTTAGCAAAGACCCTAGAGAATACAATGGCAGTCATTGCAACTTTTTATCTCGCACTGTATTTGCACAGCACTTTTTCATGCTTTAAAAAAACAGTAAAGTTAGCCCAATTTTTTTGCATAATGTGAAAGTTATGAAATTAAGTTATGCAGAGTAAATAGATACCAAACATGTCACGCTTCAAAATTGCACACGCTCGTGGAATTGCACCAAACTTCGGTATTTAAAAATCCCCATAAGTGACGCTTTAATTTTTTTTTACTGGTTACATGTTTTGAGTTACAGAGGAGGTCTAGGGCTAGAATTATTGCTCTCGCTCTAACGTTCGCGAGGACACCTCACATGTGTGGTTTGAACACCGTTTTCATATGTGGGCGGGAATAACGTATGCGTTCGCTTCTGCGTGCAAGCACACGGGGACATTAGGGAGATTCATCCTCTCTATTTGTCCTGTTTACCATTATCATTAAAAGTGAAAGTAAAAGAAAATCCCAAAATATGGGTTGTCCCCAAAAAAGTAATATTGGGGAAATCTTCCAAGGGGGGCACTTGTTCTGGTCAACTAGAGGTCCCCAATAGATTCCCTTATTTTTTAGGGATCTCCTAGCACTTCCTGTTTGGCTATGGAACAGGAAGTGAGGGTAAATCTACCCAATGGGACAAAGATTGCAAAAATAAACTTTACAAGGGTTATAACCCTCAGTTACTCTATCCAAAATGAGAAAAAACTCGCCTATAGTTCTACTTAAATTTCTTAATTTCTAAGATGTTTGTGGCAAGGAAACGTGAATTGGCAGAATGGCTGTGCATTGAAAAGCTCAGGGTCGAGCAGAAGAAAGTAAAAAGGTGAAACTTGTCATCCTAATCAATTTCCCTGCAAATAATAAAGAAGGTGAACATATTTTTAATATTTAGGAATTTCACTTACAATAGCTTATTTACAAATACTAGGTACATGTCTAAAAATTGGAAAGAGAGGGCCAGATTCACATACAATAACATCGGCGTAGAGTATCAGAGATGCGCCGCCGTATTTTACCTGGCTCTAAGTCGCCGCGTAGTGTATCTCTCGCGGTGGAAACTAAATACGCGATCAGGGGGCGTGAAGCATTTAAATTAGGCGTGTCCCCGTGGCGATTGAACTGCGCATGCTCCGTTCTGAAATTTCCCACCGTGCATTGCGCGAATTTACGTTGTAACGTCATTTTTTGAAATTCAACGCGGGAACGACGGCCATACTTAACATGGGCAGTCTAACTATAGACCGGATAATAGCAGGCTTCATTTAACACCGGAAAAAGCCGACTAGCGACAACGTTAGAGAATGCGACGGCCGATCGTAACTTTGTGGATTGCCGGAAAAAGCAAATTTGGATACCTGACGCGGAAAACGACGCGAGCTCCATCCAGCGGGTGGAAAAAGCTTGCAGCGTAGATCCGACGACGTACGAAGACGTAAGCCTGTCAGATCAAAGCCCGAAGCCGTCGTATCATGGTTTGAGGATTCAAACTAATGATACGACGCGGGAAATTTGAAAGTACGCCGGTGTATCAGGAGATAGACCGGCATAATGGCTCTGTGAATCTGGCCCAGTGTGTTTGTTCTGCATAGCAACAAAGCAACAGCTTTCTTTTTTTTAATCTTCACAAAAATATTGATTGGAAAAGGATTGACTGTTGTAACCAACATAAGTATTTGTTGTTCCACTTTTAAAACATAAGGACTCAAAATTTGCACCAAACAATACCAGGTGTTGAGCATCATGACTTTTCAAGTTGAAACTCATGACAACTACAATTTTCTGGAAACAGAAATCATACCAGATCCTGACAAGACATTCAAATATATTGGATGAAGGCTGGTTGTTGGGAAACAATCCAATCATTGAATGATCATGTAAACAGCAAGTGTCTTACATCACAAAGGAGCATGGCTCTGAAGGCTGTACTGATGTTATCTGCTCTCACCGTGAAGAAAGACAGACAATAGCATGAACATTTCAGTTTAGTTCATCTGTATTTATGTAATTTTAGGGTCACCAAATTAGCTTTTTTAGACAGTTCACAGAACATGGATAATCTTTACAGACTGAAATGATTACAATCAGTTATCTATTGTGTGTGGTATCCTTACAAGCTTGACATTTAGGAGAATTTTACAATGGAAAGAGATTAAAACACAATCTGAATGATTTTGACATGTGACAGGTTTTCTTTGAACAAGGTATTAGCAGTCACAGCACGCAGCAGATAATACCAGGAAACCAAAAAAAGTCAGAATATTCTGCTCAATTCAAATATATACTTGGTTTACAATGCCCAACTTTGTGACGAGTTTATGTTGAACAGGTTAAAGCAGGCATGTCCAAAGTCCGGCCCGCGGGCCAATCGCAGCCCGCATTCCGGTTTTGAACGGCCCGCCTGGTTATTTGGACATGCAGGTATATATCTTTTGTGGCCCCTGACGATCTCCCAGCACCGGGGCCACAAAAGATGTATATGCCTTGGAGGGGACAGGGAGAAGACAGGACAAAACCCGTACACACACAGGAGAATTTCCTGTTTACGGGTGACCTCTGTAATAGGTAGTAATAGATGACTGTTCTGTCCATCAAAGGATGGGCACTTGTGAGGCTGCAGATAGGCACTGACCCTTATTTTGCTTCACAGTAGAGATGTGTGTAATACACCCAAGCTCATCTCTTACTCACACACAGACACAAAGGCAAGAGAATTCTTGTTGGTCAGTGTATTAGTTGCTCGAACGAACACACTTAGACAGAATTTGAATGGTTTAACCACTTAAGACCCGGACCTTTAGGCAGCTAAAGGACACGGCCAGGTTTTGCGATTCGGCACTGCGTCGCTTTAACAGACAATTGCGCGGTCGTATGACGTGGTTCCCAAACAAAATTGGCGTCCTTTTTTCCCCACCAATAGAGCTTTCTTTTGGTGGTATTTGATCACCTCTGCGTTTTAAATTTTTTGCGCTATAAACAAAAATAGAGCGACAATTTTGAAAAAAATTCAATATTTTTTTACTTTTTGCTATAATAAATATCCCCCAAAAATGTATAAAAAACGTATTTTTTTCCTCAGTTTAGGCCGATACGTATTGTTCTACCTGTTTTTGGTAAAAAAAATATCGCAATAAGCGGTTATCGGTTGGTTTGCACAAAATGTATAGCGTTTACAAAATAGGGGATAGTTTTATTACATTTTATAATTTTTTTTTTTTTTTTTACTACTAATGGCAGCGATCAGCATTTTTTTTCATGACAGCGACATTATGGCGGACACTTTGGACAATTTTGACACATTTTTAGGACATTGTCATTTAAAAATGCATTGTTTACTGTGAAAATGACAATTGCAGTTTGGGAGTTAACCACAAGGGGGCGCTGAAGGGGTTATGTGTGACCTCATGTTTCTAACTGTAGGGGGTGTGGCTGTAGGTGTGATGTCATCGATTGTGTTTCCCTATAAAAGGGAACACACAACCGATCACGGCGCCACAGTGAAGAATGGGGAAGCTGTGTTTACACACAGCTCTCCCCGTTCTTCAGCTCCAGGACCGATCGCGGGACTCCAGCGGCGATCGGGTCAAGCGGTCACGGAGCCTCGGACAAGGTCGCGGGCGCACACCCGTGACCCACGGCTGGGCACTTTAAGGGGATGTACCTGTACGTGCTTGTGCACAGCCGTGCCATTCTGCTGACGTAAATGTGCAGGAGCCGGTCCTTAAGTGGGTAAAGAATGTCAGGCAAAATGGTTGGCCCTCACGCATGTTAACTTCATAAAATCTGGCCCTCTTTGAAAAAGGTTTTGACACCCCTGGGTTAAAGAGAAACTGTAATCATAAATGTAAGTCCTGATCGATCACTTCATGCTGGCCCCTTTTGCAGGTATAGTTATGCAAAACATTTAAAAAAGGTGTCTATGCTGTTAAGAATCCACTGCACTGGCTCGCCTTGCTCTGCACATGCTCAGCTGCTATTTATTCTTGGCAATGTGCCTAAAATCAGAGCCACTAGAGGCCAATCAGCTGACAGCTTTAAGATTTACTGTTGCTGAAGAGGGAAGAAGGGGTGGAGCAAAACGCGTTGGAGGCATGGGCTGGTCAGAGTCCATGCTGAGGTTATCATTCACACTCATTTCAGGGATGGTATAGATGTGCGGTATTTAGGGAGACTTTCTTTCACTTGAAGGGGGAGTTGATTTACAAAAATCGGAGAGTGCAAAATCTGTTTCAGCTGTGCATGGTAGTGGATCAGCTGGACTTTTTTTCTATGCAGAGCTGCACCAGATTTTGCACGCCCCAGTTCTAGGAAATCAACCCCAGACTGTGCTGAGGGAACACACATTAGGGAGGAAGAAAAGAAGGAGAGATGACAGGACAAACTCTGCTGCCAGAGAGAGACAAAAGATTGTAACTTATAAGGAAGTGTCTCATTATAAGGAAGCGTCTCATCTTATCTCTCTGATATTCTCTTCGCCTCATCTTTGAACTTCAGCACTATAAAGCTTTTCTCAGCTTTCCTTTCTAGGTCAAGACCATAGGTGTGCACAGCATAATTGCATTAGGGTGTGCACCCCAAAGCTCAAACACACACTACTCACTACTACTCACATCACTCACCATGTTCATTCAGAAAGGGAAGGGGCTGATAATACATATTTACTAGCCCCTTCGCTAACTCATCCTAAAACATCTTTGCAGCAACAGCTGGCAGGAGAGGAGAGAAGAGGAGGGAAGCCGGTGGTGCTGCAGAGGGAAGAAGTGAGGAACCAGGGCATTAGGGGAAATATGTGCTGCCTGGGCACACCTGGCACACCCTGTGCGCACACCTATGGTCAAGCCATACAAACAAGGCTGGGAATGTGCATATTTTAATTAAAGAAAATTACATTGTTTTTAAGACTAAGGAGAGGGGGAGAGTTTCCAATAAGGAATGGCTGTTCTGGGCTTCAACAAAATGGTGGCCTCCAGCAGGTAGAAACAGGGGATGCTGGAGGCAATTTACAGCACAAAAACATTTTTGTAGCATACTTATTATTGTGGGCTATACAGTATGTTCTTATGTTAACTAGTTAAGGACCGGAGGGATTTGCCCCCTTAATGACCAGGCCATTTTTTGCATTGGTTTAACTGACGATTGCGCGGTCAGGCGACACCGTACCCAAACAAAATTTGTCCTTTATTTCCACAAATATAGCTTTATTTTGCTGATATTTGATCACCTCAGCAAGATGTTTTGATTTTTTGCATTATAAACAAAAAAAGACTGCTTATTTTGAAAAAAAAAAACGATACTTATTACTTTTTGCTATAATAAATATCCCAAAAAATGTAAAAAAAAAACGAATTTCTTCTTCAGTTTAGGCCAATATGTATTCTACATATTTTTGGTAAAAAAAAAAAAAAATGCAATAAGAATATATTGATTGGTTTGCACAAAAGTTATAGTATCTACAAAATAAGGGATAGTTAAATGACATTTTTATTATTTATTTTTTTACTTGTAATTGAGGTGATGAGTGATTTTTTTACCGGATTGCGGCAGACAGATCGGACACTTTTGATACTTTTTTAGGACCAGTGACATGTATACAGTGATCAGTGCTAAAAATAGCCACTGATTACAGTATAAATGTCACTGGCAGGGAAGCGGTTAACACTAGAGGGTGATCAAGGAGTTAAGTGTTTCCTGGGAGGTGTTTCTAACTGTGGAGGGAGTGTGGTGACTGGACGAGGAGACAGATCACTGTTCCTAATCACTAGGAACAGCAGATCTGTCTCTCCTACCCTGACAGAATGGGGATCTGTCTGTTTACATTGACAGATCCCTGTTGTGTTTCTCTCAGGAGCGATCGTTGTTGGCCAGCAGACATCGTGGCCGCCGGCCAAGCGCTTTTGGCTCCGGTGTCACGCTCTGCCCCCTAGAGCTCCTAAAGCAGCCGACTTACAATGACAGCGATTCACCCAGGAGAGCCAACCTTCTGCACTACAACTGCGGCGGCTGGTCTTAAAGTGGTAAAAAAACATTAATGGTTATCAAACTATTATGGGTAGAGTACCGCTTTAAGGCCTAAATGCTGTCTCCTCAAAACCTATACAAATCTGTACCCAAGTAAGCATAATTTTTGCCAATTGCAGCACTGTAGTTGTAATAAGGCCAAGGTGTCTTTCAGAATTAGACATTTTTCTGCTGGGGCTGAGAAAGCAATGTAAAATAAATACACAGTAAGGCAAGCTATATACATATAGGCTGAAGGAATCTTCTATGCTGGCTATTGTGTTCAGACAGTCGGCACCAGCAGCTGTCTGAACCAGCTGAACAGTGACTGCATCTAGCTGGATTCACTGTTAGGCTGACAATTTTCCTCCTGGCTTCCTCATGAAGTCTGATGGTGCACATTGGGCCACCCATGATTCCAATTTCTGCAGATTGAACAGGAATTGGCTAAAATTTGAGCAATGTATAGCAGGCATAAAGCGGAGTTTCAACCCGTATTTAAAAAAAAAAGTCAGCAGCTAAAATTATTGTAGTTGCTGACTTTTAATATAAGGATACTTACCTGTCCTGGGAGCCTATGATGTCGGCACCCGAAGCATCCGTTTCGGGTGCAGGCATCCTTACTTAGGCCCCTTTCACACTGGGGCGTTTTTCGAGCGTTATTCGAGTGTTATTCGAGCGAAGCCTCATCTGCAATCCCAATGTGAAAGCCTGAGTGCTTTCAGAGCCCTTTCACACTGCCAGGCCCTGAAAAATGCTGGTAAAGCACCGCTAAGACCCTAACGTTTTACGGCGTTTTTGCAGTGCCTCAGTGTGAAAGGGTAAGGCGTTTTTTACAGCGCTTTTCAATTCATTTTAATGGAGAGGGGCGTTTTTGGAGTGTTTTTTTCAGCCCCCAAAGACTGCTTCAAAGATGCTGCTTGCAGGACTCAGTGTGAAAGGGTCCATTGAGATGCATAGAGAGTGTTTTCTGAGCGCTTTAATAGCACTATTTTTAATGCCAAAACGCTGTAAAACACTTCAGTGTGAAAGGGGTGTAAGGGAAACAGAAAGTAATGTCTTGCAGTTTCAGGACTTTCCTCAATGCCCCGCCAGTGCAAGGCCTCATTGTGAAAGGGTAAGACGTTTTTACAGCACTTTCAATTCATTTCAATGGAGAGGGGTGTTTTTGGAGCGTTTTTTTTCAGTGCCCAAAAGCTGTTCCAAAGATGCTGCTTGCAGGACTCAGTGTGAAAGGGTCCATTGAGATGCATAGAGAGCGTTTTCTGAGCGCTTTAATAGCACTATTTTTAACGCTAAAACGCTGTAAAACACTTCAGTGTGAAAGGGGTGTAAGGGAAACAGAAAGTAATGTCTTGCAGTTTCAAAGCCTGTTTCCTACTGTGCATGCGCGAGTCGCGCTGCGCTTTCTGAATGGTTGCGCTGGTTGGTGCCCTTACGCGGAAGTGGGAGCTAGTGCCTGTTTTTGATAGACATCTGCCTCCCCCCGAAAGGTGCCAAAGGTGGCACCGGAGGGGGGGGGAAGCAGGTAAGCAGAGCTTCCATTTTGGGGTGGAACCCTACGTTACGACATACCTGGCTGGAGTTGTATTTGAGACTAAGCAGGTTGTTTGTGAAAAGAGATTTATAATAAAAATAGAAAACATCCGACCAGGCTAAATCTCACTTCGTGCTGAGATGAGCGATTGCTAAGCAGTGGTAAAACTTCCATTTACCTTTTTCGGATGCTGAAAAATAAACCCGATGCCACAATGATTAATGAAATGCTCATTAGCTTTATATTAGCTAAAATGAATAACATTTAACATGATATGGACGTCTAGGTTAAAAAAAAACAAATCTTTCATAATCCACTTCATAATGCTTTATCTTCTTAATTAATGATTTTCATTATCTGGTTCCTGCAGTTGTAACACTTAGCACTGGAGATAGACTGACTATGACCTATTTCCTTAGGGTTGCTCAACCACGAGATTTAGGTATGCATCTTTTTAGCAAGTGTACAAGTTATAGCAACTGGTAATAAATATTATTCTGTCTTAAACTAAAATAGGTAATGTAATAAAATGTTCTTTTTGATGGTAATATTGAACAACTATTGCTACAAAGGAATTATACTGATGTATGGTTATGTATGTAAGCGTCTTCCGATCACTTCCTGTCTACATGCACACTCTCCCATCAGATGCACATAATATTTTTTGTAGGGACAAGGCTGGGATTTTTTTTCAGCTGGAATTTTCACCACCTCTGGTTCACATCCCTGAACACATCCCTGAACTCTGCACTACGTTCATGGCACACCCCTGGACTCTGCATGTAGCGCACCCCTAAACTCTGTACCAAGCACACCCAAGAACTCTGCATATAGCACACCCCTCGAGGAGGGGGGTTTGGGGGGTTGTGGTCGAGTTCCTTCACCTTTTTTCTGAGAGAAAAAAAACATGGACAAGGGTAATGCATGTCTCTGTAAATTTGTGTTGGCTTGGTCACTTGTAGGGTCAACCAGGGCAGCATATGGGAGATTTGCACAATTGGGAGAGAACTGTCCCCCTACATGAGGAAATATCCAAACAAGGACCTTAAAGTGATATTAAAGGCAATTAAAGAAAAAAAAATATGCTCTTTGCACAGAGCGGACTCGATCCTCTTCTCGGTTCCCCCTTCAGCGCTCCTGGCCCCTCCTTCCTGTCAAGTGCCCCCAGAGCAAGCAGCTTGCAATGGGGGCACCCAAGTAGGAGCACTCACGGGCCACTGCTCTGCGTGTCTATTTACCTCTGCCCTGCCCCCTCTCTCCTCATTGGCTATCTGGCTGTGATTGACGGCAGCATTGCTCTTGCTGCTGTCTCAGCCAATGAGGGGGGGAGTCCCTGGAGAGACAATGCTCTTGTGCACATTGCTGGATTGAGAGAGCTCAGGTAAGTATTAGAGGTGGGCTGCGGCAGACAGATTTTTTTTTTTTACCTTCATGCATGAAGGTAAAAAACTCTTGACCTTTAAAACCACTTTAAAATGGGACTTTAGTCAGAAAATTAAGTCCTGCTAAATCACTTCAGGCTGGCCCCTTTTGCAGGTATAGCTGTGTAAACGATTAGAAATAAGTGCATATATTGTTTATAATCTAGTGCTATACTGTCTCACCCTGCTCTGCACATGTTCAGCTTAGACATTTACTGCTGCTCAGGGATTCTGTGCCTCAGCAAAATGGCATCCTGTGACAAGAAAAACATGAGCAATTATGAAGGCAATTTACAGCACACACTAATTTTGGTAGCATAATTATTAATGTGGAATACATGCAAAGAAAATTCTTTTTTTATCAATGTGACCTGTAAATGGTTAGTGTGCCTCTCAGGCTCGGTGAAGGGGGGTATGCAAACCAGTGCATCTGCAACTGCTGGTTAGAGTGCTAGCAGGGGATCTTACAGAGATGAGTGAAGTGGCAACCTCAGCCTGGACTCCGACCAGGCTGAACCCTTAATGCTTTTCGCTCTGCCCTGACTAAGCTTCGGGGGGCGAAGCGAAACACATTGTGGGTGTGGCCTGGTCAGAGTCCAGGCTGAGGTTGCCACTTCATTCATTTCTGTAGGACACTCTTCTTTCCTTGCTTATTTTTATCAAGTTGTTATGGGTAAAGTTCCACTTTAATGGCAGGATCACCAGGTATTTTCATGAAAACTGCAGATTTACAAAGATTGTAAAAAACTTTTCAAATTGCATTAACATGCTAATGCTTGTGTGATATGTATTTTAGAAATTGGTTTTACATATTGAAAATTATTTCAAAATGGCGCCTTTGTGATCATAATTTAGCTTCCTATTGTCGCTTACAATAGAGATTATTGATGGCCAATATGCTTTAAAGATTAGGCATGCCTATAAGATGAATAACGTTTTTTAAAGTTTTGGTATTTTGAAAAGGAACAATCCATTATTTTTATTCAGGTTTTTGGACCTTGTTTGTAGAGAAATGTTCTGCATGTCGACAGGTAATACAAAGGTAAAACAAAAACAAAACAAAAAAAGGAAATCCCGAATCTATACTGGAATGCATGGAAACGTATAATGGACAAATGATAGAAGAATGAGATAAACCTTTCTAATAAAATTCAGGAATCTAGTTATATGGCAATCTTCAGCCTAGTTACAAAGTTTCCTCACCTTCATCTGCACCTGAGATGTATGCCGCTGGCAATATGACCTAGTCACCTACAATCTTTTTGTATTTTCTTTTGATTTTTCATTAGATGTTCGCAGTGACAAAGACATTTAGCTCAGGGGATGTCTTTCACCTTGAGATGTTTCCTAAAAATCTAAGAATCACACAGCCAAACTCTTTAGCTTATATTAGTTTTAATTCAATTCTTGTGTCAAATATTTTTATACTCATCCAGTTCCCACATAAAAGCATTTTAATGTAATTATGTTACTGATGACATCACTATTTTAGGGGTAGCCATACACAGACAAAAGCTAGATATGCAATATATCTAAGGATCATTTATGGCAGCTGGTCAGGAGGGGGATAAGGTGTGACCACATCCAACATCAGAAGTGCACAGTTCAATCACAAATCACAAATTGTTACAAAACCACCAGTGTGACATAGTCCTTTATACACAAGAATAATGGCAACATTCAGGTCTGATACACATGTGCATTGTTTGAAATTAGTTGCAATTGCTAGTTTGAAGAGCATCAGATTCTGCGAGCATTGTGAAAGGATTTAACAAGCTTTGTGTATCTTTGCAAACTTCATCTAATTTATTTTTTTAATTTGGAAAGAAAAGGGTTAGTCTCAATTGTTTTTTCCCCCCCCATCTGTAGCTATTTTGGTAACATTTTCCTTCACTTTCGTAATGCTGAAAGTACTGTAGCAGAAACAGGAAGTGAGCAGACATCTCTTTAAGGCCCCATGTACACTACTGCTGCTAAATGGATGTTCAGAGGCATTTGGAAGTTTTTTTTTTCCCCTGAACTCATTCAGTGTTATCTTATGTGTACATGTACACAGGTTCGTTTACTGTAATTTTTTGGCAGTTGCGTTTATAGGCCTTTCTTTGAAAGGAAAAAAAAATAGTTCAGACATCAAAGTTTCCGTGGCTAAACGCGTTTTTAAAGGTGCCCTATTTTTTGGACATTAAAATTTATGGCAAAAATTGAAAAACCTTTAAAAAATTGCAATTGCTTGCAATGATTCATAGACCATTTATATACCCTAATGAGCCCTTGATCCAATCCAATACACCTCTAGCATTGCTGTTATACAAAGTATAATTGGAATTTGACCCATAATGTTGTTAGATTTGAACAAGATGACCCCACCAATGAGCTTGACCCCCGACTTGATCAAACATAGTTGTATGAAATTTAATATGTGGCTTTTTAAATTCCATTTTGCCCTCATGTTAAGTTTTATAGGTTTTCTAGGTACAGTAGCTTGGACAATGATTCACAGGACTGTCTCTTCCCCTCACCTCAACCTGTAGTACTCAGCTGTACGTACACGTTGGAAAAATATCCTACAGACATGCGCTGCGCAACCAATGGATAGGTACAGTAGCGACACTCGCACGCAATTTTCGCCGCCGTTCTAGCCTCATTAAGAGCAACGTCGGGAGCATTTCCTCGCATATGCTCATTAAAAAAACACAGAGGTAAATACAAGTACACTGCTGCTCTGCTCTGCTACTATTTACTCTGGTCACACAAAATGGCTGAAATAGTTAAATAATACTGTTTTTTGAGCTTGGGGAGGGTCTTCTGATGTTATCTTAACTAAACGCTCCTATAAGCAAACACGGTAAAACACCGCTAAACGCGACATCCAAACGCAGCTAAACTGGGATTTTTAAATGCCGGTTTCAGGCTGTCAAAAAAAAAAAACATTTAGAGCACTTTGCCTCAGCCTCCCGTGTACATGTAGCATTACAGAGACACAACAGCAATGTAAACACCTCTTATCAGAGGGTAGGAAGCCTAGGATCTACTATTATTGCTGCCTTTTGCAGATTTTCCCTCACTTCCTGTTATGTTGTTAGTGCTGTTACCAAGATGGGAAGTGAGAATAATCTCCTCAACATTGATATAAGCTGTGATAAAGTCTCTTCATTTTGAGTTCAGAAGTTTAAATTCAAATTTCACTTTTTGCAATAATCAATGCATCCACATTATTAACCGCTTCCTGACCGGCTACTGTGTATATACAGAGGCAGAATGTCTCTGTTGCATGAATCGCCTTATATAAGACTGCTCCTTTAAAAGCCATAGCAGGCGCTGCACGGCGGGGGACACGATTCACGAGAGTACACAAATCCCTGTTCTCACAGGGGAGGAGAAACAGATCGTCTGTTCCTACTAAGTAGGAACAACAATCAGTTTTTTTCCTCAGTCAGTCCCCTCACAGTTAGAACACATTAAGGGAACACACACTTAACCCCTTGATCGACCCCTAGTATTAACCCCTTCTCTGCCAGTGACATTTATACAGTAATCAGTGGCTATTTTTAGCTCTGATCGCTGCATAAAAGTCAATGGTCCCAAAAAAGCGTCAAGTGTCCAATCTGTCCGCCACAACGTTGCAGTCTTGTAGAAGAATGTAGAAGAATACATATTGGCCTAAACTGACGAAGAGATTTTTTTTAATGGAATATTTATTATAGCAAAAAAGTAAATATTGTGTTTTTTTTTCAAAATTGGCACTCTTCTTTTGTTTATAGCGCAAAAAATAAAAACCGCAGAGGTGATCAAATACCACCACAAGAAAGCTCTATTTGTGGGGAAAAAAATAATGTAAATTTTGTTTGGGTACAATGTCACATCACTGCGCAATTGCCAGTTAAATTGACGCAGTGCCGTATCGGAAAAAATGGCCTGGTCAGGGAGGGGGTAAATTCTTCCGAGGCTAAAGTGGTTAAAATAAACATTTGCATTTATGAATGTTTGTATTGAAGCCTGCAGAGCACTGCAACCAAGAACAGCACATCACAGGTGCAGTGCACCGGCTGCTGCAAACTCTCCCCCAGCCCCATTTGTAGACTTCCATTTATCAACCTTCTGCTATGGGGCTAAAGGAAGTAAACAATGGACTACAAAGGGCAATGAGGTCACTACGCTTGTACTCTATTGAGATTTGCATATCTGTCTGTTACACTAGCAGATGGGACTCCTATTCACTGATCCCTGTGAATGGATGACATGGCTGTGTGGAAAAAGGACCCTGTGATTCAGGTAAGCGACGGGAGTCGTTAACCACTTCACCCCCGGAAGAATATACCCTCTTCCTGACAAGAACTTTTTGTGATACGGCACTTTGTCGCTTTAACTTACAATTGGTCGTGCAACATTTCACCCAAACAAAATTAACGTACACACAACTGGAAAGCTGCCATGACAGCGTTTGGCCGGTAAAACCGGTCGTGTGTATGCTTCGTGACAGTTTTCCCGACAGGAAAACTGGCGGAAAAAAAATAGAAAACCTGCTCTCTATTTTCCCGTCTGACTTTTTCCCGTCGAGAAAACCGGTCGTGTGTATGTTTTTCCAAGTGCATGCTCAGAATCAAGTATGAGACGGGAGCGTTCCTTCTGGTAAAACTAGAATTCGTAATGGAGATAGCACATTCATCATGCTGCAAATTATTATTGTGCGAATCGACTCTCAACAAACTTTTACTAACACGCGATAACACAAGATCAGCAAAAGCAGCCCAAAGGGAATGGAGGTTCCCCTTTATAGTGCCGTCGTACGTGGTGTACGTCACCGTGCTTTGGACCGGCGGGATTTTGTATGACAGTCTGAAGTGTAACAGCTCTGGTGAACGGAGTGAACCACAACTGCGGTTAGCAAGGATTTCAATGCACTTCTCTATGTGAGAACTCATTATTGGACCCCAGGCATAACTCCACACAAACAGGAGTTTGGGGGTTCTCTACATCATCTCTCTCTCTCATAAAAAAAGGCGTTGAGCTACTAAGGTTGGAAGCATTATAACATGCGACCAGAGCTTAGCGTTTAAAATTATAGCATACACTTAAAGATTCCAATGCACTTCTATATGCAAGTGATTATCAGTACAGGACCTCAGGCGTCACTCCACGCAAACAGGAGTTTGGGGTTTATCTACATCATATCACTTAAACATATAGTAATGCATTAGGCCACCAAGGGAGTTGGTATGAAAATACCATCAACCCTTAGCATAGAAAAGTTAGAGCGAACATGTTCAGCAAGTAAGGGCAAGGCCCATAAGCAAATAACACTTATGTCAAGCACGTAGTAAATAGGAGTTGTAAAGACAACTAATAGTTGCATATGAGAGGCAAATAAAGCTCAGGTAATATTAGTTGCATATGAGAGGCAAATATAGCTCAGGTAATTTGAGACTAGATGTCCCATTAAGATATTCCTTAGCAAACAATCATAGGCACAACAGTCTATCCCAAGTAGTATATTAATAGCCACAAGCCATAAAAAATAACAGCAATTGTTTTAGTTGGAAGATATGTAGCAGATCTTTCTATAGTGACACAATTGCTACTTATCCGTTTTCAGGGCTTCAGTGTAGCAAGAAGGGATTCCGTAGTGTAGGGTGTCAGCAAGGAGGATCTCAAAGGTTGTCCCTGGCAATGGCAGTCTGTTGCAGTTAATGTAGCAGCATTAGTGCAGAAGTTGCAGGCTGGTCAGTTGTTGCAGCATGGGAAACAATGGCACCATTGTTTGTAGCGTAGCCGAGCTACGGCTGACAATAATAGAATGGTGTGCAGTCAGCACACCGCTCTGTTTATAGCATAGGGGCAGCTGTGGCATACTTCCGCGTTCTGCGGTGGAACGCACGCAGCGCCGTGCGATGACGTCATTGCGTGGTCGCGGCATACGCTCCACGCCGGAACGCATTACGACGGTGCAGGGAGCGCCTGTTACAGTGCGCAAGACAAGCTTGGCAGGAATCTCGTCAAGCTTGGCAGGCTTTTTTTTCCAAGGGGAAAACCGGCCTTGTCACCAGAGCAGGTGTCACCATGGGTAGAATTCCTTTCACTACTTTTTCCTGTGACAACTGTGACATTTTGGTTTTCTGGAGACAATGGTCACAAGGACAGATATACGCGGAGAATCTCTCCAGTGGAGAAAAAGAGATTAATTTACTAAAGACAAATAAGCTGTTCACTTTGCAAGGGAAGTTACACTGTGCATGGCAATTTCCCCTAAAGCTTAGTGATGTGGTGATATTGCATTTTGAAAAGAATACCCAATCATTTGCAAAAACAATTTTTTGTTTTAGAAAAGTAGCATGATTATTGGAAGCGCCACTTACGCAAAACAGCAAAAAGATCCTGCTTTGGTATTACTATTTCCCCATTACATGCAAAACAATAACAACAAAAAAGAAAAAAAAAGGCTGTACATACACCAAAAATTAAAACTTAAAATAATGCCTTTTAAATGTTATTATGTTATGAATAACAACTAAAAAGTGCTCAGTTATTAAACGTTTTTTTTTTTCATGTTTTGAAAGCAAGAGACAAAAATGTACAAGGACAATTCTTTGAAACCTGCTGGGACCATGCATGGCATTCAGGTACAGCTTGCAGTTACCACTGCAGGCTGACGTGTCTGTTGTTAGGTAACGCAACACGGAATTCATTTAAATAGCTCAAGTTGTCAGGTATTACTTACCAAAGTAGCAGGCCTCTTTCTTGATCGAATAATATACTGGGAGATGTACCTGAGTAACAAAAGTCTTGGCTGTGCTTATCCTTTGTTTGGAGTAGGTGAGATCAAGATCCATATAGTTATTTAGGAAGATGGGAATCCTCTCCTGGGAAGGCATCGCAGTGTTTACAAGTCTTCAGTGACTAGGCCACTGACTTGTTGCATTGGTAACAGGGAATGTCAGGATCTGCCCCTCAGCTGAGTCTGCGCTGCAGCCATGAATAATGAATGCAGCTTACAACTCATCATTACAATTGCATTCAAAAGCTATTGAAACTATTTATTATAAGACCTCCTTGACTTCTAGTCACATAAAGATTACTAACCCGGGCATGTATCTTTTTTTTCCAGCATGATTGTTCAAAATTACACTTTCACTCAGCAAATTTTAATTTCCTTTATTAGATTCATGAAGCCTTTACATTCTGCTGAAAGGAACGTGCACCGGCTTTGAGTATAAATGTTTCATCTCTCTGACTTTAATATTTAAATCCTGGTTCTTTAGTTTGGATTGTTTCCCTGAACAAAGTTAAGATGAGAATCTTGAAGCTTAATTCCTGTACATACAGTACTTCAAGAGGTATTCCCCAGATCTTATCTTGCAGCCAATGCTTAGGCTTTGCATATCTTAACTACAATATCGATACATTTACTTTTCCAAAAAAGTTATATTTAACTTCTGTGAGAATGGATTAAGGCAGTGACTTTACGGTAACAAAAATAAGAATATAGCAGAAACATAGTGACGGCTGAAAAAGACTGAGTAGTCCAGCAAGTCTGCCCATTTTAGTATTATGATTTTGTTTGTCTGACTATAGATCTATATTTAGAAAAGAAAAAGGGGGGTTCCCCTGGGTGGACATTTTTTAGGCACTAATAATATTTCAAAATATACAGGATGTTGAATGTAAAAAAGGTTTTATTCACAATTATACATATTCATCAAAAACATTTTTAAATATCAAATTAAAATACAGAGTTCCAATGTTCCAAAACTTAAAGTTGCCGGCCGGCGAACACATGAGCGGAGCCCTTCCTCCTGAACGTGATGACGTCACTGCACGTACTCCCAGACGTGTTTCGACATTGGACGTTGTCCATGGGATCCCACTTTATGTTTTACATGCCTGTTTACTCGTTTAAAATGTGAGTAGGTTTTTATTTTTGTACATTTTTAATTAAAGTCCCTTGCGGAATCACGCTGTTTGCCATCATCATTTTTTATGTATGACCGTGCGGTGGTGTTGTTCGCTGGAGCCAAGGTGTAATTACTGTTCCAGGGAGTGAGATCTCTCCCCAAAGGCCGCGGCTGGGCTATAGCCGACTGCTGGTACAGTTGTCCATCTGGTAAGCTGCTTAATATCATCGGTGGTGGGCTCTCACTGAAGAGTGAAGTGTGTTTGGAATCACGTGGTGACTGCTATATTCCATCTCAAGCTGATGACCACATAGACTTTTATTTACAATTTTTCTCTGCTGAGGATTGTTTATTCATTTATTGATTCGTGGACTATTGGATTCTACCGTGTCCGGGTGCTATGGCGCAGCTCTAACCCCCCCCGTTTCTATCTATATTTTTCTCAGTGCATCTGCACAAGAGCTGCTGCCTCCCCAATTAATCTGTATCTAGGGATTGGTACCTTGTTGCCAATCGACCACCATTTTGATAAGCGCAATTTTTTTTGTTTTTTACATTATTAGGAATGGGCTGGATGTTCGAGCCGACTTGAACATCGGCTGTTCGTTTGAACAAACAAACAAATGGGGCGCTTGCGGGAAGTTTGTCCCCCCGAAGCGCTCCATAATGCACTGCAAGGTTGCAGTGCATTGACGGCTGATAATTGCCCAAAGCATGCACATGACCTTTATGCTTTGGTAAATCACAGAGCAATGTACTGTGAGAGCCATAATTGGCCAAAGGCACTGATGTTGGACGAGAAGGCCTGGCTCACAATCTCCGCTCTAATTCACCGCAAAGATGTTCAATCGTGTTGAGGGCAGGACTCAGGCCAGTCAAGTTCCTCCAGCCCAAACTCACTCATCCATGTCTTTATAGATCTGACTTAAAGCTTAAAGCAGAGTTCCACCCTAATTCACAACATTGGCTGTAATTATTGTCAACTGCATGTCCATTCATTTTCAGAGAGGTTTTTTTTATATCTTCTACCTTTTGTTGAGGGGAAAGGCTGCACTTCCGTCCATCCTCGCTGCAGTGAGGTACACATTTTCCCTTTTCCCATTGGCTCCTGGGATAGCAGTATCATCAATACCAGGAGCCAATGAGCATCCCTCACTGCTAGTATGTTATTTTACCTGCTATAAGCACAGTGGGTTGTGATGCGTTTCTACTGCACATGCACAAAATCAGAGGATGCATACTGGGTAGCCAGCTGCACCTAATCCCGGAAGAGAATCCCATTAGGCTTCAGATGCCCAGAATCAGGATGGCTGTTTGCTAGTCAAGGAGTTAAAAGTAAGTTCTAAGACAGGCACAAAGGCAGAAACTCTATATTATACAGAACATACCGTTTTTTAATGTGCAAAAGGCAAATGTCACAGGGTTATTTAAAAAAAATATATAAAAAAAACATACGCTTTAAAAAAGAAAAAAAAAAGTTGAAAACAAGGTTTATTTACACTACTATTCAAGAGAAACCTTTACATCAACTGGTATACAATTTAGCAGCAATGGGGGGCCTCACTTGCTAAAGGGACATTGATAAATGCAGCCCTTTGTGCTTAAACACATTCTCAGCGTGTTTTCTGCTATATTGCTTAACAGCTAGTGTATCCTTAGCAATACCTGATTAAACAACATTGCATAAATGATGCTGACATTTGTGTGTGTTCTCTTCTATGCATTCTCTACGAAACAGAAGTACATGTGAGCACAAGAAGTTTCCAAGGAAGGTCAAACTTTCAGTTTGAAAGTGCTACAATTGCCACTTATGATACAAAAACACATAATTACAGAAAGTACTTTCAACAGAAAGATTATGATTCCTTTGATACAGCTGTGTCGAATGAGTGAATACACAGTAAAGTATCTTCCCATAAAACACCAGCTTTAACGAAACAAGTAATAAAACATAATGAAACCGTTTATGCAGTTCAGTCTATATGTCCCTAATCATAGTAGTTAAAAATGTACACTCACACTCGTTTTCTTAAATACTCTTTAATCCTGCCCAGCTTTTAGTTGCTTTTCAGAACTGTGCAGGTTCACCTCCAGGAATACAATAAAACAATAAATGTTAAACTAACAGTAAAAAAGAATAATACAAATTATTTAAAGTGAATTCCTTTGATAACAACTGTACCTCTTCTTGTATTGTTTATGGATGTGTTACTACTGTATATTGCTGAAGTATGCAATAAAGCTTTAATTTTTTTTTTTTTTTTTTTAAATAAACCTGCAGTATGTCCACCATATGAACACTTGGGTATTTACAAATTCCTAACGATCAGTAAATAAGCTTTAACTCAAAACTTAAGTGACCTCTGTAGTTGCAGGGATTGTGGAGCAATCCTTGCAATTCACTGAAGTCTCAGCAGCACAAGCTCTTATTGCTTCCTTTCCCAGAAGTAACCTGGCAGCCTCCTGGTCTTCAAATATAAACGCAGGGTGTCATTATAGCATATGATGTGATTAAAAAAAAAAAACTTTCATGTGAATCAGAGCAGGTCAAAGGAGGGCAATGCCGATTTACTTGGCAGCAGAATTCTGTAAAGGGATAAGTTTAAAAAACCCAGGTTAATTTATATACAGAGAAGCAGATACTGTATAGTAATGGGATGTGAGAATGCTTTGTGTACTTCACAAAGACTTTTCTCAGAATTACCAACGGTGACAATGTGTATATAAGCCAGGTCAACCATTTTGGCAAACCCGAAATCTGCAATCTTGCAATAAAATCGAAAATTTCATCAAAACTCCCTACATGTAAAAGGGGTCGTAAAACCTTGTGTTTTCTCACCTTGATGCATCCTATCCATCCTATCCAACTTCTGTCAGTGACTGGCCCCCCAGCCCTCCCGGTTTACTTACCTGAGCCCTGGAATTTCACCCGATGGAGACGCGCTCTTTCTCTTCCCGGGGTTCTCAGCTCTTGATTGGCTAGATTGATAGCAGTGTAGGCATTGGTTGCTGCTGCCGTTCATTAAATTCCAATGATGCGGGCACCGGGGGGCGAGGCTGTGTCATACATTTGGTGGCTATGGACGGCAAATGATGGACTCGGGAGCGCGCCCGCAAGGTGATCCCCCGGGAGAGCGCTTCTCTTAGGGCAGTGGTTCTCAACCTGTCCAGTGCTGTGGCCCATTGATAAAATTTCCCGAGCTGTTGGGACCCCTAACTGTAGAATTTTCCTAGCGTGGGTTGTCAGCACCCATGGCAAGACACGTCATTTTTCGCCCCTAACCCTCAGACATTTAGGGCTCCCTGAGTCCCCTTCTGGTAAATGTTATGATGTTCTACTCTCTTTATGTTCTCCTTTCTTTCCCTTTTATCTCTTTGTCTTAATTTATTTGTTATCCAACCCCCTCCCCATCCCCTCTCTCTAGCTGTCTATCCTGTTCTTTCTCTTATTCTCTGTCCCTCTCCCTTCCATATATTCTCTATTTTTATGCCTTCTTACTCCTTGGGGGGAGTTGGGATGAGTGGCAGTGCTAACAGGGAGTTCTGATCAGCCAACTTGGGTGCTCTTGATCAAGATCACCTACTGACCTGAGAACTGTAGTAAGGACTTTAAATGGCAACTCTAATCACAGGTATTGTTACCCACTGCGTCTCCAGCTCTGTAGTGTCTTGCAGCAGTGACCCCTTTGCTGAAATCAAAAGATAGGGTCTCCTCCAGCCCCTCATACTTCACATTTCTCACCAGTCAGCTGACCTCTAGTCTCTGCCTGCCCCACAGCCATGTCGTGAACTGAATGGGCAGCCAGGAACTGCCCGGCTGGGAATCTGCAAAAAGGCTGTGAGTGTTGAAGGCTTCAGGAACAGCCCAGGATTTGGTGACCCCTGGCAAATTGTCAAAAAATAAAATTGTGAAATCCTTTGCGCTAAAAACAATCAATGTGACTATATAACAATGCTCAGATTGCAGCAAAAACTAATAGTGTTTACTATACACAAGTGAAGCATAAATATAAAAGTGAATTTGCGCAAAAAAACACACATCAATCCATATCAAACATAAGTGATATAAATATAAATATAGTGAAAAAGTAGAAAAAATCAATTAAATAGAATAGAAAAGTCCATATGTGTTGGAAAAGTCCATGTAATGCAAGCGTGCAGTGCACAAAAATAACTTTCAGTGAAGCTGTAAAGCTGGCGATAAAGTGCTAGTGCTCCTCCGTGCATTCAGCCTCTCACCTTAGTGGCATATATAAATGCCGTGATAATAAGTCGTGCCACTCCCAACACACAGCCTCACAGGCCTCTCACCTCCAAGTAGAACAATATAAGCCTCCAAACAAATCCTCTGGGTAAATTCAAAGATAGTGGGCGACACCAGGAGCTATTCAATCATCTCTATGTCTTGTAGTACCCCTTCGCTGTATCAATACATATGAATCTATAGATAAGGATGGATATAGATTCATATGTATTGATACAGCGAAGGGGTACTACAAGACATAGAGATGATTGAATAGCTCCTGGTGTCGCCCACTATCTTTGAATTTACCCAGAGGATTTGTTTGGAGGCTTATATTGTTCTACTTGGAGGTGAGAGGCCTGTGAGGCTGTGTGTTGGGAGTGGCACGACTTATTATCACGGCATTTATATATGCCACTAAGGTGAGAGGCCTGAGAGGCTGAATGCACGGAGGAGCACTAGCACTTTATCGCCAGCTTTACAGCTTTACTGAAAGTTATTTTTGTGCACTGCACGCTTGCATTACATGGACTTTTCCAACACATATGGACTTTTCTATTCTATTTAATTGATTTTTTCTACTTTTTCACTATATTTATATTTATATCACTTATGTTTGATATGGATTGATGTGTGTTTTTTTGCGCAAATTCACTTTTATATTTATTCCTGGCAAATTGTCATTTGACCCCCAGGTTGAGAACCACTGTCTTAGGGGATTATCTGATGAAAGGAAGAGCCGCCAATGTTTTTTTAAATGTGAAGCTTTACCATTGCTTGAAGAATACACTACTATTTCATTGTAAAAATAGTTAAGTTTTCCCAAAGTGATATTGTAGCTATAAGTGAAGCCCTCGGCTTCTTGGACTCTCCTGTCTACCTGGCAGCTGAGAGTGTTCCCACTCACCTTTGTGCATTCCCCCTGTCACTTTTTCCTATTACAAAGTAAATTCCAAATCCAACAGAAAAAGTGGGACTTTTCACAGGTTGGAAGAAAGAAATTCACTCCCTGTATGGCCAGCTTTAAGCTTCATTACTTGTATATTTCAGTTGCTTAATGGCTAACAGGGGGCCTGTGTTTAAAACATATCTAAACCCAAAAAGATGCATTTATTTTTTGCAGTATACTAATGCAAAGACCACATCTAGGAACTAATATGCTCCAATGTATAATTTTTGTATTCTTGGGTTTAAACAGGGCTTTTTTCAGGGGGAACTTGGAGGAACTGGAGGAGTTCCACCACCTCTGGCTCAGATCCTTTGTTGCCTGCTCACCACAATTACTTGTAAACAATGAATTCTGGTTTCTGTGTTTACAAGCAACAGCTCTGCATTCTGTGTGTAACCCCCTGAACTCGGCACTCTATATGTAATGCAATCCTGGTATTTAATGCCCCTTTAAGACCCTTCTACTGTTTGTGAAATCTGAAAGGGGTCGTGGTTGAGTTCCTACACCTATTTTCTGAGAAAAAAAATTCTGGGTTTAAATATTTTTTAATTTCCACCAACTAACTATCTATTTATGCTCAATCTCCTCCACCCAAGTAACTTGTAATGAAACATCGGTGCACAGCAAGAGCTCCTGTCAGCCACCATACCTCACACTTAAGCCTCTGGTGCAAACCTCTCTCCTTCAGAAAAGCTCTCTCCATACCAACCTTCTTTCGCACCATTTTTCACTTTTTGTGGTGTAGAGAGAATTTTTTTTTTATAGCGAGAGGTGGTGATTCGCACCAGATTTCCCTTGAGTCTGAGGTATGGTTGATTTTTAAATTATTCTCAAGGATACCTCTGGGTCTAAATCACCACTGGGGTGCCAGCATTTTCTTGAAATGGTGGGTTTAAATGATCTTTGCAATATATTTATGTTTATCTGTTGCCGATTGTTCAAAGTATATTTCAATTACACTGTATCTGTTGTTATATACTGGTAATATATGTGGTTTTTAACTAATTCTTTCTTGTTTATGATGTGACACACATAGTGATCTACAATTCTACACCCCACCCCAGGGATTCAAATGATTTAAGGTATTTATTGGTTGTTTGAAACACGTAAACATACAATAGGGCGGAGCTTACAGCTGTATACTATCTTGTAGCACTATTGAGAGTGCTTTTTTCTTACTTTTATCTAATGAATTTGATTACACAAACTTACACGATGAGATGCCTCTTTTCTTTACCCATTCTTATGTGATTGCACCCATTAATCATGGATGAGGAGGAGGAAATACAGGACAAAGAGTTGATTCCAGCGAATGGGGAGAGGAGGAGAACGTGTGAAGATGCACCAATCTTTACTTATTGCAATATTCACTCGAGCACCAGCCACTTTTTTTGAAGATGATCATTTATATGGATCTATGAATTATGACTTTTTGCTGATTTTATTTTATTTTATATTTTGCTTGAACATTTTTGCAGGAAACTGACTATATTTTGTTGTTGTGCACGATTTGTACTTTGAGCACTTTTTTTCTGCATACATTTATTGTCAGTAATTGATGCTATTAGTTAGCAGGGTTGTGCCTGCACACTTATACACGTGTTCATTAGTGTGTTTTTAGTATTTAAAGAGAGAGCACACCATATAATTATTTTTATTCATTCATTTATATTACACAGTTAGCACATAGCAGCGGCACTGCACCCCCTTAATTTATGTTTCACTCTTCACTGAACCCACATCCATGTAGATTTAGCTGGGGTGGGCAGCAGCTATCACATCACCTTAGCGCGGAACATCATAATTATTTACAACTCTACTATGTGACTGTATTGGGATAGGAACAATTAATTGATAGTTTTGCTGGGGCAGGAACTAATGTGAATAGGTCAATCCGCTGTAATGTGTTGTGGAATGGATCCATCTCAGTGCTATATACAGTGGGTATAGAAAAGAATAATAATCCCCTTTTAAAATATTTTATTTTTTTTTGCTTTCCAGCCTGAAAGGAAGACAGACGCAGTTTTTCCAGTTGTATTTATTCAGTGCAACTTATAACATCCAAGATATAACACCATAGTGTAAAAAAATAAATAAATCAATGAGTTGGAAAAAGGATCACCCCCTCCTAAAATGACTCAGGCCTCGTACACACGATCGGACATATCCGATGAAAATGGTCCGCGGACCATTTCCATCGGATATGTCCGATCGGGAGTTTGATCCGATGGCGTGTACACACCATCGGTTCAAATTCCCCGCCGCTGGACGGCGCGGTGACGCGGCGGTGACGTTGACGCCGCCACATCACCGCCACGTCACCGCACCAGGAAGTTAAACACTTCCGCGCATGCGCCGAATCCATTCGGCGGCGGCGCGGCGGCGGTGGGGGACGACATGTCTGCTGGTAAGTGTACTAACCAGCAGACATGTCGGGCGGACAGATTCCACCGGATGGATTTCAAAGCATGCTTTGAAATCTGTCGGGTGGAGAAATCTGTCCGCTAGCCCATACACACGAGCGGAGATGTCTGCTGAAACGGTCCATCGGACCGTTTTCAGCGGACATATCCCCTCGTGTGTACGAGGCCTCAATCGGGTCTAGCTAACTACCTTCTTAATGGCACACAAAGCCTATGATTTTAACCACTTACCTACTGTGCACCTACACCCCCTTCCTGCCCAGACAAAATATAAGCTTCCGGCACTGCGTCGCTTTAACTGACAATTGCGCGGTCGTGCGACGTGGCTCCCAAACAAAATTGGCGTCCTTTTTTTCCCACAAATAGAGCTTTCTTTTGGTGGTATTTGATCACCACTGCGGTTTTTATTTTTTGCGCTATAAACAAAAATAGAGCGACAATTTTTAAAAAAAATGCAATATTTTTTCCTTTTTGCTATAATAAATAACCCAAAAAATATATAAAAAAAATATTTTTTCCCTCAGTTTAGGCCGATACGTATTCTTCTACATATTTTTGGTAAAAAAAAAATGCAATAAGCGTTTATCGATTGGTTTGCGCAAAATTTATAGCGTTTACAAAATAGGGGATAGTTTATGGCATTTTTTTTTTTTTTTTTTACTATTAATGGCGGCGATCTGCGATTTTTTTTATTGGGACTGCGACGTTATGGCGGACATTTCGGACACTTTTCTGACATTTTTGGGACCATTTACATTTATACAGTGAAAAATGCTATAAATATGCATTGATTACTATATAAATGTGACTGGCAGTGAAGGGGTTAACCACTAGGGGGCGGGGAAGGGGTTAAATGTGTGTCCTATGAGTGTTCTAACTGTAGGGGGAGGGGGGGGTGACTGGGGGAGGTGACCGATTGTGTCCCTATGTACAAGGGACACAATCGATCTCCTCTCTCCCTGACAGGGACGTGCAGCTCTGTGTTTACACACAGAGCTGCACGTCCCAGCTCAGTTACTGAGCAATCGCGTGTGCCCGGCGGCGATCGTTGCCGCCGGGCACTCGCACGGGATCCCCGCAGAGCGGCGGGTGCGCGCGCGCGCGCCGCCGGCGACGCGCGCGCGCCCGCCCGCGGCTTTAAAGGGACATCACGTCATATGACGTGATGTCAGAACAATGGAGTCGTCTGCCCGCCGTCATTTGACGGTGGGCAGATGACAAGTGGTTAAACTGCGATTAGCTGTGGTGATTTTGATTAGCTCAGCATGAAAATACATTTTCTGGAGCATTTCACTCTGGTAGTGCAATTGAAGCAAACAATCGACTATTGGTGGCGAGGCACTGTCAAAAGATCTATGCGATAAAGTTGTGAACAGGCACAAGTCAGGAGATGGAAACCAAAAAAAATTCAAAGACTTTTTCAATGCCTATAATCAGAGTGAAGTCTATTATTAGGAAGTGGAAGGTATTTGGTACAACACAGACCCTCCCTGGATCAGGATGTCACGCCAAACTGGATGAAAGAGCCAGGAGAAAACTGATCAGAGAGGCTACCAAGAGTCCCACAGCAACTCAGTTGCAGAAATGTTTGGCAAAGGTTGGTCATTAGAGTTGGGTGAAAGGTTTGGCCAAAGCATGAGTTTGGGCCAAACAATGGCTGTTCGCCCGTTCGATGAACACCTGAATTATTGGGGCGTTGGACTGTTTGTTTGGCCTGCTGAATGACCACAATGCACTGTGATGCCGCACAGTGCATTGGAAGCCCTGATTGGCTAAAGCAATACATTTTTTGCCCAAACAGGGCACAGAGCACAGTCAGAGCCATGATTGGAGAAAGTAATGATGACTCTATCCAATCATGGATCATTGCTCTTAGTCCCTCCCCCCAATTATTCTCCCCATAGCGGCCATTTGTAGTGTGATATTGAAGTGGAGAAGGATAGAACAGGGTATGGTTCAGTGCTGCTAGTGAGTTAGTGTGCTATTGTGCTTCTATTGTCAGTTGAGAATATCAGTTTAGTGTGAATCTAGTGATAGTTCAATTTGAGTATATTCTGGCCATTTATTTTGACTTTATTGTCTGGTTTTCTGAGCGTATTGTGACCATTAATTTTTACTTTAGTGTCAGTTTTGTAAGTGTAGTGTGACCATTTATTTTTACTTTAGTGTTAGTTTAATTTATTAGGGCAGGTTTTCTGCAGTATATACCAGTGCATTATTGCACATTTAACGCAGTATATATCCATGTGTTACTCCATATAGATCATTTTTTCTGCAACTGTTTGAGCGGGGCAACAAATTAAAAATGTTGACAGCACGGCCATTTCTTGCTTTAATGGAGAGTACCTCTATAGAGTTATGATACAAAGACGTCACGTCACCATCACCCAAAGACTAATTTATCTGCACCATTTTTGACAGCAAGGCTAATTCTTGCTTTCCTCAAGAGTACCTCTATAAGGTTACGGTGTGAAGGCACCACCGGCACCCAAAGGCCAATTGTTCCACACCTGTTACTTCTATTCAAAGTCTGTAAAAAAAAAAACACCAGAAATTATCCAAAAAATCTTGCTCCCAGTGCACTAAATTGTGGCCTCATCATACAGATTGCCCCCCCCCCCCCAAGCCACTGTTTATAAAATTAAGTTAGTTTGAATGGAAAATTTAGTTTTTTTGTCATCTATTGGTATGGATGTCACACCACTTTCTCAAACTCAATCTTTCAAAAACTGAGCTTGTTATATTTCCTCCTTCCCCGTCCTTTCCCGTCCCCCTTTACCATTAAGTTCAACAGCGCAATTATTGGTCCCTCCATGCATGCCAGGGTGCTGGGTGGGTGTAAATGTAATCCTTGACTCTGACCTCTCCTTCAGCCATCACATCCAATCACTGGCTAAGTCTTGTCGCCTTAACCTCCGCAACATCTCCAGAATTCGACCCTTCCTGACTAATGATACCACAAAACAACTTATTCACTCCTTGGTTACTTCCCACCTTGACCATTGCAACTCTCTCCTCAATGGTCTACCCTTACGGAGGCTATGCCCCCTTCAGTCTATTATGAATGCTGCTGCTAGACTAATACACTTCACTAAACGATCCGTGACTGCTGTTCCTGTCTGCCAATCCCTTCACTGGCTTCCCCTACCCCACAGTATAAAATTCAAAATACTAACCACAACATGCAAGACCTTGCAGAACATCACCCCCATCTACATCACCAACCAATGTCTAAATCGTCACCTCCTGCTCTCTAGCTACCTTGTTACCTCCTCAAATGCTCACATTCAGGACTTCTCCAGAGCCTCTCCCATCCTCTGGAACTCCCTGCCCTGGTATGCCCAATTCGTCCCTAACCTGTCCACCTTTAGGAGATCCCTGAAAACGTATTTATTCAGGGAAGCCGATCCCAAACCCACCTAACAACTGTCCCTGAGTTACCCCAACAAATCATCCCCCGCAGCTATTATTTTAATATTTTATAATAATAATTATTTTGGCTTTATATATGTCATTATTGCTGCAGCAGGCTCTATAGACGGTACAGATGTGCCACATTACAGGCAGAGTAAGGGGACCCCTAGGCACTATTTTTAGGAATTTTTCATTTTTATTGTTATTTTTACTTTTGATAGTTTCACTTTAAGCGTCAGTAAATCACTGCTAATTTAATAATTATGTTTTTATAAACTTTTTTTCATTGATACATGTCTCCCAGGGAAGTAACCAGACCCCTATAACCATAGTATGCCCGATTACTTGCATATAGGCCTTCAAAATAGTCACTAGGGCCCAGATTCACAGAGCGATTACGCCTGCGCAACTGCTGTTGCGCGTGCGTAAGTCTAAATGTGCGCGTGCGTATAGTTGGACGCGATTCACAAAACAATATACGCCAGAAATCTACGTTTTTTGGTCCGGCGTAATTGAATTAGACATTCGCTTCCCTTCGTGCAAAACTGCGCTAGACACACCATTGATTTGCTAGTCAAATATGCTAATGAGGGAGTTACGGGGATCCACAAAAAAACGCAGTTGCTGCGCAGGCTACGCGATGTGCGCAACAGCAAAATGTTCTGTCTAAAGTTAGAGGACCTAAAAGCTGGTCTAAATTTGGAAAAAAAGTCTAATTGTCAGATAAAGCAACACTGTTAGTGAGGAGTTCAGCAGTCACACGTGTTGCCCAACAATCTGTATGCCAACATGCCAGGGGCATCGTCGCGCATAGCTATACTACTGACTTTAGATGAACAAAGAAGGAGGAGGGCACGGAGGATGGCACTAAGGAGGGCACGGGAGATGTTTTTTTTAATTTTTTTATTTGCTTATATAAAATTTACAATTTAAATTAATCTAATACAATATTCTTATCTGATACAAGCCCCTCACTCTTCACTTGATATATCACACACGCATAGACATCTATGGCATGAGTGATTCTGAGGTGTCTCGCATCTTCAGATTCACCCCTCATGCCATCATGGAATTACCACAACCCTGCAGGAGGACATCACCAGCCCAACACATGGCACCACCCATGACACCCATGACAGCTACATATACAATCAGAGCCCCATCCCCACAGATTTCCAACAGAACATGTATGGGGACAGCTGGCTGGTTGGTGAGTGACATGGGTGGCAGGCATGACTATCCCCTCCCGTGATGCACACCTCACAAGTGGCACATGCATGACTAACATCCTCCTGTCTTTTCCCTTCAAGGTGACTCTGCATATGCACTGGTACCCCATCTCATGACCCCATCTCATGCCAGCTCACATTATGCATCTTTGCACGTTAAACACACACATTAATCATGGCACAATGAGAATGCATGCATGCACACCACTGTGGTCCCTAGCACACACACCCCACATCCTCATCACATTGGATTGGCACCAGTCCACCATGCAGGACTTGTGAGCTGCAACGCCATGCCACGGCTCCAATTATGTCACTGTACATTCATACACCATTCACACAGACCTGGCGATCACTTCTCCACCACAAATGAGGGTGACACCCCTTTTCCCGCAGGAATATCACCCCCACATTCCAAAATCATACACAAACAGAACCAAAAAAATTAAATAAATGACGAGCAAAAATAAAAAATGCCCAGCAAAAATATAATTTAAACAAAATAACAACAAAGACATAAAAGACAAAAATCACTCTGCAAAACAGTCCCCAAATATCTCAAAGACACGTCACAAACAAACAAAAGCACCTTGCTGTATAGGGAGGGATACAAAGGGATGTACTTTTGCAAAGGAAGTGCATTTGTGTCTGTCTATTTATGCTGTCTGCGTAGTTCATAAAGTTGCCCTAGTCCATTTCCAATTTCACTGATTGCGCCGCTCCCGAGTTGTGAGCATGCGCACAACGGAGCTGACATGGTTTCCTTCACGCGCGCATGCGCGAGTCGGCCGGCCCTTCATTTGCATGGGGTCACGGCTCATTTCAATGTAACACGCCCACGTCCTTCCCAATTTGTATTACTCCTCCTTACGCCTCAGGAAAAAACCTTACGTTTGCGCAAGCTCTTGCGTAAAAGCTACGTGAATCGCCGGATTACGCGGCTAGATTGCGCAAGTCTAACGGAAAAGTGGTGCGCTACGCCGGAATGATAATGCGCCGATCTACGTGAATCTGCCCCTAGATTTTTCCAGTTCAGGTCCCATAGACTTCAATGAGGATCGTTACTCGGTTCTTAACTTTTGCAATGTTCGAAAGTTCTGCAGCAGACCAAATCTCCAGTGTCCATTGTGTGCATTTTTAATATTCATTTATATTCTATTCTACTCTATTCTGTTCTGTTCTTTTATTTTCTATTTTGTTCTTTTATTTTAGTCTATTCTTTTATTTTCTGTTATATTCTTTTATTTTATATTTTTTATATTCTATTTTATTCAATTTTTTCCGTTATTTAAAATTCGTTGAAATTCGGTACTATTGTAACAAAAATACGCCCAAATTTAAATTCGGAACTGAACTGCATGTGTCTGTTGGAAATGTTTGTTTATGTTTCAGCAGTGGAAGGGGAGTCTGGGCATACACTGTGTGTGAGCTGATTGGAGGAAAGGCACACCCCTCCCCCCCTCCACATAGGCAGAGGAACAAAGAAATTTGCAGAGCTGTGCTGTGAATAGACACACTCTCTGCTTATCTGTCTAAGTTACCTCCCTGACATAAATCTCCAGCTGCTTTTATCTACTGTGTGGGAGAACTTGTCAGAAGTGACTTTGCTGATAACAGAGGAACAGAGCAGCAGAGAGACACAGGACTGAGGGCTTGGGAGAGTTATACTGTAAGTAAACACTGCAGATATATGTGCCCAGGTTTTCATCCCCTTGAAATACATTTTTAGACTCGGTTGCCAGTGAAATATAGAGTATTATTATTATGCTCTTGAAAGCACACACACACACTCATAGTACTTTATAAAACAACAACAAAAAATATCTTAAGAGTGACTGAGTAAACAAGCTGCTTGTTCTCCCTGCAAACAATTGAATTGTACAGGCAAACAGCACTTAATAATATTATTTTACCAGCACTGCATGTTGAGAATGTCACTTTTTTTTCCCTAGCAAACATCATAATTGACTTGTAATGTTTGCCTCATTCTTTTGTTACCATTTATGTGGGTCATTATAGAACTTTCAGAAGATTTCAGCTGTATACAAAATTAAAGTATCTGTTTTTTTTTTTATGTATTCATTTTTTGTTCCCTGGCTAAAAAGAAAGAGTAAACTTCTGATTATTTCTCCTAGGCGCACCGACTTGTATAATGGCGAGCAATGAAATCAATGCATTATTTTTATATTTCACCAGCAGAACAATCACAGCGCTGAGCAAGTAATGAAAACCCTCTTATAATGTATATCAATTTGCATGACTTATTGTCTGTGCAGACTGACAGACTGCATTGTGCTCAGATTATGATCACCAGACATTGAACCTGACACACTGTATCAAGTCTCTGCCAGTGATTCGTCACATTATGTAATCCTGGCATTCAGAACCCAACAAAGGAAAGGCATTTTGGATTGAATGTGCAGTTCATACTTTCTCTAGACCTATTGGAATTCCGTGTGCGTTTAGATAGAACACTGTGACACACACGTCAAAGTAGATGCAATCATTAGGCTTCAGAAGCAGAAATGTAACAGCTCTATAGTGGTAAAAGTAACGTCTGAGAGATATCATTGGGAGAATAATACTGTTTTGTTTTTTTCTGAGATTTTTTTTTTTTTAAACCAAAAATTACTTAAGCTGATAATTTACCGTTGTTTTATTCTTAATTTCTAAAGTAATTACTGGTTAGGTAGATCTGAATATAATAGTGTATAATTAGCATAATAAAATATTGAACTGATCATTTCATATAAAACCTAGTACTTTGTGTTGATCTGATAGTGAGATCTCTAAAATAAATATATATATATACAGTAAAACCTTGGATTGCTAGCATAATTTGTTCTGGAAGCATGCTTGTAATCCAAAGCACTTGTTTATCAAAGCAAATATCCCCATAAGAAATAATGGAAACTGTAAGAAAACCTTTGGCACCTGTCCGGTGTGCACTCATGTGCACACGTGCGCACATGCGCCTGCAGATGCCTAGGCGTGCCAATGCGCATGCAGAGCAGGCTGCCTGCATGCGCAGGAACGTGCCCCCAGCGGCAATTAGCACCAGGCGGCCTATTTAAGGAAGTGCCCTGACCTCAGCCTGTTGCTGACTGGTGTTCAGCTGTTCCCTTGCTACCCAGTATCCTGCTTATCCTGTCTGATACCTGTTGCTGAACCTGGCTTGCCTTGACCTTGTCTCTGGACTCTGACTCTGTGTTGACTACCTGCTACTGAACCTGGCTATCCTTAAAACCCTGCTTCTGCCTGCCTGCTACTGAACCCAGGTACCCTTGAGACCCTGCTTCTGCCTGCTGCCTTGTACCCTGCTGCCCACCTTCCACTGAACACGGCTATCTTAGTGACCCTGCTCTAGCTTCCTGCTTGGCTTCCTACCACCACCCGAGTGCCTGCGACTACGGTCTTGCGACCTGCTGCAACTTTTGCTGTAAGCCTGCCAGGGACTCTATATCATCTGATGTTCCAGTGCCACTGTTCAAAGGAAGTGCTTCTTCTACCCCAGCTGATCCATGGTGCACGGCTGCCTTCCCACACCTGATGGTTCTACAGCTCTCCAGAAGTCGCATCCTCTGCTACAAGATTCCGGGTCTACAACTGCAGGCACTCGTGTTCTTCCTGTCCCTCGGTTACCTCTGTTCCACTCCCAGCGGGACCGGGACTGGAGATACAAGAGAGGCGGATCTCATCATTTTAGACTCCCTACAGGTACATGACAGAAACTCAGATGATTCGTTCCACAACCGTTTATTTGTAATTCCTTCAGTTTATAGTCCATATAAAAAAATTATCGCAAGGTCCCCAAGGGGATTAGAAGCAAAATCCAGCGGGAGCTCCAGAGTATAAAAGAGAAAAAAAGAGGCGCCTCTAAGTGTAGCAATATGGTTACATTTAATGAAGGTACAACATTTAGAAACTCACATGGTTGATGATTAAAAGAGGCACATCTAAATATGCAGGGATCTGGGGTAAAGCTGTCCACATAGACCATCCTGCGCACCACCAGCTCTCACCACTGTCAGTCTGCAATCGTGACCGGGAAGACTACCCTGCAGTAGTACGATCTGAAAGCGAAGTTTGAACTGCTCGTGGAGCGCAGCATGAAAGGGACGACGTTGATGGCGGTGGGGAGAATGGTCTATGTGGACAGCTTTACTCCGTATTCCTGCATACTTAGATGTGTCTGTTTTAATCATCAACCATGTGAGTTTCTAAATGTTGTGCCTTCATTAAATGTAACCATATTGCTACACTTAGAGGCCCCTCTCTTCTGTTTTATACTTAGTTGTGACATGACACTACTTGTATATCAAGACATCGCTTGTATATGAAGTCAAAACGTATTATTTTTTTTTAGTTTGTCTTGCAAAACACTTGCAAACAGTGGTATAGCCTGCTGTTAGAACTTACATAGAAATTTCCTCCGCTCTGGTCGTTCACACAGCCCCGCCTCCTCCTGACCCTGCACCTGTAATAGACAGAATGTGGGTCCAATGCTGGGATGTGTTGTCTATCACAGGCACGGGGTCAGGAGGAGGCGGGGCTGTGTGAGCGAGCAGAGTGGAGCAAATTTCAGTGTAAAGTCTAACAGCGGGCTATACCACGGCTCTCCTCTTCATCCTGTCATGATCTGGCCACCAATGGGAGCATGATTAGTCCGCAATGGGGGAAAAATTTGTCTTCAATGGGGGCACAATGAGTCTGCAATGGGAGACACAATGAGTCTGCAATGGGGGGCACAATGAGTCTGCAATGGGGGCACAATGAGTCTGCAATGGGGGCACAATGAGTCTGCAATGGGGGCACAATGAGTCTGCAATGGGGGCACAATGAGTCTGCAATGGGGGCACAATGAGTCTGCAATGGGGGGCCCAATGAGTCTGCAATGGGGGGCCCAATGAGTCTGCAATGGGGGGCCCAATCAAGCTGCAATGGGGGGCCCAATCAAGCTGCAATTTGGGGCACAATGAGTCCGCAATGTGAGGCACAATGAGTCTGCAATGGTGGGCACAGTGAGGCTACATTGATGAAGAAAAAATAATAAGTGCAGCGCTAAAAAATGTGTATCAAAATTGCATGAAACTATTTACATAAATCTCACCCAAGTGGATGAGGTTATACTGTGATGGGTGAACCAAAAAAAAAACAGTACATAAATCATAAAAAAATGAAATAGGTAACCAAGAGGAAACGATTCGAAGGATAGTGAACCCTTGGTGTGCACAATATAGTGTAATATAGAGCATATAGGAACTCCTTCCAAAAAGACAATATATAGACACCGGTAAATCTTTTTAAAATATGAGACACTCCTGTGTTACTGGGGATTCAGGATGGTACATAGGATCCCGCCAAGTAATCCACTTCCAGAAGCATACAAAACAGCCAGACTGGTAAATTAAGAGAATGGGTATTCTTACCGCATAAGATGGACATCTATACCAGCGGCACCGTGTCAGATAAGCGTGTGAGAGCTCCTCGGATGGATGGCTCAATAGAGGATGATGGTTGGAGAACAGTAGATCCTTCCCAGGAATCCAAAGGTCCCAAATAGAGGGTGGCTCCGAGCTTTTAACTGGAACGGCTCAGTACTTGGATTGCTGCATTCGTTTTCTTTTTTCAGGCTTTCTTCCCTTTGTCACCTGGCGATTCTTCCAGAAACACTTTCTGTCCTTCCCCGATGTTCTACACCATCAATAAAGGTTTGTGTGGAGCCAGGCGCGGGAGGGTGAGGGCGGCCGTGCCCGGGTCAGTGTGCACAGAGGCTGGGGCTGTGTGAGAAAGCTGTTCCCCTGGAGTTCTACTATTCTGAGGCCTACAACGATGTCACAGTAAGCTGAGTGATGGATGGGGAGGGCCGGCTTCTCCCGGTGCTTGGACTCTGTATGTATGTGTGCAGCTCCGTTTCTCTGCAGGCTCCACACAAACCTTTATTGATGGTGTAGAGCATCGGGGAAGGACAGAAAGTGTTTCTGGAAGAATCGCCAGGTGACAAAGGGAAGAAAGCCTGAAAAAAGAAACCGAATGCAGCAATCCAAGTACTGAGCCGTTCCAGTTAAAAGCTTGGAGCCACCCTCTATTTGGGACCTTTGGATTCCTGGGAAGGATCTACTGTTCTCCAACCATCATCCTCTATTGAGCCATCCATCCAAGGAGCTCTCACACGCTTATCTGACACGGTGCCGCTGGCATAGATGTCCATCTTATGCGGTAAGAGTACCCATTCTCTTAATTTACCAGTCTGGCTGTTTTGTATGCTTCTGGAAGTGGATTACTTGGCGGGATCCTATGTACCATCCTGAATCCCCAGTAACACAGGAGTGTCTCATATTTTAAAAAGATTTACCGGTGTCTATATATTGTCTTTTTGGAAGGAGTTCCTATATGCTCTATATTACACTATATTGTGCACACCAAGGGTTCACTATCCTTTGAATCGTTTCCTCTTGGTTACCTATTTCAGTTTTTTATGATTTATGTACTGGTTTTTTTTTGGTTCACCCATCACAGTATAACCTCATCCACTTGGGTGAAATTTATGTAAATAGTTTCATGCAATTTTGATACACATTGTTTAGCGCTGCACTTATTATTTTTTCTTCATTGCTCACCCACAGGTTGTTTCACTGTTAGTGCTGGCAGCTACACTATTTACAATTAGCAGCGCAACTTTTTTCTGTTTTAGGCTACAATGATGAGCACAGGTGAGGCTGTGCTGAGGGGAACTGATAAAGTTGTTGTTAATATTTATTTCTGTAACTTAATTTTGCACAAAAAACATTTAAGTGTAAGTTCATGAGATAATTTATAAGGGCGTGATTAGTGGCAGAATTAGGGGCAGAGCAGGGTAGGGGTTGGGCAACCCTTGAGGCCTGGCCAGTGGCTCAAGAATTTTGAGCCCTGTCCTACAGTGTATGTCAAGGGTAGGCACCAGTAACAGCTGGTGTTCCATTGGTCGGGGGATGGCAGACGGACCTGACCACAAACCCCCCAGTCGCTCCAGCCCGCTACTGAGCACCATACCCCCTCACCTTGCCCTGGAGGAGGAGCGGAGATCTGATGCAGCATTCAGAAGGTTTTTTACCTTGATGCAGAGACTTCATTAACGTAAAAATCCCTCAGCTCTCAGAACCACTTAACTTTCAAAGCACCAGTACAGTATACATCAGCTGTGCAGAAGCACAGCAGGCAGGGCTGTCTTAATGAGAGGGCACACCTGGGCCCTGCCCAGGGGCCCCAGCTGCATGGGGGCCCCTGCACTTTCCTCAAAGCAGCTGGTCCTTGAGCCCACACTGCCCTTAAATTGGGGGCCCCATGATGGCACAGAGAGTGATAGATGCAAAGGGGAGGCAGTCTGCCTCCTACCTACTTAATGTCTGTTTACCTCCACTGTCATCATTATAGGGGCCCCAGAGCATTACTTTGCCCAGGGGCCCATGATGCTATTAAGATGGCCCTGACAGCAGGGTTTTTTTTTTACAAATAACGATACGCTGTATCCCAAAAAAAAAAAATCCCCAAAAGAGAAAACTTCAGCTTTAAGCAACATAGTGATCCCTGAGGATTAATGACTATACACTAAAAAGTGTGTGCTAGCAAACTGAGATCAATTAAGGGCTCTTGCAAGAGTCAAACGTGCTTTTAATGCTTAGTGAATCTAGCTGATTGTATCTTCACACACTGTTCCTTTTCATTCACAATTTAAACATAAAGACACTTCAGAAAGAAAACTGAGTGTAATGATGTTGCAGAACAGCAGATAAAAAGGGAGTTAAGGAAATAATCTGCAAAACATTTACCAACACCTTCACACAGAAGCCCATGCAAAATAGAAGCAAATGTGTGATTTCCTCTGAAGATTACAAAGGTGCTTGCAGCTTGTAGCTACTGTGGGAAATCTCCCCCTCTAGTGGTGAGATGTATTGTGTCAGATCTAAAGGAATCCAATGCCATGTAATATATATAATAAACTGCCGGTGAAAATGCCAGTTGTCATAATCTGGCTTCAATATCTTGTCACTAACCTGAAACAAGTATTCATATCAAGAGTTCTGATTTCCTTCTGACTGCCTGCTTACTTTTCCTGGGTGGATCAGTCAGTCATTTAAGAGACCAGAGACAGTCAGCCAGCATTTTTAGGCCCCGTGCACACAGGACATTTTTTATACTCCCCTCGATGCCTATGGTCCCAAGGGGGAAAAAAGCAGCGTTAAAAACATGCCTAAGCCCAGGTTCACACTGAGTGCGGGAATGAAATCTTGCGAGTTCAGTTGAACCCACACGATTTTGTTCCTGCATGTCCGTCCCGATTTCGGGGATGATTTCAGAGACATCTGTGCGGGTTTCTGCACAGATGTCAATAGAAATTGCACCCCAAAATCACCAAAAGTAGTACAGAATCTAAATTGGAAAATCGGTGCGGCCCGCAAATGCGGATTCACACCGATTAGGATGGTGCCATTGCTGGCAATTGCTGCCGATTTGGCATGCATTTTTCAAATGTGTTCAGGCGCATCAAGCACTTGGGCATTCATTTACTTCACTGGCCAGTAGTGGCGGCTGGTGGTAAATTTGTGGGGGGCAAATGCAGCCCCTGGTCAGTTGGTTACCAGCACTGCACTTACCCCATCTATAGCGCGAGCAGTGCTTCCCTGGCGTCTCCTCCTCTGCATCACGGGAGCTGTGCGTCTCCTCCCTCTCCACCTAGGCCAATAGGATTCCTTCTCCTTTTGGCCAATCGGGAAACAGGTATCATGAACCGCTTCCTGATTGGTCGGGAGGAGAATCATTGTGACAGTAGTAAATACTCATTCGCTATTGTCAAACAACTGGGTGGGCTCAGGGCTCGGTGCCCTTTTTTGAAGCCTATTAGAACCCCAGGCTCTAATCACGGGCTTAAAAAACAACAACAATTGAAATCCATGCGTTGGGCGCCCTGCATGTAGATTAAAGGGCTGGACGCATGGATAGGGGGGCGGCATCCGTGCAACTTGCATTACGGGCCGTCACTGCTGGCCAGAGTTTTAATAGATTCTGGCCATTGGAATGAATGAACGCCCAAGTGCTAAATGTGCCAAGCTCCAAAGCATGTTTATTAGGTTTGTTTACACGTGTTGAGGCATGCAAGGCATTTTTTTTTTGCCGCAAAACACTTCTCTCCTGAAAGCACTGGCCCTGGGTTTATTTATTATTTCTCTAAACATCGTAAACACTTATGTGTGCATGGACAAATAGGCTTACAGAAGTTAGAGAAAAAAAAGAAGCAAAATGCCCCTAAAAGCATAATTTTTAATGCCCTGTGTGCATGAGGCCTTAGAAGGGGGCAGACGGGGTCGCATTAAGGCCAAAAAATGCCCTAAACATAGCCTAACAGTGATGCCCTCTCAGATTCTTAAGTTGCTTAACAGACAAGACATTAAGGCTGGCTTCATATTGCTGTGCTGCAATTTGGACCCAGTGGTTTTAGAGCATTTCACTCACCGTTTTAGCTACGGCCCTGTAGACTTTCTATTAGGTTGTGACTTTTTGTTCCAAAGGTAAATTTATTGTTTGCAAATAAACAAAAAAAAAAAAAAAAGTAATACAAACATACAGAAACAATGCTCACTCAGAAACGGCGAGCAACATAGGCTCAAAATGTCCATTCAACATATCGGCGGCTGATATGGAAAGATTACATACGCAATGAAATAAAAAGTGCCAAAATTATGCATATGGCACTTAGATAAAATAAAGGTCAAAGAGTTAGAAGAGTTAAATCACAATATTATTCAGAAGTCATAAATTACAGAAAAGGGATATGTAATTCAATTAAAGAGTTTCAAGACAAGGTCACGCGTTTGCCACACCTTTTCTGAAAGGGGAGCATGCAGAACTTTTGATACGCTTACAGAAAACGTGTAAAAAAAACTAGCTAGAAGGTCTATAGGACCGTGGTTAAAACATGCGAAAAACGTGGCTTCACCCATGCTGCGGTCAAACTACAGCACAACAGTCTGAAGCTGGCGCAAAACTAAATAGTTGCTGAAAGTAAAATAAAAGTTTGAAACAGGATAAATCTTTTTTTTTTTTTTTACAGGACTAATAACTCTGCATTGCACATGGAGGGGGTAGCTTTGCGAGAGACAGGAGGGTTTCTACAGGTGTAAGGAGTAAGGTAAATATTATACTGAGTGTTGAAACTAGGGGGAGGGGCCTGCCCCGGGTGGGACATCTCTAGGGGAGCGCCACCAGGGGTTTTGCCCCCACCTGCACTGGGAACCGCTGCTCTCAGGGTGTCACTGCTGCCCGATCAAGTGTAATGGACAGGTCTTCCTCCTAGTCCTACCCAGTACCCAAACAGCCTATGTTTTTTCTGCGTGAGGCATCCCAGAAAAGGGGAGGCTTCAAAGAAGGTCCTGGACTGGGGGATGCAGAGGAGGCCCTGGGCTGGGGGTGCAGAGAAAGCCCTGGACTAGGGGTGCAAAAGAGCCCCTTAACTGGAGGGTTTGGAGGAGGCCCTGGGCTGGGGGGGGGGGTCGCAGAGCAGACCCTGGACTTGAGGGATGCAGAGCAGGTCCTGGACTGGGGGGGGGCAGAGGAGGTGCTAGAGTGGGGGGCTGTACACAGGAGGCCCTGGACTGGGAGGGGTGCAGAGAAGGACCTGGACTTGAAAAGTGGGGTTGATAAAGGACCTGGATTTGGAAAACAGGGTGCAGAGGAGGCTCTTAACTTTGGGGGGGGGGGGGAGCTGTAAAGTAGGCCTAGGATGAGAGTGCAAAGGAGACCCTGGACTAAGGGGGTGTGTGCAGAGGAGGCCATTGACTAGAAAATGGTGGTTGGTGTGGCAAAGAGTACAAGGGAGATACTGGACTAGGTGAGGGGTTGCATGGAGGTCCCAGATTAGGAGAGGGGGTGTCTGGTGGTCCTGGACTATGAGAGGGAGATCGTGGAGGCACTCTGGACTAAGAAAGAGGGTGCCTGAAGGACCTGCCAGCTTCAGGGAGAAAGAGCCTGGATCTAACACCAGGGCTGAGGAAGAGATTGCCTGGGCCCTGGAGGGTGAGATGACAACATAAACTGGGACGTTTATCAATTGTCGCAAGTAATGCCAAACAGGAGCGGAGAGAGAGTGATAGATTTATTAAAGGATAAGTACAGCCAAAGCCTGTTTGGTTGTACTTATCTTGTTGACCACAGCAGTGTAGATTGTTTTGCACTCATGTGACCCATTTTCAGCTGACAGCAGGCTTAAGAGTCTGTCCATATGGATGGGATCCACTTGCATGCCTGAGCTGGCCACTCCTGCCCCCTCCACAGCCCAGTGTTTCAGTAAGCACAGGGGGGGCAAAGCAGAGAGCCAGAGACTGACAGCCACCAACTCTCTGCTCAGGGAGCTCTGAGAACTGAGTGATCGGCTGTTTAATTACTCGGTTCTCAGCCTTAGAGCCGGAGACGGACAGATGCAGCATCTACCTAAGTAAGTATGATTCATAAATACAATTCCCATACTTCTCTTTTAATTACCTGACATCTCCTCTTTTGTTCTATTCAGTCCACATGATGACAATTAGGCCTCATTCACATGGAGCAAATACATTCATGCCCAGTGTGATGGCTGTGTATCACATGGGGATGCATGGTGTCCTGTGCAGGCAGTCCAGTCAATTGGGAAACAGAAGCTGCATGGATATAGTCAAATGTAAAAATTTGACATGGAGACAGGAAATAATGCATGTATCCAAACGCATAGTGTCTGCCTTTGGATCTGTGAACCCACTTCTATAGGTGAATACAGATGCTGCAAAAGGTGTCTCAGCATACAGGACCTGTCTCAGCACCTGTCTAAATGAGCCCTTTTGGAATTTGGAACAGCTGTGCATGGCAACCAATTAACTCGTAGCTTTGATTTGTAAGGCCGGGTCCACACTGGTACAACAAACGCTCTGACATTAGGAGCTAATGTCGCATGACGTATGAAATTCAATGTTTCCCTATGAGAGCCGTCTTAACTGGTCCGACACAAGTCGGTCCGACTTTGAAAAAAGTTCCTGCACTATTTTGGTCCGACTTTGATCCTACTTCAGCCCATTGAATATCAAGTCGGATCAAAGTAGGATCCTTGTCCTAACACTCCGACTTGTGACATCCAACGTGGTGATTACAGCAGCAGTAAAAGGAATTTATCTCACACTGGGATTGTTTTGATTGGTCAAAGAACAAGTTAGACTATCACAAAGTCAGATCAATGTAGTAAAGTTGGATGAATGTAGGACCAATGTAGGACTAATGTAGGACTGATGTCTCAGAGCAAAGTAGGATGAAAGTTGTATGACTGTCTGTACCAGTGTGAACCCGGCCTCAAGCTGAAGATAGAGCTGTTACAGATTTTGACTGCACCAGTTTTAATAAATTCCCCTCACTGTGTTTTACATTTCTTTATTTTTTATTTTTTTGCTCTTTTTTTTTTTTTTATCTTTTTTTTTTTTTTTAACATGGTTGCACAAAACCAACAGTCAAATATACAGTCAATTTGCATACAGATTACATAGATACGAACAAGATGATACGAGTCTCTACTCCCATATAGAATGGGTAATACCTATTGCACAAAACACTATATCCCTGGATACTATTGACTGTCATATTGACTGTGTGCACCACCCCCCCCTCTCCCCCCACCCTTTCCCTACCCTTGAGAGCATACAATCATGGTAATAACTGAATCGAGTTGCGCAGGCTTGCCGCAAATCCCGTTATTTAATATCAGAAACTGATAGAAGCAAAGCGGGAGGGGCTTTCTCGTAGAGGGGCTCCCGCCGGAGCCCCATCGCGAGTTGGGCTTTGTTGTTCAAGAGCTCGCTAATCCCCAAGTGCTACCGTCAAGGACAGCTACCTGGGGCTCCCGTCTGTCCACTGCCATGGTCTCCATATTTTAACAAATTTACCATAATTCCCCTGAGTGGTATAGTACACCCTTTCATTTGAGATTGTGTGTGTTCATAGCTACTAGCCAGTTATCTATAGTCGGAGGGGCCTGTGCTTGCCATTTTTGGGCAATTGTCTTACGAGCCTGGGATAGGCATCTCAAGATAGCTTCAAGGGTGCCTTGTGGTACCCTAGTGTCGTCCATACATCCCAAGAGGCAAGTCCTAGCTACTGGGTCGAGTGAAGATCCGAATATCCCATTTATTCGTTCTATGATTCCCTCCCAGAAGCTATGTAGTTTCGGGCACTTCCAAACCATGTGCATAAGATCCCCTTTATCATTACATCTTGGACATTCATTATTTTGCCTCCACCCTAGTTTGAACATTTTATGGGGGGTTTAGTAGACCCTATGTAACAGGAATAGGTGGGACAACTTTGGGCCGGGGCAATAGACACCCGAGCACCCTGATGAAGGATCCGATCCTACTGTTCTGAGGATATTGTACCCAAGTCACTTTCCCACACCACTTTCCCACACCACTTTGCTCTTCCGCGGGCCTTCTTTGCTTAGTGCCCTAGTGCCCAGACTGTTGTACATCACTGATATTAAGCCCTTGGCTAAAGTTGCCTCAATAACAGTGGTCAGGGCAGGCATCTGTGCCCATGTGACCGACTGTGAGCCCAGTTGCACTTGTATGGCATGCCGGACCTGTAAATATTTGAAGAAGGTTTGGTCTTTTACATTTCTTAATCCTGACTACCGAATTCTAAGTTCAGCACATTCTTTGTTAAAGTGGTTGTAAAGGCACGTATTCTATGCATGAAGGTAAAATACCTTCATGGGGGGTGGGGTTGGTGTCATATGCCTAACATCATTTTTCTTATAGGTGTTCCTCGTTCCCATCTCAAAAAGTTGGGAGGTATGAAGTAGATGTGTTGTCAACACACCCACAAACTTGTCATTAGTGCAATGCTTCCTTTATTTATTGTCCGTTCACATAAACATACAACATTTCAGGACCACAAAGGGAACCTTCATCAGGCATCTGATAAGCATACAACAAAGAGTGCCAACATATAAAATAAATCACCCAATATAGCAGAAAAGACCTCCCAGTGCACCTGGCATCATGATGATGTCATTAGCACTACAAACACATACAGGAAACAGCTTGGAAAAGCAATAATCAATAGCAACATAATTTATACACTATACACATGTAAATAATGGTAACAAAGATGAATCCACCCTTTCTGTGTTCCCACCACTGCGCTTATGACCAAATATGCAAAAAATGCAAGAGTGAAGCAGCTACTTAAAAAAAAAAAAAAATCAAACTGTGAAAACATATTCTAAAACCCTAAAATGAGTGTAATAAAATATAAGCAGCTGCTTATATTATATTACGCTAATTTTAGGGTTTTAGAATGTTTTTCACTATACACATGTACAATGTACATGGGCTGCAAGCAAAACTGGTTACATCAGTTAAAAATTATTAATTTGCCATTAAATTGAAAAATTCTTAGCACATCTATCAGGCCAAAATGACAGTAGAGGAGGAGCAAAGTCTGGTTATATACACTCATCGGGGCACTTTATTAGGTACAATGTTCAATTGCTTGGTAACACAAATTGCTAATCGCAATGCCAGCAACTAAATGCATTTAGACATCTAGATATGAGGAAGATGACTTGCTGGAGTTCAAACTGAGCATCAGAATGGGGAAGATAGGGGATTTAGGCTGGGTTCACATATGAGCCACATGCGGTTCACATCAGGAGTCTGGTGCATGCTGATCACCCTTGCAGGTCCGATTTTAGCCCACATTTTGGGCTGAATTCGGACCTGAAACGGACTAAAACGTGCACCGGAACCACTGCGGAGATATGTGAAATGGCTCCATAGAGAGCCGGTTAAAATCTCTGGCTATTGTGAATTAGCAATGGTGTGACCCCAACCCAACCAACCCTTTGAACGTTGCATGGCTGTTGGTGCCAGATGGGTTTCAAAAACTGCTGATCTATGGGGATTTTCACACACAGCCATCTCTTGGATTTACAGAGAATGGTCCGAAAAAGAGAAAATATCCAGTGAGCGGCTGTTGTGTGGACAATTTATTTTTTTGCTGATGTCAGAGGAGAATGAGCAGAGATGATAGAACGGCAACAGTAACTCAAATAACCACTTGTTAGAACCAAGGTATGCAGAATACCATCTCTAAATGCATAAAAATAACCTTGAAACAGATGGGCTACAGCAGCAGAAGACCGGGTGCCACTCCTGTCAGCTAAGAACAGGAAACGTATGCCGCGTACACACGATAATTTTTCGGCATGAAAAAAAAAAAGTTTTTAAAAAAAATGTAATTTAAAATGATCATGTGTGGGCTTCACATAATTTTTCGGCTTCTGAAAAACAGGATTTTTTTTTTTGAATATGCTGCATTTTTTAACTACATTTTAAACAATGTCGTTTTTCAGGTTGTAAAAAATGATCGTGTGTGGGCTAAAAACCTGCGCATGCTCAGAAGCAAGTTATGAGACGGGAGCGCTCGTTCTGGTAAAACTACCATTCATAATGGAGTATGCACATTCATCATGCTGTAACAGACAGAAAAGCGCGAATCGTCTTTTACTAACACAAAATCAGCCAAAGCAGCGCCAAGGGTGGCGTTATCCGCATGGAACTTCCCCTTTATAGTGCCGTTGTACGTCACCACGCTTTGCTAGAGCATTTTTTTTAAAACAATGGTGTGTGTGGGCAAGGTTGTTTAAATGATGAAGTTGAAAAAAATGTTTTTTTTCATGCCGAAAAATGATCGTGTGTACGCGGCATTAGACTACAAGTTGCACAGGCTCACCAAAATAGAATAACAGAAGATTGGAAAATGGTCCGATGAGTATTAAATTCAGCTGCAAATTCAGATGGTAAGTCAGAATTCGGCATAAACAACATGAAAGCATGGATCCATCCTGCCTTGTATCAAACATTCAGGCTGGTGGTGGTGTAATGGTGTGGAGGATTTTTTTTGCCACACTTGGGCCCCTTATTACAAACTGAGCATCATTTAAATACCGCGGCCTCCCTGAGTATTGTTGCTGACCATGTCCATCCTTTTATGACTACAGTGTACCCATCTACTACATCTGTACCCATCATCTACTTCCAGCAGGATAATGCACCCTGTCACAAAGCTCAAATCATCTCAAACTGGTTTCTTGAGCATGACAATGAGGTCACTGTACTCCAATGGCCTCCACAGTCACCAGATCTCATCCAATAGAGCACCTTTGGGAAGTGGTGGAATGGGAGATTCACATCATGGGTGTGTAGCCAACAAATCTGTAGCAACTGTGTGATGCCATTATGTCAATATGGACCAAAATCTCTGAGGAATCTTTCCAACATCTTGTTAAATTTATACCACAAAGAATGAAGGCAGTTCTGAAGGCAAAAGGGGGTCCAACCCGTTCCTAGCAAGGTGTACCTAATAAAGTGGCCAGTGTGTGTAGAATAGTTTCACTGAATCCTGATGCAGTAGCATGACCTGCATTCTATTATCTCAGTCGTTCGAGTAGGAGACCAGCTGTGTAGCTGAATAAGCATAAATCAGTACAATTAGTTTTTTGAGCAGTACGGCTATTGCAAAAATGGAATTAGTTACTGCAAATGGCGACCCAATAGACTTCCATTGCAATGACTAATTCCACTCATAAAAGCACAGGGCCAGTATGTGGAGAGAGAGACATAACTTAAAAAAGACGGCAGGCACGGGAGGAAAATGTAATTAACACTTTACACTTATCTCCTGCTGTCCTATCTAGTTATCACTCCAGAAGCTCTCCTTTAAATAATCTTTTCCCAAAAGAACATTGACTAAACTCTGGTGACTGTAATCAGATACGTAAAGCGATGATCAGAAGCGAGAGTGTTTAAGGTGAGGATGTGATTTATTTCTTGCAAATAGGCAGAGAAGTTCTGTAGACACTTTTCTCATTCTCCACAGGGGTCACAAATTGGGAAAAGAAAATTGATCCAGTGTTCAATGCTGATCGGATACTTGGAATGCAAACAGCATAGCGATTCTTCTTGATCAGCAGTACACCAAGAGAATCATGAAGTCTTTACATCACCCTCATTTGATAAATGTGGGGTTAGAATAGGAATCTGTAAATAAAACCATTTTCACTGGTGGAGAGAGTCTTCACTTTTACCCCTTCCTGCTGACAGCAGGAGCAAGCACATGTACACATATAGCATAAGGGTTAAACCTATCAGTTCACCTATTTAACCCGCCATTATACAGCGGCAAGTTGGCACGACTGCGCAAACCGCCGTAGGTGTACGTTGGCCGCTTTAATCACTTAAGGACTGAGCTTCTTTCTGAGATTTGGTGTTTCTACATGATAAAAAAATATTTTTTTGCTAGAATATTACTTAGAACCCCAAACATATATAAATAAATATATACAATATTTTTTCGGCGTATAAAACGCACAGGCGTATAACACGCACCCTAACTTTAGGAGGGAAGTTTCCGGAAAAAAACTTTCCACAGCCCCCTGCGTATAACACGCAGGCACAGTTAATCCTCTATTTTCAGGGTAAAAAAGTGAGTGTTATACGCCAATAAATACAGTATATATTATATATATATTATTTTTTTCCGAACACCCTAGAGAATAAAATTGCGGTTGTTGCAATACTTTCTGTCACACCGTATTTGCGCAGCGGTCTTACAAGCGCACTTTTTTTGGAAAAAATACACTTCTTGGAATAAAAAAATACGACAACAGTAAAGTTAGCCCATTTTTTTTGTTTTATATCCTGAAAGATGATGTTACGCCAAGTAAGCTGATACCCAACACTCACGCTTCAAAATTGAATCCGCTCTACCAATCGCGGCGATACCTCACATGTGTGGTATGAACACTGTTTTCATATGCAAGCGTTGCTCACATATTGCTTTTGCTTCTGCACACGAGCTTGGCGGGACTTTAAAAAAAAAAAAATCGTATTTATTTTACCATTTATTTTTACACTGTTCTTTAAACCTCCCTGGCTGTATGATTCCTTCTGGTTTTAGGTGCTGAAAGCGGTACAATTATTTTGCATGGAAATTTGGCGTTTTATATTGTAGGCCTGTAATTCTTAGGAATAAATCACTTAAATCTGTCCAAACAAGAGTCTAGTAGACATCCCGGGTATGATAAAATTTGAAAAACACAAAATCATAAATTATAATATAATAAATAACTATAAATAATTATAACAAATAATAATGTAATTATAATACAAATTATTCAATAATGTAATCAAATCAAAAACACTCAAATTTGCTCAGTTGAAAAATTGACGCTTTTTGTTATTTTATTGTTTGATGACGAATTTTACCACAAATTGCTATCGCTCAATTCTGCAAGTGATTCTAATTTATTATCGCTGTTTTCTAGCTGGTCTAAAGGTACTTTTAATGTAAAGGGACACTTTTTGGTTGCTATGGACAATCTCCAGTTTCCAGGCAGAAAGAACGGTTTTTATTATATAAAAGTGCATGCAGGACACAGGGCAGACCACTAGGGATAACGAGTGTGTGTAATTATTTGATACAGTACTGTAATCTGTAAGATTACAGTATACTGTATGTGTATTGTGTGTTTCACTTTTTGAATTTAGCGCCGAACTCCGTCCCCATGCGTCGTTAAGCCGTGAATCGAGCGAGGAGACACATCGGAGGAGCTCGCACACACAGCGGGGACACATTGCAGGATCCAGGGACAAGGTAAGTAACTCTCCCTGTATCCTGCAATGCGATCCCGACTTGGGGATACTGCTTTTGGTATGAAAAATTCACCCCGAGCCTGACTCGGGAATACCGCTAAGGAGGTTAAAAAAAAGTGTCACTTTTATTTCTATTACAAGGAATGTAAACATCCCTTGAAATAGAAAAAAAGCATGTCAGGTCCTCTTAAATATGAGATCTGGGGTCAAAAAGACCTCATATCTTATATTAACACTAAAATGCAATAAAATTAAATGTCACTTAAAAAATACATGTCTCTTTAAGAGCTATGGGCGTGACGTTTTGACATTGCTTCAGCCCTGCAATAGTATGGAGAAGGGTGGGGGCCATCTTCCCCTCCCTCGTCTCCATACCAAGCCAGGGAGAGGACGCGATCGCCTCCACTGCTACCGATGGCTCCAGTAAGCGACGGAGGGCACTGGAGAGCGGCAGGAGGGGCCCCCTCTTCTGCCGCCGATAAAAAAGAGATCTTGTGGCAAATCCGCTGCAGAGATTACTTTAATCAGAAACCGGACTGCTCACTAAAGAAGAGGATACCAGGGTTATGGCAGCTAGCACTTTGGTGCAGGCGTATATCGACGACGGCATTAGCGGAAGTGGTTAAGAGCTATTGGGGCGCGCACGACACCAGAGCCGTTGCGCCTGACCGCCAGCTGTAATGTCTGCTGGCAAACCACGGGGATCTGTCACTGTAAACAAACAGATCTCCTTTCTGCCAGGGAAGTAGAGAGAGATATGCTGTTCCTAGTGATCAGGAACAGCATATCTCTCTCTACTCCCAGTCAGCCCCTCCCCCCACAGTTAGAAACACCTACCTAGGGAACACTTAACACATTGATAGCCCCCTAGTGTTAACCCCTACCCTGCCAGTGACATTTATCCAGTAAAAAGAAAAAAAAAGGCACCTCTAAGTGCAGTATACGTGTTTTTATAAAGTGCACAAAGGGTTAAAAGCACTTACAAGATCGTTGAGTGTTAAAAGACATGATACAATCAGGAGTCCTCATCTGTGGCATGTGTCCATCCTCAGCATGGTGGTAGAGAGCAGTGTAGAGCCGTCGAGCAGCTGTAAACCGTTCTCATACGTGTTGGAGAGAGGAGGCAGCAGGGAAGCCTGTATTTTCCGGGTTCACTGAGGGACATATGAGGCTGGTCAGGAAGTGGGTAAATCCTTCCGGGGCTGAAGTGATTAAAGTGGTTGTAAATCTCAGCCATGAAATAAATATGAACAAAGTATATGCCTTTATAATGTGTACTTGTCTCAATCCAGAGTACTAAAATACATTTCTGTCTGCAGGTGGAAGGAAGAAGTATTAATTAGGAAAGGTGTTTTGTTATATACTGTATACATACTGTGTCCATGTATATTGTTTTGCAATTAACAGGTAGGGTTTTCATCTGCCTAGGGATGTCCACTCCTTCAGACTGACACCCACCTATCAAAGTATCTTGATTTTGGCATAACTGCTGCTTTTAGTCATCCCAGTGCTTACCTCAGAGCTGAGGGCTCTTTATAGGAGTACTGATGTGCTGTGATGCTTTCAGGAAGCACCAGCCATGATTGAAGAGAGAATCATAGAGACCCAACGATGATGAAAATAGTTTTTCTTTAAAAATGTCATTAGCATGTTGATGGCTGAGCTTGGAAGTCAAAACATAAGCAGAGTAAACTTCAGCTTTAATCTCCTGGTGAGTTGATCGCATATACTTACACCTTTAAGGCCCATACACACGATCTGACTTTTTGACAACAAATGTTCGACGGACATAATCCAGTCGTGTATACACAAGTCCAAATTACAAACATGCATGCTCAGAACCAATGCTAAAGATCAGCTAACAATACCAGAAGTTGCCCAAAGGGTGGTGGTAAAGAGCTGGAAAACCACTTGATTTGGCGAAAGTTGGCTGAAAAAGTCCTGCCGTGTGTGCATACCAAGTTCACGGCCAACGCCCATTCGGAGCAAAATCCATGGAAAAGTCAGATGGAAGTCCGATCTGTGTATGAGGCTTTAGCCTCAGTTCACACTATAACCCCCATGTGAGTCACAGGAATGCACCAAAGACTCTCCACACCGCCTAGGCCGCATCGCCTGCTCGCATCCCTCTGAGTGTCTGGGTCCTTGCTCTCAGACTCCTCCCAGACGGGGCTATATATGTCTTTAACAGGCATTCTGTTCTCTCTCCCAGCCGACTGGAACTTGTAGTATGCAACAGTCCTGCCCCAGTGTATCATACCACATATCCCAGGATCCCTTGCTCTCAGTTGTGATATCTGCTTGCTCTGCATACAGATGAGAAGGACACAGTGTCCATGCTGAACACTAGAGTGAAACCGGCTCCTGAAGCGAATGTTACAGAATATCCCACAATGACACAGGCAAAGTTAGCCAACACCTTGCTACATCTGTGTGCATTAACTGCATTCTATCAGACATTCGGGCAATCGAGGTGTGGCAGCTGCTGGAATACAAATGTTGGCAGCAAAGTTTCCTCCAGCCATACATTTTAATATGGAAGCAGAAATATACATGTCACAAACCTGATCAATGAGCCCTGGGCCGGACTTACCATTGGGCTTGACTGGGCTCAAGCCCATGGGCCCTGCCCATTTACGGAAAAAAAAATCAATAATATGCCAGTCATTTAATTTTTCATTTAAACTGTGTTGATTGGTCTAGCATTTTTACCTGTTCTAGGAACATTGATCATTTTTGTCCTCCGTCCAAGTAGACAAACTGTCTTTCTTTTATTATTACCCTAGTGAAACTATTTTTGCAATATTATGCCCGGTGTCTGCCCTATTGCTGGATGTGGCATGTTACGTTGGCTCCTATTGCTGGATTTGCCCTTTAAATACATTGCACTCTGACTTGTGTCAGTGCTTTTTTGTGCCCATGCGCAGTATACATCATGGCCTTCGGGACAACGCTATGTTTACTATTGATGACTATGTGTCATCATTATGCAACGCGGTCACAATGACGTCATTACGCCCGGTCATTCTTCTATGCATGTGCGGGCATCCGAATGACACTATTTATAGCTGCGGCGACTACCGATGGACAGACGTGATGGCTCGTACAGCAGAATTATATGATCCCTCTCCATCTGACAGGTACAGTGGAAGCTCTTTCCTTGCCAGGTTTTTTGTGGTGATATTGGGTTATTTATGCCCATACATACATTCATTTTATGCTGTTTTGCTTCCCTAGGCATACTCCTTTGAAGTGGGAGAATACAAAGCTTGTGTATGTATCATTTTGTTCTATTTAAAGTAATGTATAGAAGGTAGGGCCCGAAAGTGAGTCAAGCCCAGGGGCCCCCACCCCCCTAAGTCCTTCCCTGAGCCTGACGTGCAGTGGGAAGGCCTTTGTGTACAACCCTGGGCCAATCGACACCAATGTTGCATCAATAGCCACAAGAGCCTAGCGATGTATGGGGGCCTGGATTGTCTTCCATGCAGCCAATGTGTCACCGGGGTAGACCAGCAGGTTAACGGCAGGTGTAGTCAGTTCAGCTGATGCAATCAGGAAACAGGAACAGGAAGCAGGTATGTGCAGAGCTGAGGTGGTGCTGAATGCGTAGTCAGACAAGCCAGGTTTGATAACAGATGACCATGCAGATATAAACGACAGGCAAAGAATGGTCAGGATATCAAGCAGTGGAGAGGTTAGCGTAGTCAACAAGGCAAGCTGGCGTCAGCATAACAGAGAGCAAACGTAGTCAGAACAAGCCGGGTCAAACACAGGAAACAGATCATGATCATGAAAGATCATGATCTCAGGAACAGGTTTTCACAGGTACAAGCTGCAGATCAGACAGCAAAGACTCTTTCTAACTGAGGTGTTTAAGTATTTTGGTTTGGCGCCGGTCTCACTGGGGTGTGCGTTCCCAGGTGCATGCCCATGCATTGGCACACGTGTATTTTGTGCGCATGACAATGCAGTATGCATGTATGGCTAGCCTAAGACAGAGGCGATTCAGTTCGCATGCGTTGCGCTATACAAGTCATTCATTCATTCATTTTCTTACAATGCTTTTGCATTATTCTGGATTTGTTTTTTGAGTTTTGGGGGCCAATTGGCAAGTCATCAGGTAATTTTGTGTCTTGGATACTGAAATTCTAGACCTGTTCTTATGTGTTATGTACAATTCATTCAAAGCTCTTTTTTTTTCAGTGTTCAAATCATGAGTTAGAAAGAAACCGAGACATTGTGATTGACCTGTGTGATTGACCTGTGTCAACACGTTCATGGTGAATTCCCGGAAAAGAAGCAAGTGATTTGGAAATGTCATTTTGTACTCCATGGCCCATGTTATTAATGTAAGTACTTTAGAAAGAATAAGCCGGGAAAATGTCACAAAATCATTGACTGACTTGTGATTTATATATAAACCAACTTAATCAGCAAGAGAATGACAGAAACTTAGCGACAGTTGTCATTCTCCGGAAATTCTCCTTTCTAAAAGTGATTACAGACAATTTAAAGAATAATCGGAATAACAGTTTTCACATTCATCGCTAGGCATATTTCTTACCAATATATGCATTTACTGTATATGTATTTCTGTGACCATCTGTCACAGCTGGATCAGTATGCACAATTTGTAAGTATCACCTTAACAACATATCAACACTAGTTTAGTATTTTCAGCAAGTATGAATGGCAGGGTTAAAAACATCATTAGAAGGTTGGTCATAATATATGGCATGGTTTAGCGATCTCATTGCAGCAAAAGTGAATTTCTTAATTCCAAAACTATTAGAAGTATTTAACTGCCATTCACTGACCACAGACATTACTTGGAGATATTTGGACTGCTTCTAGAAAATGTTGTCAAAATGTACCCAGTTAGACAAGCACCTAAGAAGAAAAAAAAATGTATCTCTCCTCATTGGCTCACTGTTTGTAAGGAGGGAGAGTCCCCACAGAGCTGAGTCTCTCATGCACATTGCTGGATCTTGATGGGGCTCAGGTGAGTATTAGGGGGGCTGGGGGACTTCTGCACAGAGAAGGTTTTTTTTTTTTTTTACCTTCATGCATAGAATGCACTAAGGTATAAAACCTTGGGCCTTTAGAACCACTTTAAGGTTAACCACTAATTACATAACCGCTCTTGAGAAAGTCTGGACTTGAATGAAACGCATCAGTAGTCATGCACAGGCCCTGCGCATGCACTGTTTAGCAGTGTGGTGGACAGGGACCCTTAAAAGGCAGAGTGATCCCAGTAAAAAGGATGAATAAATATCGGAGGTGCCCCTTAAGAATATGGACCATGCTAATGTTATCATTAGCAAAGACCCCTAATTGAAAGAACATACCTAAAAAATAGATTTTAGTTTGCAAATATTTGTACTATAACACAATGGTGGTTATTTACAAAAGGCAAATCCACTTTGCACTACAAGTGCACTTTCAGGTGCAGTGGCTTTAGATCCGAGGGGGGACAGGCAAGGAAAATAAAAATCATCATTTTTGCTTGCACATGATTGGATGAAAAAAATCAGCAGAGCTTCCCCTAATTTCAGAGCTTTTCCTCTGATCAACCATAATCTTACAGCTACTGCACTTATGCCGCATACACACGATCATTTTTTGTGATGAAAAAAAACGACGTTTTCTGTGAAGTAAAAAACAACGTTTTTGAAACGTCACTTTTCAAAGACGATGTTGCATACACACCATCGTTTTTTCACAAAAAGCGAGGTTATGTTCACCACTCTTTTCCATTGAAGCTCGCTTCATAACTAGCTTCTGGGCATGCGCGGGTTTTAAACAACGTTTTTGCTACACACGGTGACTTTTTGTGAAACAAAAAACGACGTTTTGAAAAACGACACAAAAAATTCAAGTATGTTGGAATTTTTTTTTGGTCGTTTTTTTTAAGACAAAAAACGACGTTTTGCCCACACACGATCAAATTAAATGACGTTTTAAAAAACAACGTTTTTTTTCATCGCAAAAAACGACCGTGTGTACGCGGCATTAAAAGTGCACTTTCAGTGCAGAGTGGAATTCCCTTTAGTAAATCAACCCCAATAAGTTTATATTTGATACTATGGGGGTTATTTACGAAAGGCAAATTGCACTTGTAAGTGCCCTAAAACTGCACTAGGAAGTGCAGTCGCTGTAGATCTGAGGGGAAGATCTGAAATGAGGGGAAGCTCTGCTCATTTTATCATCCAATCATGTGCAAGCTAAAATGCTATTTTTTTTTCCTTGCATGTCCCCCTCAGATCTATAGCGACTGCACTTCCAAGTGCACTGCAAATGCACTTGCAGTGCAGTTGTAGTGCAAAGTGGAGTTGCCTTTTGTAAATAGCCCCCTATATTTATTCACCACAATAACATTTGCACATATTGTATTTTTATTGTGAAAACATTTGAAAACTTCAATAAAAATTATTGAAAGAGAAAAGGCAGAGTGATCATTCCTGAGTGCAGGTTGAGCATTCATAAAATGCATGTTTTATACAACCTCCGAAAAAAGTATGGAATCACCACTCTTGGGCCCAGATTCACAGAGCGATTACGCATGCGCAACAGGAGATGCGCGTGCGTAAGTCTAAATGTGCGCGTGCGTTTCGTTGCGCGGCATCCCCAGAACGAGATACGCAAAAAATTGTCCCGCGTAATGTCGTTAGACTGGCGCATCCGTCCGCGCAAAAGTGCGATAGACACACCATTGATTTGCTAGTCAAATATGCTAATGAGGGACTTACGGGGATCCACAAAAAAACGTTGGGGCAGCGCAGGCGACGCAGTGTGCGCAACAGCAAAATGTCCTGTCTAAAATTAGAGCTGATAAAAGCTGGTCTAAAAAAAGAAAAAAAGTCTACTTGTCAGATAAAGCAACACTGTTAGTGAGGAGTTCAGCAGTCACACGTGTTGCTCAACAATCTGTATGCCAACATGCCAGGGGCATTGTCGCACATAGCTATACTACTGACTTTAGATGAACAAAGAAGGAGGAGGGCACGGAGGATGGCACTAAGGAGGGCACGGGAGATGTTTTTTTTATTTTTTTTATTTGCTTATATAAAATTTACAATTTAATCTAATCTAATACAATATTCTTATCTGATACAAGCCCCTCACTCTTCACTTGATATATCACACACGCATAGACATCTTTGGCATGAGTGATTCTGAGGTATCTCGCATCTTCAGATTCACCCCTCATGCCATCCTGGAATTACCACAACCTTGCAGGAGGACATCAGCAGCCCAACACATGGCACTACCCATGACACCCATGACAGCTAAATATACAATCAGAGCCCCATCCCCACAGATTTCAAACAGAACATGTATGGGGACAGCTGGCTGGTTGGTGAGTGACATGGGTGGCAGGCATGACAATCCCCTCCCGTGATGCACACCTCACAAGTGGCACATGCATGACTAACATCCTCCTGTCTTTTCCCTTCAAGGTGACTCTGCATATGCACTGGTACCCCATCTCATGACCCCATCTCATGCCAGCTCACATTATGCATCTTTGCACGTTAAACACACACATTAATCATGGCACAATGAGAATGCATGCATGCACACCACTGTGGTCCCTAGCACACACACACCACATCGTCATCACATTGGATTGGCACCAGTCCACCATGCAGGACTGGTGAGCAGTAACGCCACGTCAAGGCTCCAATTATGTCACTGAACATTCATACACCAATCACACGGACCTGAAGATCACTTCTCCCTTGTCCTGGGGAACCCTTCTCCACCAAAATTGAGGATGACACCCCTTTTCCAGCAGGAATGTCACCCCCACATTCAAACAGCATGCACAACCCAAAATAAAAAAAAAATGTCATCAAAAAACAAAAAAAAAAAAGCAAAAAATGTCAGCCAAAAAAAAAAAAAAGGGGGAAAAATAAATTATTGCCCTCTGTGTGAGCCACGCCTGGGGCGCCCCCGGCCACGGCCCCGGCCCCTCAGGGGAGACTCATGGGGGAGGGGCAAACCCAGGGAAGGAGGAGCAGCCCCCGATCTCTGCCCACCTGGCGGCCTGCCCTCCAAGGCCACGGCAATTCTGTCCAGGGCAGCACCAAGTGTTGCCGTGTTGGCCTGGATAGCCTGGGTAAGGGCCCTCACATCCTGCCCAACGCCTGCTGATGTCGTCTGCAGTTCGTTTAGGCAGGTTGTGAAAGCCCGGGAGTGGGAGTCCAGGTTACCCAGCATATCCTTGATGGAGGACAGGCTCTCCTCCATCCGCCCCAAAGTCTGGCTGAGCTGTCCCATATGGCGGGTCTGGAGGGCCTGGTCCCTTCTCAGACTGGAGGGCAGGAGATTGGGCGCCCCCCTGGTGCTCTGGGATGAAATCCTGCCTCCAGCTGATGGTTGTGGCCGGGGAGAAGTGAGGCCCTTGTGAGGGGAGCCATGTTGGGGGAGGAGGGGGGGGCTGCCCCTTAGGGAGGGCAGGCTTCTGCCAGCCAGAGGGGAAGAGTCCGCAAAACCCAATTGTCCAGTGCCTGACTCCTCCTCCTCATGATTCCCATCCTCCTCATGATTCCCCTCCTCTTCATGATTCCCCTCCTCCTCATGATTATCCTCCTCCTCATGATTCCCCTCCTCCTGTTGAACCTCCTCCGCCGGCTCCGGCCTTGTTGGGGGGGCCTCATTAGGCTGCTGTCCTGGGGTTGGTGCGGTCAGCCCAGATGGCCCTGCACCCTCCTGCACATCTGTGGATGACACAAAACATTCACAGGTTGGAGGATCCACACACTTGCCACATATTCCCTTTCACCCCCTCCCCCACACATGCTACACACCTGATTGTAAAAAAAACCTGGCACCACGGGGACCGGACTTGTGTCAAAGCCTGGCAGGCCCTCCACTTCATGCCGGTGAAAGGTCAGGGCCACCGCACGCTCCGTTGCTGTCAGACTAATACGGCATGGTTGGCCCCCTCCTGTGCCCCTGGCATGGGCATGCATTGCGGCCAGTTTCTTTTTGACCAGACGCCGGAGGTCGTTGATTTTTTTGTCAATCCCAGACCTGGTCCGTGTCTCCCCCTCCCCCGATGAATTGACCTGCTCAGTGATCAGATCCAAAATCTCCCTCCTCCTGGCCGGGGTGGTGTTGGCACTCTGCGGGCCGTGGAGAAAACGCCCCCACAGTAAAATTGAGCTTTCTTTTTCTCTCAGTCATACTTCCAAAAACAATCAGTCCCAGTCAACAAAATTCAATCACACAAACAAGCACAAACAATCAAGCAAGAACACACACAGAAAACTACTCAGCAAGAAACTGTCACAAAACAATATAAACCAAAAAAACTGCAAGACAAAAAACGAACAAAAATATATCAATCAAACAAACAGTCTCTCAAACACTTATCAAAAAACACTTTCACAAATATACCAACAAGCACTTGATCACACAGAACACTAATCTGACAACTACAAGACACACTGCAACGAACAACAGGAACAAAAGCACTTGGTTAAATGGGAAGGGACAAAGGGATGTACTTTTGCAATGCAAGTGCGTTTGTGTGTGTCTATTTATGCTGTCTGCGTAGTTCACAGCGTTGCCCTAGTCCATTTCCAATTTCACTGATTGCGCCGCTCCCGAGTTGTGAGCATGCGCACAGCGGAGCTGACATGGTCTCCTTCACACGCGCATGCGTGAGCCGGCCGGCCCTTCATTTGCATGGGGTCACGGCTCATTTCAATGTAACACGCCCACGTCCTTCCCAATTTGTATTACTCCTCCTTACGCCTCGGAAAAAACGTTACGCTTGCGCAATTTCCTGCGCAAAAGCTACGATAATAGGGTGATTACGTGGCTACATTGCGCAAGTCTAACGTAAAGGCGGTGCGCTACGCCGGTCCAATAATGCGCAGATGTACGTGAATCTGGGCCTTGGTGTTCATTCCATTGTTTAATTGTGTAAAATTACAGACATTCCTTAAAACTATTTTAATGTAACATTCCAACCTTCTGGCTTCAAGAAACAGAAGAAAAAAAAAGAAAAGAAAACTGTAGTCAGTTGCAACTGCAATCACCATGTACTTTGCCGTTCTAAAACAAACATCTGCATCAGATTACATCCTAAAAAATTATGTCATCATCACCTAACATCTTTTCAATTGATGGAATAAAGAGAGTGTACAAAATCTCAATATAAATGTGTGCATTTAATGACTGTACCATTATCTGACATACAACCCCACATCATCAATGACTGTGGAAATGTGCATGTTTTCTTCAGGCAGTCGTCTTCATACATTTCATTGGAATAAAAAAACAAAACAAAAAAAAATGTTCCAGCATCATCACCCTGCCCAATGCAGATTGGTGATTCATCAATGAATCTCACTTTCATCCAGTCATCTGCAGTCCATGATTGCTTTTCTTTAGCTCACTGTTTTTTCCTGTTCCTGGGTGTTAATTATGTTTTTCGATTGGCTTTTCTGTATGTAAATCCCATTTCCTTTATGTGATGTCTTATTCCCTGTACACATGACCGGTTTTCCCATCGGAATAAACTCCGATGTTTTTTCAGACGGAGTTCTGATGGAATTCCACTCAAGCTGTCTTGCAAACACATGGTCACACCAAATTCCGACAGTCAAGAATTTGGTGACGTACAACACTACAACGAGCCGAGAAAAATTAAGTTCATGCATGGTTTTTAGTCCGTCGGAATTGCATCCAGATGAACGGAAATTCCGATACAATTTTTTTTTACCAGAAAAATTGAGAACATGTTCTCTATCTAATTCCATCTGAATTTCCGATGGGGAATGCACACAGACAGAATATCCAATGAAAAGCTTCCAGCTGACGTTTTCCGTCGGAAATTCCGCTCATGTGTACAAGGCATTACAGTTTGGTCACAGACATTGACTCCAGTTTCTCACTATTTGTTCCTCATTTGTTTTGTTCATTTTCTGTTTTTAAGGCATATTGCTTTAAGTTTTCAAACTTAAAGGGGTTTTAAAGGTAAATTTATTATTTGCTATCTAGCTTACTTTAAGCTAAAGTAGTGCTAGTTCACTTACCTGTTCCTTCGATTTCCCTTGTAAATGTCACAAATTCTTCTTTGAAATCTACACTTCCTCTTCCCCTTTATGGAACTTGTCACTGTCTAGCGAGCCGTTTGGCCTGATGGTGAGTGTCGTGTTCGCCCCTCCCTTGGACTACAGCTCTGCATGAGGACGCTCTCTACGTTTCACAGAGAGACAGGGGCTCGGGGTTAGTCGGCATGTCTACCACACCGCAGCACCGTCTCCCTTGGCTTAGTTTTACTAACCACTGCCCTGACTTGACTCCGCCCCATTAGATTAGAATTTTTTTCTACACAGTTAAACAATCAAATGAACATTTTCCAAGAGTGGTGACTCCATACTTTTTGCCAGGGGTTGTACTATTTTACAGCAGTATTAAACACAAAAGCAAACATTGACTATATATATCGCAGCTTACCAAGAAATGTCTAAATGTGATGGCTCCATTAGTTTTTTAATTTTCATCTGGTGATCTGGCCAGTTACAGGGATAAGGCAAACCATTTAACATGGAAAGGGTTTAAAATGACCAGATTTTATTTATTCATGCAAAACCTTTATCCCAAAAGGAAAAATACTGTTTTCTGTAACTGATTATAAAGTGTGAGCTGGAGTTCAGCTTCATGTTGTTAGTGTAGTTAAATCTACTAGTACTTCTAACACTTCCCTCCCCCAGACTGACAATGCTGCTGTAAAAATCTTCCCCCTGTGCACCTTCATCCAAAGTGGTGCCTATAAAATACACAAGATGTGTTACTGCACAGATCACAAGGGGGAAAAGCCTAAAAAAGAAAACGAATACAGCCACTACATCAATTGATTGGTAAGTTGCTACATACAACATTTTTGGTTATAGGTTTAATACCGCTTTAAGGAATATTATTAATAAAATTGTTTATTGCTATCAAAGTTACTCTCTTCTGCTGGAGCTAACAAACTCTGGAGAGAGGACAGCGATGAAAAATACAATCTATTGTGCAATTTTCCATATGCCTGTGTGATCTGCTTATTATTTTAGGGGGAAACTATTTTTGGTAAATTCACCTCCAAAGGGGTTATAGTGTGAATGTGGAGGTTACCAGATTGCGGTTGCACCGCAAGCACAAATACATTTAGAAATAAATTCATAAAAATAATAAAGAATATTGTATTTTACACAGGAAGGGCCAGATTCACAGAGCCCTTACTCCTATCTATCTCACGTTAGGCCGGAGTACTTTCAAATTACGCGCGTTTTTTCACTACTCTGAAACCTCAAACCATGAAAATACGGCTGCGGGCTTCAATCCGACTGGCTTACGTGTTCGTACGCCTTTGGATCTACGCTGCAATAAATTTGCGGCCGCTGGGTGGAGTTCCCGTCGTTTTCCGTGTCGGGGTATGCAAATGAGCTTTTGCCGACGATCCACGAAGTTACGAACGTCAATCGCAATCTCTTACGGCATCTTTAGTCATCTTTTTGCCGTGTAAAGTTATACCAGCTTTTTGCTGGTCTAATATTAGACAGCCCATGTTAAGTATGGCCGTCGTTCCCGCATCAAATTTTAACGTTTTCCGACGTCTTTTTTTATTTTTGACGTAAGTCTTCCGGGAATAGGAATGTCCGTAATCGACGCTACTCAAACAAAAAATGACGTAACGACGTTATTTCGCGCAATGCGCGGCGGGAAATTTCTGAACGGAGCATGCGCAGTTCAATCGCCGCGGGGACGTACCTAATTTAAATGCTTCACACCCCCTAATCGCGTATTTCGATTACGCGGCGAAAAATACACTACGCCGCCGTACCGTAAGGGATAAAATCTACCAGAATTTGGCGTAGAGCCTGGTAAAATACGGCGGCGTAGTGTATCTCTGATACTCTGCGCCAATGTAATTGTATCTGAATCTGGCCCGAAGTATTTTGTGTACATTATATGGACTTGATACTTTATTTTAATTTGCACTAATGCATTTTTTAACTGCACACTAATGTTTCCTAGTGATAGAAAGATCATTAGCACTTTATTTTTTTATTTATTGTAGGTATTATTAGGAGATACGCATGTGCTTTTTATGGATGCGCTTGCATTTTATTGCATATGTTAACATTCATGTTTATGGTTTGAGATTGGGATTAGTGGGTTAACCTTAATTTTTTGAGTGCGGTATATGCTTATATATAGATACCAAATATGGCAGGCCTCAAAACTGTGAGCGCCCACAAAATGGCAAAGAATTATCAATAGGTGGAGCTTTATGGTGCTTTACATCTCATCCGTTTAGAGCAGGGGTAGGCAACCTTAGAGAGATGGAGATCTACTTGAACAACACTGATGAAGTCAAAGATCACCGGGCACAGTGTCCTGTTGTTCACATCAGAATATGGTGCCCGAAAGGCATGTTCAATGTGTGCTTCCTGCACTGTGTTCAAAACTCACTGCCTTTGTGATCTACTGCGGGTGATGATACATTGTTAACCCCAAATTTAGATCACAAGCGTAGTGGACGCAAAAAAAAAATATTACAAGAGGGTGCAGGGTTCAAGCGTGCATTACACTCAGAATGCAGGGTTAAGGAGTGTGTCGCACTCGGAATGCATGTTTAAGGAGTGCCTTACGCTCAAAATTTAGGCACCAGGAGTGTGTTACACTCAGAATGCAATCATCAGGAGTGTGTTAAGCTCAGAATGCAGGGATCATGAGTTCATTACACTCAGAATGCAGGGATCAGCAGGCGATATGCTCGGAGGATACTGAAAAAACAAACAAACACTGCTACAGGTTCCTGTCGAATGATGCCACACCCGCTGTGACAGCTCTTTAATAGCTGAGGTAGTGGGGCCACATGACATACGCAGGTGACCCCACCCCCCTCTGACGCCACGGGGGTTTCCTGTGGTTTCCCGTGGCGTCACGGGCATGGGCATCCGCTGACATTTTTTCAGAGGGGGGCGCTTCAGGAGCAGCGAAACACAGTCGCATTTTACCCTTTCTTCGACCGCTAGCAGGGGTTAAAAGCGCCCCCCCCCCCCCACGTTAAAATGTGAAAACACCCCACTGTGTCCCCTGCATCTTTTAATATCTCTTTGTCACTACTGTGTACCCCCTCTCCACAACTGTACCTCTGGACCCCTTTACATTACACAGCACCCTGCATCACTGAACCCCTTTACATTACACAGCACCTCTTTCCCTTGACTGAAACACTACACCAGGCATCCTCAAACTACGGCCCTCCAGCTGTTGCGGAACTACAAATCCCATGTGGCATTGTGAAACTCTGACATTCACAGACATGACTGAGCATGATGGGAAATGTAGTTCCTGAACAACTGGAGGGCCATAGTTTGAGGACCCCTGCACTACACTATATGGACAGTATATTTATTTCAGGTCTAAAAGAGGAACCTTTCGGAATGATGGACAAATGGATTTGATTCCAGAAGAGGGACAGACACTCTTAATAAGGGACAACTAGAGGGGAGGGGAGTGCTGCAGTTATCGCTTAAATCGTCCCCAGGGCCAGTTCGGCCTCTCCCTGGCAATTTCAGGGGGGGGCAAACGACCCCCCTTGCCCTATGGAGCGGACGCCCATGGTCACTGGTGACTCCACCCTCAGCTATTTAAGAGCTCCTATTCAACGGGAACAACAACCGGGCAAGGGTTGTGGGGATGAGGCCCTTGTCCCCATCAACATGGGGACATGGTGCTTTGGACCCCAAAGCATCCTCCTCATGTTGAGGGCATTTGGCCTGGTATGGTTCAGGAGGGGGTAGATCTCTTGTCCCCCCCTCTTTTCCTGCGGCCTACCAGGTTGTGTGCTTGGATAAGGGTCTAGTATGGATTTTTGAGGGGACCCTGTGCCATTTTTTTTATTTTGGCATGGGGTTCCTCTTAAAATCAGGTCTGGTATGAATTTTGAGGGGACCCTATGCCATTTTTTTTAATTTGGCTCAAGGTTCCCCTTAAAATCCATACCAGACCAATTTCTTTCCTTTAGAAATGTAATTTTGCTGCAGGGATTGTTCTAAACACGGGAAAATGTGTCACTTTACAAACATACTATAGACACCCCCAGGTACGAAATTTAAATGAATATTTCACTTTTATTGTTTCACTTAAAGCATTATTAAAATCACTGCTCCCGAAAAACGGTTGTTTTTAAAACTTTTTTTGCATTGATACATGTCTCCTGGAGCAGGACCCGGGTCCCCAAACACTTTTAATGACAATAACTTGCATATAAGCCTCTAAAATTAACACTTTTTATTTTTCATGTTTGCGTCCCATAGACTTTACCGGTGTTCACGTGTTCGAACAAATTTTTTGTCTGTTCGGCAAGTTCTAGTGCGGACCGAACCGGGGGGATGTTCGGCCCATTCTTTCATTATTATACTATTCATTATAACCACCTAGTGTACTTTAGGAGTTCTAATGAGGAAATCTGCACTGTCTGCACCCCCTTAGGGACAGTTAACCCTTAGGCCCTGTACACATGATCAGACATGTATGATGAGACTTGTCTGACGGACCATTTTCATCAGACAACTCTGAACTTGTCTGATGTGCGTACACACCATCAGACCAAAATCCGATCAGACCAGAATGCGGTGACGTAGAACACAATGACGTGATGAAAAAACTAAGTTCAATGCTACCAAGCATGCGTCCACTTGATTCTGAGCATGCGCGGGCTTTTGGTCCGATGCTTTTGTGTACTAACCATCAAACCTGTCCGACGGACAGGTTCCATCAGACAGGTTTTAAAGCATGTTTTAAAACTTTGGTCTGCAGACCAGTTTCATCAGACATGTCTGATCGTGCGTACAGGGCCTTAGGACTATCTTACCAAAAATAAAATTCCTATTGTAGGGGGTGCCTACAATTTTACTTTGAGATTTGAGAAAATCAATGAGTCAATCACACAAGCAGGAGATGACATTTCAGGGGGTGTTTTGTACATCAGCGGTGTTCAGAATGCCTCTACATTTCCATATTGCATGATTTTTTTTTTTTATAATTTTTAGAAGATTACAGAAAATTCAAGTTGAAAAGCAAAGGTCAATTATAACCAAAAATTACCATAAAGTCTCCTCGTTGTTTAATTGTATACAATAATTGCCCTGCTAGCACTGACCCTAGCTTGATATTTGGCCTTTGTCGCCTTTCTTATTCATGCAGTCCATCTCGCTGTTAAAAATGTAAATGTGATATATATGCTTTAATTTAATGCTATTAAAAATGACCTTTCTATTTCAAACTGCAGCACTGGTTTTCTGCAAAATTCAGTGCAATATGGCAGCCTACATAATGACCTATAAAAATGTAATTTCCTTGTGTAATTGGCTCACTGATTTTGCCAAAAATTTGCTCTAAATAGAGATATGATTTTATGCATCCTTTGCAACAGAAATTGTATCACAGTTAATATATGAGTGTACCAAATTGTAATAAATAAATGATAATAGTCCAATAGTGAAAACAATGGGCCAGATTCACGTACATCGGCGTATTTTTGGACCGGCGTAGTGCAACTCCTTTAAGTTAGACTGACTTAATTTCGAGGCGCAAGTACCGTATCCTCGTAGTATTTTCAGCCAAATTTGCACCGGTGCAATGTAAATTCCGAGGCGTAAGGCGGTGTAATTCAAAGTGGGAAGGATGTGGGCGTGTTCCATTGAAATGAGCCGTGACCCCATGCAAATGAAGGGCCGGTCAGACTGGGCATGTGCACATGAAGCAGACTATGGTCAGCACCTCTCTGAGCATGCTCAGAACTCGGCACGGCGCAATCAGTTAGATAGGAACTAGGCCCGTCAGACTTAGTGAGCTATGCACAGTGCTTAAATAGACCGAGAGAAATGCCCTTCCATTGCAAAAGTACATCCAATTTTTTTCCCTTCCTGAAGCAAGGTGCTTTTATTCCGTTGTCTGTTGCTGTGACTTCCTCTTTAAATAATCTTCAAGCCTCTTCCCAATCACCTCAGTGCTCTCAGTGCCCTCACTTTAAAGGTGTTGTAAAGATTATTATTTTTTTTCTAAATGGGTTCCTTTAAGCTTGTGCATTTTTGGTTCACTTACCTTCTCAGTAAGCTGTTCGGGCTGACTAACCCCCAGCCAGAACGGCTCAGATGATGGGGGCAAGTTTACTGAGAGGATACAGGAAGTGAGAAATTCAGACAAAGAAAAAAAAACATTTAGAAGGGAAATCGAAGGAAAAGGTTAGTGAACAAACAATGCACTAACTAAAAGGAACCCATTTAGAAAAAAAAAAAAAAAAACCTTTACAACCCCTTTAACTACTTCAGTACAGGGCACTTTCACCCCTTCCTGCCCAGGCCATTTTTTAGCTTTCAATGCATGAATGACAATTGCATAGTCATGCTATAATTTTCTTCACACAAATAGAGCTTTCTTTGGTGGTATTTAATCACTGCTTGTTTTTTTTTTAATTTTTAGCTAAAAAACAAAAAAATTCCAACACCCAATTTATTGAAAATTTTAGAACATTTTGTAAATAAGCAATTTTTCCCCTTCACTGATGTGCACTGATAAGGCAGAACTGATGGGCACTGATGATGTGGCACTGAAGGGCACTGAAAGTCAGAACTCATTGGTATAACTGATGGGCATAGACTGGTGTCACTGATGAGCCCAGACTGGTGTCACTGATGGGCACATAATGGCATCACTAATGGGCACTGCTAGAACTGCATTGTATTCAGGGCACTAATGATCAGTGTCCTGATTACCTTTACACATGTTTCCTGTGAGGGGATGCCACTGATCAGCTCTCCTCACCTCACACCCTGTCCTTGTTTACATGTGATCGGCTGTGATTGGACACATCCGATCACATGAGCAAACAACTATGGCCGTGACTTTTTGCCAAAAACAGGGTCACGCTGTGTCCGGGAACAAGGTGCACCCGCTATAGCCGTGCTGTGAACGGAGCACCATCATATGGCGTTGTCCCAGAACAAGAACCACACCGCTCTGCCATCATTTGATGGTGGGTGGGCTGCAAGTAGTTAATGGTGTAGTATACACGCATTTATAATAATATCCAGCTAGCTTCTCTCTCGTCAGAATGGCATTCCAAGGTCCCAAGGAACTCTGTGTTATGGCCTCCAACTCACCAATGTACTCTTGTCCACTTAGATTATCCTCCTCAGCAATGGGGTTGTGGTTTTAAGAACATGTGACCCATATACTGGAATGTACTCATATATCATGTGTAGACAGAGAGGATAGCTCAGTTGGTGATTGGTTGAACAACATTTTATGCATGCTTCAACCAATTATTGATGTTACACAATCTATATGTACATTTATGGTTTATCTGAATTTGAGCACGAGTGGTAGCGTAGGAGTTATACACCATTGATCATGATGACTTCCAAAAACAAAACACTGAACGACCCCGGGACACACATGACCCATACCGATGTTATACCAAGTGGAATGAAAGCTCCCCAAGTTGTCATCAGCTATAAAAGAGAGGGGGAGGGGATAGGAGTGACATCATTAACCAAATATTGCTACATTCATGCTTGTTCAAAGACATCGTCAAATATGTCCAGGGGCAATATTTGGGCATTGATTTCACCATTATCCCTGCCCCAATGCTGGCCATATAATGTTATAGTTCTGGTGATGTCAGTGGTTGCTAGGGGAACCAGCTGTCATCTGCCATTTCCGTAGCAACTATTGACAATAGGAAGATGTCATATATAGAAGCGGTAGAAATACCACAGTTATATATGAGTCATTCAGATGAATGCCTGAACAGCCAACGTTTGATCCAAACCTGGGTTCAACTGCAGGAAGAAAATAGGATGCTTTCAAACTGAAAATCAGATCAAAATCAAAATTGTTATCACAGAACTGTAACATTTGTAGAAAAAGCAACCCCACCCAGCACATAACCCTATAAATATATATAGCTCTGCCATTATCCAGATGAGCTTAGGTTGAGCATATAAAATTCTAAAAACTTGTGTATGTTGTTAGGTAGTGAGTAATTAGAACAATTAAGCAATAGAAGCCATGTTTTAAGTGGTAATCCACTCCTCTCAGTAGGGCTATATACATGAACAGCGGTGGAGGAGGCAAGAGGGAAGGGAGAGAGAAAAACCGAAGGCTCCATGGAGGAAACTGAAGGCTGAGAGAGCACCAGAAAGCACCGGCAGCTAGCAGTAGGAGGTGGTAGTCAGCGGCACAGACCTGTTCCCGGTCTTCCTGTCACCTACTAGCAGTCGACAGGTAGCCTGAGATCGACAGGTTGCCTACCCTGGGCTTAGTGTAAATAATGATTTACTGTTCTCACTCTGACATTTGCTGCAGTATATAACGTGTGTGGAACAATTACTGTTTATGAAAACATGCATACCCTGTACGAGCATTTACAGTGTGTGCAAGGCAATAGGGTTACTTTTACTTTAGCACTGTGCTTGAACTGCTTTACACCCAGAATTTGAGCTAGGATTCTGGCAGCTCTAAGGCCGGGTTCACACTAGTCCAGTGTTTCTCAATTCCAGTACTCACGCCCCCCCAACAGGTCAGGTTTTCAGGATTTCCATTATTTTGCACAGGTGATTTGATCAGTTTCACTGCCTTAGTAATTCCCACAGCCTTTTCATCTGAGGGAAATCCTGAAAACATGACCTGTTGGGGGGGCGAGAGGACTGGAATTGAGAAACACTGCACTAGTCCAACATTGGGAGCTCATGTCACATGACGTGTGAAAATTAATGTTTCCCTATGGGAGCCGTCTTAACTGGTCCGACACATGTGGGAGCGACTTTGCAAATGCTCCCTGTACTACTTTGATCCGACTTTGATCCTACTTCACTCTATTGAATATCATTGAAGTAGGATCAAAGTCGGATTGCAGTCTTGCACGTTCCGACTTTGGCATTCGACTTGTACTCTGCTGATCTTGAGAGGGAACTCCACGCCAAATTTTAACAAAAAAAACGTCATGGGTTCCCCTCCAAGAGCATACCAGGCCCATGGGTCTGGTGCGGATTTAAAGGGGAACCCCTTACGCCGAAAAAATGGCGTGGAGGTCCCCCCAAAATCCATACCAGACCCGTATCCGAGCAGCAGCCCCGCCAGTCAGGAAAGGGGGTGGGGACGAGCGAGCGCCCCCCCCTCCTTAAAATGTTCCCTTATTTCCTCCCATTTGCCATTCTGAATTCACTCTGTATCCCCCAGGTACGAAATTTAAATGTTATTGTTTTACTTTAAGTATTATTAAAATCACTGCTCCCGAAAAAACATCTGTTTTTAAAACTGAACAATGTTACGATGTAAAAAAAAAGAAAAAAATAGTATCTGACTTTAGTATGCTACAAAAAAATCTCTAAAATGTATAACTTAAAATGTAGCTATAGGAAACTCCTATTTAACAAGGGGGCCCCCAGATACCGGCCCCTTACCCTAGGTGAATGAGTATGGGGTACATCGTACCCCTACCGGGAGGAAAAGTGTAAAAAGTGAATAAACACACTACACAGGTTTTTTAAATATTTTATTAGTCAGCTCCGGGGGTCTTCTTCCGACTTCTCCGCTCTCCCGGGGTCTTCTTCTGACTTCGGGGGTCTTCTTCTGTCTTGTCCGCTCTCTTCTTCTGCTCTCTGAGCTCCCCGGTTCTTCTCCCACTCTCCGGTGCCTTCTGCCAGGCTGCGCCGTTGCTGCTATCTTCTTTCTAGCGGCAGCGGCCAGCCCGGGCTTCCTCCCTTATCTTCTTCCTCGTCGCCTTCTTTTTCCCTCTTCTTTTCTTCCGGTGTTGACTCAACGCTCCCTCCCGCTGTAATGCCGGGTGCATGGCTCGCACCGATTTATATAGGCCTCTTATGACATCACAGTCCCAGAATGCTCCGGGTGGTGACGTCATGGGCCTGGGACTGGGACTTAGGCTGGGTTCACACTATACTACACGACTTTCATCCTACTTTGCGCTGCGACATTGGTCCTACATTGGTCCTACATTGGTCATACATCCATCCGACTTTCATGAAGAGGACACTACTTTGATCCGACTTTGTGATAGTCTGACTTTGACCAATCAAAACAATCCCAGAGAGAGATAAATTATTTTTACTGCTGCTGTAATCACATGTCGAATGTCAAAAGTCAGATGGTAAGGACAAGGCACCTACTTTCATCCGACTTCAATGATATTCAATGGTCTGAAGTAGGATCGATGTAGGACCAAATTAGTACAGGGAGTAGTTTCAAAGTCGGACCGACTTGTGTAGGACCAGTTAAGACAGCTCTCATAGGGAAACATTGATTTTTACACGTCATGCGACATGAGCTCCCAATGTCAGAGCGTTTGTCGGACATGTGTGAACCCAGCCTCAGGCTGGGTTCATACTTGTTCCGACAACGCTCCTACATTGGGAGCTCATGTCGCATGACGTGTAAAAATCAATGTTTCCCTATGAGAGCTGTCTTAACTGGTCCTACACAAGTCGGTCCGACCTTGAAACTACTCCCTGTACTAATTTGGTCCTACATTGATCCTACTTCAGACCATTGAATATCATTGATGTCGGACCAAAGTAGGAGCCTTGTCCTAACCATCCGACTTTTGCCATCTGACATGTGATTACAGCAGCAGTAAAAGGAATTTATCTCACTCTGGGATTGTTAGGTCAAAGAACAAGTCAGTCTATCACAAAGTAGGACCAAAGTAGTATCCTGTTCATGAAAGTAGGATGGATGTAGGACCAATGTAGGATCAATGTATGACAAATGTCGCAGAGCAAAGTAGGATGAAAGTCGTGTAGTGTAGTGTGAACCCAGCCTCAGGCTGGGTTCACACTATGCTACACGACAGCAGTACGACTTTCATCCTACTTTGCTTTGCGACATCGGTCCTACATTGATCCTACATTAATCCGACTTTCATGAACAGGATACTACTTTAATCCGACTTTGTGATAGTCTGACTTGTTCTTTGACCAATCAAAACAATCCCAGAGTGAGATAAATTCCTTTTACTGCTGCTGTAATCACATGTCGGATGCCACAAGTCAGATGATTAGGCTTCTACTTTGGTCCGATTCAATGATATTCAATGGGCTGAAGTAGGATCAATGTTGGACCAAAGTAGTACAGGGAGCTTTTTCAAAGTCGGACCGACTTGTGTCATACCAGTTAATACGGCTCTCATAGGGAAACATTTATTTTCACACGTCATGCGACATGAGCTCCCAATGTCGCAGCATTTGTCGGACAAGTGTGAACCTGGCCCGAAGCTGGAAATGTTTAGAGATGGGCACTTTTGGCTAGACAACCACAGCAGGTGAGATCAGGGAAGGAATGTTCCCTTATCTCCTCCCATTAGCCATTCTGAACTCACTCTGTACCCCCCACGTACGAAATCTAAATTTTATTGTTTTACTTTAAGTATTATTAAAATCACTGCTCCCGAAAAAACGTCTGTTTTTAAAACTGAACAATGTTACAATGTAAAAAAAAAGAAAAAAAGAGTATCTGACTTTAGTATGCTACAAAAAATCTCTAAAATGTATAACTTAAAATGTAGCTGTAGGAAACTTCTATTTCAAGTATTGGTGGTCAATAGAATAGGTACAATTAGAATGGTAAACCTTCAGGCTAAGTATTCCTTGCAATACATTGCCTGCACCAAGATGACATCATACCATTATTTTTTTTTTTTTTTACTACCGTTCATGCAAATACTGCTGGCTAGTAACTTCCTCACATAGATTTCCACAGGAAAGCCCTATTTTGGGTTTTTCTTTAACTGAAGCCCCAATGAAGAGGGCCCCTGAAGCATGCTGGCTGTTTTTTTAGTGTAAACTAATAAATCAATTTGGAATCTTTAATTTGGTCTTGGTGCTTGTTCTATTGGCACATATTTGTTTAACCACTTCAGGCCCCGCTCATCGTCAATTGACGGCAGCTTAGGGGATCTGAATATCCAAGCTGCCGTCAATTGACGGCATAGTTTTCTCCGACCACTGGGGGGCGCGCGCGTGCACCCGGCACGTCCCTGAGATGCCGATGCGCGTGCCTGGCGGTCGCGATGTCCGCCAGGTACCCGCTGATCGGCAGTATTAGAGCAGGGGCGTGGAGCTCTGTGTGTAAACACAGAGCTCCACGTCCTGTCAGTGAGAGGAGACAGATGCTGTTTCTCTTGTACATAGGGAGACAGCATCGGTCACCTCCCCCAGTCACCCCCCTCCCCCCACACAGTTAGAACACACCCAGGACTCACATTTAACCCCTTCCTCACCCCCATAGTGTTAACCCCTTCACTGCCAGTCACATTTATACAGTAATTAGTGCGTTTTTATAGCACTGATCGCTGTATAAATGTGAATGGTCCCAAAAATGTGTCAAAAGTGTCCGATGTGTCCGTCGCAATATCGCAGTCCTGACAAAATTCGCAGATCGCCGTATTACTAGTAAATAAAAAAAAAAAAAAATTGTCAGAATTCGATCCCTTATTTCCTAGCCACTATAACCTTTGCGCAAACCAATTACTATACGCTTATTGCGATTGTTTTTTTTACCAAAAATATGTAGAATACATATCGGTCTAAACTGAGAAAAAAAATATATATTTTTTAAAAAAATTGATTTTTATTATAGCAAAAAGTAAAGAATATTCTGTGTTTTTTTTCAAAATTGTCGCTCTTTTTTGTTTATAGCTCAAAAAAAAAAACGCACAGGCGATCAAATACCACCAAAAGAAAGCTCTATTTGTGGGGAAAAAAAGGACATCAATTTTGTTTGTAAGGCACGTCGCACGACCGCGCAATTTTAATTTAAATCGACGCAGTGCTGAAAGCTGAAATTTCGCCTGGGCAGGAAGGGGGTATATGTTCCCAGTAAGCAAGTGGTTAAGTAAAACATATAATTACATTGATTTTCCCGAGCCTGACAAAAGGCATCACTCACCTCAACACCAACATCCATTTATTTATTTTACATGTCACATATGTTCTATTACTAAATCCAAACACCCCATAGTGCTCATAAATATCTGCCTCTAAAGTGTTAAATAAAAAAATAAAAATCTTGTATTTGGAACCCTTTGATTGATATATTCCAAATCACCTTCACAATCACTACCTATTGTCCTATTGAGCTATAGAGTTCTCTTTTTAGGTTGATGATTGGAAACCTTGAGTTATGCTTGTCTTTTAGATATGTTAACAAGAGTTGCCAAGAAGAGGAAAAGGAAGGGCATTGAGGCAGTAGTCTGGACTGCCTTCTCTTTCACATTCTTAGGTAGACTTTTTCACGGCTCCATTGCTTGTTTTCTGAAAGCCAGGCAAACTACTAAGTTTACAGTTGAAATACATGTTTGTGGACTATTCTCTGACAAAAGAATTATAACTGTTCAGTCAATCTGGCAAAGTCAGTGCTGTGACAGCCCTGTTATTTGCTGCAATTAATATAAATTGGTCACTGACCCATCCTCAGTTTGCTGCTTGGAAAATAAAGGATTATCACACTTAGAAAAGGTTGAGATTTGAATTCATCTGTTACAATATTATGATCATTTTCACTATGAAAGGTAAACTCTGTTTATGTATTTTTTTCATTATATGCTTAATCTGACTTGCTCAGGTTTAAAGTGATGCTATAGGTGTTAAAAAAAAGTTATACTTACCTACTAGTTTTGCTCTCTTGAGCCACACTTGACAATGTCACACACACAGAAAGTGCAGCTCTGCCCCATCCCCACTCCCTCCTAATTAGCTCACTGGCTTTGTTTGACAACAGCTGCTGTGTGAGCCAATGCGGAGAGAGAGACCCTGGAGAGCTTCTGCTCTCATGCACATTGCTGGATTGAGATGAGGCTCTGGTAATTATAAGGGGGGGGGGGGTCTGGGGGGAGAAGCACCCAGAAGGCTTTTACCCTAATGCATAGAATGTCTTTGGTTGGGTATAAAAGGAATATCTAGATAATCTTTTCTTCAGAGGAAGTTGTGAGAGCTCAGGGTTGCCTCCTGGAAATCATCATAATGCTAGAGAATTGTTGTCATATTTAGATGATTTTTCTTGCTTTATTTACTAGTTTTGCTTTGCAGGTATATGTAATAATCTCTCAATACTTCAATCTGAGGGTATTTTATTATTCTTCTCTGCCCCTTTCTCACTTTGCAGCAGCAACCCAGAGATGCAATCACATAATCAAGGTCTCAACCCTTAAAATAACCTTTAAAGTTTCTACTTTATTTCTTTTAAAATAACAAACATATTATACTTACCTGTTCTGTGCAATGGTTTAGCAGAGAGCAGCCCCAATCCTCATCTTCTGGGGTACAAGTCTGTTGAACTTCACAGGCTCAATTCACAAAGCTATAACACACCTGTTAGTTCTCACCTGTGCAATTGTTACTTTTAGGTTTGTGATTGTATGTGATTTTTAGCTTTAATTTTTGAAAACAACAGTCACTGTGGTAAGTAGCTTGAACCTCATATTTATTGCAGTTTTGATCATTTACAAGCAGATTTCAGTTTATGCATTGCTCAAATGTCTGCGGGAAATGTGCAATGTAAAACTATGTTCACTACAATTCCCCACTCCACATTGCATCTGCCTGACTTAATCATGTATTTAATCAACAAGTACCTGAAAGCCTATAACTGAGATATATCATTGTGTAGAACAATTTAAATTATAACTGAGAAGTATCATGCATACTACAGCTATGGATATCAGTAAATATATGTTTAACAGATCAAGGATCTGAATAAAAAGTCTTTAGAAGAGAATATTACAGCTGAAATTCAATATATTCTCATGTGAATGAGCTCTTGCACTCACAGATATTAATGTCACAGTGACATATTGTACATGTAGTATAGCTGAAGTTTAGCTAAATAAAAGGAAGATCAAGGGCTCAATCAATTTGTTAAAAAAAAAAAAAAAAAAAAGGACAAAATGGCATTTATACAAGGCCTACCAAAGCAGAGTCTACTTAAACATTTGTTACTGTAGTATGATACCCAGGTTGACCAATGATAATTGATTTAGAAGAGAGAGAGTGACTAAACCTTTAATGCTTATGTAAAAAGATCAGTTCAATGTAAATTATAGCACAACCTCCGCACTAGTGGAGCAGGAGGGAGGGATATATCTGTGCAAGCACTTGTAGGCTGTTGAACTCAGAAGAATCAAGTGTCATTGCTGCTACTGTGCCCTTAGTAGCAGGAGACCAGAAAATGCTTTTTGGCCAACATACCAAGTCCAAAGAGGAAGGGAAAGGTTGTATAAGTACAGTAAGAGCCCTGGGAGTGAGGCAGCATAGGTATAGAAGGTGTCATAGGCAGCGCAGGTGCAGTAGTGTGCCACTTGGAAGATAGATTGTCCACAACAGTGTCCTGATGGTTCCTTTTGCAGGATATGGTGCCAAAAAACATTAACCCTGGCCAATGTGGACTCAATACCACATCCCCAAAGTGAAGACAGAAAAAGGCACCCTTTTAAATAATGTTAAAATTGTGGTATTGCGAAAATACTCACGCTGACCAAGAAAATGTGACAATAATAAAAAGTTATAATAATGAAAGGGGTATTGCGCAAAACTTCAGACAGCAGCGCCATTTATTTCCACTTGGCAATTTGTTCTTTGTATGGGTCACTCAATATATTTAATTTATACACTTTTTTGTGGTTATATATTGATCATTTTGCCACTTGTTGCTTTGCACAGTTTATTATTCATTCAGGTTAGCGTGAAGTTTTGCGCAATACCCCTTTCATTATTATCAAATTTTCTTGGTCAGCGTGAGTATTTGCGCAATACCACAAATTTAACATTACTTCACTTCAGGTTTTGCTGCATTCACATTTTTTGTTTGGTTTATTACATTATTTACTCAAAGTAGCGTGAAGGCTACCTTATATTATACCCTGTAATTAATGTATAGAGGGATTTTGTGCTGTACTTACCACATCAATAGTAGGAAAAAGGGCAATTTACCCTATTTGATGGGGATAGTGTCCTGTGCAGGCAGAATCCAGTGCTGGACACATTACAGGCCCCTTCCATCTGATAGGGTGGTCCCCTGAGGCTTTGTCTTTAGTAAAACTAGGCATCAATGGCATCTCTTCACACACGTCCTAGGGCATCTCATAAAGGCTATAAATCAAGTGGGACTTCTGCGCTACTATTAAGTCTATCCAGAAATCAGTGACAATATGCAGCAAACACAAAAATGCATACACAGCACCTAGTAACATAAGTTCAATGTGGGTGATAGCGCAAATTGGAAAAACAAATCATAACATACACAGAAGGTGATAGATAAAGTGCAAAAAAGTGTACAGTGCCAAACACAAAAAGTCTATTAGGGACAAGGATAAGTCCAAAGAAAGTGCAAAAACTTGAATATGTGCACTAATGATCCATAATGGTGAAAGCAGTGTGAAAAGGATGTCCACTGGTCAGAGATGAAGACACATGACCCTGTGTCGTAACGCGTAGGGAAGGGAAAGACGTGCAGATAATACACTATTGGAGGCTTTTGTCCTTCCCCCTCCTCTTTTCCACTGTCACCCGAAATCTCAGGTACCTATCTTCCCACCTACCCGTGGTGGTGAACAAGACTACTGAGGGAGGTTCCCACACAAAGATCATCCTATATGCCTGTGTTTACTTGCTGGAGGTGAGAGTTCTGGGAGACCAGACGCGCTGTGTGGTGGTGTTTTTCCTCATATCTCTCTGACCAGTGGACATCCTTTTCACACTGCTTTCACCATTATGGATCATTAGTGCACATATTCAAGTGTTTGCACTTTCTTTGGACTTATCCTTGTCCCTGATAGACTTTTTGTGTTTGGCACTGTACACTTTTGTGCACTTTATCTATCACCTTCTGTGTATGTTATGATTTGTTTTTCCAATTTGCGCTATCACCCACATTGAATTTATCTCATAAAGGCTGCTCACCGACCAGCCTAATTGGGTCTCCCAGCAGCGATGTGAGTGAACCAGAAGTAAATGCTGATTTGGTGATTTTTATTCAATGTGCATTGATTTGATGCGCTGCATACGAGCACAACATGAACCTGCCAGCGACCAGTTTCTTTTTTGAGTAAACAGTTAACCACTGTTTTAAGCAGTGCAGGCTGGGTCCTCTGAACAATGATAAATGGTCCCTGGTGAATGCACCCATTAATCTGATAATTGATCACAGCTTTGTATAGTGGAAAAATATACAATGCAATCAGGTAGTACTGCAAATTCAATATTTTTGAAAATTGCATGGCATAGATTGGGACTCCACTTTCAAATTTGATTATTATTTATATACATTACATTGCTCACATCAACATATTTTAAATGATTGGTATCAAATGTAAGAGCTCTGGTTTTATCTCTATTAAGGAATCAGAATTGATGTTGCCTTACATTAGTGTTTATTGATTAAAAAAAAAGACTGTCATTACAAATGCAGAAACTGTATAAATAAATAAAGCAGGGTCACATTACTAATGAGCGCTGTTCAAGTTCCATTTTGTTGTAGGCCCAATTCCATTATCCATTCCTTGTGATTAAACATCTGTTGGAGCACTGGCTGTTATGCTCATTAATTTCGAGGCCTTTGGATTTATCGGTCCCATTAACATGTAATATGCATTTTCTTTTTGCCATACTCTGTTTTGGCATTTCTCTCTCTTATTTGGAATATGCTTAATTTTTTTAACTCTTTTATTTGGCACTGTCTGCTCATTGTTGAATAAAATAGATTTGTATATAAATGATGTAGCATTAACGGCTAAACTCGAAGCAGTTAAAAATAGGAATTTTGACTTGCCTGTAAATACCTTATTTTGGAGTACAGTACAGGACACAGGACCATGGGATATATGCAGACTGATTATGGCCTGTAGGAGGCTGAAACATGTCAATAACTACAGGTGTTGATTCATTTTATTGGATGGATTTAATAAGACTGTATATGCAAAATGAAGGAAAAACGTTCTGGACAGCCACACTCCAAAAATAAATTGCTTTTATTGTAAAATCAAAAAAACACACAAAAAGCATGCCACAGCAGACGGGGTAAAAAGCTGATGCGTTTCACACCAAACTTTAGTGCTTATTCATAGCTTTATCAGGTGAGGAGACTTTCTGATTAGTATCTTAGAGCAGTGATTTCTGTTTTTCAATAAGACTGTATATGTTTTATTTTTGGGACATCGTGGTGCCAGATTTTTTTTCTTTGATTGGATAAATGCCGACAACCTTCAGGTTATTGAACACTGACAAATTAACTTGCTAGGGTCACCTCTAGAGTTTATTCATATAACCTTGCCCACTCCTTTAGAGTTCCATTTTTTTTAGCGCGCAATAAGGAGAGATCAAGACACAGAGACAAGTAACCTATGTCCCGTACTGTGCTCCAGGATAAGGACCTTACAGTTAAGTCAAAATTCCTGTCTTAATCATACAATACAGGACATGGGACTTGTATTTACAGACCATGGGACATACCCAATCAATAAACTGAGGGTGGACAACAAAAGAGCAAACTGAACTGCCAACAGGACCACAAGAAAACAAGGGTTAAAAAACCCAAACAAAACACTCAGATAAAAGTTTAAAGCTGCTGAGGCCTGAACATCCACCTGGAAGAACTCAGATATGGTACATATTCCAAAATGTTTTGCCATGTTTCCTCTGATATAGCTCCCAGGTCTTTTTCCCATCCCCTTCTAGCTTGATAAATGGTTGCCTTCTGATGTTGTTCTATTAGACGGTTATATATAGAGGAAATAAGACCCCTTTTAACCTGTATCCTTGCAAGTGAATCTATAAGTGGCATGTTTTGTCATTTTAATTTATTCTCTTTAAACTGGGTCTGAAGGGCACGTCGCACTTGTAAATACTGATAAAAAGTATGAGAGGGCAATGAATATTCTATCTATAATTTCTGAAATGTTTTTAACAGATTATCAGTATACAGCTGCACAATATGTCGTATCCCTTATTTTCTCCATACTCCAAAAACCATCCGTTTTACCCAGTTCTACATAATTTTTATTTCCCCCCAAAGAAAAGTAAACTGATATTTTCCCATATTTCATAATAGGTTTCATTTCCTGCCACACTTTATGCATTAGTTCTTAGGTGAGACTTTGTGGGTTACATGCAAAGGATCCAGGTTATAATTGGGCTATTAGATGATAACAGGAGGGTCTACCCAATAATAGAGACTGAACAGGATATGTCCAATCTACCAATCCTCATCCTGCGGCCTGTTGGAGTTAAGCTGCTAAAAAATACATCTTGACATTCGAAACAGCCAGGCCCCCCCATATCTTTAGGGAGCTCTAATGTAGAAAGCTTAATTATAGGAGTTTGCCCTTTCCATAATGAAATACGGGACAGAGAATCATTTTTTTAAACCATTTAAGAGGAATACACATTGACAAGTTATGCAAAACATAAAGTGACTGTGGGGCCCAGAACATTTTTATTAAATTTGCTCGCCCATTCACAGAGAGAGGTAATTTAGTCCATACTTTACTTTGAATTTATTTAATACAGGGACCACGTTGAGGTTCAGATAATCCCCTATTTTAAGCGAGACCCATATACCAAAGTATTTATAATACGTCACTATTTTAATCTGATGTGCTATCTGTGGTAGGATTGGATTATGGTTCATTTACTGGGAATAACACACATTTTTCCCACTTTATAGCAAATCCTGAGAAAGAACCAAGGTTTTTTTTATCAATATCATAGCAGAAATCAAGGATTGATCTGTGTCTCCCAAGAACAATAGAGCATCATCAGCATACAGGGAAAGTTTATCCTCTGTTATTTCTGTCTGTCTAATTGCTATCGCCAGTGGTTCTATAGCTAGTGTGAATAGCAATGGGGATAACGGACACCCCTGCCTAGTACCTCTCGATAAAGAAAAAAAATCTGATGTGGAGCCATTGACCTGTAAACCAGTTCGTGGAGCAGAATATAATAATTTAGGCCACCTCACAAAACCCCTACCCAAGCCAAATGTTTTAAGGACCTCCCACAAATACGTTAATTTGACAAAGTCAAATGCTTTGCTGTGTCTAATGACAATAAAGCTCTGCTCTCTACAGTACATTATCCAAAGCTATCCGCAAATTGAAATATAACCTTTTTCGAGTTTATTGTTGTGGACCTACCTATATTAAAGCCTGACTGGTCTGAGTGTATACATTTTTGTATAACATTGTTTAGTCTATTAGCCAGCACCCTTGCCAGAATTTTTATGTCAGAATTTAATAATTAGATCAGTCAATAAGACTCTGGCAATGAGTGATCCTTATCTGGTTTAGGCAATACTATAATATACTGTAGACTAGATAACACATACAGTATATACAGGTTTTGGTGTTGCACACGATACTTTAAATTTAAATAGAAGATCCCTCATGGTTTTTTTTAGCAGCAAAGAGATGTTATAAACAAGTGACAATAATTTTCTTAAAAAATAGATTTTCCTTTATTTCTATCATAATATCAAAAATTAAATGGACATGGATACATAGGAGTTATAAAAAGTATATCTGACTACTTCACTCCAGAAACACCGAGAACTAGGTCTGCCTCCCGGGACAAGATGGCACCAGAACCCGCTAAGAAGGACAACGCGGCACCTACTACAACTGCTCCACAGGTAGTCACTCTCCCTCCGCTTCCTCCTCCTACTACCAAAGGACCCTCTGGTCCGAGTTCCAGCCTCTCTGGCATACCTTTGTTGTTGAGGGAAGATTTAACTGCCAGCCCTGATCAGCCTAGCATGTCTATTGGTTCCACAGATCAGGGCGCTCCATCTGCCCCATCCTCTCATGCTGTATTATCTCCTGCAGAGATGTCAGCTATCCTACTATCCCTACCCACGAGACAAGACATGGAAACTATTGCGACCAGGATGGTATCATCCCTGCGTCAAGACATAACTAACATATCGCAGAATGTGCAGAAGCTTGAAAACTCTGTTGAAATTCTATCCACGGACAGAGACGCAATACTGTACAGGCTAGACTCTCTGGAAGGTATGCACAAACAACATCAGGCCGCTATGACCCATTTGCGACTGCAACATGACGATTTGGAAAATCGCCATAGGCAAAATAATATAAAACTGTGTGGCATCCCGGAGTCCATTAGAGCGGCAGACTTACGGGACACTGCTAGTGGCATATTTGATGACATCCTGGGCAGGCCTACCTTTGCACCCATTGAACTGGATAGGATACACAGAGTGAAGACCCCTGGTGGGGGGGAACCCACCCAGCCCAGAGATGTGCTCTGCAGGGTGCATTTTTTTCTCATGAAAGAGGAAATAATGCGCCGCGCCTGGAACAAGGGCCCATATCACTTAGATGGGGCTACGATCCACCTCCTTCCTGATCTGTCCCACAGAACTTTGTGCATGAGACGTCAAATGAAACCTTTATTGGATAAAATTAGGGATTGCGGTGGCACCTATGTATGGAACTACCCTTTTGGCGCGATATGTGGAGAACAAAATATCCAGATACACGTCAGTACTCCTGTTTCTCAAGCTCATACAACACTTTGTCCAGAATAGACATGGCCCTGGGGAACTGGGAGAGTCTGCAGCTAATGGGTGAAATAGCTTATTATCCAAGAGGGGTGCCGGACCACTCCCCATTGGTGCTGACACTGAATATAGGGAGGCAGAGGCCCACAAACAATTGGAAAATAAGCCCATTCTGGTTGGAACTGATGGGAAAATCGGAGGAAACAAGTAGTAAATTAATAGAATTTTTGAACTTTAACTCAGGAACAGCACCGGTGGGAGTGGTTTGGGATGCCCTAAAGGCCTTCCTTAGGGGATTATTGATTCAGCAGGTTGCCAAGATTAAGAAAAACTCCAGGGATTGGGAAGAAAAAATTAGGAAAGAAGTGTTGGAAGCAGAAAAACAATATGTAGAAGACCCCTCATTGTTTAAACAAAAAAGATGGCTTGAGAAACAACAGGCGTATAAGGTGGCAATCAATAGGAAAGTGGAGAATAAACGCCTATTTCAGAGTCAGAGTTTTTTCGCGGAAGTGGAGAGTGTAGGCCACACATTGGCACTTCTAGCTAAAACTAACTCGTCCCCCTCCAACATACCCGCAATTAGGACAGTGGGAGGTGAGATATCCTCACAAACGTCAGTAATTTTGGACACATTTGTGGCATACTATAAGGAGCTGTATAAATCAAAAACAAGGGATGAGTTGCCCCAAACGAATGAGTTCCTAAGGGGAATAGAAACACCAGTTCTATTAGTGGAGGATAGAAATTCCATAGAAGTCCCAATAAAGAGGAACTACAACAGGCCCTGGGGGGGATGACCAATCAGAAGTCCCCTGGACCTGATGGTTTACCAGTAGAAATTTATAAGCAGTACAGCGAGGTGCTCCTTCCAGAACTACTCAAGGCGTTAAATTGGGCACTGGAAAGGGGGAGGCTCCCTACTTCAATGTCAGAAGCCACTATAATAGTGTTGCAGAAAGAAGGGAAGGACCAATTAAATACAGCATCTTATAGGCCAATATCTTTATTGTGCTCCGATGTGAAAATATTGGCCAAGGTGCTGGCGGCCAGGATAAATACATTTATTCAGAAATTAATACATCCAGATCAGGCTGATTTTATACCAAACCGATCAACTAGTGTTAACATCAGAAGGTTGTATCTGAATCTACAAACGCCAACTGAAAATATGGGTGACAAATCCATCTTGTCCCTGGACGCCACCAAGTCGTTTGATAGTCTAGAGTGGGACTACCTCTGGCTTGTCCTGGAAAAATTTGGATTCGGCCCTACTTTCATTGGGTGGATAAAAACGCTCTACAATTCCCCAAGCGCGAAGATAAAAATTAATAACGAACAGTCACGGACGTTTAAATTAGAAAGGGGTACAAGGCAGGGTTGTCCCCTGTCACCCCTCCTGTTTGCTCTAGCAGTAGAGCCATTGGCCATTGCGATTAGAAATAGTCAGGATATACAGGGGTTCCAGAGAAGGGCAGGAGAGGAAAAAACTGCACTTTATGCAGACGACATCCTGCTCTTTCTGGGGGACTCAACAAAGTCCCTAAAAATGGCATTAGAGATAGTGGAGGCATTTGGACAACTCTCGGGCTTAGTGATCAATTGGGAAAAATCAGTTCTTTTACCGGTGGACTCAGTGGGTAATACGACATGCGCAGAAATCCCCCAGCTGAAAATAGTGGAAAAAATGGACTATCTGGGGATAGTCGTAACCCGTGACCCAGAACAGTTCATCAGTAATAACCTTGAGCCACTCTTGCTTAAATTTAAAAGGAAAGCAGATATCTGGGGAAGACTTCCCTTATCGGTAGCCAGAAGAAGTAATCTTATAAAGATGATCTGGATGCCACAACTACTTTATGTCTTCCACAATTCACCGGTGTGGATAGGAAAGGCATGGTTTAAAAAAATAGAGACACTTTTTAGGGAGTTAATTTGGAAGAAGAGGAAGGCCAGGATCAGTCTACGGACATTGCAATTGCCAACAAATAGGGGTGGCCTGGCGGTTCCACACCCCCGTAGTTATTTTTTGGCAGCCCAATTACAGCATCTGGGGGGATGCGGTTCCGAAGGAGGAGGGAACTCTAGTGGGAAAATTATGTTAACGGGGTCCCCACATAGATCTATAATAGAAACCCTGGAGGCTGATTCTTTCCCGGATATGAACGCGACACTGTGTCTGGTTAAAAGAACATGGCAGGCAGGCAAGGCAGCTTTGGGGTATAAGGGGCTAACAGAATACTCCCCTCTATGGGAAAACAAAAACCTGCAGGAGATTGTAAAAATGGGAAAAGTGAAAGAATGGGAAAAGCTAGGAATAACTAGGCTGGCACAACTATATACAGGGGACACATTGAAATCTTTTGCAACATTAAGGGAAGAGTATGACATACCAAACTCCCTGTTTTATACTTACCTGCAGGTCAGACATGCCCTACAGGCCCAATTCAAGACGGACCTGGCAAGAAGGCAAAAAATCCCCCATCTCCAACGTCTAATTGATTCCGAGAGTACCAAGGGAATTATATCAGACCTATATGCAAAGATTAGTTAGGGGGCGATTGGGGGAGGAAGTCCAGGAAAAAATAAACAAAGATGGGAAGAGGATATAGGCCATATAACAGATGAGCAATGGGAACAGATCCTCGAGATGGGGAAATTGGTGTCACTAGCCCCGTCACAGAGAGTTTCCCACCTGTTTTTACTTCACAGGGTTTATTACACCCCAAAGAGGTTATACAACTTTGGGAGAAAAGTAGATGATAAATGTCCCAGGTGTCAAAATACTGGTGACCTTATCCATATGATGTGGAAATGCCCGAAACTACACAGATACTGGGGTAATGTACTAGAGATAATAAATACAACTTTCGGGATAGATCTGGAACTGGAGGCTAGGGTTTGCTTGTTGGGAGGTATGGAGGTGAGATTGGAGCAAAGGGGTAGTGCAGTAGCGGCGGTGAGATGTCTGTTCCAGGCCAGGAAACTAATAGCACAAAAGTGGCAATCAGAGAAAGCGCCTACAACGGCAGAATGGGTAAACACGATCAATGCCACAGTATGGAAGGAGAAAGTAACTTTAACTAGACAGGGCAACTTTAAAAAATTTAAAAAGCTGTGGGCGCCCTGGCTGAGCAGAATGGGATGTCCACCCTAGGGCGGGGAGAGGAATCATGCCGGGCTGTCAGGGAAAGGTCTGGGCGGAAGGGAGAGGTAACGGCAAGAGAGAGGGAGGGAAAATCTTAGAGTAAACATGGTGATAGTCACGTAAAAAGAGAATAGAGAAAACCATAATATAGAGTGCACCAACGTGGGACAAATAAGAAGGGTGGGGGGAAGGGGTACGGGTAAAAGGGGCACAATCAAGGTCTGAAGATGCGCTATATGTATAATTACACTCACAACGATGTATGTAAAGAAAATAAACGCATATGTATTTTTGTACCACAAAAAACTCAATAAAAAATATTAAAGTAAACATTTAGAAGCCACCTCGATAAAAGAGCATACCACCTTGCTGCTCTGTTCTTCAAAGGGAGTAGACAATGCCTTTACCATAGAATCAACGGTGCACTGCCCAACACGGTACGACGGACTGTTCAAACGGATTACAGCTTCAGTGGGGACTATACCATAGTTAAAGAACAGACAGGCTTAGTCACAACCACAATGCTCGGCCTCATAGGGAACCCTCAAAGTCCCATGCTGTCATACATCGTTTAGAGCTACATGTTCAGCTTCCACTAATTCCAGTAATGGTTACAAGGTTGAGAGCATTGGCCTTAGCCCTGGACTGCTTCACCACCTATACGTTCCATAAACTGTGGTGGCCAATATTGCATCCTTGGACGGGGCTTTATTACATGTACTGAAAATTGCCAATAACAGGTGTTGTTCCTTCCTTTACTGTATAACTTTTTATTTAATTGTTTTTTCGTTTTAGTTTTAGCGTAAGGCGTATGTGTCTCCTGTTACTCCCTCATTTACACTTGGAATACATGAGATGTGTTATAGCAGGCATTGTTAGCTTAGGACTGTTTTCTGTCTGGCTTGGACTCCGAGAGGACCCCTGGTTGGGACCCCAAGAGTATTTCAAATTCCCCCCAGTTTGGGGGGAGGATTCTTTCTGTATTACTAAACTACTGTTTACTGAGCCAATTGATGGGTAATCCCCCCTCATGGAACATATTATCTATACTGCTCTTGAGCGTATCACTCCCCATGTTTGTTTTTTTGCTTTGTTTTGTTTTGGGGTTTTTCTCCAGCCAGGATTCTCCTCTTGTGGGTCCATTCGGACAGATGTTATAGAAAAGAGGTGTTTATCTACTGTTCTTATTTCCTTAACTGTAAAAGGGTTCTGAAACGACTTAGCCAATTTGTTCCTGGCAAGTTCTCTTCCTTTATCATTATGTTCTAATAACCTGTTTTAAGGCATTGTGGGGTGGAGCTCAGACAAACTAATGCTTGTGTACTTTTCCTCCCCACATAGAATTTAGTGTTTCTGCCTGTTCTGATTTTTCGGGACAGATTAATCCTAACGGCCTACGTGGCCACCCCTGATTGGGGTATTTGATTGGTGCTAGACTCTACTAGCATCTAAATGGTTCTGTTTTTGTTGTCTTCTCTCCCCCACCCTTCTCCTCCCTTCTACCCCTCTTCCTGATTCTTTTTTTTTTCTTCTTCCCTATTTCATCTCGCTGACATGGGGGACCCTCGGAATGCAGCTACACTTCACCTGTGTTCGTTCAATGCCCGTGGCTTGAATGAACCGACTAAACGATCACAGATACTGTATGACTTGCACAAATCCAAAATTGACGTAATTTTCTTCCAAGAAACCCATTTCCATACAAATCACATTCCAAAATTGCGAAATAAATATTACCCAACTTGGGTACATAGCACATACTCCCAATCTAAATCTAGAGGGGTGGCGATTGCCCTCCACAAATCAGTAAATTATACTCTGTTAGATTCCTGTTCAGACCCTGACGGTAGATGCCGGTTCTTAAAAATATTTCTCAGCAGTAAAACGTACACCCTAGCTAACATGTATATCGCAAACCACGACCAGATAACTAGTACTATTCAATACCTTCTCAAGCTAATGGACTTTGTCGAGGGGGTGAATCTCGCTGCTGGAGATTTTAACAGTGTTTTGAACCCGACATTGGATACCTCATCGGGTAGAAGCTCTATCTCCTATAACCGATTCAATAAATTGAAGAGATTCCTACTCCAACACAACTTGTTGGATGTCTGGCGCATCCTCCACCCTACAGATAGGGATTATTCCTTCTTCTCTGCAGCTCATAACTCCTATTCCCGCATTGATTTTTTTCTTGTCAGCCAATATGCATTGACATACCATCCCCAGGCTAGGATCAGGAATATACTATGGTCTGATCATGCGCTGGTGTTCTTGTCCCTCTCCCTACCTGATTTGCTTGGTCATGACTGGACTTGGAGACTTAATGACTCACTATTACAGGATGACATCTGTTCTGCGGATATCCGGACCACCATATCAAACTTTATATCTGACCATAGTAATGATGATACTTCAGCTCTCATTCAATGGGAGGCATTGAAATGCGTCTTACGTGGGGTCTTTATTAAACATGGCTCTAGACTTAAACGTCTACGTCTGGCTCACATTCAGGATCTGTCTCTCCAGATTGCTAACCTGGAACATTCCCATAAAATTATTCAATCCCCGACCACCCAACTTGCCTTATCCGCCGTAAGGCTCAAATTGTTGAACTTGTTTGAACAGAAGGCCTTTTCCATTAGGGACAGATCACATAAATTATTTTATGTCAAAGCTAATAAACCGGGTAGAATGTTAGCTAGAGCCCTCCATGCTAGAAATAGCATTGCTTCCATTCCTAAACTCAAGAGACCTGACGGCCAACTCACCCATCATCCTAAGGAAATTAACACATTGTTTCGTTCATTCTACGACTCACTATACAACCTCCCCTCACACCCTCCACACATGTCGTCTGGAGACTTTCAAGCTAAAATTGACAATTACATTGCTGCCACTGCACTTCCGACTATTCCTACAGATCTAGCGCACGATCTTGAACAACCATTTGTTGAGGAAGAACTTGTACTGGCAATATCATCCCTGAAACCCAACAAAAGTCCAGCTCCAGACGGATACTCAACCCGTTTCTATAAATCCTTCCACGACTCCCTTACACCACTTCTTATGAAGGTGTATAATAACATCTCCAGGGATTCACCCTTTCCGAGACAAGCTCTGGAAGCCCATAATATAGTTCTACCGAAACCCGGGAAATATCCTACGATGTGCGGTAGCTTTCGCCCCATTTCTCTCACCAACATTGACATCCGCTTATACTCCAAGCTTCTGGCCAACCGACTGCTGCCAGCAATACCAGGCCTAATATACCTTGACCAGGTGGGGTTCACCCCAAAGAGGGAGGCCAGAGATAACATCCTCAAAACTATCTCCCTGATGGAATATGCCCAAAAATGTAAAATCCCAGCTTGCTTGATCTCGGTCGATGCTGAAAAAGCATTCGACCGGGTTCATTTGCAATTCTTAGAGAGAACGCTTCACCAAGTGGGCATTGGACCCAACATGCTCTGCAAGATCTTGGCCCTCTATAACAACCCTATGGCAAGGATCCGGTCTAACGGCCTACTATCTGACCCAATATGGATTCGTAACGGAACCCGCCAGGGATGCCCCTTATCGCCATTGTTATACATTCTAACAATGGAGCATCTAGCCATGGCCATCCGTCACGACTCCAATATTCAGTGTATATCCATTGGCCACCGTCAATATAAATTATCCCTGTATGCGGATGACCTCTTATTATATGTGACTAAACCCCATACATCTATTCCCACCATTATCGAGGCATTCACAGAGTTTGGACTGGCCAGCAACTTTAAGGTGAATTATGACAAAACCGAGGCCCTTAACATCTCCCTACCCAAGCCTACAGTAATCCGGGTTCAATCTGCATTTGAATTTAAATGGCAGCATAAAGCTGTCAAATATCTTGGTATTCAAATCCCTACCTCTTTACCCACCCTGACAGATATAAACTACCTGCCCCTGATGAGAACATTGCGGACATGCCTCGAATCTTACGTTAAACCGAACATCTCCTGGTTTGGCCGAATGAATGCCGTCAAAATGGACATTCTACCCAAGGTTTTATATGTATTTCAGGCAATTCCTAGCTCCCCTCCTCGTGGCTTCTTCCAATCGATTAACTGGGCTATTCGGGACTTTATATGGCGACATAGGAAATCCAGGACTGACTTTAGCGTTTTAACTTTGCCTAAAGGTAAAGGGGGTAAAAGGGAGGGAGTGGTGTCTGCGCTGTAATGGTGGGGTGGGTAGGGTAGGGGGTGACGCAAGTGTCTGAATGGGTGAATGTGATGAGGGAAAGTGAACTTAGAACAACATAATAACCAACATAATAAAATACACAGTGTAAATCATAATAATACACAATGGGGGTGACTCCAATATTTCACAAAATGGTGACAGATACACTAACCCGTGCAGTGTGAGACCAATAGAAAAGTCCATGCAATAGAGAATAAAATTATTTTCCACAGTGCTAAGTCCAAAAAAACTAAAAAAAACAAAAAAAAAACTGTAAGACCAGAAAACATCCCATAGGAGAATGCCTCTGGATACACAAAACTAAAGTCTCTTATGAAAACCCAAATATCCAAGAAAGTCCAAGAATAGGACAGTGATGCCAGGAAAAGATGATAGCAATAGACACCTCGGGTGGTCCCTAGCTCCTCACCTCAAGGCTATTGCACGGATAGCCTAAAGCAACACCTCCAGGGGAGGGCAATAATCCCTCAGTAGGACGAGCAGCAGAAGCACTCCTCAGCAGTAAAACATAAAGCAGATATGGAGTGAGTAAGAATACAGTACAAGGAACGTCTATATAGACAGCATGTATCACTCATACATCCACTCACCAGGAGGTGATGGATGGTGGGCCTATCTCCCACGAACAGCGAGTTCGTTCTTGGTCTGGAAATGGTATCAGGTTTACACTCTTCTAAAGATGGGCCAGATGATCACTCAGGACAGTGGGACCCTCAGATAGCGTGCATGATGGAAGAGAGACAAACCATAGCGCAATCCCGCAAGATACAAACACATTTAATAAAAAAATTGCACTCACAATTAAAACGATCCAATGGGGCATAAAACAAACAGACGTCAGGTGGATCACTCTGCGTCAGGCGTGTGGACTCTGTGGCTCCTCGATCCCGTGTTGCCCTCCCGGACTTGCGGCTGTACTTTCACACTGCCTCTTTGATCAGACTAATAGACTGGTATCACGGTTCCTCCACAAAACTATGGACATCACTAGAAAATGACCGAATATCTCCCGACCTCACATCCCTTCCGTGGACACACCCGACACATAGACCCCCTGCGGACTTACTGCCCCTTGTGACTTCCACTACCTTGCGCATTTGGGACAATTATATCCACAAAGGTTTATTGTCCTTGAGACCCAGCCCCTTGACCCCATTATTCAATATAAACTCTTTCCCTCCGACTTGTGCTAAATCTAAATTTCTTATGTGGCAAAAATCAGAAGCTCCTCTGCTGAGACATACGCTTCGCGCTGGACAACCGATTCCCCTTCCAGACATGCTCTCTTCCTGCCACAACCCTTCTATTGCTTGGCTTGAACACACTCAATTAACACACTTTCTGCACAAAATACCAAACATCGACGATATGACTAGACCACAGACTGCTTTTGAGTCATTGCTTTCCCAGTCAGACAGACCAGAGCATTCGCTTTCCCTGATATATCAATTGCTGATCCAGGTCTCCTATCCAACCTCACCGTCATTCCTCTCGAAATGGGAAAGGGAGATGAATTTATCTCCAGATGATATGGAGTAGGGCAAGACATTGGCGCTCTCTTTTAAATGATCTATTTCATCTCATGCCCAAGAACGAAACTACCGCTTCCCCTCTATTCTACATAAGTTTGATCTTACTGTCTCGGACGTATGCTGGAGATGTTTGCAAGATACAGGGAACATGACACACATTTGGGGTACGTGCCCACGTGTCACCCCCTTTTGGGACAAGGTTCTCAACCTCTATGACAAACTAGTAGGTGACAAATACCCCAATGAACCCCGCTTAACAGTCCTGTCTATGATCCCGGGGTCATACAAACAAATCAAGAAGAGCTTAATCCGCCACGTGCTGACTGCTGCACGTTCAGTTATAGCCAGAGCGTGGCGTCTACCTGTGACCCCCTCTCTGGCTGATCGGGCATGTGAAATGGACAGGATTGAACATATTGAAAGAATGCTAGTGTGGTATACCTATAAGAGTGAAGACCACACTATTACGTGGACCGTGTGGTTACACTTTCGGTTCTCTGCTGATTTTAAATCTTTTATAGCGAACACGGCTCCTTCTGCTTCCCAAGCGCCCTCTCATGAGTAGCGTGATGCCCCCTCTCCCTACTTGTTCTCTCCCGCCCCTCCTTTTTTTTTCTTTCTTTTCTTTTCTTTTTTTTCTCTCCTTTCTTTTTTTTCTCCTCCACCAGTACTTTTATCAGTCTAATAATCTTACCAGCAGATATGCGTTCAGGCCATTTGAGTTGAGCCTTTGTTTTCTGTTTTGATCGTAATTTACTGGTTAATTGATTTAACATTACTGTGCGTATCTCACTCATTTATGGGTTCAATAAGGTTTTTTACCTGACTATGCATATGTGATATACGTTCTTTTGGTGTCCTTCCGATTCTACTATGACCTTGTACACTCAATAGACAGATATTATTCCTGACCTATGTTTTGTCAATGTTTTACAACTGTTTGGAGCTCAATAAAACAGATTCAACATAAAAAGTATATCTGGCCTTAACATAATAACAAATCTCATCAACAACAGAAAAATTGCACATATAATACGAAACCATAAATTAGTTATGAGGTTTCGCATTAGTCCCTACGCTTTTCGACCTATTTAGGGTAAAGGTCTTCTTCAGGTCTGACATTCTTATCACTCGTAAATATACACAAACTATCGAACCTTCATAAATAGTATAATGAATATGTAACATAATGATATAGTTATAATCCACTCTAGGTTAGATTGTTCTAAGGTTTTCTTTCTAGGGCTCCCACAGAAATGGTTAAAACGATTGCAGATTACACAGAATCATGCTGCAAGACTAGTTACAAACTGCCCAAGGCGGAATCACATCTCCCCGGTGCTTAAGAATCTATACTGGCTCCCGATAGTAAAACGGGTGGTGTTTCGGGCCTATTGGCAACTAGGTCCATTGTACTTATCGCACATGACACAACATTACTGTCCACCCAGAGAGCTTCGTTCGACTGACGCCTTGTTAGCTATTATTCAATCTAGCTGATTAGCTTCAAAAGGTGGCCGCCGGCTCCAAACACTGGGGAATTCTCTTTGGAACGAGCTCCCTCATCAGCTCCGAGCATCCTCCTCCTTGATGGCCTTCCATAAGGGCTTGAAAACACTTATTTTTTCACAAGCCTACAGATAGTGACTCGGCCTTCCAAGCCCTTAGCAGGACGCTGCCTTAATTCCAGGCTGCGGTCCATGGTTAGGGAGGTGTGATAGGCTTTTTGTGCCCTGATACCCCCCCTTCTTTTTATATCTCTGTTTATTTCTTGTCTGCTCCCTGATTTTACTTAAGATGTCCTAGTTTCTTTTTTTTGCTCCTGGGAATTGGATACCCCCAGCTTGTTGGTAAGCGCTTAGACGCGAGTTTCACAACTCGCATTCGGCACCCTATAAGTATTTATTCCAATCCAATCCAATCCAATAAACAATGTAGCTCATAAACCTTTTTTCTTTTCTCGCTTAGAATAAGCCTCTCTGAAGAAGACCTTTACCTTAAAAAGGTCGAAACGCGTAGGGGCTAATGCAAAACCTCATGAATAATTTATGGTTTCCTATTATATTGAAAGTACATGTGCAATTTTTTTGTTGTTGACAAGATATGTTTTTATGTTAAGGCCAGATTTACTTTTTATAACTCTTATGTATCCATGTCCATTTCATTTTTGATACTACGATAAAAATAAAAGAACATTTTTTAAGAAAATTATTGTCACTTGTCTTAAACATCTCTTTGCTGCTAAAAAAACCAAACATGAGTGATCTTCTATAGGTAATACTATCATAATAGCATCATTCTTAGGCGGCGTACACACGACCGAGGTTCTCACTGGAAACCAGCGAGAACCTCGCTGGAAGCTGCATTCCAGCGAGGACCTCGGCCGTGTGTACACAGAGCGCTCGCCCCGCCCGTCGGGAATCCCATCGAGCGAAAAGAGAGCACGCTCTCTTTTTGCTCGACGGCCCGCCTGGATGAATGGCTGGTTGCCATTCCCGACGGGCGGGTCGCCGATTTCGACGGCCGGCAGAGAACCTCGACGGGCGGAACGATGTGTTCTGCCCGTCGAGGTTCTCTGCCGTGTGTACGCGGCTATAGAGTCCAGGAGTTTAAAGGAAGGAAATTAAATACTTTCAATAATTCTGGCAGTAGTATATCTCCTTTTGTCTCATATACTTCTAATGGTAAACCGTCAGTACCTGGGGATTTTCCATTAGGAGGATCTGAAACTGCTCTAAATAGCTCATGCAATGTCAGGGGTGCATTAAGACTCTCTTGGTCTCCACCAGAGATGGATAATATCTCTAATGGAGACAAGAAGTCCCTCAATTGGTTCATATGATAAGTTACCTTACTCTGATATATTTTTTTTGTGAAAATTAGAAAAATAGGGTAAAATATCCACTTGATTATGGGAAAGGTTACCTGTTGGCGTAACGATATAAGGAACAGAATTTGCTTGGGTCTGGGATTTAACAAGCAGTGCCAGCATTTTCCTGTTTCTTTCTCCCGCCTCAAAGTGTTGTTTATGGATGTGGAATTCTGGCTATATTGAAATTCTTTTTTGTTTCACCTCCGCTGCTAATATGATCTCCCATTCCACAGCAGATTTTTTAAAACATACTAATAGCTTGTATCAATAACCCTATCAAGAAGGCCTTTATGGTATCCCATACCACCTGAGGTACTGCAACTGCAGTTTCAGCATTGTAAATGAAAAACAATCTATAAGAGGTTGGCGGATGGATTCATCCAGTGTCAGTACCTGTAATCACAAGGTGTTTCCATGTCAATTAGACTTAGTGTGTGGTTGTATTTTTTTATATTTAGCAATACTGACGAATGAGACCCCTCTTGCCAGGTACAGTTGATTAATTTCCTGATATAATCTTCGGGCTAACCCGTTTATGCCTTTGATTCAAATTATATGGTGAAATATGCAGCGAGCTGAGAAACACACTGCAACCTCACCTTTCAGCGTCTCAGCCAGCAAAGAGACCACACCCACTTTATTGGTCCTTTTTAAAAACAACATGACATCACAAAACATATGCATTCTCATTGGTCAACTCATACAATTCACTTCCAATTTTACACGCCCCCCTGTGACGTCTGTACTCGGCATCGTGGCACACATTCCACAAGCCTTCAATTAGCACAAATGCCTTGTGTAATTCCATTGAACAGGGATCCCCATTGAAGTCCACAAGGGCAAAGCCATACTTGGTATAGGGCTCTTCATAGTACAAACAGTCCATGCGTCATTCAGGCATAAAAAGTCCATTGTCAGCTCTGCAAGAGTTTCCTTCTAAAGTCACACAAGCTCACAAGGAGATCCAAGTGAGGAGGAGGGGGAGGGGTCATCACGCAAGTCCATATTTAGCATAAACAGAGCAAGGAACAAAAAGGGGGGTTTTGAAGTGAAGCCATTTAGGAATGCAGTAGGGGGAAGGGTGGATGGAGTGAGAACAATCTTTTTGGAGTGAATGCGGGGGTTTGAACACATCTGTTCTTGATAATAGTCCTTTCGTGCTCCATTTCAAATGCAGAGTTGTACTGTATCCTTAAAACATTATCTGTTCCTTCATTTCTAAGGATAATATCTGCATTGCAACACATACCCATATATATTGACTCCATCAACATTTGAGTAGCTCTATTCATAACACAAAAATATTCATTTTAGTACGTCCATCACACTGTATATTTCATACTAATGGTAGTGTTAGGTCTATACCCAAGACTTAATAAATCCTGGATAGTAGAAGGGAAGCAGGAGAAGCCATGAATAGTAGGCTGTTTACATTGCATGCTATTGCTCAGTCTATCTTCCAATAGGTTCTCCTCCCAGTGAGTAGTTTGCGTTTATGTTCTTAGCTCCAAAATGCATTATTTTACATTTCTCCACAATAAACAATAAACTTAATTTGCCCACTCCATTACTTTGTTCAGGTCTTTCCATATCCTGCTGTGAAGTTATTGCCCTGCTTATTTTTGTATCGTCCACAAAAACTGAGATTGAGCTATGTATCCCTTCCTCTATGTCATTTTTGAATAAATTTAACAGAACTTTGTGGTACCCCACTTTCCACTCCAGACCAATCTAAGTACACGTCATTTATCACTACCCTATGGACGCACCCCTGTAACCAGTTTTCTATCCATGAACAAACCTTATGGTCATGCTTGCAGACCTCAGCTTGTAGATTAAGCATTTATGGGGAACTGTATCAAATGCTTTTGCATATACACCACATCCACAGGCCTATCTAGATGGCAACTTCCTCGTAGAATGTTAACAGATTGGTCTGGCAAGAATGACCATTTGTTAACCCATGCTGATTACTACTAATGATACTGTTTTCATCAGCAAATTCCTGGATATAGTCCCTTATTATGCTCTCCAATAATTTTACCTACTATTGATTTTAGGCTGACTGGCCTGTAGTTCCCCGTAACATGTCTATGCCCTTTTTTTTAAGTTGGTACCACATTGGCTTTTCTCCAATTAGCTGGTACAATTCCTGTCAGTATGCTGTCCAGAAAGCTTAGGAACAATGGTCTAGATATAACCCAACTGAGTTCTTTGAGCACTCTCTGGTGTAAGCCAACCTGGTCCTGGGGATTTATTTGTGTTGAGCTTATCTAGTCTTTCCTTGACTCTGGCCTCTGTTAGCCATGAGGGTATATCATGTGATGTGTTACTAAGAAGTGGCGTGGGCTAGGTTTTTTGTTGCCTCTTTTACTAAAAATCACATCAGTGTGCAGCTCTGCATGCTGATATGAAATCATCTACTATTTAATAATTATTCAATTCCAGCCAGAGGTACCCATATATCCGGCCTTTTGGTGGGTGGGCTTTTACGCAGAGAGGCCACATATGTGTCCCCATTGTGATGATTTGGGGTATTTTAGCCCATTGGCAGCACCAAACAGTGAGTTTACTACACTCTAAAAGTCAGTTTTAGGGCTTTTTCTTACCATTTTTATTAAAAGGAAAGTAAAAGTTCACATCAGAATAGTTTGCACCCACAGGGGTTCTCACCACCAATGTGATAAACAAGTAATACTCCACTTTATGGCTCTGCAGTACCTCTGCTTAGGCCTCCTTAATTGGTCCTCCAAACTGTCAACACACACAGTCCCTGTGCTTGTGCACAAAATGCTGAACCTTCCTCTGCTCTGAATGTTTCTCTTGCATCTCTCCCTGCTGCTACAACCTCACAGACTTGGCCTTTCATTGCCCAGTGTGGACAATACGGAGTAATGTGCTCCTAACAGCTTTCACAGACTGACCCCTTCGGTGGGACCACTCACTTCTTACCCAGCTCCAATATAACTCCAGCACACACCTGTCTTATTAGTGCGCCTGTTTTCTGCAAAACCTGGCCCAAACTGCCAAAATAAACAGTGGCACAGGCTCGTCTCTATACTATGTAAACATATTTCTGTGCTGAGAGCGCACTCCTGGCACAGTTACCTGTGGGTACCAGAAATCTTCCATTGCATACTTGCAATCAGAATTTTTCCGACCATGTGCCTGCTATGACTCCCAATCACAGCAGTATTATGATCGGAATGCCCGCCTCCACCTCCCAGCATTTAAAAATTCTTAAAGGGCTGAGAGGCAGCAGCGGAAAGGGGTTAAATAAATGAATGCATCCAGGGAAAGCTCTATCACCATTGCCTTCCCCCTCAGATGATGTGCACTGCCATATGATTAAGGTGGCAGGCCCAGAGATTCAGCAAGTAAAGGGAGATGGATTGTTCTGCGCATAGTAAAAATGGCCACTATGAGAAGAATTGGGCGGAAAAGTAAGGTATGCAAAGAACAAAAATCTTGCAATTATCTAAAAGTATCTGTTTGTAAATTGCCATTACTAAACATTTTGAAAGAGGCCTTTGTTGTAATTTTTAAGGGTGAAGATGCCCTTGAGGCCACGTACACACGGAGGGACATGTCCGCTGAAACATGTCCGACGGACCGTTTCCAGCGGACATGTCTCCTCCGGATTTTGATCCGATGGCGTGTACACACCATCGGACGAAAATCCCCTCAATCTGAGGACGCGGTGGTGGTGACGTTGACGCCGCCACGTCACCAAACCCGGAAATAAAATGCTTCCGCGCATGCGTCGAATCCATTCAAAGCATGCGCAGACAGTTCTGTCCGCTGGTTAGTGTACTAACCAGTGGACAGATCCGATGGACAGGTTTGTAGCGGACAAATTTCAAAGCATGCTTTGAAATTCGTCCGATGGACAAACCTGTCCGCTAGCCCGTACACACGATCGGAGATGTCTGCTGAAACGATCCATCGGACCGGTTTCAGCAGATAAATTTGATCGCGTGTACGTGGCCTGAGAACTGTAATAACAATGTAAACTGAAGCCATTGTCTCAGTTTACAGGATTATGCATGGAGCCCTAGGACAACAACCCTGTGTAGATTGTATTTCCAGGTGAGATCTACAGTTAAACCACTAATTCACACTGCAGATTTCTTGCCCTGAACACTACAGCTAGTGTATACACAGTAATTTTGCACCAACAGATTCTCTTTAAAGTGCTCCTATTTGTTATCACAGTGTAAATTGTACTCACGTTTAGTTACTTTGCAGCAAAATGTCCCTGGAGATAGTATTAAAATGTCAACACCTGTGATATTTCAAATTCTGTGGTTATCTAGGCCCTATCTAGCCTATATCATAATTAATTCAATTCTTCCCTTTGTCCAATGGGAAATTTGCCCCATAGGGATTTCTGGAGAGATGATAATTAAGGAGAGGATGATTGGGTTTTCAAGCAGTGTGAGGCTAACATAAATCAATGTTAACCCCTTCATTAGTCTTCAGTATTGTGTAGTAGGGGCAGCTTTATGTTCTCTCCACTTAATTACTGTATACAAAACAGGCACCAAAGAAAATTTTTAACAGCATAATGCAATAGCATACAAAAATGTATTTGGGAAATCTTTTAAATATATTTGCACAAATATATTTAAATATATGCACAAACAGTTTTGGGGTTTTTTCTTTGTTTTGCTTTTTTTGGTCTTTTAAGTGGCTACTAGCATACAATTTTGGTTGTTTTGCCAATGCGCCTCAGGGAAAATGCAATCATAAACTTTAAGATGGGTTCATTCAGCTGTGGCATTTCTACACAGATTTAAACAGTCTGTCAACGTTGAGAGAAATTAATTAGTTTACTGTGCAGCGTTAGCATCATCAGATCAACAGATCACCAGTGCAGGCTTACGGTAGTCTGGGGAATAGCATTCATATTTTGTCTGGCTTTTGCTAAACAGTAGAGCCACACATGTGTAATCCAATCAGATTAACAAAAAACATATCAAAGATGCACTTCATCGTAATTGAAAATTAAGACCACACGCAAGGGACACAACTTCTGCCCAGGGCTACTGTTTAACATGCAGGCATAGATATAGTACCCCAAACTATCCACCTGCTTAACACTGCCTTGTCAGCAGTAATCTGATGTTCTGAGCTTATCAATTTTCAAAGCCTGTGAATATGCAGACCAGGTCTTGCATCCTTATTCTGTATATTAGGAGAAGAAGCTACAATAGGTGACGGCAGAACACGTATACACATACGCTTACATTTTACCCCCTAAATGTACTATTTTAAAATGTGATTTAATGCATATGGTTATTTTAGGTTTCTTACTTGCAGACAGCAAGTGGCATGCTCCAAACAGAACGGTTTCCTCAAACTAAAAAAACTACCCTTGTTAAATAAAGCAGAGTAGAGGTTAGGCAGACTGCTGAATGAATCAGAGGAGGGACGCATGCCTCAAGAGCCCGTTAGGATAAGTAAAGTATGTAAAGGCTGTAAAGATTATTCACACAGAGATAGGCTTACTAGAAAATTAAGCACTTCTGATGTAACAATACAGTGTTGGAAATTCACCGGGTGTTAGGATATAAATTTTCATTCAAGCTACAGCAAGTGCTAGGCATTAGTGTACTATGATAATCGGCCAAAAGGATTCTGCTGTGTAAATTTTTCTTGCCAGAAAAGTCTTGCTTTTTTTTTTTTGTGTGTTGTAGAACTGTAATCTATTGCAGCTGATAAGCCTTTGTATCTGGACCTTGTTCTGAACTGCATATTCAGTAGTGTATATTTCATTTGTTTACTAACAACTACCTTTACACATCATATCCACTTACGAGGGACGATTGAAGAGTTCTAAGCTTTACACACGTCCATTGGTTGCCTTTTCTTTGAATGGATCAGATGACCAACTGAACTGTGATCTAATTTGTCCAAAAGATAGTTAGGGCCAAAGATGCCACTTTAGGGACTGATCCCCCTTTGTAACAGTCAAGAACTGGGCAGCATAAATAACTCTAAAGCCCTGTGCACACGATCGGATATCCGATGAAGCCTACACATCATCAGTCTTGCCTACACATCATCAGTCAAAAATCCGCCCGTGCCAAAACGCGGTGACGTACAACAGGTACAACGGCACTATAAAGGGGAAGTTCAAATGCAACGACGCCACCCTTTGGGCTGCTTTTGCTGATTTCGTGTTTCAGCGTGTTAGTAAAAGTCTGGTGAGGGACAATTACACGCTTTTCAGTCTTTGTGCTTTTCAGTCTGTGAGGCCGCGTACACACGATCAGTCCAAACCGATGAAAACGGACTGACATTCAGTTTCATCGGTCAAAACCGACCATGTGTATGGCCCATCAGTCTTTTACCCTTCAGTCCAAAGTTTTAAAACTTTCTTTAAAATCGGACTGATGGACGCCTGACCATCGGTCAAAACCGATGGTTAGTATGCAAAAGCATCGGTTCAAAACCCGCGTTTGCTCAGAATCAAGTCGACGCATGCTTGGAAGCATTGAAATTGTTTTTTTTTTTTAGCAAGTGGTTGTGTTTTACGTCACCGTGTTCTGACACGATCGGTTTTTGAACTGATTGTGTGTACGCACATCAGACCACCAGACCATCAGTCTGTGAACGGATGAAAATGAACTTCAGTCCGTTTTCATCGGTTTGAACTGATCGTGTGTACGCGGCCTTACAGTGTGACGAATGTGCTATCTCCATTACGAACGCTAGCTTTACCAGAATGAGCGCTCCCGTCTCCTAATTCATCCTGAGCATGTGTGGATTTTTGTCCGATGGAGTTCCACACAGACGATCAGATTTTTCTATCGGTTTTTTATCCATAGGAAAAATGTAAAACATGTTCTATTTTTTTTCACAGATGGAAAAAAGACCCACACACGATCGGTTTGTCTGATGAAAAGTCCATCGGTCTGTTTTCATCGGACAAACCGATCATGTGTACATGGCTTTAGTGACTCAAATGGTGAGATACTACCAAATTTTGAGCACTGAAAAACAACTGTAGCTATTAGCCTAGAAATCTAGATGGAATCAACATAAAGTTCATAAACAAGTATGTATGAAATATTGCAGTGGGAGAAGGACACTTTTATTATTGCCTTGAAGGTGGGTTAGACACATTTCAATTTTACTATTAGAGTGATATAAGTTTGTAATACAATCCACAGCTAATAATACTATATCAGTTTGAAGTGGAGTTGACCTTTAAAAATCTTCTGATCTGATAATCTCCTGAAACTGTTACATATTCATCTATGAATTCCATTAAAACCTATTTTACATAAACCAGATTGTAATTTATGTTTAGAGGCCCCTTAAAGGTTAAGAGATGTATAGTATATATCCATTGCCACTGGAATGTGTTCAGTGCTGCACTAGCCAAATAATTACTGAACAGAAAAAAATGCACTACTTAGTTGACATGGCAATTGCCTGATGGGTACAGAAATGCTCTGCGATACCAGATGGCATTTGAAACACATTGATCTGTAGTTTTGAAGCTGTACAAGGTACAATGTCAATTAAAGGATGGCTGTAATTAGGATAAAAAGTGAGAGGGGGAAAAAAAAGCCTCCTTTCTTGGACTGGGTCCACATCCATTACCTTGATATTCAGTGTCAGACAATTACCTTCTGCTTTTAACTAAAGCTTTTCAGAGTGTAAGTGGTTCAGCAATAGCCTACTACATAATTATTGGTGGATTAAAGAAACTGCTAATAAAGGATTTTGTTTAATCCCCTTTAGGTTGTTCATATTAATTGGTGACTCGTTTATTAATAATTAACTTCAAAATGTGGTGTCAGTACATGAAAGTCTATGCTTTAAAGTGGACCTAAAAGTCAAAAGTGAAGGCACATTTTTTTTTACAAATTTCCCTTTTTATGTAAATAAATATGAATGGAATCCTAGAAAAAGTATACCCTTTTATTTCATTCAAAAGAAGTAATATTCTGTATTGTGATTCTTGTTTGAATTACCAGAGCTAACATTCTCTAGTAGAGGACCTTGATGGCACACCCTAAAAGTAGACCTATAGCAAAATGGTATATAACAGTTTCATTAAGGTGATGTAAACTCTAGTGACTACTGAGGGAGAGAACAAGAGTTGAGATTGGAGAAAAAAACATTTACAATCTTCTATTACTTTTACTTATTCGTCTAAGCAAGGCTGTTATTGTTAAGCCAGAGCAGACCAGTCAAAATTACTACCTCAACAGTTTCCGGATAACAACCCAAAAGATGCCTTTAATCTGCAGGGACCAAAATAACATGCCTTAGTGTGTTTAACAAGGCCTGGTACCCAAAGGGAGAATGCCTCTAATTAAGGAAAAACAATTAACTGTTTTGCTTTTTCATTAACACACAGGATTGAGATGGAATATTTAGATAATAAGCCTGACGTTGCACAATAGGTCCTCTAAAGCAGTGGTCATCAACCCTGTCCTCAGGGCCCACTAACAGGTCAGGTTTTATGTATTGCCTTGGGGAGATGCAGACTAGAATACTACAAACACTGAGAAGCAAATGATATCACCTCTGACGTATTTCAGTTATCTTGCAAACCTGGCCTGTTAGTGGGCCCTGAGGAGAGGGTTGATGAGCACTGCTCTAAAGTAACTCTCTTTAAGCCCTGATTCACATTGGTACGATTTGAGATGCGATTTGACATGTTAAATCGCATCTCAAATCAGCAGCATTTGTCGGCAATGGCACTGTCCTAATCGGTGCGCCAGCGCATCTGCGGCGCTGCACCCATTTCAAAAAGTATTTTCTGTTCTTCTTTCTGCGATTTTGGGACGCGATTTCCATTGACATCTGTGCAGAAACCTGCACAGATGTTTCTGAAATCACGTCCGAAATCGGGACTGACAAAGCGGGAGTAAAATCATGCGAGTTCAGCTGAACTCGCACGGCTTCACTCCCACAGCCCAGTGTGAACCTGGGCTAAAAAGCAGTAGACGCTCAAATGACAAAAAAAAAGTAAAATTCTTAATCTTTCAAAAGGCCTAGAAATGGGAGTTGGGGACTATTTTTTCCTGACAGCTTCGCATTAAGTATCACTCTGTCATGTTAACATTTTTTTTTACACCAAAAACTAGAAAAAAGTTCAACAGTCATACTGAGGCTGACTGTCTGCAAAGAATGGACATAAGATGAGTTTTAAACAGATGCGATGGAACACATAAGCATACAAGGATCAGAATGTTCCATATACACAGCTGTCATGGGGCTGTTTTTTTTTTTTTTTTCTGCTTATTTTGGGGGGTTTTGGCACCTTGTGGCAAGGCATGCAAATACAAGGCCTGTAACCTAAACAATTGGTATTGTGCAGAAAAGCACATCACTCATTAATTTCTGAATAACAGCTCTTGGTTAACCCAAGTTACATCTTCTGGAAAACAATTAACCCAAGTTTTATCTGGACATACTGCAACAATCCTGCTCAAACTGTACCCAGTTTGGACATGTATGGCCCATATCTCCTAGCTGCATGTACAATAAATGGTTTTCAAACAGCCCCACATGTTTTGAAATGACAAGAAATACATAATCAGATCTGTGTTAAATATAATATACTATCTGGTGGGACTTTAAACGGCTGAATTATAAATTTGCCTTAACAGACAGAAGAATGCGAAACTCAGTTCTAAAGCAAACATGTTCTTGTTCCCCACAGCATATCTATTGGTTTCCAGCTGTCTTTTTCTAGTACAGGTTTAAAAATAATATACAGAGTTTGTATTTTTTTGTGGCCATCAAAGCAGTTATCAAAAAGGATCCTCATTATGAGTGTCCTAAACAGAACTCACTGAAGACTATTTTGGAACAGAGATTATTATTATCGAGTGGAAAATGTCACACAACTGCTTTTAGCAAGCATGTAATATGAACTAACAATATAATCAAAGGTTCCTACACATGTGCCAATTAACAATATAGAAACGTTTTTATACCTACTAGTTGATATTCAGCCTGTGTACAAGTTTCCACCAACTTATGAGGTAAAAATATAATATGGCCTTAATGGTCATTATGGAAAATTCTATAATTTGAGGACCAAACTATTATAAATGACTATTGTCTCTTGCATTACAGATGCCCATATTTGTCAAATTTGGTCATCACAACAGATGGTTAGCCAGAGCTATCCTTCCTCAGCTAATATTCGAATTAGGCAAACACGCGTGTCAGCAAACAGCGATCGTCCCACACATGTGAGGTTTTGCTGCGAACCTCAGATCATGGGCAGTAATTCTAGCACTAGACCTCATCTGTATATTTAAAGTGGTAACCTGAGTTTTAACCAATTAAGGACCGCATCCTGCACATAAATGTCGGCAGAATGGCACAAGCACGCACATGTACGTCCTCTTTAAGTGCCCAAAGCTCAGTGACTGTGGCCATAGGACCCGATCGCCGCTGGAGTCCCGCGATCGGTCCCCGGAGCTGAAGAATGAGGAGAGCTGTGTGTAAACACAGCTTCCCCATTCTTCACTGTGGCGCTGTCATTGATCATGTGTTCCATGATATAGGGAAACACAATCAACGACGTCACACGTCCAGCCCCTCCCCCCTTCAGTTAGAAACACATATGAGGTCACACTTAACCCCTTCAGCGCCCCCTAGTTGTTAACTCCCAAACTGCAATTGTCATTTTCACAGTAAACAATGCATTTATATAGCATTTTTTGCTGTGAAAATGACAATTGTCCCAAAAATGTGTCAAAATTGTCCGATGTGTCCGCCATAATGTCGCGGTCATGCAAAAAATCGCTGATCGCCGCCATTAGTAGTTAAAAAATAATTATTATTAAAAATGCAATAAAACTATCCCCTATTTTGTAAACACTATAAATTTTGCGCAAACCAATCTATAAACGCTTGTTGTGATTTTTTTTACCAAAAATAGATAGAAGAATACTTATCGAACTAAACTGAGGAAAAAAAAATGTTTTTTTTATATATTTTTGGGGGATATTTTTGTTTATAGCTCAAAAAATAAAAGCCGCAGAGGTGATCAAATACCACCAAAAGAAAGCTATATTTGTGGGAAAAAAAGGATGCCAATTTTGTTTGGGAGCCATGTCGCACGACCGCGCAATTGTCAGTTAAATTGACGCAGTGCCGAATCACAAAAACTGGCCAGGTCCTTTACCTGCATGTTGGTCCGGGACTGAAGTGGTTAAAGTGTTGCCTATCGATGATAAATATCATAAATAGTAACTTGTCGCCGCTATGCAGGCTTTAAGCATGGCATGTTTGGTATCTATTTACCTTGGCGTGACATCATCTTTTATATTTTACCCAAAAATTGGGTTAGGTATTGTGTTTTTGCATTAAAATAAAAAATATATATTTTTTCTCAAAAATTGTGTTTGAAAAATCACTGCTCAAATGCCATATGACATAAAAAATTGCAAAACCCACAAATTTATTCTCTAGGGTCTCTTCTTTAAAAAAAAATATATATATAGGGCCAGATTCACGAACACTTGCGCTGGAGTATTTGGATATGCGCCGCGTAACTGTGCTGATGCGCCGTCGTTTCTATGTGCCGGTACCCACCAAACTAGATGCGCCCAATAACGGGTCATTTGCGACCGGCGGAACGTTCCGACGCCAGAGTATCGTCAGCGCTTATTTTCGCTGGGCGCATCAGTCGCGCCCATTGATTTCCCCTGCAAATATGCAAATGAGGGAGATTTCCCAATTCACGAACGGATTAGCACCATACGCTGGCTACATGCGCCGCGCGTATCTGGTCTGTCCGGCGCAAAGTTATTTCTACAAAAGGCTGCTTTATCTTTACTCCAGACGGTCACAGGTCAGCAGGAGAGCAGCTACAGCAGCGTTACCGACGATAGGAGCTTGCTGAACAACAACACTTGCAAGGACAACACCTCTGTGTGCCAACATGCCAGGGGCAATTGTGGTCCTAGAACTACTGATGGGTCCCCTGGAACCAAGAAGGCGGCCACGTGAGAGGATATACCGCACTCGTATGAACCTCTTTGGCATGGGGGATGAGGAGGTGTATCGCCTCTTCAGATTCAGCCCAGATGCAATACTTGAACTAACCACAACCCTGCAGGATGACATCACCAGCAAGACACACCGCTCACAAGCAGTGCAGCCACTGGTGAAGGTACTGGCAACACTTCATTTCCTTGCAAGTGGATCATTCCAGCGTACAAGTGGAGTGGTGGCTGGGATGTCACAATCCTCCGTGAGCAGATGTGTGCACCAGGTTGTCCCTGCAATCCTCAGACGCATGTCCAACCAGTTCATCAGACCCACCACTGAGGAGCTGCGGCAGAAGGCAATGACAGATTTCTACAACATTGCCAGATTCCCACGCACTGTGGGGGCCATTGATTGCACACATGTGGCCCTACAGCCCCCCAGTGCCACAGAGCACATATACCGCAATCGGAAGCATTGGCATTCCATCAACGTACAGGTGATAGCCGATGCCCAACGCCTCATATGGCACGTCCGTGCCAAACACCCCGGGTCCAGCCATGACAGCTACATATACAATCAGAGCCCCATCCCAGCAGAATTTAACCAGAACATGTATGGGGACAGCTGGCTGGTTGGTGAGTGACAAGGGAGTCAGGCATGACTATCCCCTCCTGTGATGCACAACAGAAATCGCACATGCATGACTAACATTATCCTGTCTTTTCCCTTACAGGTGACTCTGCATATGCACTGGGACCCCATCTAATGACTCCTTTCCGGAACCCCCAAACCAGAGGAGAGAGAAAATACAATGAAGCACACATCAAAACCCGTGCAGTGGTGGAGCAAACATTTGGGCTCCTGAAGTCCCGTTTCCGATGCCTGGATAAGTCTGGGGGGACCCTATTGTATTCCCCTACCTTTGTGTGTCAGATCATCGGTGCATGTTGCATACTACATAACTTTGCTATGAAAAAAAGCCTGCATATTGACATACGTGATGACCTGACCCCCGACCCACACAGTCCCCACCTGCCAGAGGACACCCAGTCTGCTGATGGAAGAGCAGTCAGGAGGGTCCTCGCCGTAGGCATCTTTGGACACTAAACCAAAACATTAATAACACAGACAGTGCACGCGTGTACACCACTGATGTCCCTAGATCACACACACCACATACACATCGCATTGGATTAGCCCAAGTCCAGCATGTAGGAGTTGGGAGCAGTAACGCCGCGTCAAGGCCCCAATGATGTCACTGTCCATTCATACACCTTTCACACGTCATTCATACAGCCGTGGGGTTAACTTCACCACCACGGCCGAGGGTGACACCCCTTACTGTCAGGAGTGCCACCCCCTCACATTCACACACCATTCACACTGTCCCCTGCACTCCTGACCGTGTGCAGTACAAAAATAAATTAATAATATCATATCCTGATAAATAAAATAAACAAAATCTCATAACCTGAGAAAAAGAAAAAATAAACTCATGACCTGAGTATGTCTAAACCAAAAATATAAAACAAGAAAAAAAAAAAAGGCCTCATCGGGGATGCCGGGGGCTTCTTCTGGGGGCCCCTCTCTGGCTCCGCAGCTGCCTGGATGGAGTGGGTGGGGGTGGGGGGGCCATCTGGAGGTGGCTGATCCCCAGGTGGGGCCACTCCTGACAGGTGTGGCCTGCATGCCCTCCAAGGCCCTGGCTATCCGTCCAAGGTAGGAGTTCGTCTGGGCCTGCATCCGTAGCTGACGGGTGACCTGGTAGTGCTGGGCCCGCCGACTCAGCCTCCCCTGGTCCCGGATGGCAGCACTGTTGGCCTGGACGGCTGCAGTAAGGTGCCGAATATCCCCCTGCACCTCCCCCAAAGTGGTGACCACTGCAGCGCAGTTGCAGCTTACATCCTGCACTGCGTTGCTGAGGTTGGCAACGGAGCCCAGGCTGTCAGACACTTTCTGTAAGTGCCCAACTATGGCCCCCATCTGTTCCGTCTGCCTGGCGTGATCCCTCGCCAACTGGTCCTGGACACCATCAGACACCCCCCTGGTCTTCTGGGTCGCCTTCCTGGGGCCAGAAGATGGTTGTCCTCGGGTGGAAGGAGTCGCCCTTGAGGGGCTTCCAAGGATGGGGGAGGGGACGACAGACGGCCCAGGAGAAGGGGAGGAGACAGACAACACTAAGGTAAAGTCCTGCTCTGCCACAGCAGGATCCTCTACAACCACCTCGGCAGGTGTGGTGTGGCCACTCTCCTCCTCCACAACCTCTTCACCACCCAGTGGCTCGGGCACACGATGGCGTGGGGGGGATGGGGTGGAATGCACGCTGACAGATGATGGCCCAGCTCCGTCATCTGTGGATGACACAAAGCAGACACATGTTGGTGGTCCCACACACTTGGCACATGTACCCTCCCCCCCCCAAATGCAAAACAACAAATAGGGGATTATAAAACACTTACCTGTCCTTGTGCCTTCCTCCACGGAGTCATAGCCTGCGACCCCCTCCACCTGCTCCCTCTCCAGGCAGCGAGCAACCACCTCCTCCTCTGCGGTTAGGGTGACAGGACATGGGGGACCACCACCTGTGCCCCTCTCATACCTCCTGATGGAGGCCACCTTGTCCCTCACCTTGCGCCGCAGGTCATTAATTTTTTTTTGTATGTCCCCAGCAGTCCGGGTGGAGTACCCCAGGACATTGACCCTGGCAGCAATGGACTCCAGGATGCCCTGCTTCCTCTCCCGGCTGGTCTTTCGGCTTTTTTTGCCATGGAGAAAAGCATTATCCGTCTCCATTGCCGAAATGATGAGCGAGACCTCCTGTGCATTAAAATTCAGGTTCCTCCTCTCTCTGGGGGTAGCGGGAGCAGCCATCACCAAACAAAAGTATCTTCCCTGGGGTGGGGGGAAGCGGAAATACTTTTGCGCCGGAATGGCGTTTCCGCCAGCGCTTTTAAGCGCCCAGCGGAACGCATTGCGCTGACGTTTCCCAGAAGTGTGTGCCGACGGAAGTTGTGAGCATGCGCACAAGGGGGGCGAGTGGAGCCGCACTCACTGCGCATGCTCCGTGGATGATGCGCTGAACGTAAGCCTCTGCGCTGGGCTCCGCCCATCATTTACATATGATCACACCCACTTCCACTTGCGTCGGGTTACGCCAGCGCATTATCGTTACTCTGGCGCAAGTTTACGCGCAACTGCTATGTGAATTACAGGACTTGCGCTGAAAGGGTCTTCAGAGTAACGTAAATGAGAAGCGTTACTCCAGAGGAAAGATACTCTCATCTACCTGAATCTGGCCCATAATGTCTGTGGTTATAAGTAATTTTCTAGCAAAAGAAATGAAAAGGTATTTTTCACATGTATAAAAAAAGTGCCAGAAAGTGCCTGGTCTTCAAATGGTTAATTCCCCACCCCCTGTAACATATACTTACTTTTTCTAAAATCAGCCACCAGTCTTTGTTCAATGTCGGAAACCAAAAAAATACCCAATAATTCCAGGTATTACAGAGCATCCATGTGACAGCACTATCTCAAGTGGCCCAGGGGCGGATCCAGGGGGGCAATGGGGAAATTGCCACCCCCGAGAAATTAGTGGTAGTTGCGGAACTTGCGGTGCCCGAGAGTCTGAGCGGGTGGTAGTTGCGGAACTTGCGGTGCCTGAGAGTCTGAGTGGGCGGTAGTTGTGGAACTTACAGCGCCTGAGAGTCTGAGTGGGTGGTAGTTGCAGAACTTGCGGCGCCTGAGAGTCTGAGTGGGTGGTAGTTGCGGAACTTGCGGTGCCTGAGAGTCTGAGTGGGCGGTAGTTGCGGAACTTACAGCGCCTGAGAGTCTGAGTGGGTGGTAGTTGCGGAACTTGCGGCACCTGAGGGTCTGAGTGGGAGGCTCTGTGGCGAGTGAAAGTCAGAGAGTGGGAGGTCAGCTGGTCGGCTCTGTGGGTGATCGGGCCGGTGCCCAATCAACAAGCCAGCAGCTGGGGGAGCAGAGAGATGGCATCATCTCTCACCGCCCCGCGCCCACCCTGCATCCCTGCAGTAACTTTCACCCTCACTGTGCAGGCAGCAGAGAGATTACATCATCTCTGCTGCCTGACTCTGACAAGCAAAACACCACCTTAGCAAGTGAGAATCCGCAAGGTGTGGCAGGTGAGGTGGCAAGTGACAATCGGCAACATGTGGCAAGTGACGTGGCAAGTGACAATCTGCATCTGGTGACAGGCAGGTGACATTCCGTAACATGTGGCAGGTGATGTGGCAAGTGAAAATCTTCAACGTGTTGCAGGTGACAATCCGCTACGTGTGGCAAGTGACAATCCGCAACATGTGGCAAGTGACAAGCTGCAACGTGTGGCAGGTGATGTGGCAAGTGACAAGCTGCATCTGGTGGCAGGTGATGTGGCAAGTGAAAATCTTCAACGTGTTGCAGGTGACAATCCGCTACGTGTGGCAAGTGACAATCCGCAACATGTGGCAAGTGACAAGCTGCAACGTGTGGCAGGTGATGTGGCAAGTGACAAGCTGCATCTGGTGGCAGGTGACGTGGCAAGTGACACACTTGGGGTATCTACTGATTATGCATTATTTTAAGTTGAACCATTTCATTATATATTACAATGTAATAATACAAATAATGCGCTTCAATCACCCTGACACCATAACAACCATGGTGTCTTGATGCTTAAAGCGCTAACACCAGTCATTTCCCTGATAAATTGTCCACAAAAAAAATATTTTCTGTCAGTGCCCCTCCCGAGACTAGACTCTGGATCCGCCCCTGCACAGGCCTTTGCTTTCACTCCTGGTGACTGAACAGAGAAGTGGAAGAGCGAAGGGAAATCAAGTATATCAATTTTGCCCTGCATAAGAAAAGTATAGATTCACGTTACAGCAAAAAACATGAAATTAAACATTTTTAGCTGGATTTGCACACATCAAAGACTCCTGTAAGTGTAGTAGTCAGCTCGAAATGTTTCTATATAAGGATGGGAAGGTGAGTTTCTAGTGCACTATTGTTCATTAGCTGTCCAAGAAACAGATTGGAGTTTAACAGATTCAACTAAATAGCAAGGTCTGAAAAGTTATAGTGAAGAGAAACACAAAAAGGGCACTAGATTTTGGTGAGGTACTTATTGGGTCCAAGCACCTTTGGGCAACATAAACAAGACTATATATATATATATATATAAATATATTATATTATATATATATATATATATATATATATATTACGTATATTATATAAAAGATTGATTGTCTAAGCCAAATGGACTTTTGAAAATTCCATGAATGGCTTTCCGCTTTGTAGTTAGCTTTTTTTGCTAGAGTTGTTTCTCAAGCTCAATATTTTTTTTTTTTAGAAATCAAAGCATTACTGTTTCTAGAAACAAATTACAGCAAACTTAATTCTATAAAAAAATATAATAATCATACCAAACAGTTAGAGAAGGGCATGTATGATTATTTAATTCTGTCTTTTCAAGGACACAAGCTTCAGATGAATAGAAATCAATTTCTCCTCTTTTATAGATTCTTACATCTTGGCACGCTTCAGACATACGGATATTTTAGTACAATTGCCTGAACTGAATTTTAACTAAAGTTGTATTAAAATTCATATAGGAATTATTTAGTAAGCTCTGCCAAATAAAACCTGAAGAAATATGGCAAGATCACTACTTGAAATTAAAGGCTTAAAAACTGCTGAATGACAGATAGTCTAAGGGCAAACGTTGATGCTAATTGCCATTGTGTAAAATAATGTAATATGTCAATCAAAAAGTAAAGAAGCATTCTCCTTTCAGTAAGAACTTGCAAAATAACCTGTTTGCCCAATAACATGGGTTGAAGGGAATCCCCATGCTCGGAATCCCCATCAGCTGTTCACAGTCCTAAGAAATGCAGCTCCAAAACGGCCAAAGTGGTTAGAGATAATCGGCTCTCTTTCAGAGTCCCAATGGAAGCAATGGCTTTCCAAGTAGTTTCCAAGTAGTTTCTGAGTAGCACAGATAAGCCAGGAGCTCTATGAGCCCCAGAGCTGCTTTCCTCAGCAGTACAAGCAGCTAATCACAGCATGTTTTTTTTTGGGGGGGGGGGGGGTAGTGGGAATGGATTAGAATTTCCGTTTTTACTGCTGTCCATGTGCCCACTGGGGAGATGTACCCTCTCTATCTGTGCTTGTGACCATTTTCACTGAGACAAAGATTAATAAAACATCCAAAGATTTTAAGTACCAGAGCAAGATAAAAATGAAATAAAGTAAAACTTTCCTATCGGGTCACTTATTTCTATGCCAATCATCTGAGAGTGGAATTCCTTTGGAGAGATTTCCTCTTACACACTGTTGTGTGTCTCTGACACAGATAACAAAAAACAAAATTGCCTGCCTGCTCTATCCAAAACAAAGGCAAAAGATTGTACTTGTACAAACTTTACATAAAACCTATATTAATAGGGATATGTAGGCTATTCTTACTAAATCTCACTTAAAAATTGTAGTTGTCTGACTGGCTTTCACTTCAGTGTTATCAAGAACCAGCATTTAGAAAGGAATTCATAACTCCTGAATTATGTACTTGTTCTAAATCAGTGCTCAAGCCATTGGATCAGTATGACAGAGCATTTTTTAGGAGGAGGGGTCAGCAAAGGGTGATGAAAAATGGAAAACTGCAAACTTTATTGGTTTACCTAAACATATTCCAAAAGACAAAATGGCAGCCCCCATATTTTTCTCCATAAAGGTTTTTTATGAGCATTCTTAACCACTTCCATACCAGGCACTTACGCACCTTCCCGCCCAAGCCAATTTTCAGCTTTCAGCACTGTCGCAATTTGAATGACAATTGCGCGGTCATGCTACACTGCACCCAAACAAAATTGGTGTCCTTTTTTCCCCACAAATAGAGCTTTCTTTTGGTGGTATTTGATCACCTCTGCGATTTTATTTTTTTGCGCAACAACTAAAAATAGAGCGAAGATTTTGAAAAAAAAATAAAGTTTTTATTTTTTTCTGTTAATTTTTTTGTAAATGAGTATGTTTTCTCTTTCAATTACGGGCACTGATATGGATATGATGCACTGATGGGCACCGATGAGGTAGTTCTGATGGGCACCGATTAGGTAGCACTGATGGGCACTGATAGGCGGCGCTGGTATGGGGCACTGATGGGCACTCATGGGCGGCACTGATGGGCACTCATGGGCGGCACTGATGGGCACTCATGGGCGTCACTGATGGGCACTCATAGGCAGCACTGGGCACACATAGGCGGCACAGATGGGCACTCATAGGCGGCACAGATGGGCACTCATAGGCGGCACAGGTGGGCACTCATAGGCGGCACAGGTGGCACTCAGGCGGCACAGGTGGTGGCACAGATGATGGGCACTGATAGTGGCACAGGTGGGCACTGATAGGTGGGCACTGGGCATGGATTGGCACTGTGGGGTGGCACTGACAGACACTGGGGTGGCACTGATGATCACTGAGGGGTGGCACTGATGGATCAATGTTGCCAATCAGTGCCCATGTGTGGGCACTGATTGGCATCATTTTTTTTACTGCCCCTTTTTTTTTTTTTTTTTTGACCTTTTTTTTGTCCTTTTTTTTGTCCTTTTTTTATTTATTTTTTAAGTTCCCTGGTGGTCTAGTGTGGGCACTCCCTGGTGGTCCGTGTGGCGATCCGAGGGGGGGCTGCGCTGATAAACAATCAGCGCGAACCCCCCCTGTCAGACGCGAGTGAGGAAGAGCCGTCGGCGGCTCTTCCTGTTTACATCGTGATCAGCCGTGATTGGACACGGCTGATCACGTGGTAACGAGGCTCCGCCGGAGACTCGTTACCGAGATCGGAGGTGCAGGGTGTCAGACTGACACCCCGCATCACCGATCGCCGCGCTGCGCGCCCGCACGGGCGCGCGCGGCATGAAATCGTGCTAGACGTTTGAGAACGTCTAGTCACGATTTCATAACCACTTCCCGGCCGTAAATCGGCTATTGGCCGGGCGGGAAGTGGTTAAATAGTTAAAGACAAAATGTGTGACCTGTGTGCTCAGTTATTACACTGCTCATTCCATCATACTGAGTTATCTTTCCATAGGAGTCATTACAGACAAACATTGGGAATAAGGGGATAATTGTTGAGGCAGAATTCCTGACAAGAATTATTACCAAAATGATAATGTACTGTATATACTCAAGTATAAGCCGACCCGAATATAACCCTAGGCACCTAATTTTACCACAAAAATGGGAAAATGTATTGACTCGAGTATAAGCCTAGGGTGTCCATCTGCATGCAGCACTGTGCCTCACTTTGCCTCACTGTGTCCATGTGCATGCCTATGCCTCACTGTGCCCATATCTCACTGTGCCCATGCCTCACTATGCCCATGCCTCACTATGCCCATGCCTTACTGTGTCCATGACTTGGAGATCTATAAAGAAGGAGACCCGCACTTCCTGATTGAAGGTGGCGTGCGCTCCAGCATGTATGAGCGCTGGTGTAAGCCACCCAGGACAGCAACAGAGCGGCGGAGAATGGACTGGATGTGGGCCATCCCTTGGACACAGAACGTTGTCAGGTGGGGAACATTACAATGTCTGTACCTGTACACATATATCTCTGTGCCCTAATGTAGCCAGATAGGTTCTGGTACACTGGGCTGTATCTGGCTGCACTGCCAATTGGTATATAGAGCCAGTGACCCCAGGGATCTCATTATACTGTATACATAGATCCCCTCGATACGGTCTGACCCTCTGCACTAGTGCAATCTCCTTTAGGTGATGAGTAGGGTAGGCGGAGCCCCGCAGGAAAGGCGGGACTCGTCAGCCAGTGGCCAATAGTGTTGGGTTTTGTTGCACCACTATGTACACATGCACATATAAAGGATGACATGCAGAAAGAGAGAGCTACCACGGACCACCTAGGCTTTGAGGAAAGGGGTACGCCCCAGAAACGCGTCAGCCATGTTGATGTCAAGGGTTTGACTGGCAGGTGCCGTGAGGTCCAGTCTCAGCTGTTTCAAAGAGCGCATACTTCTGATTGGTTTGTGAGTAGGACCATTGCTTTTTTATCTTGTTTAATAAAACTTTTAAGTGGTAATGCACAAGGTCGGTGCGCCCTCCTTTCTTTTCTTTGTTCATCTCCCCAGGGAAATTTCTTGGTCCGGAACCGGACCACAATAGGGGAGGAAGTGGTTAAATATGTGAAATTGCTGCTCAATCTACAAGTGTACAAATCACTATGAAATAAAATGATAATAAAAATGATGAGCGCAGCATCAGAACCACCTACTGCACATAAGTGAAAATCGCTATACAGGCGATATACCTAATGACATGTGAAATACAAAACAAGTTATGCTGCTATATTTAGGTGACATACAACTATATTAGCAAATAGGAAGTTCGATAAATATGTCAGTGCCCGATTAGGGTATAGTTGAAGAGTTTGTATGTAGATTAATTATGGTATTTAAATCTGTGCAGGGAAGCCCTATGCAGGACTTGCTGTATGTATATCAAATTGTAAGTGCCTTTGGTCGTAATAACCACATTTTTTCCTACTTAGATTTTCGGCCTATTCTACAACACCCTCTGCTTCCTTCAGGACTGCGAGCCAAAGGAAATACTTGGTACTTCTAGGTATGGAAGAGCATGTGACTTGGTCATGTGACAGTGCTGGGCCAATTACACCACAGGGTACTTGGTAAACACTGGCACTTCTAAAAGGCTTCATACAACTGGATGTAGGCAGGTGCAGTCTAGTTCCTCCTCTGCAGGTAGCACTTTTCCTTAGTGGCACTGGAGAGGAAGCTAAGAGGAACATTCCTGGGTCATTGGGGAAGCTGTCCAATTGGATGCTGCCAGCCCATGTGACTATCAGCCATCTTGGATCAGGCAGAGACTATTTAAGACTCTGGTTCTCAGACTTGGCAAGCATATGCAAGTAGGTAGCATAGGAACAGGTACCCTGTCTGTTAAGGACAGAACTAGCGTCAGGGAAAGTTTCCAGACAAAGAAGGAAAACAATATCTATAACATCTATAGACATCTTCCTGCTTAAGCATGAGATGGCCAGGCCACATGCTGCCCCTCCTAACAGGTGCTGTCAGCTGAGCTGAAACCTGCCCTTTACACACTGTTGGGATCCGTGAGTGTTCAGGGTTGGGATGTCTTCCCACTGGGTTTATTGGAAACGGTCTTTGCATTACTTTAATACAGATTATTTACAATGCACCTGTGTGTTATTGTCGCTGCCCCATGCTGTAGCCCACCTACACGAAGAATGTGATAAGCCTACTTAACCAGGTCTTCGGGTGAGCCTGGAAGTTGAAATGCTGATGCACAGCATAATGACTTATGGGAATTTGATCCGAAGGCTGCACTGTCTACACCTCCAATGTTACCAGCTCGGCTTCTTGTTGTGATTTAAAGATTACTATTATGCCACAATTATCATAATACACAATGCATGCTGTAGCCCACCTACACGAAGAATGTGATAAGCCTACTTAACCAGGTCTTCGGGTGAGCCTGGAAGTTGAAATGCTGATGCACAGCATAATGACTTATGGGAATTTGATCCGAAGGCTGCACTGTCTACACCTCCAATATTACCAGCTCGGCTTCTTGTTGTGATTTAAAGATTACTATATACAGTGGGCCAGATTCTCAGAGGCGTTATGACGGAGTATCTCAGATACCCCGTCGTATCGCCTTTTTTTTGTCCTCGTATCTATGCGAGTGATGCTTAGCATCACTTTTGCATAGATACGCTTCTACATCCGACAAGTGTAAAAGCATTACACTTTCGGATCGTAGGTGTAATGACAACTCCGGCCACTAGGTGGCCTTCACGTTGTTTTTTCATTTGCATATGCAAATGAGGCTAGTACGGCGATTCCCGATCGCTTTTACGCCGCCCCGTCGTCGCGTACGTCGTTTACGGACTCCTAAGGTTACCCCAGCTTCTATGTGGAGTAACCTTACGAAGTTCCGTCGGATGCCGTCGGGTGCCGTCGGACGCCATGTTAAGTATGGCGTCGGGTCAGCGTCGGCTTTTTCCGTCGCTTACGTCGTTTTACTAACTCGTTCGCAAATAGGGACTTGCGTAAATGACGCTCACGTCGTTTTGACGTCGGTTTCAACGACGCTTCCCGACGTGAGCTGGAGCATGCGCACTGGGCTTTTTCCCCGGCCGGCGCATGCGCAGTTCGTTCGCCGCGGGGCGCGCTTAATTTAAATACAAGCCGCCCCATTTGAATTGCGCGGGTTTACGCTTGGCGATTTACGAGACGCCGGCGAAAACTACGGAGCAAGTGCTTTGAGAATAAAGCACTTGCTCTAGTACGCAGCGGCGGCGTAGTGTAAATGGCTTACGCTACGCCGCCGAAAATATATGAGAATCTGGCCCAGTAAGTCTAAGTTTTATTAAATGTAGAAAATGGTTTTGTTTTTGTTTTGTGTTCTGACTGTAAGTGTGCTTCAAAAGAAATACATTTTTCAATATTGTCATTTTACGAAATTATATTAGCAACTCACAGCTCTAGGTTGTAGAAAAATATAATATGAGAAAAACAATAACTGCCAGAGTGTCCTGGTTTCTAAAGAACAACAGATGTGTATATTAGAAAGTGTGTCCATAATGACTGCTGTTTGCTGGTCTTAAGTTATCAATCAAGCCGCAATCTAAAATGAAATTCTTGCTGATTTTGCACATTTACTTCTGTGAAAGGCTAACTACCATTGTGCTATACACAGCACTTGATGTTAAACTAATAAACCACGGCCAGCTTGCCAAGAAGTAAACAACCTTATTTAAAAAGTACATGGCAGTCAAACATGAAACTATTGCTTTCAAACTAATATGGGGAATGGAACCAAATGTAGAAAATTAACGCTAGGGTGCAAATTGGACCCACTCAGCAGGTTGGAAGTGTCCAACTTCATAGCATGCTTGGGCAAGAGAAAAATGTTGTTATCTGTGGCATTGCTGCTTTCTTTTGTATTCTAACTTCTCGCTCTGAGTAATACCTTCAATATTTTGTCTAAATCCTCACAGATACCATCTTCTGAAAGTGGGCACACAAAAACTGTAAACCACTGTTTCATGGTTCCAGCACCACCCTCTCTCAGTGCCAACTGCAGTTGCACCCATATAAAATAAAGCATCAAAAGGGTCCTAGTGCAGAATCATGTAACAAGCCGATGTAGACCCACCCATATGACCCTTTCAAACATGTGAAATCTGGCTATAAATGACAATCTTTAATGATTTTTTACTTTCAGTGCAAAACATAATAAAGTATCAGTCAACCTGAAAATAATAGCTATAGGTTGCGTCAGATACTTTTAACCACCGACTGATTTCTTTTGTCTCTTGGGCCTGCAACAGCAAAGTGTCCCTGCCTCAATTTCTGGCTATATGATTTTACCTGTTACTGAGTAGAGCTCTAGACTCTTATCACATGAATCTCTATGATGTGTGAGCAAGCTCACGCTGGGTTCAAAGAAACAACGGTGCTTTAACCTATGAATCTTCTTACTTACATTTTCACTAGTTAAAATTTTAATTAAAGTAGATAAGATGTCATTAGAAACCAACCCTCTTTTGAATATGGCAATTACCTGGTTTTTATACTCATCCTCTAGTTCTGATTTTTTTATAAAAACAATTGTGACTTGAAACAACATAGGCAGAAGCTTCTATTTTGATCACTGGTTGCATACTTGCTTTCTTTAGGATCTGAAATGACTAAAGCCAGAGGATCAAAAAACACTAATGTACAGAAGTGCACACCTTATACACTATCTGATGCCTGGATCAAACTTTCTTCGGCAAGTCTGAGGAACTTGAGACATGCAAAGACATTACCCATCCCCACACAGGTCATTTTTTGTTTAAATGTGTATTGGCATTTTTCACTTTGTTGCATAAAATCTCTGTTTTTTTAACTGTAGTGTTTCCAGCCATGTCTACCCCTTTGTCAAGCTAGGAGAAACCTGCTGCTACTAGCTTGACAAAGGGCTAGACCTAATATGAACTTTATTGTCTTGTAGTGCAGCTTTTATGCAATAAAGTGAACAAGTTAATACCTTTTTGGATGAAAAAGACCTGCTGGCAGATTGGTAACATCTTTGCATGTCTGCAGCAGTGATTTAGCGTGACAGGCAAGCAAATTGCATTTTTACGAGATAAGCAAAAGAAGTCCCATGATTTTTCTTATTCTGCTTTAGAGCCTATTCATATCTATGCAAGCATTGTTGTACATTAACACATATTGTGTTATGGCAGCTCATTCATATTGAATGAGTCCTTAAAGCCCATCTCCAGGGAGAAAAAAAACAAACTTTAAAAAAAATCTGCCTAAAGTCTCCACCTAATGCTTCCGTCATGTGACAGGCTGAAACCCTGTCTTCTTTTGTGTGGTCTGTAGTGTAGGCGAGTCAAGTCTGCAGTGCCTATGTTGCTTTTTGGTGATGTGGGCACTGTCCTTTGGCTTCCACAAGGGTTCATCACTTAGTTCTCACAAGGGTTCATCACGTGATCCCCACACGATACTGAAGTCTTACAATACAAGATTTTTTAGTTGAGCAGCGATGAGCTTTAGGAACTCTAATTACTGATCATTAATATAATAAGCAAACAAAAAAATCATACATACACAACTCTTAATGCATAAAAAAAGGTTCTGCACTATTTATGGCCAATGCATGGTGCCATAATACACAATGCATTCACATCTGTGCATTATGGTTCACTGAAGGGAAGGTGAACAGACGAACACACGAGTACAAATCCAGCCTTAAGAAAACAATAGTACTGATGATTATAAGGATAAGCAATCAAAACAACCAACAATACAAATACCAGAATACAGATTGGCCATGTACAAATAGTCAATATTTATGTTATAAGGGGTATCCCTTTAATAAACAGATGTCAGTTATACCTACATTCAAAGCATGCTTGGGCAAAATAAAAATTATGTTGCCCTTGGCAATGTTGCTTTAATTTGTAATCTGACTTTTGGCTCTGAGTAATATCTTCATTATTTCAGAACTGCTGATTAAAGACGGGGCTGATGTATAGCCACAGCAAATTCATATTTAGCTTTAGTTGAAAGAAAAAAACACTCTTGTAAAATATATATGGAAGCTGCCATTGCCATGCTGCTTTTAAAAATACAGGTTACAAACATCCAACTTACAAACAACGGGAAACAACAGGAAGTGAGAGGAAATCTACCCCATGGAAGGGAAATTCACTCCTGTAAGGCCTCGTACACACAATCAAATCTGTCTGCTGGAAACGGCCTGCTAGACCGTTTCAGCAGACAGATTCGATCGTGTGTACGGGCTAACAGACGGATTTGGCCACCCGACAGATTTCAAAGCATGCTTTGAAATCTGTCGGCTGGGAACCCGTCCGTCCGACATGTCTGCTGGTTAGTATGCTAACCAGCAGACATGTCTTCTCGCACACGCGCCGAATGGTTTCGACGCATGCGCGGAAGTGTTTTACTTCCTGGTGCGGTGACGTGGCGGCGTCGACGTCACCGCCACGTCACCGACACGTCAGCGCGATGTCTGCTGGCGGGGATTTTGGTTTGCTCGTGTGTACACGCGAGCAAACCAAAATCCCAGCAGACAGATTTGTTCAAATCTGTCGGACAGACAGATTTGAACAAATCTGTCTGCTCGTGTGTACGAGGCCTAAGAGTTAATATGGGAAAAAGGTACCTCCACTGAAGCTTTATCACCAAGGCTTGTTTTCACAACAACCCAAAATTTTCAAAATCCAATTATCATTGCGACAGAAAGTGAGGTGAAATCTTCTGAACAGGGGCACAGACAGTAAAACAAATGTTACAAGGGTGTTAACCCTTCTCTAGGCTATCCAAAAAGCTTAAAAACATTTTTTTGGGCTGGAGCTACGCTTAAAAAATTTACCTGTTCCGACTTACAAACAGTTACTACTTAAGAACAAACCTACAGACCCTATCTTGTTTGTAACCCGGGGACCGCCTGTAGCTTGTTTTCAGGCTGTCTCTGATCTTTGTACCTTTATTGGCCTAGAACAAACACAACGCGTGTGAAGCCAGAGTGGTCAGAACTCATGATCTACATACTTGCTTTGCTTTTTGTGAAAACAGCCAGCCAAAAGAATCTGAATGGTAACCAAGCAACTATAATTTTCAGGATATATCAGTTAATTCTAATTGTCATGTTTCTCATAAAACAGGTTTCCTATATTTTGGAGGTTGACCACGGACATTTTTGTAGTGTAGATTTTTTAAGTACCATATATACTCGAGTATAAGCCGAGTTTTTCAGCACATTTTTTTTTTGTGCTGAAAATGCCCCCCCCCCCTTGGCTTATGAATGAATGAATGAAAACTTATATAGCGCAGCACATGCGAAGTAAATCGCCTCTGGGCGCTTGTTGTTCCTATCTCCTTTGAGATCAAAAGAGATGAGTCTTGATCTTTCTCCTGAAGACTAAGTGGTTTTCCTCCAACCGAATGCTGGCTGGTAGGCCGTTCCATAGTCTGGGACCTTGGACAGCGAATCTCCTGTCTCCTTTGGACTTGTATCTGGCTTTCGGTATCAGAAGCCGATTTTAATTGGTGGATCGTAGAATACGATTGGGATTGTGAGCTTTTATTTTTTCGCATAGATAATGGGGAGCATTCCCATGGATACATCTATGCGTTAGACAGAGTGCTTTAAAGGTGATTCTGTCTTTAACTGGTAACCAGTGAAGGCATCTCAGTGAAGGTGAGATTGATTCCCAGGGTTTTTTTCCCAGTCACAAGTCTGGCGGCCGTATTTTGAATGACTTGAAGACGAGCGATTTGGTACTTGGGGAGTCCGAGGTAAAGGGCATTTGCATAGTCCAGTCTGGAGTTTACAATCGCTCCCACCACGACCGCTATGTCTTTCTTGGGAATAAAAGGAGTGAGTCTGCGTAGTAGGCGCAGCAGATGGTGAGATCCGCTGACAACTGACCCTATGTGTGCGTCCATTGTCATGTAGGAGTCAAAGATGACCCCAAGACTTTTGACTTTGGAGCTAGGGGTGATGGTTTTGCCCAGAATGGGCGGGGGGATCCAAGTTGTTGTCGGTTGATTCCTACGCTTGGCGTGAAACAGAAGAAGTTCTGTTTTCGCTCCGTTGAGTTTGAGATAACTCTTTGTCATCCAGTCCTCTATCAAAGAGAGACAGGTCTCTAGATTGAGGTGGTGATCCTTCTTATTGCAAATGCGGAAGTACAGTTGCGTGTCGTCTGCATATGAGTGATATAGCAGTTTTTGGCTGCTGATGATTTCGAAATGAGGACGCACATAGATGTTGAATAACATCGGCGACAGGGGAGATCCTTGAGGGACCCCGCACGATAATGTGCGTTTTTCCGAGGTGAAGGGTCCTAGCTTCACTATTTGCGATCGGTTTTCCAAAAAAGAGGAGAACCAGGATAGATCGCTTTCTGCGACTTTGGCTATTTTAGCCAGCCGAGTCAATAACAGCTTGTGATCTACTGTATCAAAGGCTGCGCTTAGGTCCAGCAGAACCAGAAGAGAAGATTCTCCTTCGTCTGCGGCCTCGAGAACGTCGTCCCATATCTTAAGCAATGCTGTTTCCGTCCCGTGTCCGGGACGGAATCCTGATTGCAATGGATCGAGTAAGTTGTGGGTATCTAGATGCTGTTGCAGCTGCTGAACCACTACTTTCTCCATTACCTTGGAAAGAACATTTAGGCCTGTTATGGGGCGCCAGTTAAGTGGGTCCTTAGGATCCAGGGTGGCTTTCTTCAAGATAGGTTGAATAGTGCCCTCCTTCAGCTGGGAGGGCATTTTGCCCTCCCTGAAGGATTGGTTGATAAGCTGCGTGACAGGAGGTGCCAGGATGTCGGCGCATTCCTTCAGCAGTTTGGTGGGGATAATATCATTTGGCGCAGTGCTGTTGCCCAGAGCGCCGATGATATTTTTTGTGGTCTGAATGGAGATGGGTTCCAGCGTGAACTCGCCTAACTGTGGTGAATTACTGCAGGTGTTGTGTAAATAACTACGGGGGGGGGCTAGGAGAGAGATTGTTTTGCTGAATGCTTTGCCGGATTGCCTCAATTTTGTTAATGAAGCAATCCAATAACTCATCACAAAATTCTTGTGTTTCCAAGTTGGGGGCTTCAAGACATCCTGGATTCATGGTCTGAGTGACCAGCTTGAAGAGTTCGCGGGGGCGGTTTAGGGCACCGTTGATAGCCTCAGAAAAATAGTTTTTCTTGGCCTCGAAGATTTGCTTGTAGTATTTTCTGGTTATTGCCTTGTAGATCAAGAAGTTCTATTCAGAAGAGCTTATTTTCCAGGCGGCTTCTACCCTTCTGCGCTCTTGCTTCAGTAACGCCAGCTGGTTGTTGAAGCAGCTGGAGTTGTTTTTCCGGATCTGGGTCTTTCGTTTCGGCGCTATCAAGTCAGCTGACTGAAATAGTGCTGTGTTTATGGCCTCTAGTGTTTCTTCCGCCGTTTGGTGCAGTTGAATTGTCTTTATTTTTTCCCCTAACGTGACTTTGAAGAGTTCCGAGTGGAGCTTCTTCTGACATCTGGTCCAGTGTGTTGTCACTGGATTTGATGTTTTTGTTGAGAGGGGGAATTCGGAAATAATGAATTTAATTGCATGGTGATCTGTCCATGGCAATGGTTCATTTTCCACAATTTTTATTTCCAGATCTTGTCTGAAAATAAGATCGAGTGTGTGACCTGAAGCATGTGTGGGCCCACATACTAATTGCTGAAGCCCTAATCCTTCCAGGTGGTCGATGCAGGCGTCGGCAACGGGGTCTTGCAGGGAGTTGGCCCAGAGGTTAAAGTCCCCGAGCAGCAGCAGGTGTTTGCTGTTCGGGGTATAAGTGGAGACAAAGTCCGAGTAGAATCCGGACGGGCTCCTGGCAGTTTACTTGCAGTTGAAGAGTAAGGGTTTCCATGAATGGAAGAGGGTTTTGAAGGCTTGGTTTTGTGATCGCAAGATGCGTCTTATGGATCACCGCCAATCCTCCTCCTCTTTGCCCTATTCTATTTTCCGTTATAATACGGTAGTTTTCTGGCACCAATTCTCCTAGAATGGTGTTACAGTCGGCTGTGAGCCAGCTCTCTGTAATAAAGAGGCAGTCTAAGTCATGTTGCAATAAGAAATCATGGATTTCTAATCGGTGTTTTACTGCCGATCTAGTGTTAATCAAAGCACATGATATGTGCTTCGGCTGTGGTAACTGGCTGCGATTTTTGGTAGTCGATCGTCGCTCGATCCTCAAAAGTCGCAGATTTCTTAGGGTCTTTTTGGTAGCGGCCGACAGAATTGCGGCAAATCGCTCCAGATCCCAAATGTTCTCCGCCGAGTATTGCCGATTAACCATGGCGAGGGTGGGGGGGGTGGATTCTCAAGGATAACTGAATCCTCTGATCCTGGCTTGGTCCAGAGGAAGGCAAAAAAACCCTGACCACGCTGCGCCAATATGCTGTGGTAGGGAAAAAAATTCCTTCCTGACCCCTAAAGAGGCGATCGGGTTTAGCCCTGGATCAAGTTTTAAATGAAAGGGGGGAGATAGGGCTGGGTGGAGCAAGCTGGCCACCGACCTGGCAGCAGGATCCAGGCTGGGGGGGTACCAGGCTAAGTAGACCACTGTCTATGCCGCCTGGGGGACTGAGAAGGATGATCGGGGGGCAAGAGGACTCTACAGGGGTAGGGGGGGCTTCCTGGCCCGATTAGGGCAATAGGTGCCGATGGTTGGGGGTGGGGAGCGGCGCGCCGCTAGGCCGCGGATGAAGCCGCGGCCTTTCCTCAGTCGCGGCTGCCGCCAGTCCCCAGCGATCAGAGGCTAGTAGGGATGGATGGCGAAAAGGACGCCCGAGCAGGGGTAGCGGTGTAGGGGTGTTTCTGGAGTAATGGGGGGGGGGTTTCTTGGCCTATTTGGGAGCTGATGGCAGCGTGTGGGGATCTGCGCGGCGTTAGGCCTCAAGTGAAGCCGCGGTCTTTCCTAGATCGCGGCGCCCGCGATTCCCCACAGGCTGGCGCGGTTGTCGGGAAAAAGCACCCGGGGGAGCAACCGAGGAGGGGAAGAAGGAGCAGGGGAGAGCCGTGGGGCATGGATGTTTATGGCGGCTTGTCCTAAAAAGGACGGCCGTCAATGGTCCCAGTAAGGCTCTTACCTGGAGTGAGAAGAATCCAGGGGAGGCCTAGATCAACGAACGGAACGGAGGGAGGTACTCAGAGGTACTCAGAAGCAGGTGAATTGTGGTAGTGGTAGCAAAAGACAGGGAGGTGGAAGCCCTGCCTGCCTGCGAGGCCTGGAGCCGCACAGTGGGAGGACCCTGCCTGGCTGAGCTATCCCTGAGAGAGAGATTCGTTTGAGAGCGTCCTGCTCTCTCAACAACTAACACTGAACTGAGAGTGTATCACTGTGGGTCCTCAAGTCACCTTTTTGCACCTGATCTTCTGGACTTTGGGGACCCGGTACCAGCCGGCCGTAGGTTCCCTGGACCTCAAACTTGGCACACATGTAGCCTCCCTCTTCCTCAAGTGTGCAAGGCTTCTTGTTTAGGGGACCTATGGCCGGGGAGCACCGATTTTTCAAAGCAAAGGCACCCCTTTCATAGACTCCCATGTTAAACAGTAATTTCTCCAGTGACTTTGGGAACCCGGTACCGGCCAGTTGTAGGTCCCCTGGACCCGGACCTTGGCACACATTTAGCCCCATTTCTCCTCTACAAGTGTGCAAAGTTTATTGCCTGGGGAACCTACAGCTGGGGAGCACTGATTTTTCAAATCTGGGCACCCCTTCCATAGACTCCCATGTTAAACGTCAGTCTAGTCATGGACAGAGTGAGGCATGGGCACAGTGAGACATGGGCACAGTGAGGCATGGACAAAGTGAGGCATGCACATGGATACAGTGAGGCACAGTGAGGCACAGTGAGGCATGCAGATGGAAACCCTAGGCTTATACTCGAGTCAATACGTTTTTCGTGGTAAAATTAGGTGCCTTGGCTTATATTCGGGTCGGCTTATACTCGAGTATATACAGTATTTGCTATGGGAAAACAAGTATGCAGACGCCATAGCTTATTTCCAGATCCATCACAAAACTTGAGAAAACTTTTATAGAAATAAATCTTACCATTTGAAAAAATATTTGGAACTTTGAGAAATGTAGAATTTAAAAAACATAGCATTTGCTGAATGTTTAATAAACCTGGATTAGATGGAAAGTTGACTAATAACTAGAATTAGCAAGTAAGCCAAGAATAAGCACGTGAATTCACTAGGTGTAAAGCTGTGAGGGGAATGTGATCAAAAAACTGCATATTTACACTGATGCGTAACAATTCAAAACTTAAAATCTTCCATCCTTTAAAAAATATGCAACTACTTCCAGTTTCTAATGGGAAGGAAAGACTGCGTCAGTTAACTTTTTATTAATACAGGTAGTACTTTTTTTGAACCTGACTTTAGAGAATACATTCACCTTTTCAGGTTAAAGTGAAGCAAAATTCCCACTCCCTATGTGTGCGGGAAGAGGATCTCAGTACTGATCACTTTCCCAACAGTTTTCAGAGGCTGTCTGTAGATCTTCATTAATTTATTTTAAAAATGCATTTCTGCATCATTTATTTGTAGAGCTTTGATGATATGCAGTGTGCCCTACTGCACCTCTGTTTATCGTGTAGCACTACCCCCGTAGGAGCTGCTGGATTAGATTTGGGCCTTGCACGTTATCTCAACATTCATTGTCTAGGGGACAATGATACACAGCAGGTGGGGACTCCTCCCCCTTTGGTCCTTTTCTTTTCTGCACGTAGCTCGCTGGCTTTTTTTGGCTCTGCCCACGACCTACCCAGTTAATGAAGTGATCTGTACCTGTCAGGAAGGGCTCCATCCGCTGGTAATATCTATCATTTGGTATGCAGTACTGAGGTCCACCAGCAGGTGTCTCCTGGCAGTTTTGAACTGTCAGGGGAACTTCTCCCTACCAGTGTTATGTCATCCTTGGGCCGCAGTACTGCCGTCCACCAGAGGATGGATCCTGGCAGTGTGGAACAGACAGCACCTTTTGCGCTCAGGTGTGACTTGAGGCCAATCACAGGCATTCCCATAAATACCCGGCAAGTGCAAGCATATCTTGCCCTGGTATCGTCCTCGTGCCCTGATCTGTGCCTGATTATCTGAACCTGTGTAATCTGCTACCTGAGTTCCTGATCCTGTCTCCCTGTCCTGACCATCCATCCATCCTCTCCCTGTCCTGTGTTCCTTACCCCATCTGATGATCGCCCTGTGTATGACCTTGGCCTGGCTAAATGTTTATGTTTCTGCAAGATCCCTTTGTCCATCTGCTGATCTGCTGTGTATGACCCTGGCTTGGCTATTGTATATGATTCTGGCATTTTCCATTTATTACACATATCTGTCTGTTGTTGTTTGTGGGTCTCTGTCTGTTGGTTGGTTTGTTGCACTGTGTCATATTGGAGGTGGTTGTATTTATTTTATTCACTTACTTAAATAAATCATTATATTTTCACTTATATGTGTTTGGTGTTCCTCTGTTGCTAGCCACACAGCTCTGGTCACACCCGGTACATGACAGTACCCTTAACCCATTTCTTTCAAAGCACAGTCCAGCACCTTCTTGATTGTAGACTTTCAATAAAGCACACAAAAACTTTCAGTCTAGTTGCGAGATTAGGCTCCATTCACACTAATGCTTTTTTTTGATGCATTTTGCAGAAATGCAGGGACATTTTTTAACATGTTCACATCAATGCTTTTTTGTGCCTCTGCGTTTTTGGAAAGGGTCGGGTTGGCAGCTAAAAAAAAAATGCAAAACGCAAATCTTGGTAAAAACGTGTGTCGAAAAACGCACAAAGCACCTTAAAAAGCACTACAAAAACGCTCAAAAGCAACATGCATAGGTGTGAATCGAGCCTAACGACAGATCCCAGATCCTGGACGAACCACCACGTGTAGCACTACACACGTAGGAGCTGCTGAATTAGATTTGGCCCTTGCACATTACCTCAACATTCATTGTCCAGGGGAAGAAAGTCTGTAAAGAACTCCAATGTCCGCACAAGTTGTAAAACCTTTAGCTGTTAGGTTTTATTTTTAGGAAAGTAGAAGGATGGAGGAGCAGGGGAAGGTTCAGGCGCATAGTACAGATCACTGGGGAAAACTTCCAAGTTCCAAAAAAGTCACTCACCACTTCCTCTCGAGTGGGTATTGCTAACCCGGATAGGCCCCTCTCACCTGGCCTAGCAGCCGGACTGAAGCACGAACAACGATCAGTAACAGTCTCTCTGCCACAGACTGGTTGCAAGCTTAACTAGTTACCGACCGCCCACCGCCGTTATACGTCAGCACTTTAAAGATGGATATCTCGGTAACGGCAGCAGCTGCTACCACAAACGAGATATCCTGCACACGATAACGGCGGTCTCCGCGGCGGATTCACTGCGAGATCGCAGTTATCGGTGGCGGGAGAGGGCCCCCCTCCCGCCAATCTCCCGCGCCCTCCGCCGCTTACAGTAGCTGTCGGTAGTGACAGAGGCGATCGGGTCCTGTCGGCTGCTGACTGGGGATGCGAATGAAGGAAAAATGTCCCTCAACCGTCCCCATAACTCTGCTGGGTGAAGTGACATCAAAACGTCAGTCCCGCCCAGTGTCTTAAAGAAAAAAAAAATCTGTCATTTGAAAAAAAAAGACAGTTTCAATTTTTTTTTTGCATTTAAGCCTAAATATGAGATGTGAGGTCTTTTTGACCCCAGATCTCATATTTAAGAGGACCTTGTAATAGGAATAAAAGCAATAATTTTTGTTATTTTTGTATTTCAGTGTTAAAAATTGTAAAATAAATAAAAATAAATCCGAAAACAAACAAACATTTTTTTTAAAGCGCCCCGTCCCGACAAGCTCACGAGCAGAAGCGAACGCATACGCGAGTAGCGCCCGAATATGAAAACGGTGTTCAACCCACACAAGTGAGGTATCACCGCGATCGTTAGAGCTAGAGCAATAATTCTAGCCCTGGACCTCCTCTGTAACTCAAAAAATGCAACCTGTAGAATTTTTTAAACGTCACCTATCGAGATTTTTAAGGGTAAAAGTTTGACGCCATGCCACGAGCGTGCGCAATTTTTAAGCGTAACATGTTGGGTATCATTTTACTCGGCGTAACATTATCTTTCAGAATATGTAAAAAAATTGGGCCAAATTTATTGTTGTCTTATTTTTTCATTTAAAAAAGTGAATTTTTTCCAAAAAAAAGTGCGCTTGTAAGACCGCTGCGCAAATACGGTGTGACAAAAAGTATTGCAATGACTGCCATTTTATTCTCTAGGGTGTTAGAAAAAATATATATAGCAAAAAAAAAAATGTTTTAGTCTTGTAAACACCGAATCTGAAAAACAGGCTCGGGGCTTAAGTGGTTAAGTGAACGATTCCGGAATCCTCTGCCACAGGATTTGGTACCTGGATATCCAGCCTTACAGTATTGGAGCCTTTAAGCCAACTCAGCACACTATAAGGTTTTCGTAGACTACGGTGCATCCTTCAATAAGGTTACCAGGCCTCCCTCAAAGTACCAGCCTTTCACTCGGCTCTTTCCGGGACATGTCCTCCCCTTGTTTCCTCCATTTAACGGCTTCCTCCGGCAGGACAGACAGCACATGATCACCTTCAAAGCGTAGGCCCCAGTCAGAACCACTGGGCCTACCTGGCAGGGATGCAGCCTCGGGCCAACATGGCCCAGGGACCAAAAATCATGCAGCACATACCTCATGCCACCGGGTCACAAGGCGAAAAAAAAGCCCAAAATGATGGTGTCTGCCCCTTAAGTATCCTTCCCCAGCATGCCCAGCGGGGAGACCACTTCCACTGGCCTGTTCCCAGAGAAAGACACCCAATACACCCTGACCTGCTTAATTCGAACATTGGCCTATGGTGGCAACGCCACCCATAGGCAAACCAAGGGAAATCCCTCCAAGCACAGCCAAAGCCGGAACAGAGGCTGATTTAGCCTTAATTAACAAAGTGAAACAAGGGGTGAGAAAACCGCGCTGCTAAATGTGGACAAGGCAGCTGCTAGCACACAACATACAGAAAATATGTGAAAGAAGTGAAGGATAGAATTGTGCTGCGCTAATGAGTGAATACTGGCCTAAGTGGCCATGATAAGGACATATATAAAATGTGAAAAAAATGTGAAAAAAGTATAAGTGATACAACAAATACTCAAATATTAACATAAGAAATGCTGCAACAAATGTTCACGTAAGTGACCAGATGAAAGGTAGGTGTAATCTGTTAATCAAAAAAAAAACTCAAATTCTGCATAATAACATGAACCAAGCAACAGTTCAAAAGAAGGATCCATATAAATGGTATTAAACGATGATTGTGGACAATCTTCTCAAAGTGAAAAGATTTACGGCATAAAACCATGTACAATATAGATTAATCCAATAGGTATAAGATGGGTACTCTTACTGTGTGACGTGGACCCAAACTTTTCGGAAAAGGGTAATGGTAAGAGTAATGGTTCCACTGGCACCTCAGAAGATCATCTCTAGTGTAATCTGGATATTCCTCCCATCTGTTTAACGGTATGTTCGGATAGTGTACCGCTCCAAACACAATCACTGATTCCAGGCAGCTCACAGGTGTGGACATCAGGGACGGTGGTATCCCTCCAGGGATTTAGAGCATAACATGGAATGGAACAAGAAAAAAGAGCCTCCACATGGCGCAGATCAAAAATGAACCCAGGGGGGTTTATTAAAACAAGAAAGATATACAAAACGAAAGATAAAAAATATTTTAAATTTTTTTAAAAATCCAGCGATAATTACAATGGTGATCACTGTTAAAAAGAGCGCAGGGCGGGCAACAAGCATAGAACCCTGTGAACACATGTGAGCTGCCTAGAATCAGTGATCGTGTTTGGAGCAGTAAGAGCACCATTACCTTTGCCTGCTTGACCCTTTTCCGAAAGGTTTGGATCCACGTAAGAGTACCCATTTTAATTAACAAAGTCTGAGCTAATTATCAGACACCCACTAAATTTAACATAGCGCTTGGTCATCAGGAGCAGGGCGCTACAATCATAAAGTCAAAAGGACGTCTACAAAGAGCAGAACAGCTGGCATATATACACTATTTTACAATATGAGGTGGGCCTAAATCTAGGAGTACAGATTAGTAAGGATGCTTTGGCTGCACTTAAAATATCCTACCAAACACGAAAAAATATAAAAAAGGCATCAAAAGTGCATCTCAACACATAAAGATAAAAACTACACTTAAAAATGTACATTATAAAGGCATTTGTTTTTGAGTGTTGATTTGTGAATGGCCTCTTAGACTTTAAAATTGTTATACAGTATGTTTCCTGAGTTTGCATAATGAATGGTTGTATTACTGTGTACAGTTACCTCCTGAAGAATTTACTTAAAGTTTCATTCCAGATATGTTCTTTGCAATGATAAAATTAAAATTGTGGCTACAGCCTTGTTTTAGATCTTCAGCGCAGAATATATCTAGGGGGTTGAAACTAATAATTACCTAGCCTCTCAAAGATTGAGATTTGATCTTTTTATTTGAAATGAATTCTAAAAATGCTATTAGATAGTAGCATGGTGCACAGATTAGATGTCTAGTCCTCCTTCGGTGCCCATAAATCAAAATTTGAGCGTTTTGGGTAAACTCTATTACACTGTATAACTGTATGGTTAACATTTATTTTTCTGATATCAGAAAAATAACTGTAAACACAAGTAGATGAGTTTTGAAGCAATGCTATAGATTTAGAAGTTCTTTAGCTTAAAGCGGTTGTATACACCCTCAAGGTGATTTTTACCTACAGGTAAACCTATAATAAGTCTTACCTGTAGGTAAAATGAATATCTCCTAAACCTGCACAGCACTGGAGCCGCAAACCCAGAAGAAACGCAGAGGGAACATGTCAGTTCACTCAGCGGCGACCAGGAGGTGATGCCGGGGGGGGGGGGGGGGTTTATATCCACTTTAAGTAAATGTTCCTGTGTAGCTAGTGTGAATCAGTTATAAACCACTTGAGTACCAGTCTGTATTACCAGTTAATTTTTGGGTTTACATCCACTTTAAGCATCAATACATCACTGCTTATTTAAAAATTATGTTTTTTACAAACAGTACATGGACCCCTGTAACCATTGTATGCCGGATACTTGCATATAAGCTTTCCAAAAGGCACTTTTGATTTTTCATGTTCGGGTCCCATAGACTTTAATGGGGTTCATTATTCAGTACCAAGCTTTTCCGATGTTTGAAAGTTCTGGTGCGAACCAAACAGGGGGTTGTTAGGGACTAAAGCAGTGTTCGGCAGGAGAAGATATTTTCACTATTTACAGCATGTAAACATTTTTTGCAATTTTGGCAGAATCTTGAGGTCTCTTGTAATTATTTATTAGAGGTATAATAAGATGTGATCAGCCAATATTGTAGTTGCCCACAAGTTCTCTTGTTTTATATAGAGTTGTAAGGAACGTTTGTAAACTCTATAAAGATAATGTTGTTTAACAAAAAATACATTTTGTGTTGATGTACTAAAATCTGTGCAAAATCTGGTTCCCCATATGCATGGTCAACTTCTAAATTTAGCTTGTTCAATTTTGACAAAAAAAACTGGAAGCTGACTAAACCAGACTATGCCAAGCTGCCACCAGATTTTACACTCTCCAGTTTTAGTAAATCAAAGCTTTCTGTAGTTTTTTTCTGAAATAAATTGAATATGTTTATGGTAGGGCAGGTGAAACCTATATTTGAGTTAACACTAATCCCTGTTTTTTATTGCTTAACTCAAAAAAAGTTCTGTTTAAAATATCACTTACTTTTTCCCTAAAAGTATTATTTTACATTTATAAACATTGAAAGATATACCTTACTCACCTACCCTTTAGTTATATTACCGTACTTAAAAATTAAATGGAACAGGACCCAGTGCAAAGTTTGTGGTACACCAATAATGGCTGGTTTCTGTTCCAGAATAACTCCATTTACAACCACACTCTGAGATGTATGGTTACCATACCAACTCAGCTTTCATTGAACTTCCCAAGGGTTAACTTCTTGCTTGTACAACATTTTATATATTAGGAGACATTCAAGCAGAAATGTAGGAAATATACATAAAGGTGTATTTATGTGAAACTAAACTGTTTTTTCACAATACCAAGTGAATACTTATGGTTGCTATCTGCATATAACCATGTGACAATGTCTAGGTCTGCTAATGGGTTGGTCATTGAAAGATGGGTGTGGAAGCTAGACTGTGTTACCTATAAAATCTATATTTTAAGATTTGATATCATAAAGATATGATATGAGTTGAATAAGAGAGTTCTTTGACCATAATTAAAAGCTTCAATATAATAAACATTTATTAGAGCTTATACAAAGTCTAATCTATCACACAGAACCTATCTATAGTCCCAAACAAGCAGGGAACCGTAGTTTTAAAATACAAACATTTACATGGAGGAAGATACAGCATATTACTCTTAGGCCGCGTACACACGATCGAATTTGTCCGCTGAAAACGGTCCGCTGAAAACGGTCCGATGGACCGTTTCAGCAGACATCTCCGATCGTGTGTATGGGCTAGCGGACGTAGCTATATATATATATATACCCATCTCTCTCGAATTTAGATTACCAAAAACCATATGGCAACAACTGTTTCTCTGTGTAGTGAAGTGGGGCTGGAAGGAAATACTGTAGGTAGGCAGTATGTGCTGCAAGTTTACACTAACTGGTACCGTTGAAGGTTTTTTCATTTTAGTTTCCCCACAGGTTTGCTCTAAGCATAGTGTAATCATAGGATAATATTGCCTTGTTTTAAAAGACTGCTCTTTTAAAATGAATAAACTGGACTTAAATAGGATCTTTATTTATTATAGCACCAGTCAGAAAATGCTCATACAGGGGTTCCCAGAGGCTTTATCTCAGGTCAATAGTTCTAGAACTCTCAACATCAACAATATACTTTAATCCTGCCTTTAAATGTATTGTGTGCCTAAAAAGCATTTCTGGATCTTTGATATAACAATTTAAATGGGCCAGTGGAGAGGAACAGATGATTGATCCCTAAACTATTGTGCTTATCTGTTAATGTGCGACATAATGTCTGCAAGTAAAACTGGAGGATGTGAGCAACAAATAAGCTGTAATGATGCAAGATGCAAGATGCTCTAGATGCTCTAGGATTTTTCAGAACTTATTCCAATACCTAAAAGGAACTCAACATGTGGTCCATATCACTTTCCTCTGTATGAGCATATAAATATGTCTTTGCAGGCTGTAAAAACCTAATCCTATTGCACCAGGCATAGAAAGCATACTAGTGCAAAAATTATATAGCCAAGGTAGAATATACAAACATGCAGAAACTATTGCTTGATGGCTGTGAAAAACTGCTTCAGTTTTGTTTCAGTTTTCTTTTCAGCGCTTCTTGTGACTCAGTATCGGTGTGCTTTATTTTGAACAATTACTGGTGTCCGATCTTAAGTGATAACCTTTTAACGGTAAGGTCAACTTTTACATTGTAGAAACAGTTTGATGGTTCTATATGGGGAGATCATTTTGCATTTTTAAACTTATGTTTGATGAATTAAAAACACTGACCCTATATCAGAAGCCCTAAATAGGCACTGTCACTTTGCACATTCAGGCAAAAGAGAGTGTCTGCTGATAGCCCATAACCCAAGTTAAACTCCCTACCACTCCCTCCTTTGCTATCTCCTCGTTCCATTGGAGCCATTGCTCTGTTGCTGTAACGGAGCAGGGTTTCTGGGTATAGGGATGTATCTGGCTTTCCTCAGGTATCATTTGTGACGAAACTGGTCAGGGCAGTGCTACGTACCGACGTCACCACTTCCCCACGTGACCCCGGAAGCATGGGTGTACGGAAATTTTTAGTTGTGCGGGACGCTTTTATGCTGCTGTTTGTTTGCCTGTATCGTTTTTTCCTCTGTAGTCATACAGCAATAAACAATTCATATTTTTAAAAGATAATGCACTATTGCGTATCCTATCTTTTTTAATCTTTATACTACTCATGGAGTGGTTTATTCAGGAGAGAGTGTCCCTTCCATGCTTCGTTTGACATCTGTGAGGATGGAGATAAGATGTCCCGGAGGAGGCTATTAACCTCAAACTTGCAGAGGTATACCTGCCAAGCTCATATAAACTTGTCACCTGAGCTCCAACGGATCTGTTAAGGGTTCCCCCCTCCCCCTTTCTCACCTGTGGAACACCATTGCGGTGGTGGTGGTGGTTGGCTGTTTAACCCCTTACACTCTTCACTCCTTTTTCCCAATTTTTCCTGTGGGACTGGACTTTATATATTTATTCTGTTTGCAGACATTGATTTCCTTTGATATGCTGTGTTGCATATGCAGTGATACCATGGATGTTTAATTCATATCCATCCCTGGTTGCATTTAGAGAATATGAGATATTTATATCACTGTTCATACCACTATATATCACTATCTTTGTGCACCTAATTTTGTTTTTATTTTACATATTTAGCAAGGTAAACCTTATATTCATATAATTTAGTTTACATTTAGATTTACCATTTTAGCGCGACTATAATATTATTTTCACATTGTTCACATAATTATCACATGTTTTTGTGTCGCAGCTTTACTACTTTTTCACACATTTTTCCTTTCTTTGAAGCACCATTAGCGCAGTTTTATCCCCCCTTTTTTTTATGTAATCAGAACGGTCCTCCAATATGAGCCTCTGTCTGCTGCGCATAAACATACCTTGGAGCTGCATGCAGGCAGCCCAAAGAAGTGGTTGCAGACACAGCGGTTGCAAAGCCATAGTTGTATGTCAAAATTTGATATGTGGGAAGGAGCAAGTACAGTATATGGATCTGTCAGATTTTGATATGCGACTGCAGCTGCTATCTCTGCATCCCCTTCTGTGGGCTGGCGGAATACAGTTCCGTCAGGTATACAAGCTGAAAGCTTCAAGACTTGTTTGCAGAAGCCTGACATCGCACCCGTGATCCGCTGATCACAAGTGAAATGCACTGCAGGCTCCTGCAGGGGAAAAAATAATAAATGCAAATTTTTTTTCCTGCAAAAATATATGCATAATTTTTCCTAAAAAGTAAACTTCTCCTTTAGGCACATCTGTGCTGGTGGTTCCTCCTGGGGGTCCACGTCTGTTCCCACAGCAGCAACCACCTGCACATAAAAGTGCGCTGCATGCACTGGAAATCGCACCGCACTGTACTTGAGGTTCCCGTGTAGATTGCAATTTCTGAAATGCTGCAGGGACCCTTTTCCTGCATTTCAGGAGGCACAGCAACTCATTTAAATGAATGGGCTGCCATACCTGTGCAAAAGTGTCTCACAGAGCCGCTTACAGTAGGTGTGAACCTAGATTTAAAATGAGTTTAGCATGTTTATGTGCCAAGCTGGAGGCAGACCTGTGTGGACTGTCAGTGCTTTGTGCTGTGTGCGGACTATCGCAATGTGATTGAAAGTCTCCCAGAGGATGATAAGCCTGCTTTCTTTGGTCTTCCCGCCAATATTGCACGTTCATCACAGCGCATTGATAAGCTCACAGCTCTTAGATTTGGCCTTTTTTTCTTTGCATACTGGTCCGTTGGTGCCACTGAGGATACTTGCTTATCTCCGGGTCCTTCAGCCGAAAAGTATACATCTTTGAGCCATCTGGATTTCCTACCATTGATCTAAGTTTATTAGACCTTTGGTAAAACAAAGGTCTTTGTGTGAGGTGAGAGTACCCATCTTTACTGGTGAAGGGATCACATTTGAAATATTGGTTTTCCAGTCACATGGTGAAGATACTCTGATTTTCTTGATCACAGGATTTTTTCTTCCAAGTTGTTCGCACATTGCAAATTTGGACTTTCTTTTATTTACTTTCACACTGTTATTAATTATTTGTGTGTTTATTTTTCACTATTATGAGCATATTTATCTTTATTATTATATAATAAAAATAGTGTTGGCGCCGCCAAAATGGCGGTGGAGCGCCGCAATGTGGATCCAAAGGCCGAGGTAGGAATTTCCCTGAGGCAGAGCACCGCCCTCAGAAAAATGGTCCCCGACACTCCACAGTCCCCCACAGGTCATCCCCGGTCGCAGTGACCCCTTTAGAGCAGAAGGGGAAAGGGGAAAATAACTGAGGCTGCATGCAGCAGGGAAGACGGCTATGTCTGGAGGGGCCGCCCCCTGGGCAGGGCTGTTTAACTCTGTTAAAGTAACATGTATTTAAATAGTCCTCACCCTATCCAAAACAAAACAAAAACACTTTTTTTTTTATTAGGAGTTCTAGTTTTTAAAAATCAGTGTGTTAAATATTCCACAGTGACAGCAAACCAAGCCTTAATACACAAACACTTTGCACAATGTTTTATTTGATCCTTGTTGTTCTTTGTCAATACCTTGTTTATTCAACCTTCTTTTTCATGTTTGTTCACTGACCTGGGTCATGAATTTATTACATTCAATAGTTTTACTGTTCACATTTCACTACGCTGAATAAACCATCTCTACAGAGTTAATGCAGGTCATCAGTAAGTCATAAACAAGTACGTGTACCTCTCCCAAACAAGTACATATTAAAAGACTCAATTTCTTAGATAATATGTTTTATAATCAATAGCCAGCAGAAGGTCATTCTTGGAATCATTTGATGCTGTCAGCATTAATCAGTTACCATGTCTCTAATATTTTCTTTAACTTGATTGTACTGAATAAAGTTATTATCTGTATCTTTATATTTTTTCCTCCATAATTTCGTAAAGAAAATTGGAAGCGGGGGATGAGCAAATCAGTCTTCAAATTAGGCAATTTTAATTAAGCCTTAATGTTTTTATGGTGGTTTCCAGTCTGTCTGTGGAAAGTCATGCAATTCTAATTAGGGTTGTCCCGATACCGATACTAGTATCGGTATCGGGACCGTTGCCGAGTATTTGCGCTAGTACTTGTACTCACGCAAATACTCCCGATACCAGAATAGAATACTTTTTTTTTTTTTTAAACGAGCGTGAAGACCACTCCGCCACCAAGATGGCCGCCGCCGCCCCTTCACCTGCGGGTCATGTGCTGAGTTCTGTCTAGCCAGGGCAGCTCGCGCTCTATGACCGCCGAGAGGAATGCAGGACGTCTGTGTGCTATCGCTCGCCTCGCCTACCAAGTCTGGCCGATGAGATGGTGGCCGTGCGGGGACTCCGGGTGATGGTGAAGTCGGCGGCTCCTGGAGTTGTGAATGATCCGGAGCCTATGGAGGTAGAAGAAGGAGAAGTAGAGGCCGTTCAGGACGCCGCGCAAGACCCCGCTCAAGACGTACGGGAAGGCAGTTCCCCCCGGGAGGTGGTGTCGGTGTGTGAGGTCTCGTGACTCAAAAGCCATAACAAGGGTGCATTATTGATGTATTTTACGTGATGTCCGCTCTCCCCCTGTTCATGCCACTATCCCCCGTGATGTCTGTTCTCCCCCCTGTCCATGCCGCTCTCCCCCGTGATGTCCGCTCTCCCCCCTGTCCATGTGTGCGCTCTCCCCCCTCCAGGCTGCTCTCCCCCTCAATCTGTCAGGGGAGAGAGCAGAGGTAGGACCTGGTAAACCCGGCTCCTACCTTTTCCGAATGAATGAAGTGAGTGATCACTGATTCCATCCATTCATATAACTGAGCATCGTAACCTGTGATTACGATGCTTCAGTTTATGAATGGAGAGGAGCTTCTCCATTCATTTCAGCTGAGGCTGCTGAGAAAGGGACTGGGGAATCTGCTTCCCCAGTCCCTTTCTCTGTGTTAAAGGTGAGATGTCAGGGGTCTGTTAAGAGACCCCTGACATCTCTCCAAAGACCCCCAACAGGGCTGTTTAAAAAAAAAAAATTGTAATAAATGTTTTTTAAAAATAAATAAAACAAAATGTTAATAACAATAATAATAATAATAATAATAATAATAATAAAGACACAGACATCCACCCTGCCCTCCTAAAAATAAATACAAAAATCACTGTAAAAGTAAAAAAAAAAATACTGCTGCCTGTTACATGACATTACAAAAATAAAAAAAATAAAGTATCGGTATTCGGTATCGGCGACTAATTGAAAAAAAGTATCGGTACTTGTACTCGGTCTCAAAAAAGTGGTATCGGGACAACCCTAATTCTAACCAATCTCGATTCAATAATTATATGGTTCTTTCTACATTGGATAAGTCTGTATAAATATATTTTGGCAAATATAATGAATTCACAGTTCAACTGATAAGCTCATGCCTGCTGTAATTCCTGCTTTTCGAGAGGAGGCAGAAATTTGCATTACAGTAAATAAAAGCTGAGTCTATTGGTGCGGTTTATCCCAACATTGTTAATTATACCACAAATATGAACACATGCTTGCACATGATTGACTCTAAGTACAAATGCTGCGCAGTACTGCTGTACATCCAAAATGTTCTGTGCCATTGGTTATCTATATTTGCACAGACTAAAAGTCAAGAGAGCCAATACCTGCTTCCATCTGTGCCCAATATCTGACTGTATCTTTCTCTGTTTGGCATCAGAGGCACAACACTGACCATGGTGAGAAGTCTTGACTACACAAAGAATGCTATGGCTGGGGGTGGATACCAGAGGTTGAAAAGGAACAGTTTGCTCACACTGCATCAGTATAGCTACAGCAGTGGAGGGTTGTAATACCCTTATTGGTTCTGGTCTAAATGTAATGATCCACAAAAAGTGAACTGTATATACACCACACTACCAATGATAATGCTCAGGGCAGAAGCAATATTAGTACTGAGATGGCACTAGCAAGGCAGACTGGCACAATATTATTACACACAATTACAATACAAAATTTGCTATGACCAATGGAAATGTATTGAGAATCAACCTGGTGCTCCAGACCAGGGCAGATAATTCCAACTAAGGGGAAATGCTGCTACTTGAAGAACCCATGGGCCTCGATCAGTGAAGTGCATGACCAACCAACTATCCACCAAACAACTAACGTGGTCAACAAGAAATAAATCAAACAAAATATAAAAGGCTGCGCTCTGCGCTTCAAGTGTATATAAACATAAATTGTAGTGAATTAAGGTGACCTAGCCAGGACACTAAATATCAAAATCCCAAATGTGATAATCAGCTGTGGTGCAAAACAGTCACAAAAAACTTCATATCCCAAATAAAGTGCTCGTGCTTGAAAAACTTGATGGAAGAATTCGTATTCTATAAGTGCTCAGACAAGGTGCACTCACAAAGATGTGAACTCATCCCTCAAAATGGACCACAGTATCTCTAGTATGGTCAAATGCGCTTGTGGGGTGGCCCCTGTGGATCTCTTTAAGACCAACGTTTCCTGGTGTAAGCGTTCCTCACATGGATAGACATGACAGAAAAAAACGTCATTGCACAAATTAAACGTTCAAATTAAATGAACTTGCATGTAAAAGTGCCTAAAAGCCTGGCACTTAATGTGAATGGCAGGGTAGTTAAATCCAGGAAATCTGCCCATGGAGGACCGCTGCCGCAATCATTTTCTTGATTTCTGGGAATAAACGTAGGCGGAAGTATGTCGCGATGACGCAAATCAACCTCAACGCGTTTCAGCCTATCAAATAAATACTTACTGGGCCAAGTCCAAAAGATAAAGAGAAGATTCAAACACACATACTGGGGTTGAGTTACTTAAGCTGGAGATCTGTAAATCTGGTGCAGCTGTAAATGGTAGCCAATTAGCTTCTAACTTCCGCTTGTTCGGTTAAAGAGGTTGTAAACCTTCGAAAAAAAAAAAAAAAACCTGCAAGACAAAGGCATATTGAGCTAGTATGCATCGTGTACTAGCTCATTATGAAACACTTTGTTACCTTAGAGCGATGCCCTACAGTGCCGTCCACACTCCGCTCCCACAGCCGACACCTTTCATGGAGTTACTTCTGGATTTGCGGGCTCTGGCAAGGTCAAATCAAAAGATCAACCAACAGGGGTATCCCCTAACTACTCTGGAACGGATTGCTCTTGAGAACCAAACTCAAAAGGTAGGCAAGACAAGTCCTCCCATGATGAAAAGAAAGGGCCATTCCTACCCTAATCCAGAGTCTGGAAAATTAGCTTTTTTTGGTCCTAAGGAATAGGGATGAGCTCCGGCGTGTTCTCACAGTCCACGTGCAGAGCCCGCCAGGAAGTCTGCACAGTGCTGCGCTAACCCCAGGCGGGGAGACATTTCCCGATCTCTGCAGCTGAGCATCGGGACAATGTCTCCCTGCCTGTGATTAGCGCAGCGCTGTGTAGACTTCCTGGCATGCTCTGCATGCGGACTGTGCAAACACGCTGGAGCTCATCCCTACTAAGAAACCAGCTTGGTGCCTTGCACACATTCCAACCTCCCTAACTAAGAGGGAGAGACTGAAAAGAACTGAGAGACTGCATGCAATTAGGAAATTCCCTAAACAATCCCAGAAATCCCAAAAAGGTGAACATTAAAGAGTCATGGTCCATAAGGTAGGACCTTTTTATTGATGATCAAAGCCAGACAATCCCACTCGAAGATGACCCAAGATTACTAGCACTAGATGTTGTTAATTCATATCTGAACAAGAATTGCAAACAAGAGGACCCTCAGCTTTGCATGAACTGGGCAAATTTAGGGAACTGACTATTTTAAACAAATGTCTCCTGAGTGTTCCATACTGGGGATGCCAGGCAAAGGTGCTAAAATGCCCATACAAAACAATGCTGTGAGCAGAGTCCAGTACTGATAGACGACAGGTCCTTACTATGGAAGGGAGCAGTAGAGAGTGATTCGTATTAAGACTGTAAGCCAAGAAGTCCCTCAAGAGAGGTGTGCAATCCTTTGTGAAGGAAAAAGACTCCAAATGCAAGTATGGCTCATCATCCTCTCCACCCAAACCCCTAACACATTTGGGGCTTTTTTTTTTCATCATGTGGAGTGTGCACCATTTTTTTGATAGGTACCCACTCCCATTTCTTCAATCTTCACTTAGGTAAGAATGAGGTTGCCCGTCCTGCCCTCCTCCCTGCCCATCCCAGTAGGCTCCAAGACCAGTCTCATTATGTAGAGTGACCTTGCACATGTGCAGTGGGGAGGCCGTCTGTGATTTCCACGTAGTCACAGCTGGCTACCAGATCCAAGATGGCAGCACCAGGAACCCACAGCAGTGAGAAGAATCAGCTGCAAGAAGACAGCACTGGACTACAGGGGCTGGTAAGTACCTGATTTTACACAAGTCAGCAGCTACAGTAATTGTAGCTGCTGACTTTTAAATAAAAAAAATGGGTGATGTTCTTCCTAGGGAGTCCAACCATTTGTCAGTGAAATTCATAAAGTTAAGAACACCAAGAACCTGTTTGGTGGCATGACCAGGCCTTCTTCTGATGCTTTTTGTTAAATCAATACTTTTTCATAGAAAATTACTTAGATTTCTTAAGCATTATGGCCCAGATTCACAAAGCACTTACGCTGACGTAAGTGGAAATTTGCGCTGGTAAGTGCAACTGTGCGCCGGAGTATCTGTGCGCCGGACCCACAAACCAACATACGTCTAAAAACTGGCCACCATACGCCGACGTAGCTTACATATGCCGGCGTAGCATGGGTGCACTTTTCGTCTGGACGCATGTTGCTGCTCCCATTGATTAGGCATTCAAATATGCAAATGATGGAAATACGGAGATTCAGGAATGTACGTGCGCCTGGCGCATGCTAGGCGAGGTGCGTGTAATTTTTACGTCTGGCATGAAGTTAATCCCCATAGATGAGGCGCAACCCAGCAATAGACATGCAAAGGTCTGCACCAGAGAACACAGGCCAGCGTATAGAGGGTACGTTATGTTCACGGCGTACGTGGTGATCCGGTGTAGCTTAGGCATTTGTCCCGGCGTGGTTGTGAGCATGCGCATAAGGGTGCTGTTCAATGCGTTCACGTCACGGCTACGTCACGGCGCATGCGCAGTTTGTGATACACCAGGCGTAAAACACTGCACCATGCTCGGACCATCATTTGCATGCTCACTCCCACTTCCACCTACGCCGGCCTGCGCCTTCAAAACTTACGCCACGCCGACGCAGCGTTGGGAGCAAAAGCTTGCTAAATGCGTTGGCGTAGCGTACAGCGTTTGCGCTACTGCGGCGCAATGTGCACCCAACTCTCTTGGAATCTTGGCCTATATATTTAGACCCTAGAGAATAAAATGGTAGTCGTTACAAGTTTTTATGTCATGCAATTTTAACGCGAACAAAATCACAATATATGGGTAGTAGAAGTATGGGGGTAGTGGCGCTGCCTAAAGACGCATCTAAATACCCATATGCACTCAAGCATTGATACTAAGCGGTTTGTATGAGGTAAGTGCAATATGGGGCATACAACCCAATATGGTGGCTAATAATGGGTGCTCACCCACCAAATGGGCGGGTGCCAGTGAAAAAGTAGGTTATATACACAGTTAGACCAACACACCCACAGGGGTAGGGAGAGGCCCAATACAAGCCCTCTGCCAGACTGTGAGCTCACAAGTGTAAATGGGATTGCTGTTAGCCAAGTGCGTACATATATATGGTAGTATATGTGGTGAACCTGGAGATGTGCCTGAAAAGTGGTATCAGGCCACAAACAAATGTGTAGTAATATCAATCCACAGAAAAACAGTGACACAGTATCTCAACATATACCACAATATCTCAGCATATATCACATAAATAATGCTACTAAAAGTCCAATGATGATGTACCGCACCAATTATGATGCTATATAGTAGGAGGTAGCATAAACATTAATGACCAAAAATACACATAAGTCTCTCAATCATGAATCATAATATAATATGGATTAAGTCCAGCTGAAAGGGAAATGGGGGGAGGTATCTTGCTACGAAGTGAGTGCTTCTGTGTACAATTAAAGGAGGTGGTTCCGGTGCTCCCCTCAGGGTTCCCCACTCACCAGACGGCAAACCCCACCAGGGGTAGCAGGCATGTAACACAGGCTCCTCAGATCACTGCTGGTATTCACTCCTCCCCAGGACTGCGGCTCTCCAATGGATGATCCGACCAGTATCTTCCTTATGAGTAAGTGGTGAGAGTTCCTCCATTCTTCAGAGGGGAAAAAATGGAGGCTCCAATAGTGTGGTATGTTTAAAAAATATGGCTATTTATTATGCCTGTAATACAGGTACCACTCTCAAATTTGGAGTGGCTACAGGCTGGATAAAAACAGTTACAGAAACTGCACAAAAAATATATAAGTAAAGCAAAAAACGGAATAAACAATAAAATAAGAGATAAAAGTAAATCAAGCCAGAGTGTAATGCCGCGTACGCACGATCACTTTTTGTGATGAAAAAAAACGTCATTTAAAATGATCGTGTGTGGGCAAAACGTTGTTTTATGTCTTCAAAAAAACGACCAAAAAAAAATTCGAACATGCTTGAATTTTTTGTGTCGTTTTTCAAAATGTAATTTTTTGTGTCATAAAAAGTGATCGTGTGTGGGCAAAACGAAGTTACAAACAACGTTTTTAAACCCGCGCATGGTCAGAAGCAAGTTATGAGACGGAGCTTAAATGGAACAGAGTGCCGTCGAACGTGGTGTACGTCACCACGCTTTGCTAGAGCATTTTGGAAAAACGATGGTGTGTATGCAACGTCGTTTTGGAAAATGAAGTTTGAAAAACGTTGTTTTGTTTCGTCACATAAAACGTTGTTTTTTTTCATCACAAAAAGTGATCGTGTGTATGCAGGATAACACTCTATAGGCTCCACGGGTACTGCAGCGTGTACTAGGCGATACACAGCGTGCGCTTCAGCTGCGCTCCACCTGACGCTGACCCGGAAGTGACGTATGTGCGTCTATGCCTGACATACGTTTCAAAATAATTTGTCTTCTGAGGCATAATTGCGCATTCGTCATTGGCAGGTATAAGTGCGTATCACCGTGCTACGTCATCGGCCCTCCCCCGGGGGAACCAGCCAATCCAGATGCCATCAGCCCATCATCATCAACAAGGGGAAATTTGGGAAGAACGCCCTTAGAGTTAGTGCTAGCACAGCACAGTGTGACTCACCCTACTGGTTGGAGACTATATTGCATTGACATGCCTATATTAAGCAACTATGGGAAATAGTATAACAAGCAGTTTGTGTGACAGGTATACCAGAAGCAAAGACACATCCGCTGGACTATGGGATATTCTGCCAGCATTTATATTAGGATACATATAATGCCCTAGGCATATTGTAAACCCTACCATTGGGGAATCAAGTGAAAAAATATGATTATATAAATATAAGTGTGTATACATGACGTAAGTGTAAAATATATATATATATATATATATATATATATATATATATAATGAATGACTCAGTAGTCATGTGATCCTGTCAGGGCATCAGAACTGCCCGATCGCAGCCGCTTACCGAGTGCGCGCGCCTGCGAGGCTCGGGCGCGCGCACGTCATGGGCGCGCACGGACACGCTCCCCATCCGGCCAATCAGTGGCTTAGGCGGGCTATTTAAGCCATCCTCTTCCCCCTGTCTGGTTGCTGGCTTGTCACAGCTTCTGAGTGTATCTGATACCTACGACCTTTTGATCCTGACCCTTCTGACCTTTGGCTATTGTTACCGGACTGCTGCTGCCTCCTGCTCTTGACCTTTGGCTTTGAACTATCGGACTTCCTGATCTCTCCAACCCTCCTGACCACGGCCTGTTTCCCGGATTAATCTTCTGCTTGTTCCCAGCTCCAGCTACCTGGACTTCCGGACTATCTCCGTGCGCTTCCTCGGCTGACCTCAGCAACCTGCTTCCGGATCAATCTCTGCTCCACGGATCCAGTCTTCGTCCGCCTGTCGGTACCAGTGCCTCCTGGTGCATCCGTCCCTCTGTCCCCACTCCAGGGGGCGGATCACGCTAAGTCGCAAAGGGAGCCGCCCTCAGCATCTTGGCCTTGGTGAGTTTATCCTTAAATAACCGTGATAGATCCATAGCTAATCAGTGTATACATATATAAGGTGGTAGTCCCGTCAAGAGACCGTCACATATGCATGTGAATAGATATTCCTATAGGGATATCATACCATATTGGTATAAAGGTGGTCCCATATGTAGGGAAAAGATACTAAAATTGAAAAAAGTTAAAGTGAAAAAGAGGGAGGCATTGGGGAAGATAATTACTTATATACATAATCCCCTAATGTGTGAACAAAAGATGTGGTGGGATACGAATACCCTAATTAACCCTCCTCTTATGTTAGGGTCAGAACCGACCCGTTTTCAGGTTTTGAATGTCTATAAGTATCACATAAATTTGTTTATTGCATCAAGATTTTTTTACTTTGTCTGGAACCTCTATTTAAACAATGTAATAGAAAAATAATCCTTTTCACTAAATTATAAAATACTGTGGTGAATATTAAGACGTTTATGGTGTTAGGGTCAATTCTGACCCAGTTATAATATAGGATTATAGGACACTAATAAGTGCCAAAACTGAAATCATAAACACTCTCTCTGCTTAGTAACACTGACAGCCAATCACCTCTCAACCCTGTGAGCTGTAGTTAGGGAGGGGTCTATCTCTTTGCCTGCTTGTCTGCTTCTCTAAATAAAGTAAAGAAACATAGGACCAATACATTTCAGAGTTGCTGTCTTTATTTTACCATTTTTTAAATTTGAAAATGAGAGGTATGCTATCAAAAGAAAGGTCTAAGGGTTCACACCAAAAATATTAAAACCAATCTTTTCAAGGATAAAGAAGCCTAACAAGGTAACCAAGAGGTAAGAAACACATTGGATGATAAATAATTGTTCAGAGGATATTTTATGGCTGATTTAAGACACGGGTCAAAACCGACCTGTTAACATCATGGATAGTAACAGAAAGCTAACATAAGAGGAGGGTTAAGTGAAAGGTAAGGCGAACGATGGTGGAACAATAGGTCCCAAATAGGGGTCCTATGATGCCTAATTGATACCCCCTGCTTGCCGACCAGCCGCCGTCATATTACTGCGGCAGGTCGGCACTGCTAGACGAGAGCACGTAGCTCTAAGTCCTATCTTTTTCGGCCGCTACAGGGCGCGCGAAAAAGTGATTTCCCCTTGTGAGTCCACCCCCCCATACAGTTAGAACACACCAGGAACATACTTAACCCCTTCCCTGCCCCCTAGTGTTAACCCCTTCACTGCCAATGGCATTTTTATAGTAATACAATGCATTTTTATAGCATTGATCCCTATAAAAATGCCAATGGTCCCAAAAAATGTGTCAAAATTGTCTGATGTGTCCGCCATAATATCGCAGTACTGAAAAAAAACGCTGATCGCCGCCATTACTAGTAAAAAAATATATATAAATAAAAATGCCATAAAACTACCCCCTTTTTTTGTAAACGCTATAAATTTTGCGCAAACCAATCAATAAACGCTAATTGCGATTTTTTTTAACGAAAAATATGTAGAAGAATACGTATCGGCCTAAACTGGGGAAAAAAATTTTTTTTTTAGATATTTTTTTGGGATATTTATTATAGCAAAATGTCAAAAATATTGAATTTTTTTCAAAATAGTCGCTCTATTTTTGTTTATAGCGCAAAAAATAAAAACTGCAGAGATGATCAAATACCACCAAAAGAAAGCTCTATTTGTGGGAAAAAAAGGATGCCAATTTTGTTTGGGAGCCACATCGCACGACCGCGCAATTGTCAGTTAAAGCGACGCAGTGCCGAATCACAAAAAGTGCTCTGGTCAGGAAGGGGGTAAATCCTTCCGGGGCTGAAGTGGTTAATATGTTCGCCTATCCGTATACGCAATGGCCTAGTGGTTCTCCCCACATATTGGAGATGGCACGGGCACTCAACAATGTATGTTACATGGGTGGTGTTGCAGGTGATGAGATCCCTAATTTTGTTCACTTTCTGGTCTGTTTTAGATTTAAATTCAGTTTTTCTGCGCGGCTGTTTCTTGCTCACCCTACAGGCCAAACATCTCTGGCATTTGTAGAACCCTTTAAGTTTGGGACAGATTTCTACTTTCTTAGGTGGATTAATGATATTATGTACCAGATGATGTCTCAAGGAGGGCGCTCTTCTATATATGAATGAGGGTTTCTTTGGAAGGGCCTTCGAAAGTATGGAGTCCTCTTTTAGGATAGGCCAATATTTTTTCAGTATGGTTTCAAATTCTTTGTATTGGGTATTGAATCTAGTGATGAAGGCCAAGCTGCGTTGATTTTTGGTGGACTCATTCTTCTGTGTGAGCAGTTTGTTGCGATCTCTCTGCTCTACTTCTGCTTTCAATTTGTCTAGATTTCCTTGTGCATATCCCTTTTCTTTGAATCTTTCCACAATCGTATGTGCTTGTTTTTGGAAGTCTTCTTGTGAGTCGCAGTTCCTCCTGAGCCTCAACAGCTGGTCTTTAGGAATATTGGCCTTCCACTTTGGGTGATGGCAACTTGAAACAGGAATGTATCTGTTACGGTCAGTACCTTTAAAAAAGGTTTTTGTGTGTAGTGATGTTCCGTTTTTATAGATCTCCAAGTCAAGGTATTCTATACTATCCCTACTAACCTTGCCAGTAAAGGTCAGGTTAAATCTGTTGTTGTCAAGCTCAGAGAGGAACGTCTGGAGGGATTCCACTGTGCCATCCCAAAGGATGATGAGATCATCAATATACCTCCGGTAAATTTTGATCTTAGGGTACTCTTCATTGTAGATGTATTCATCTTCCCAAAGGTTCATAAGGAGGTTGGCCACACTGGGGGCATACCGAGCCCCCATTGCGACCCCCTTAGTTTGTACGTAGTATGTCTTGTCATACCAGAAATAGTTACATTCCATTGCCATTTTGAGCCCCTCCAAAATATATTGTATTTGTTCTTGCCTAAGGTCAGTTTTGTCATGCAGAGCTATCCTGACCCCCGATAATCCATCCTCCTGCTCAATGCTGGTGTAAAGGGAGTTAACATCTAAAGTAACCAGTAGAAGTTTTTCCGCCCCCTTAATTGTTTTTAGATCTTGTATGAGTTGGAGGCTGTCCCTTAAGTATGATTGTCTTTGTTTCACCAAGGGTTGGAGAAAGGTGTCAAGGTATTCCCCAAGTTGTGAAAAGATAGAGTTGATACCACTAATAATGGGTCTCCCGGGTGGTTTTATTAATCTCTTATGGATTTTAGGAGTATAGTACATCACAGGTGTCTTAGTGGAATTGGATACTAAGTATTCTGACTGGTTCTTACTAAGTATCCCATTCTCATACCCTTTCTTCACATATTTCTCTAGCCGTCTTTGATATTTCTGTTTGGGATTCCCGTTGAGTTTTTGATACGTATTTTCTACAGCAAGTAAGTTGTTAATTTCCTCTTCATAGTCGCTTCTACTGAGGATGACCAGTCCTCCCCCTTATCTGCGGGGCGTATTACCACTTCATTCTTGTTTCTTGGTATATTATGCGTGGTGGTACATTTTAAATGAAGCCCCAACAGCACCAACTCTGAGGAAGTTCCTGATTCTTTAGCATGACTAGCCTTAATCGCTATGTGAGCCCTTAAATACTGGATCTGGGCTCTCAGCAGAGCTATTGGTCTAACACTTTCCTCTCTAGACCAGTGGTGTCCAAACTGCGGCCCAGGGGCCAGATGTGGCCCTTTACCTGCTTTTATCTGGTCCTTGAAGCACAATTCCTCCCAATGACACCGATAAAGGGTCACAATTTCTCCCAATGATGCCAACAATGGGGCCCAATGACACCAATGATGGGGCAACATGTCTCCCAATGACAGCAATAATGGGGCACAATTTCTCCCAATGATACCAATGAATAACACTAAAGATGGGGCACTGATGTCAATTTTTGCATCACCCTCTCAATCTCCCTGTGAGCTGCCTGCAGATTTCTTATGCTCCCACAGTGCCCTGTAGTGCTCTCCAACCTGCGCATCTTAACCTCCCACTGTGCCCTCATGCCCTCTAAGAGCCCCCAACTTCCCACAGTAACCACAAACCTCCAATAGGGTCTCCCAGCCTTTCACAGTGCCCCCAAGCTCCTCCAGAGCCCACACCCCCCAAGCCTTCTGAAAAGCATTTAGCACCCCCAATAGTGACCCCAACTTCCAGAAGTGTCCCACAGTGCCTTCCCAGCCTGCTGCAAAGCCTCCAGTCTGCCAATAGTGCCATCTACCTCCAACAGTGTCCAGCAAACTACAGAGCCTCCAGCTCCCCCCCTCCCAAAGTGCCAGCAACTTCTAGTAGTGTCCTCCAGTGTCCCCCAACCTCCTCCAGTGCCTACTAAGCCCTGCAGTAACCCTGAAAAGCCCCCAACTCCCTGGAGACATCCCCAACACCCTGTCCCAGCTGCCTCCATATCCTTCATTGCTAAATCTGCCGCAGAGCTTCAAGCCACCCTGATAGTGACCCCAACCTCCAATAGTGTCCCACAGTGCCCCCTGGCCTGGTGCAGAACCTACAACCCCCACAGTGCCTCTGCAAAGCTGTTTTTACTGTTAAGGAGCTGAAGATTTGCGAGAATTTACTGGAACCTGACCTTACTCAGGTTACGAACCACTGGTTCAGAGCACCCTTCCCCCACTGATCATCAATTAAGCTACACATTATTCCCAAGGGGGTTAAGGATACAGTTCTTCTTACATTTTTTTTTTTTTTAAATAGAAGATGCTTGCTTGCAAATCTGTAAGATCCAGCTGTGTATGCTGGCAGCAGAAGGAATGACAGAAGCCTGTGTTTGGATCTAAGCTGAAGGATTGATCTCTTAATTAGGGCTATAAGATTTGCATGCTCTGAACGTGAACAACTAGCTCCACCTGCTTGCAGCATCAAGACTATGTCTCATGTACTATTCATCCTTTATATATACGTCACATTAGAAATCCCCACTGAGCAGTCTACACAGCTATTGTCACTAAAGACCCACTGAAATATTTAAGCAGAAACTCTATTATAAACACTGATTATTACGATGCCATCAATTTCTTTCTTCTCTAAAAAAACTAATTGTATGTAATCGATTCCATCAAAAGCAGGCACATATAACAGTATATTCATGAGAAAAAGTTAATATAAAGCAGGCTTTAAATAAAAACTATGCTGGAAAAGCAGTAACTACAGAACTATTAAGACATTACCTACGGAACTACTAAACAAAACAAAGTCAGATGAAAAGAATATATTTCCACTGACCGTTATATTTTTTGGACTCCCAAGAGCCAAGCTGCTATTACTGATTCATCTAACTTCATTAGCTAACTATATTTGGAGGCTCTTGTGTGGAACCACACTTATGACATGGAGCGAGTACAAAAGTATACACCAATCAGCCATAACATTATGAACACTCACAGGTAAACCGAATATCTTGTTTCATTGGCATCTGAAAATTGGAGGGATATATTAGTCAGCAAGTGAACATGTTGTCCATGAAGTTAATGTGGTGAAAGCAGAAAAAGATGGGTATCACAGTTTGTTGTGTATGGGGTTGCGAAGCCAATGGTGGCCCATGTCCACAGCCAAAAGCTTCTACAATAGTCACTTGAACATCAGAACCCAACTACAGACTTCCGGTTCCGGCGCCGCATGTGAGGGAAGCAAAATCCGGAGGCTCCGCTCTGACCTCCCAGAAACCTGCATTTAAAACCCCAGCATTGCCCCTATCTGCTCCGCTCTCAGCACCCTCCTGCTACCGCTGCTCCAGCGCATGGATCGGTACCTAACACAACCACGTGTACACCGGGGGCTCCGGCATTCCAGACGTTCCGACGGAGCTCGCGACCCCGTCCATCATGGCCGCCGCGTCACAAGGCCCCCCTCCTGTACAGGCCTCGCAGCCTCAGGACATACATGGACCCGGGGTAAGTGATGAATCCCCATCCGAGGATATGGACACTCTGGCCGCTAAGGGACTAGACCATGATAGCTCCTATGATAAGATCGCTAAGGCGGTTGCGGCGCACCTCTCCCCCTCCATTGCTGCTGCTGTGGAGAAAGCAGTCACTGAGGGGATGATTCAATTACGGAGGGAACTGGGTGAACACTACCTTAGGATCTCCACAGCTGAACAGCGTATAGCCTCAGTGGAGGATGACCAATACCACATGAGCGCCACGCTAGAAAAATTCGCCCAAGACCAACAACACCTCCATGAACGTATGGAGGACCTCGAGAATCGTTCCAGAAGGAACAATCTGAGGGTGATTGGCCTCCCCGAGGCCTTCAAACCGAACTCCCTGATGGACTTTTGCTCCAACGTGCTTCCCGAGGCTCTGGGCCTAGGACGGGGGTACACGGTGGAACGGGCGCATCGTATGGGTGCTGCGTCGGAGGATCGAGCCCGCCCTAGACCAGTGATTGCCAGATTCTTGAATTATGCAGATTGAATGGATATACTGCAGAGCTTCCGCAAATCGCGTTCCCTGGAATTCGGTGGCCACAAGATTCTGCTGTTCGCAGATTACTCGGCTGAGGTCTCTCGCAAACGGAAAGAATTTCAACCGGTCTGCGCAGAGCTTTACAAAAGAGGCGTTCGCTTCTCACTGGCATACCCGGCCATTCTACGCTTACAGACTCCCGACGGTCAACAACTCTCTATCCAATCGCTGGACAAGGCCTGGGCCTATCTACATTCTCTGCCAAGCGACCACGGCACAGCGCCTACGTATGCTGACAAAGTAAAGCAAGGTCCCAGGGATCAAAGAAGCCCCAGGAAGGAACCGCCTAAGCGACTGAAAGCTACACCCGTGCATGATCACCTGGGGTCTGGGTGAGGCCATTGCCTCTCTCAAAAACGGACGTATGTGAGGCTACGTCTTGCTTAGCCTAGTCTTTAATGCCCTTCCTGGTCTTGGGTATGTAGGAGACTGTGGAGGGCCCCCCCATGACTATGGCCCGTTTTGTTTTGTTTCTTTTTCTTTATGGAGACTGTCTCTCTCTGCCTTACGGGCCGCCTAATCCTGATCCCGATCCCCTCCACATGGGGGCGAGTTATCCTCCTCCCCCCCTTTTGTTTTTCGGCTCTCTACCTTATGTTTGCTAGGTTGTGCTTAACAACATAGGCGGTAAACCGCCAGCTTGACCATGTGGCTGCGGGGCCGCTGTGAGATAAGATCCGCAGCCATTTACTTTTATATTTACTCTAGTCTTGTCTTACTGTTCAGCATTTTCTTTTTATTGTTTTTATATGCCACCTTTTCATTCTAGGTACGTGGTTCATTGCCCTATTGAGTGATGGCATGTTCTCCTACTGCTGGGATGGCCTTATAGCAAGACTCCTGCCGCAGTCAGTTATCGACTGATTGGTATGGCTCCTATTACTCCTTACTATCACGGCCATCTCACCTTTGGGGTGATGAAGGAAGCCAAATGTCAAAACTGTTTGACTTGCATAGTGGGAGGCTAGGCGGCTCATCCGGACGTGGGAAAACATGCGGAAAAAAGAGAAGTCATGGCTTGTTGTATTGTGTGTCCCCCCCTTTGTATTATGTGTCCCCCCCTTTCCCCTCGTTACTTACCTTTCTTCTTTGTTCTCTTCCTTCCCCCCCTGTATGTTCTTCTCTTCACTGAGAGGATGGTTCCCACGACGCTTCCAACGACCTCATAGGCACAAAGATAACACACCGACACCAGGTCCTCATCTTTCACCAGGTAAAATGTATTTCCTTCATATTCATTCGAGTATCATTCACTCCCCACACCCATGTCACAGACGTGCATAGTATCCTGGAATGTTAAAGGGCTACGATCGCCAGTTAAGAGAATGAAAATCCTGAGACACCTTAAACGGCTCAAAGCCGACATAGCGTTGCTCCAGGAGACACACCTGGGAGAAGGAGATTTTTTCCGTTTGCAGAAGACCTGGGTGGGGCAGGCTCTAGGGACGGCTTCCTCGGGTCGCAAAGCAGGGGTAGTCATTTTTTTTTTTTTTCTTTCAATAGATTTTTATTTTTTCAAATAAAGGATACAGATAAATTATGACCAAAGGCTGAAATTACAACATCAAAACATTCTACAAACCGGGCATAATGACAGTAACAATGACTCAATTGATTTCAAATTACCCAACTGTGGGTTGATTAAAGGAATCCAGCGAGCTTAATAACAGAGGAAGGGGCGGAAAAAGAGGTGTATATGGTGATCTTGCGCTTCAGGGGAAACCTGCCTGTCCCGGACACCCCTAATGGGATCAATCTGTGTCCCAGCCAGGCGCCTCCCAATCCGCCTCCTCCTATAAAATTATTTGATGGGAAATTAGAGGGTTCGAATTTGGCTTCATTGAACCTCTAGCTCATACTAACGAAATAAGATAGGCCTATAGTGTTACCAAATTGCCCATATGAATAACCGGACGAAGAACAAAGAACATTACCTTCTGGTCATACAACTGTCTTAAAAGAATAGAAGTAAGAAAGAGAGAGAGAAAAGTGGGGGTAAGAAAGAGGGAAAGGAAGGGAAACATGAGCCTAACTTGTACTGAAGGATGCAGGTTGCGTGGGGTGTACCCCAGTCGCCAAAGGTATACCACAGGTGATGCCCATGATCCCCACACGGCTTCAAATTTCTGATTCGTGTTTGAAAGAATGCTGGCCAGTTTTTCCTGCACCATGATCCACGAAATCTTGCGTTTTATTTCTGCAATGGAAACCCTGGGCTGTTTCCAAGCCCTTGCGATGGTTTTTAGCCCCCGAGGAGCATAATCGGATCAGCTTCTGATTGGGCTTGATATACCCAATCCAGCATTTAGGAGAGCTACAGAAGCCGTTCTGGGACCGAGCAACCAGTAACTGTACAAATAGGTTAAAAATCCTCTTCCAGATTGCTATTCTGGGACATTCCCACCAGACATCACCATCGAGCCCAGGAGCTGACAACCTCTAAAGCAGCTGGATCTGATGATGGGTAGATGGCCGCAAGCCTGGCGGAGTCATATACCACCTCATAAGGACCTTTAAGTTTGCTTCCATCAGGGAAGTATTCAAGATGCCCTGAAAAGAATCAGAACAAGCTGCCTGCCAGGTCTCCAACTCCACCCTATTTGGAGGTCTGCCTCCCAAGCCGTCATATAAGAAGACTTCTCAGTCGGGCGGGTGAGTGAAGAGTAGATGACAGATATTCCTCCCCTTGCCCATGGTCTGCCCGCACCAGAGCTCATAATCTGTAAATTTGGGAGGTAGAGGCCTATCCGTCCATAAAGTGTGTAGGAATTGTGATATTTGTTTGAATCTGAATTTTTCAGTGTCAGGGATGTCCAATTTAGTCACACAGTGGTCTAGTGTAAGAGGGCCTTTGGATGTAAAGAATTGTCCTATGCGGTACAGACCCTTATCCAACCACCAACTGAATGCTTTCCTGTCCATTCCAGGTGGGAAATCCGGATTTTGGAATACACTGGCTAGAGGTTGACCTTTCGAAACCAGGGCTGGAAGGTGACGAAATCTATCCCAAAGGGCGTAGGATTGAGACAGGAGGGGATAAAATGGGTGGTCTTCTCTTTTGGGGGCACCAGAGTAAGTGTTCTAGGGAGAACCGGGGGACAGCATGACCCTCTATGTGGACCCAGTCTGGTTTGTCCAGTTTAGAGTAAACTACGGATAGTTGAGCTAGTCTGGCAGCTACGAAGTACTTATATAGGTGCGGTAGTCCTAGTCCTCCTCTTTTCCTATGGTTATATAGAGTGTTTTGGGGATTCTGTAACCTGACTTGCCCCAAATGAATTTGAGTATTTTGCTTTGTAAAGTCTGCACGTGATCTTTTCTGATGGGAATGGAAAGGAGCGGAATAGATATAAAATTCTAGGAAGTAAAGTCATCTTTATAGAGTTAATTCTGCCCAGCCAGGAAAGATCATACTTAGCCCAGTTATTCATGTCGGCTGTAAGTTTTTGGTATAGGGGAGGATAGTTATTTGTGTAAAGGGATTCTGTCCGAGCTGTTAAGGAAATCCCTAGGTATTTGATAGATGAGGGACACCATTCAAATTTGAATGACTGTTGGAGGAGGGATACTGTAGGAGGTGGAAGGGATACGTTCAAGGCTTGTGATTTGGCATAATTGACTTGGAGACCTGAGAATTTAGAGAATTCCGAAATTACCTTACAAAGGTTTGGTAGGCAAGTAATAGGAGAAGTTAGAAATAGTACCGTGTTTCCCCGAAAATAAGACGTACTCCGAAAATAAGCAGTAGCGGGATTTCGACACAAGATCGAAATATAAGACACCCCTCCGAAAATAAGACGTAGCGATGGTGTGTCGAATCGCCGAAAATAAGATGTAGCGATGGGCGTGTCGTATGCAGGGCAGTAAACAACACGTGATAGGCGTACTGTACTGGTGCGGAGCTCAGGAGCTGTAAAGAAGTGAGGAGAAGGACGCTCTGTAAAGCTGTAAAGCTTCTCCCCAGCACTGACCAGTCTCTCACCCCACACAAACACCAGGGGATAGGGGGAAAAGCTGCTACCGTACTGAGCCCAAAGAGATCACCCCAGCTCCACTGTGCTCCACATCAGCTTTGCTGGCCTATCTTTCTGTACAGCCAGACAAGATGAGTGCAAAGAGAAGAAGTTGGATATCCGAATGGTCCAAAAATGGCGTGCAGAATACGATAATCTCAGTCTACAGGTGGACAGAAGAAATGCTAAGAAGTGCAAGTGTGGTTCAGGTAGGCAACCTTTATTTTCTGTAATAAAAATAAGACACCCCCCAAAAATAAGCCATAGTGTGATTTCTTGAGGAAAAAAAAAATATAAGACGGTGTCTTATTTTCGGGGAAACACGGTAGTAAGTCATCGGCAAAGAGCCCACATTTATGAGTTTGATCTCCACATGAAACGCCTCGAATGTCGGGGTTCTGTCGAATGGCTATCGCTAGGGTTTCAATTGCCATTGCGAAAATGATTGGGGAGAGGGGGCATCCCTGTCTGGTACCCCTTGCTATGTCTATTGGAGAAGAGTAGTACCCTTGGATTCGAATTTGGGCCTTTGGTTTAGAGTAGAGAGCTTGTATTACCCCCATAAATCTTGGGCCAAAGCCCCATCGTTCTAGTAGGGGGAGAAGATATTGCCAGGACACAGAATCAAAGGCCTTCTGCAGATCAAGAGATAGAGAAATCCTTTTTGTTTCGGACCTCCGTCCCAGTTGGATTGCAAAATTGAGACAATGTCCACTGCCCTTCTCACTTGATCTGGGCCTTGTCGACCTGGAATAAATCCGACTTGGTCCTTGTGAATATATTTATTAATGAAAGAGGAGATACGGAGAGCTAGAATTTTTGTAAGAATTTTTTAGGTCATTATTTATCAGAGAAATGGGCGATAGTTACAGACTTCTTCTGGTTTTTTATCCGGCTTTGGGATAACCGTAATGTATGCTGTATTAAGTTGCGTACCCAGAGGGGTGCCTTGAGTTTTGGAATTAAAAAAGTTTGTCATATGTGGGACTAGGGTATCTGCAAATGACCTATAATAGAGGGCCGACCGACAGTCCATCTGGGCCTGGGGCCGAGCCCTTTCGGAGGCCCTTGATTACTGTCGCCACCTCTTCAACCGAAAAGGGTGCTTCCAGCCTGTCTCTATGTTCTACGTCTAAGGATGGATGGGTAGGCTGTCCAGAAAGTTATCAATCGAATCCCTGGGAATCTGTGGAGGGGCACTATACAGGTCAGAATAGAATGTTTCGAATGCCTCCAGGATCTTTTTAGGGTTGGACGTAGGTTCTTGACCTGCCAAGCGTATTTGGGTAAGGAGTGAAACCTTGTTTTAGGGGACAATTTGGTCGCTAACAACTGGCCTATTTTTCCTTTTTGGTGTAAAATTTATTGCCACTCCAGCGGAGAGATCTCTCCGCCTTCGTTGTGAGGGCTAAGTTAAGTTCTAATCTCAGCTTGTCAATATTCTCTAGTAAGGCTAAAGATGGTTTCTTTTGTGTTGTGCCCTTAGGGTCCTATAAGACTTCTCCAGCCGAACAATTTCTGCTTCGTGTTCCCTTTTGATTCGCGTGGAGATTTGAATGATCTTACCTCTAATAGAGGCTTTATGGGCTGCCCACAGGGTCTCCGCAGAGATATCCTCAACATTGTTAATTGTGAAATATTCTTGAAGGGCTTTATTAATTTCCGTTGTAGTGGTTGGATTGGAAAGAATGGACTCATTTAGCCGCCAATGTCCGTTCCTTGCCATACCTGCTAAAGAGCGGATGGACATGATGACCATAGAGATGGTCAGATAGGACTGTGTCTCTGATTTGGGGCCCTTGATCACTGCCGGAAGTACAAATGAAGGAATTAAAATATGATCTATCTCCTGGCATAGGTATTATGCGGGTGAGAGTAATGAGTGTAGTCTCTCTCTTGATGGATTAGACTCCCGCCAAACATCCGTCAACCCCCTGTCATGGAGTAGTTTGGCAATTTTTCAGGCTGATCCTAGAGGGTCTAGTAAGTTGAGCGGACAGAGGTCTGGATTTGTCCAAACCCCTGGTCAAACGCCACATTGGAATCCCCCCCCCAAATGACTGTACCTTCCAGAAGTGGAGTTAAAGTATCCAAGATTAATTGGAAAAACTTGTCTTGCCCTTTGTTGGGAGAATAGTATGAGACCAGGGAGTATAGATGACCCTCAATTTTACCCTTAACCAGTATAAATCGTCCCTCTGGGTCTTTGAAGTCAGAGAGATACTCAAAGTTACAGGATTTGGAGAAAAAGATTGCGACCCCCTTGGTCTTGTTCTCGGCATTAGCCAAGTAGAAGAGGGAAAGTGAGAGTGGACAAATTTGGGACTGTACCGCCCAGGAAAGTGGGTCTCTTGGATCATGAGAATGTCAAGTCTGAGTGATTTGTAACTATCAAAGATCTTTCGCCTTTTGACTGGGGAGTTCAGGCCTTGAGCATTATGTGTGGCTATGTTGAGGGAGCTCTGTACGTGGTCAGCCATGGGGAACTGAAAAGTAACTCTGTCTGTCTCTACCTCCACTCACCCTGAGATGTCTTCTGTCCTCCCAACCTTGCCATTTGTCAGGATGGACGACTGGCAGCCCGGTGAACACCCCTCGTTCGTAGGTACTGCAAGCTGAAAAATAATAAATGGTTAGGCTCATGCGGGAAAGATGGGAGTAGAAAAGGAAAGGACAGATTTGAAAGAGAGAAAGAAATGGTGAAGAAGACTCCCAATCCAACTAAGGAAAAAGATAAAAAATAAGAAAAAATACATTCTCGGGGAGGGGAGATGCCCCTCGAGAATTTCTACCAAGGTAGATCAAAAAAGAGCTTGCTCCAAATGCGAACAAGCGACCTCGCCCCCAGAAACCTTCTGGAGTCTAAGGGAGAGGTGGAGGTACATGGGGCCCACCCCAGCCAGGGCGCCCCTGAAAAATTGGTTACAGCAACTATCAAAAACGAAACCGGAAGGAATTGAGTAGATCTAAACCCAGTTTGATCGGATCTAAATCCTTTCCGGATGTCCCCCCGTCCCCCCCCCAACGGGGATCGAGGAGGAGGGGACCTCAGAAGCAAGGTGGGGACCACCCCCTGCGAAAAAAATTAGAATAGATAAAGAGATCTTTTTAGCAGGAGAAATACTGTTGAAATATCAATTGTCCAAAAAGTTGATTCTTCTGATCCGAGAAAGTCTAAATCTCAGGCATAGGACCGACCAAAAATCTTGAAAGTTCAAGGAGTATATGACCAATGTGTCAGCCGAGATCTGGGTAAGTGGGTCCACTGTCTCTGGCTTTCTTAGATCTCGACCTGGTCCAGAGTAGGGAATTAGGACTGGTGGGGGTCGGTCTCTTGGAGGTGTTTGGGATGCTTTGAGAAGTATCCATGGCGGGTTCTTGCGAGATGAGCTTAAGGCGCTTTAGTAGTCTTTCTCCATCCGGAAAATTTGAGAAGGAGTAGTTTTTTCCCTTTATCCGAAAACTTGACCGTAAAGGGGAATGCCCATTTATATTTTATATCCTTTTGGACCAGGACTAGGAGTAGCGGCTTTAATGACCGTCTTCGCTGCATTGTGGAGGGAGAAAGGTCTGCGTATATTTGGACGGGATGACCTTGGCACAAAACACTGGGCACAGAACGTGCTAGTCTCATGACTTCATCCTTTACAGCGTAAAAGTGGGGTTTGGCGATGATGTCCCGCGGTGAGCCGTCCTTTCTGGGTGGTCCCAGGGCTCTGTGGGCTCTATCAAGCTCTAGGCGAACTTGAGGGATGTTTGGAATCAAGTTCTGGATCAAATTTTGTACCGCTGCTGTAGTGTCAGTGATGGATTCGGGCAGCCCCCTGATCCGGAAATTGTATCTCCTGGATCTGCTCTCCAACTCGTCGATCCTGGAAAGGGCCACATCCAATTGCTCCTGTACTGTATGAATATGTTCTGAGTTCTGATCTGTGGCTGCCACCGTTTGATCAAGCTTGTCTTCTATCGCTTCAATTCTGGTGCCCAGATTCTGGAAATCTGCTTTCAAATCTCCTGTTATTTTGGTAGCAGTCTGAGCGAGTCCCCTATCCAGGAGTTCAGCCAGAGCCTGATATAAGTCAGTCACAGAGAATGCAGAAGCTGCTGACAGGGTGCTGACAGAGAATTGAGCAGGCTGGCTCCTTATGTTAGGTCCTATGAGGGGTAGTGCAGAGCCCTCCCTGTTAATCCCCTCCATATTACTGCCTTCCAGGGGTTCTGTGGGAGTTGTTGAGGGGGACATGTCCTGCTGGTAACTTACTTGAACCAGTGGGGTAAAAGGTAGGGATACCATATTTGGAAATATCCTTCCCTCAGGTATCTCTTCAGCTCCGTTTCTGTGAGGTGCTGCAGCGGCGGCCATCTTGGATTTTTGCCGTTTTTTAAACTGAGTAAAAAGCGGCTTTGCAGTGTCTCTTTAAAGAAATTATCATGATAGGGGGGTGCCCTGATGTCTGGGGGTGCCGTGTATGATGAAGGCTCCCCTTCCAGCCCGTTTCTGGCTTACTTATGGGCGCCGCTGGTCTGGGGTGATGAGGAGCTCCCGGCTCAAGCAGCCATCTTCAGAGCTCCCGGGGTAGTCATTTTATTACACAAAAACTTGGTATATGACATATTGTCCATAGATAGAGACGATGAGGGCAGGAGCAATTCCCTACATCTCAAACTCCCGTCAGGTGAACTACGGGTCACCAACATCTATGCCCCTAACTCCCCTGACCAAACCTACTTTTCTGCATTGACCTCCAGGTTGGCTTTGGACGAACTCACACCACACTTAGTGGGAGGGGACTTCAACTCTACTATGTGCAACCTAGAGGACAGGTCCAAGCTTCACCCTCGGGTCTCAACCGCCCGATCGGATCGTCCTACCCTCCTATCACATATGGCCCAGACCCTTGACTTGTTGGATGTATGGCGGGTACAACACCCCACTGAGAGAGAATACACATTCTTCTCCCCCGTCCACGGGTCCCTAGCCAGACTAGATTATTTTCTAAGCACCCACTCCCTGATGCCGAAAATAACTTCCACCCACATACATGACCTTGTAATTTCGAACCACTCCCCCGTCTCGGTCCTTTTAAGTAACATGCAACACCGCTCGGAGGTCAGGCAATGGAGGTTCCCACCCTACCTTAGCCACAACGACAGCTTCAAAAAGATGCTGACCGAGGCCTGGGAGGACTACCTCCACAATAACGCCCAGCACGCAAACAACCCTAACTTACTTTGGGAGGCAGGCAAATCCTGTTTGAGGGGAAGGATCATATCCTTCACCTCAGCGTTCCAAAAAAATGCCCATAGGCAATTTCTAGAGGCTAGCGAAAGGGTTAGACAGGCCCACTCACTTCTTACTGCTCAACACAATGAGGCTCACCTCTCTGCCTGGAGGGAAGCTGAAGATTGCTTCGACACTTGGGCAGAAAGAGTGGAACAAATCAAGCTGTCTGCTTTACAACTTCAATACCACAAATTTGGAAATAAGGCCGGGAAACTTCTAGCGAGGATCACTAGGGGCACATACAAACCCACCCACATAAGTAAGCTGCGCAATCCGGATGGCACTATGTCTTCTTCACCTCAGGCAGTGAACGAGACATTGGAGAGGTTCTACTCGAACCTCTATGGCCCAGACACTACAGAGGCTGGTCAGGCAGAAAAATGGCTAGAAGATATTACCCTAGACCAGATAGACCAAAGCCAACTGACACGCCTAAATGCCCCCATTACATTGGAAGAAATCAGAAGTACTATCGGCGGGCTCTCTAACGGTAAAGCACCGGGCCCAGATGGCTTTACGCCTGAGTTCTTCAAATTACTTAAAACTGAAGTTACCCCCACGCTACTGTCTGTCTATAACCACATCTGGGGCGGGGGTCCATACCTCCAGACGGGACACCTCGCAAACATTAAACTAATCGCCAAAAAAGACAAGGACCCACTGGACCCGGGCTCTTATCGTCCCATCTCGTTGTTAAATGTCGACTCTAAAATTCTCTCTAAAATTGTTGCGTCGAGACTGGGCGACATTATGCCCTCGCTCATACACAGCGCCCAATCCGGTTTTACCAAGGGGAGATCTGCAGCTGCCAATATTCGTAAGGTCATGGCTGCATTGGAATATGCTAAATCTAACCCATCGCGGGACGTAGTCATTGTCACCTTAGATGCCGAAAAAGCATTTGACAATGTTAGCTTCCAATGATTATCGCGAGTCATGCATAAAATAGGTCTAGTGGGCCCTTTCAACACCTTCATTCAGGCCATGTACTCTGCCCCGGCTGCTACCGTTACAGCGGCGGGAGTCCAATCCCCCCCCTTTAGGCTTTACAGGGGCATGAGGCAGGGCTGCCCCCTCTCCCCCTTATTGTTCAACCTTGCTGTAGAGCCACTCTCGCGCCTTCTTAGCAGCACCCCTCTACTACATGGGATACCATTTGGCAGTGAGGACATGAGGGTGGCTCTATTTGCAGATGACATACTTATATTCTCTACCTCCCCCCACACGGACATCCCTGCAATACAGACCATCTTTGAATCTTTCCGCATATGTTCTGGCCTAAAAATTAACTTCTCCAAGAGCGAAGTTTTGCCCATAGGACCATATCCCTCAAGGCCCCAGCTCCCTCCCTCCTGCCTACGGCTAGCAGGACGACACATCACCTACTTAGGACTTAAAATTGGCAAGGAACCATCCTCTCTGTACTATCTAAACTATCCTCCTCTGATTGCTAAATTGATAAATGAACTGGAAGTCTGGGCTGGCTTACCCCTCTCGTTCTTTGGGAGATGTGCTCTTTTCAAAATGATTAGCTTTGCCCGCCTACTCTATCCCTTGCAGACCCTACCCCTTCTCCTAAAACACAAAGATGTACAGGCACTGAATAAAGCCTTGACCGCATTTATATGGAAGAAGGGTCGGCCTAGAATTGCCCTTTCAAAATTATATCTCCCGGGGAGCGAAGGGGGAGTGGGCCTCCCCAATATAAGAGTGTACAACCTCGCCTGCCTCCTGAGAGTTGGAGTGGACTGGATACTCCGGTCGTCTCGCTACTCAAATTTTGCCTTGGAATCGGCGATTGCCGGTCCCGTGAACCTTGCAGCTCTTCTTCACAGCTCACTCCAAAAAGTGTCCAATCCCATTAAGCAAAATCTACTCTTTCGTGACACCATAGTGGCATGGAGGGAAGTGAGGAAAAAGCTTGGCTTATCCCCCCACATTTCTAGATATCTCCCAATTTGCGGTAATCCCACGTTTATGCCCAGCCTCCAATATGAACCCTTCTCAAAATGGAAGGATAAGGGCCTGATCAATGCGTGCTCTCTATTCCAAGTCTCAACTGGCAAGGCCAAATCTTTTGCTCAACTCGCGAGGGAGTACACTCTTCCCCCCACCCATTATTATCAGGTTCTGCAGTATGTAGACTATGTTAACAAACTTTGCCCAAATAAGTCTATTAGATTCCAATCCTCCTTCATAGATAGGGTTATTGCTGAGAAGAAATACTCTATATCGGACATATACCGACCACTATCCCTGGAATTTACCACACCCCTTCAATATACCTCCATGGCCTCTTGGATCAGAGACCTACCTGACCAGATTGAAGTGGAAGATATCATAAGAGGCTATAGGACCATTAGATCGATCACCCCCTGTGAAGTATGGAGGGAATCACAATTTAAACTAATGCAAAGGGCATACTATCCATTTTCCACCACGAAATCTCCGGATATCGGCCCTGCCTGTCCTTGGTGCCTAACCCACAAGCCTTCCTTGTTACATAGGCTCTGGACCTGCCCTCCCATCGACACCTTCTGGGCCTCGATTATCCAATACACACAGGACGTAACAAAACACTCCCTGTCCAAGGATCCCCGCCTCCTGTTATTTGGATCCCCCCCCCAGTGTCTTGCAACAGATGAAGAGTTCATTCTACTCCCCCAAGGTACTAAACATTGGATATTCCTCCTGCTCCTGCTAGCCCGCAGGACCATCTTCAACCACTGGATATCTGCTACCCCTCCCTCTTTGGCCGAAACAATAAAACACATGAAGTCCCTGCTCTGTAAGGAGAACATGGACCTTTGGTCCTTCCCAATGCTAACGAGGGATAAGTTTGACGGGAAATGGGACGCCTTTATTAGATTTAGCCTAACTAAGGCTGAGCAACAGGCCCTGCTGTCCTCACCCTTTGTCTTCTCCCTCGATATGGGCCCACAGGATCGCATGGCCACCCCAAACTCTTGATCATACCGTCACCTCTGGGTCTGTAACTGGTGAATCCTGGTCGTAGCAAGAGCCATCTCCTCCCCTATATAGTACTTGGTGCTTCCGCTGTTGTCAATGATGTATATGATATGATATAATATGAGTTATTTAAGGTCCTGCTTCTTTTTTCTCGTGGTCACCCCCCTCTCCCCCTCTTACCATTCCCCCCCCCCTCTACCCTCCCTTAACCCCCCCTGACCTCCCACCTTTCACTTCTATTCTCCCCTCCCTTGTCTCTCCATCCTTGTAGTTTTTTAACATCATATTGTCTACGTAGCATCGGACATACTCCTCTTCTATGGTCCTATTTGTCCCCACCCCCTTACTTGTGTTGGTGCATTCCACTTTTGCTTGTTCTTGTTATCAATATCCATACCCTGTGTCCAGTTGTTGTTACTACGCACCTTGTATACTGTATGTACTTACATATTATCTCAATAAAAATGTTATGGAAAAAAAAAAAAAAGAACCCAACTACAGAGCAATGGAAGGAGGTGGCCTGGTCTGATGAATCACGTTTTTTTTTACATCATGTGGATGACTGGGTGCGTGTCCGTCACTTATTTGGGGAAGAGATGGCACCAGGATGTGGTATAAGAAGGCAGGTTCGCAGAGGCAGTGTGATGATTTAGGCAATGTTTTTTCTGGGAAACCTTGGGTCCTGCCATTCATGTGGATGTTACTTTACTGTAATGACTAAGCACTAACATTTGCGCAAAACACATCTACATTTTTGTCCCCTGCTCCATCTGTCAACCACTTGTCATATGAAGCTTCACTAAAAGGATTTTTGGAAGTGCAGCCATCTGGAATAATTTCCTTATGTCACACAGCATGCGAGCTGGACTAGCAACCTGACTAGTGTGTGTGGGGATTAACCAGAGACTCAGGCTGCGTACACACGACCGAGAAACTCGTCCATACTAAATATTAGTGAATGAGTAAATGAGTAACTTGTTGGCAAATGGAAACTTAATTGCCTCAAGGCGCTTTGCATCCAGTGTTGTCCTGATCCTTAGAAGAGGTGGGTCTTTAGTTTTTTCCTAAAAGCCCAATGGTTTTCTTCCAAGCGGTGGGTCGTGGGTAGAGCATTCCAAAGCTGGGGTCCTTGGACTGCAAATCTACGTTCTCCCTTAGATTTGTAGCAGGATTTAGGGATTTGGAGAAGGTTTTGGTTGGTTGACCGGAGCACGCGCTTGGTGACGTAAGGTTTTATTTTCTCGCTTAAGGATTGAGGAGCGTTTCCTTGTGTACATTTGTGGTTAAGGCAGAGTGTCTCGAAAGTCACCCAGTCCTGTATGGGCAGCCAGTGGAGGGACCTCAAGACCGGGGAGATTGGTTCCAACATTTTTTTTACCTGTTACCAGTCTGGCCACCGTGTTCTGGACGTCTTGAAGATGTGAAATCTGGTATTTCGGTAGTCCTAAGTAGAGGGAGTTTGCGTAGTCGAGTCGAGTTGATGATAGTTCCAACCACTACTACTGTGTCCTCTTCCGGGACGAAGGGGATGAGTCTACGTAGCATGCGGTGAAGATGATGAGAAACGCTGACTACTGATCCTATTTGTGCATCCATAGTCATGTCTGAGTCAAAGATGACTTCAAGGCTTTTGACTTTGTTGCTTGGCGCGATAGTTTGTCCGAGGATGGTGGGTGGTGTCCATGTGGTCCTAGAATTAGATTTCCTATTTGCATGAAGGATGAGGAGTTCAGTTTTGGATCCGTTGAGTTTAAGGGAGCTTTCAGTCATCCAATTATCGATCATAGTAAGGCATTTTCCTAGTTCATGATATTGGTCTTTTTTGTTGCTGATTCGAAGGTAGAGCTGCGTGTCGTCAGCATAGAAGTGGTAGCGCAGGTCCTGTTTGCTGATGATTTTGAGAAACGGGCAGATGTAGATGTTGAAGAGTACAGGTGACAGGGGTGACCCTTGAGGGACTCTGCATGTTATGGTTCGTGTTTCTGACGTGAAGCCTCCAAGTTTCACGGTCTGAGTGTGATTTTCTAGGAGAGATACGAACCACGGTAGGGACGAGTCTGAGACTCGGTCTACTTCTTTGAGTCGTGTGAGCAATGTGTTGTGGTCTACTGTGTCGAAGGCTGCACTGGGGTCCAGCAGCACTAGGAGACAGGATTCTCCGTCATCTGCTGCTTCGAGGGCGTCATCCCATATCTTCAGTAGAGCCGCTTCTGTTCCATGGCCTGGGTGAAAACCTGATTGTAGTGGATCTAGGATTTTTTGGTTGTCCAGATGGGGCTGTAGCTGTTGTGCTACTGCTTTCTCCATGATCTTGGATATGGTGTTCAGGCTTGTTACCGGTCTGCGATGGTTTGGGTCTTTGGGGTCAAGGTTGGGTTTCTTTAAGAGGGGTTTAATTATGCCTTGCTTGAGGGTAAGCGGAACAATCCCTTCCCTGAACGATTGGTTTATGATGTGCATTATGGTGGGTGCCAAGATGTCGGTGCATTCTTTTAAGAGTTTTGTAGGAATAGTGTCATTAGGTGACATTAGGAGATGTGTTGTCTCAGAGGCTTCTGATGATGTTTTTTAGTGTCGATGGTAATTGGGACCAGTGCAAAATTCATTGATCGTGGACTATTTGTGTTGATAGCTTCTTCTTGCTTTATCTGAATGGGGTTTGTGTTTTTTATAAGAATATTTATAAGAATATTTGGCTATAGACCTTATTGAGTTAATTTTTTTGTCTTCTATATTGTTTACACAATCTTTATCTAAAATAAGTATTTATGTATCAAAGTAGGTTTTAGATCCTTGAAGCATTTTGAGCCACACTGCGCACAAGCCATGTCTTAAAGAAATACAAATCTCCCACAAAATGTGCTGACAGGGGTTTAGTTAGGTCGGGTTCACATTTGTGCAGCCACAGGGTCTGGTAAGTCCCTGTTCACTGGTTCAGGTGCGATTTAGATCCAAATTTTTGCCTGAATTCACACCTGAACCAGACCCAAAGACACACAGGACCCTTCTTTCACCCCAGATCGGTGTGAACCAGCTCCATTGAGAGCCGGTCACACTCGCCTGTCATGCTAATTAGATGCAGAGAAACCCACATCCAATTTGCATATTCTGTATGTTTGTGAACCCAGCCTTAATGTGATATTTGTAGGACTTCTCCAGGGTCAAATATATTTTTATGCAGTGTAACATACTTGTATGTTATTGGGTTTTTGAGTTTTTCTAGTAAATTGTGGAATATACTATACTTTTAATGTTGTATACAAACATATTTCAATAATTTCATAAAATATGGGTTGGATAAGCCTTCAGTGTTGCACATAAAATCCTTTTCTATCTCTGTAGCTGGCCATACACTTGTAAATTTCCAAACAAATGTTTGTTCTAACATTTGTGTGAACATTAATCTGGAAATTCCCATCAGTATATATGATGACTTGCCAAATGTTTGTTGAGTGAATAAATGAAAACCACATTTACTATTAAAAATGTGTTTGCTTGAAAGTTTTTTTCCATCCTGCTCCTTTGAATTTTCTTACCACTGTGGTCATAAATGACATTTGATTTTAGCCCACTAACGATTAAAAAATTGAATGAGCATTCTTTTTGAGCAAATTTGAGCAAATTTTCTTTTAAATTTAATTCTTCTAGCTAAAGTGGAGCTCCACCCAAAAGGACAAGTTCCGCTTTAAGGCCTCCATCACTCCTTCTCTTCTACAAATGGTACTTTTTTGCAGGAGGGAGCAGGTTTTGGCATGTACCTGTTCCCCAATTCCACTTAGATCCAACAATTCGCAGCATGACTTGCGCCTGTACAGTGGGCTAATGGCTGTGAAGCTGCAATCTGTCACAGTGAGACTCTCAGTTGAAATGCCAGTGCGAGGGAAAGAAACCAGTGGGAAGGGACGGATTGGGTGACCACATCGTTAGGCAGGTGAGTGTGTTTATTAAAAGTCAGCAGCTACAGTTTTTGTAGCTGATGACTTTTAATAAACCAAATAACGACTGGATCTCCACGTTAAAGGAATTGTAAAGGAAAAAAATGTTTTGCCTAAAATGAATGTCTGCAAGGTAGACAGACAGAATAGTGTAATGATTCTGTTAAAAAACAAGTAAATACCTATTAAATTCCTTCATCTACATCACCCCCGGCGTTCTAGATTCTGTTCTCTCATTCACTTCCTGGTTTTCGGAGCTCGTTCATGTAAGAACTACATTTCCCAGTATGCATTGCGGCACACCCAGTAATTCACACCTCCTTGAAGTCTCTAACACGTAGAGAGCGTCCTGCTTCACAGATGTAGTTCCCAGGAGGGGGTGAGCACATCAATGACCACCGCAGTAAAGTCTCCCTTCACGGTGGTGAGTAACAATCAGACAAGCAGGAAGTGAACAGAACAGAGAAGAAATAGAGCAACTTCTAAGGCAAAAACGAACAATGAGGAAGTGAAAAGAGGAATGTCTGCAGGTAAAGGATGCTTATTATGAAAACAATTTTTTCCTTTACAACTCCTTTAAGCTAGCCTAGCTTCCAATTTTAGACAAAACAAAGACTTAGGAGGAATTATACTAAAGTGGAACCTCGGATTGTGAGTAACACAGTTAATGTGAGTTTTTCACAATATGAGCAATTATTTAAAAAGAATCCTAACTCGGTTTGCGAGTGTTCGGAGCCGTTCGGAAATACTCAGAAACACACAGAAATACTCGGAAATACTCTGTTCCCGAGTGTTTCAGGGCCTTTCCGAGGGTTTCTGAATGCAGTCGAACGGTCTCCAAGTATTTCCAATACTTGTGCCCCCCCAACTCTGGCCACATGCGGTATTGGTATATATGAAATCTTTTGCGCTACTGGTGAGTAAAAGAACGTGATAGAAGTGAAATAATAATATATATTCCAAACAGCAATATCTAATATTGTTCACTGTACACAATAATAAGAATGGAAAAAATGGTGATAAGCACTAAGAAAAAGATCCCTAAAAAATTCTCATAAATACACAAAAAACACAAATATACTGTATAGTGTAATAATAACACAAGAACACTAAAGTGATGAATCGTGGGGTGACATCTAGTCACTATGAAATGTCTATAAATCAAAATCAAAATGTGATTAAAGAGTGAATTTCCTAAACGTGGAGATGGAGAAACCATATAACTTTATTGGTGTAGCGTGTGGACTCTTACATTAAAATCTATAAAACCAGCAAAAATGTAAACAAGACGCGGTGTTTGCAGCGCCGCCTTACATCTCCTCCGGCTGCTTCCGGTCTGCGTCAGTCTCCGTGCTGCTTCACGAGACACGTGACTGCATAGGGTCAGACTCTGGAGGAGACACGCTGCAAATCGCCTATGCAGTAAGAGTCCACACGCTACACCAATAAAGTTATATGTTTTTTAGACAATATTTCACCAATGGAGGCATCTCTTTCTCCTTTTCCTCCCCACTCCACATGGTGCATTGAGCATAACAATAGGTTAACAGGAACCTCTGGGACCAGTGGGATCAATATAGGCGAGTGGCCGACATATACAACATTGGAGAGGAGCTGGAGAGAAATGTGAAACACCATCCTTTGAAGCCTTTACATTCATACTGGGAGTGAGAGTTCTGGGAGACCGGTTACGGATTCAGTTGTGTACTACACTTCCTATCACGTCACCAATTCCAGGGAAGAAGTTGATTTCATCCTTTCAATATCACACATCCCACAGGAGGGCATCTCCACGTTTAGGACATTCACTCTTTAATGACATTTTGATTTTGTTTTATAGACATTTCATAGTGACTAGATGTCACCCCACGATTTATCACTTTAGTGTCCCTGTGTTATTATTACTGTAACGGAACGTCCCACACTCCGCTTGAGTGTTTCTGTCATATACTGCTTCCTATCAGTCTGGATATAGATATCAGATATTCCAGCTGCTCTCAACACACAACAAGACAAGACTTGTTTGTGTGCTAAACATGGAGGGGTAGATTCACATACACTTAATATTCCGCTGCGTAATCGAAATACTCTACGCTGCCGTATTTTACCAGGCTCTACACCGAATCCTGGTAGATTTTTGCCCGTACGCTACGGCGGCGTAGTCTATTTCTAGCCGCGTAATCGAAATACGCGATTGGGGGCGTGAAGCATTTAAATTAAGCGGGTCCCCGCGGCGATCGAACTGCGCATGCTCCGTTCTGAAATTTCCCGCTGTGCATTGCGCGAAATCACGTCGTTACGTCATTCGTTGTTTGAGTAGCGGCGTTTACGAACATTCCTATTCCCGGACGACTTACGTTAAAAATAATAAAAGACGTCGGAAAACGTAGAAATTCGACGCGGGAACGACGGCCATACTTAACATGGGCTGTCTAATATTAGAGCAGCAAAAAGCTGGTATAGTGTTACGCAAATAAAAGATGACTAAAGGTGCCGTAAGAGATTGCGATTGAAGATCGCAATTTCGGGGATCGTCGGCAAAAGCTCATTTGCATACCCCGACGCGGAAAACGACGGGAAGTCCACCCAGTGGCCGCAATTTTATTGCAGCGTAGATCCGAAGGCGTACAAACACTTAATCCAGTCGAATTGAAGCCCGCAGCCGTCTATTCATGGTTTGAGGTTTTCGACTAGCTAGAAAACGCGCGTAATTTGAAATTACTCCAGTCTAACACCAGTTAGACAGGCGTAATGGCTCTCTGAATCTGGCCCGGAGTGTTTAGTAGAACCAATAATGCAACCTTATATACAGTTTAAAGAGGAGGTAACCAGAACATAAATTAACAGGAGCTAATTAACTAATAATTTACCCAGACTTGGCGACTCAGAGTAGACGTCACGTCTCCGCTCACCTGCTATACAATACACATTATCATAAGTGTAAACACAGGGCATATTCAAACAATAGCAGGGTCAATTAGCACAGAGAACAGACAGATGGTTGGAGGTGATGGCATTAGCATTTAACAGTATGTGTCCCAACAGTACGAATGAGTCACTCTTACAATTAACCCGTTGAGTTCAGAATCAACAAACAGTAAATAGTTCTTTACAGATATGCTGGAATATATTGTGGATAATAATTACATAATAGTCCCATTTCAGGTAATCCAAGATATCATTCCTCAGTCATCCTATGCCCCTAGTGGACATAGGATAATTTTAGACATAAGAGGGTCCGGTGATGTCCCTGGTGAGTCTGTCACATTTTTCCCCCATCAAAAGTCAACTACCAAGGTCCCAGACCTCCACCTGGTCTGGACATGTGTAGTCGGACAAAGTGAACTTATATAGTCTGTCGGCATGACCTTTAATCTTGGCTGCAAGGAGTAGTTGACACCAGTAGGTGTGGGGCAGAGGTCATTGACTCTCTGTCCGGCTGCCAGCGCTTAAACTGGGTGTTTAACATTCCAGGGCTTGGTCGGCTGCTGGGCAGAGGGGCCAACCGCCCCAGCTTCCTGAAACTGTAGAGACACTGTATGTGCTAGGCAGGGGCCAGAGGCGCTCTGCCCTTTTGTCAGCACTTCTGCTGGGGACTCCACATCATCCGCCCCAGATAACCGTTGGGGAAGGAGGCTGGATTCCTCCACATCCAAACTGTGTAGCTGCCATTGGGGAGGTGAGCTGGCTGGCTGCTTCCTTTTCCGTTCCCTCATCTGGCTGCTGGGACAACATGTCTGTGGTACTGTCTCCCAGATGCACAGATCTTTGCTGGGGGGGAAAGACCACGTTCTCCACCCATGCCAACTGTTGGGGAGGGACAATGAGCGCCTCCTCTCCCTTCTCACTCTGTATCGGCTGCTGGGAAGTGATCGCCACCTTCTCACCCTGACCCTTTGGAACTGCAACAGGGGTGGGGCAGAGGTATTGAACCCTCTGTCCGGTGACCAGCGTTTTAGCTGGGGAAGTTCCTTGCAACTCCACAGATACTGCTGTTGGTGAAGGGCAGAGCACAATGAAGTTTGGCCCTGATAACAGCTCTTCTGCTGAGGGTTCATCAAGTTGTTCTTCCTCAGTAGAAAAATCTATCAAATCCCCTGTCTCTGCAACTGGTGTCTGGGGATAGGGGTTCACCATATCCTGTCTGTGGAACCCAGAAGATGCTATCAGTGCTGGGCAGAGGTTAGCAGTACTCTGCCCTGCTGTCAGCACTTCATCTTTGGGGATGGCAATACCCAGATTTTCCACTGCCGATTCTCTGGCATACTGCTGTACAGGCACATTCCTCCATCCAAGATCATCCCATGCAGAAACAGGATCATCAAGGTCAATCAGCACTTGCTGCATCCGCCATAAGACCTCTGTGTCCATAGCTGCGGGGGCAGGCTGGCAAAGGTCACTGTCACATTGCTGACTCTTCAGCCAGAACCAACTATTTCAGAGTTGTCTGCTGGTATTTTCTGATAGTCCCAGGTAAAGGGAGCCCAGTCCTGGCTCTGAGCAGAGTTTCACAGCTGCAATCCATACTGCGACCAGTACCTTTCCGGGTTGGAGGGGAACTTTTCCCTGGTGTCGCTGCTCACGGGCTAGTGCTTCCTTCCAGAGTTCGCAGTGAATAGAATCAAACCATCCCAGCAGGGCCTGCTCTGATACTGGTCCTCTGTGCTTTATCTGCTTCTCTCGCCAACCTCCTTCCGAATTCCTCTTCCATGGCGGCTGGTATCTGTACCTCTCCTCTCCTGCTATCCGAACCTTGGATCCAAGTGGAGGTTGGATGTCCCCGACTGCAGGCTGGCTGGAGGTGATGGCATTTGCATCTAACAGTATCCCAACAGTATGAATGAGTCACTCTTACAATTAACCCATTGAGTTCAGAATCAACAAACAGTAAATAGTTATTTACAGATATCCTAGAATATATTGTGGATAATAATTACATAATAATCCCATCTCAGGTAGTCCAATATATCATTCCTCAGTCATCCTATGCCCCTAGTGGACATGATGGTTTTAGACATAAGAGGGTATGGTGATGTCCCTGGTAAATCTGTCACAATTACACTATACATTTGTGTATTTTGTGTATTTATGAGATCCTTTTAGGGATCTTTTTCTCAGCGCGTATAACCATTTTTTATTCACCTGCGGTATTGCATACCATAGAAGTCAATGTGGAACAAATTATTTTCGTTTCCATTGACTTCTATGGGAAAAGTTATTTTGATATGCAAGTGCTTTGGATTACATGCATTCTCCTGGAACAGATTATGCTTGTAATCAAAGGTTCCACTGTATATTTATATTATATAGTGTTTTGAATGGTTAAGACTGCTATTTTTTTTCTCCTTTTATACAGTTGTCACCAGAATTTGTTTACCCATTTAAAAAATGTTGTATTTTCATGGCTTCCTGTACCAGACACAATGGTCAGATGGACCAAATCTAGAGGTGAGTCTTCTCAGCGGCGGGACACAGACATCAACAACGGCCAGCGAGGGCTTCTGACTCTTCTTCATTCTACCCAAACCCAATGAAAATGTTTTGACTTTATATACACTTTAATAACCAGAGAAAATGTGACTAAATTATAAAGAGATACATGCCAGTATCGCATCAAATAAATAAAATCCATACAAATAAAGCCAAAGCATAAAGAATAAACATTATACCTGGAATCCCTGCTTGCAAGTGAAATATCCATATAACTCTTTACAATATAATTTAATTAACCTGTCAAATCCTAAAGCACTTGGTCGCAAGAAATCAATTTCCATGAATTTCAAATGTTCTGGGTTGATGAATAGCTCCTCAATAAATATCCTTTCAATGGCATATTAAAGTTAAATTGACAGGTATGTATTAAGTGCCCTAGTTCACTAGGGGTGTATACAGATGAGTTCAACTTTAAATTGTAATTTAATTATTCATTTCATTATTCACAATTGCCTTCTGTGCAAATTTTCATGTTTGTCTAAATTTCCATTGGCTTAGTTGTCATTTCCCAGCTCACAATGGGATTAGAATTTTAGCCATTAAAATCCACTTTGGTATGCTATTGACTTTGCTCTGTGATAATTATCACATTAATCGATGACCATTAGGAAGGGATCCCAAAATGACAAATATGTCAATTGAAAACTTTGACAAGTCACAACATAATTAATTATTGTTGTTAGGTGTGAAAAATCTACTGGGGAAAAAAGATGTATGAGCACATTTAAAATACTGTTTGTTTTCTATGAAAAATAGGTCATATCAGTCCAAGAGTCCTCATTAAGAAAAACCTGTGACTGATCACTAATTAATGGAAACCTTGACTTTATTCACATTTTATTTATAAAGGCTGAAAATCAGTTTTCCATTTTTCTCCACAATGTAATCTGTAATCTGTTTATAAAAGCTTGTAAAAGGTAAAGTTCATCATATAGTTTCAATAGTTAGTCATTTTTATATTCCACTGTTTTTTCCTTCACTACTTTCAACCTAAAGCTGCTAGGAGACCAGACACAGACGAGGCAGAGACATTAATTGGCTGCCTCTGCCAATGACAATGTATTTTCCTCTAGTTTTTCCAGTTCCTTGGCTGTAGCTTTAGCATGGAAGTGATGGGCAATCAGCAGCTTTGTTGGATCCAGAAAAAGACTATTCTGAGTCACAGGTAGCCATAACCTAACATAAAAATTTAGCTGGATTCTGTCTCTTTAACTACTGAATGATAATATCCTGCACACTAAATGCTATAATTTTTACACAGCCAGATGCGTCAAGTGTTAATAAAAATTTAATGTGAGACTGCAGCCTCTTCCTCCAACACTATTATGTGTTGTGTACACACCCTAATATGCATACAAGAGTCTGAAGCAGACATTAAGGCCCCTTTCACATTGAGGAGTTTTTCAGGCGGTACAGCGCTAAAAATAGCGCTCCTATACCGCCTGAAAAACTCCTGCCAAGCAACCTCAATGTGAAAGCCCGAGAGCTTTCACACTGAGGCGATGCGCTGGCGGGAGAGAAAAAAATCTCCTGTCAGCAGCATCTTTGGAGCGGTGAGAGGAGAAGCGTGTATACCGCTCCTTTACCGCGCCTTCCCATTGAAAACAATGGGAAATTGCGGCAATACCGCCTGCAATGCGCCTTTATAGAGGCGCATTGTGGGCGGTATTAACCCTTTCATGGCCGCTAGCGGGAGTTAACACCGCACCTCTAGCGGCCGCAACTCGCGGCAAATCCGACGGTATAGCGCCGCTATTTTTAGCGGCGCTATATCGCCAGCACAGCCCCAGCCCCAATGTGAAAGGGGCCTTAGTAGGGCTTAAACAACTAAACACATTGGCCTGTATTTATGGGTTTGTCAAAAAAAATGGAAAATAAATATATGAAAGGGAATAACTAATAATAAATGGATTTTTGTACTCACCAGAAAATATTTTTCTTCAGCAGTTCATTGGTAGATGCAGTCTATGAACTTTGGATATACACCTTGCATCTTATAGGTTGGACATGAGGTAACATTTAAATTATATAGCTCCTAATGGCTAAACCCTTTTACATACTAAACAGTTTTGGGGGAAACAAACACTAAACAATTGATAGTAAGGACAAATGGCCTTCTACAGTATTATCTTAATGGCAACAAGCCAACGGCAGAACTTTAACAATGGCGAATGGTTGGATTTGTGTCCCCAATGGAATACTGATTTTTATTTTTTTACAAGAGTACCTCTTTAACCACTTCCTTACTGGGCACATATACCCCTTCCTGACCAGGTGAAATTTCAGCTTCTGGCACTGCGTCGCTTCAACTGACAATTGCCCGGTTATGCGACGTCGCTCCCAAACAAAATTGACGTCCTTTTTTCCCCACAAATAGAGCTTTCTTTTGGAGGTATTTGATCGCCTCTGCGGTTTTTATTTTTTGAGCTATAAACAAAAATAGAGTGACAATTTTGAAAAAAATATATATATTTTTTACTTGTTGCTGTAATAAATAGCCCAATTATTATTATTTTTTTTTTTTTTTTACTACTAATGGCGGCGATCATCATTTTTTTTGTGACTGCGACATTAAGGCGGAGACATCGGACACTTTTGACACATTTTTGGCGCCATTCCCATTTATTCAGCGATCAGTGCTATAAAAGTGCACTAATTACAGTATAAATGTGACTGGCATTGAAGGGGTTAGCACTAGGGGGTGAGGAAGGGGTTAATGTGTACCTGCATAGTGTTCTAACTGTGTGGAGGGAGGGGGGTGACTGGGGGAGGTGACCGATGCTGTGTCCCTATGTACAAGGGACACAAATCGGTCTCCTCTCTCCGCTGACAGGACGTGGATCTCTGTGTTTACACACAGAGATCCACGTCTTGTCCCTGTAGCCGCCAATCCCGAGTGCCTGGCAGACATCACGGCCGCCAGGCGAGCGCATCGGCATGTCAGCAAAGCGGCAAGCAGGCGCGCCACCGACGGCGGGGCTCGCGCGCCCCCCAGTGGCCTGGCGGACCGCAGGCCGTAAAATCACGGCCAGTGATAGATTTAGAACCACCCTTCGGCCATACAAAGTCGTACGGCCGTCGGGTAGTGGTTAAGATGAGAAGAGGAATAGCAGAAAAAGGATATCACAATATCCTTTTCAAAGGTAAAAGGAGGACACAAACCCAGGTAGACAGGACAGTCTGGGCTGCAAGACCACATCCTGCTAGTAAAAGTAAAGACAATAAGGAAGGCAACCTTCCCATCATGGAAGCAACCTCATGCAAAGGTCTAAAAGAAGGACTCTGATTAAGGTCTAATGGAGCCATAGGAGGCTTGATAGATGGTACAATGTGAGTATTAAGGTGTGAACCAAGTAATGTGTAGCCAAGGGTCACTAAAACAGAAATTATCAGAGTTTAAGGACAGCTAGGATCAGGTTGTCAATGACTTCCCTATGGTGAGAAGATATGTCCCTTAATAATTCCCCTTCTCTGCAAGTGAGAGAAATCTGCATGACTATTGGGTGCAGAGGCTAAGGACCCTAATGAAACAGGATGATTAATATGAATAGGGGGGTTACATCCTGCAACCCTTTTCACTTGGAAGGGCTCCAATGACTGGTATAACACTTTAGCCAGCTAAAGCAGGACCAGGAAACCCTCCAGCATGGGGGGGGGGGGTAACTGTACAATACCATATATGCCAGTTCTAAGGAGTTCAAAGCTGGGTCTGAGATGGGAATAGAGGAACGTAAAACTTAATACTCAGGTTTACCACAATTAAAGTAGAAATGACAAAATAAAAACTTAACATAGGTTGTGAAAGTCTGCCAGATTGAGCATGGTGGTTCACACTCTGTTGGATATCAGACATATTGCCATAATTAAGGAACATTCTAGAGAAGACCACAGGAAATATTCCCTGTGGAATTCCTTTCAACTGGAAATGACCACAAGCCCCTAATATGAGCCCTTGCAGCAGCACAGCTGGTTAGTTAGGCAGACTGGAAAACTGGAGCAGCAAAAGGTGCAATATATACAGTATATATATATATATATATATATATATATATATATATATATATATAGATAGATATACACTCTAAAGTACATTTGGCACGCTGCATTGCATTTTAACTTTTCTCCTCATTTCTTGGAACATGCAAAGGGTTTACAACATGGCAGAGGAGCTAAAGTTGGGATGGCCTGCTATTTTAATAATTCTAGGAGCTGTGTATATAGTACTATTGTATATCATATACATATTGTGATATTGTGTTATTTTTCATATAAATTATGAATATGTCAGTATGTTACAGTGGGTACCTAGGGGCATTTTAAATTTTCTTTGTATCATGGTGTTGTAGATTATAATACATTTTATGTATGTTATTGGAGAAAGCAGCCTAATGCCCTGTACACACGATCGGTTCGTCTGATGAAAAAGGTCCGATGGACCACTTTCATTGGACGAACCGATCGTGTGTGGGCCCCATCGTTTTTTTTCCCATCGGTGAAAAAAAATAGAACCTGTTTTAAAACTTTCTGATGGTTAAAAAAACGATAGAAAAAAAATCCATCGGTCAAAAATACACGCATGCTCATAATCAAGTTGACGCATGCTTGGAAGCATTGAACTTAATTTTTCTCTGCATGTCGTTGTGTTTTACGTCACCGCATTGGACATGATCAGGTTTTTAACTGATGGTGTGTAGGCAAGACTGATGAAAGTCAGCTTCATCGGATATCTGATGAAAAAATCCATCGGTCTGTTTTCATCGGGTTTGAACTGATAGCGTGTACGTGGCATCACAGTTCTTTACACCTCAGTGTGTTGTTGGACACCTGACTTCAAGCTACTCTGCATCTGGGGGAGGAGGAGGAGTATGGAGAAGGCTTTGTTAGCCATGTCATTATCAGTCTGCGTGCCCTGTATGTATAGCATGTTCAGTGCTCATAAAGAAATGTTTATGTACTCTGCCTCTTGCTTCTGCACCCCGATCATCGCTTTGGCCTGTGGATAGAGAAGCTGATCATCCCCTGCAGGAGTTTCTGCCTTTCCTATTAGGTATCCCAGACATGATGTTAATAGATGTGATTCTGTGCCTAAAATATGTACAATTTTTATATAATGTCTCAGAAAAAAAAATTCATCACCAAAAGAAAGCTCTATTTGTGGGGGGGGGGGGGAGGCCGTCAATTTTGTTTGGGAGCCACGTCGCACGACCGCGAAATAGTGTGGAATTGCAAAAAGTGGCCCGGTCATTAACCAGCAGAATGGTCCGGGGCTGAAGTGGTTAAGGGACCTGTACCTGCCTATGAACATTGTAAATGGGCACTCCACTACCAATACCCTAATATCCCCCCCCCCCCCCCATCCACACACACATTTCTTGTTTTGTTTTTTAACTCAATGGAGGTTTACTAAAGGCAAATCCTTGCACATGATTGGATAATAAAATCAGCAGAGCTTCCCCTCATTTCAGATCTACCCCTCAGATTTACAGTGACTGCACTTCCAAGTGCACTTTCAGTGCAATTTCAAATGAACTTTGCACTTGTAAATAACCCCCAATGTGTTTTTTTTTATTTTTCTTTACAGGCTGTCTGTATCATTATTCTCTCGTGGGCCATGGCCGGTGTGATTATGTGGGGTCCTTGGCTCACAGGAATTTGTTTAAATGATGCAGATTGTCATTCAAAATGCAACCTGGATGATAACTGACACTGAATTACAGAACGGTAAGTCTGTGGTACACAGCTCCAAAGAAAAGGTTAACATCGCAACAAGAGCAGTAGAAAAATACCCCACAAAATTTCAGTTTTAAAGGGGTTGTAAAGGTTCATTTTGTTCACCTTAATGCATCCTACGCATTAAGGTGAAAAAAAAATGGCACTGACGGCCCCCCAGTCCCCCCCCCCCCGTTTTACGTTTTACTTACCTGAGCCCATTCATCTGCTACACTCTTCCTCTTCTCCACTCAGTCTGGCTGTTGATTGGCTAGATTGGATGGATTGATAGCAGCACAGCCATTGGCTTGTGCTGCTGTCAATCACATCCAATGACGCAGCGTGCTGGGGCGGGACTGAGTGATACAATTAGTGGCTATAGCTGCCATCTGTATCATGGGAGCGCACCCTCAAGAACTAACCCCCATGAGAGAGATATAGCCGCCGATGGACCCCAGAGGACTAGGATTGGGGCCACTGTGTGCAAAACAAGCTGCATAGTGGAGTTAAGTATAACATGTTTGTTATTTTTTTTTTTTAGGGAACCTTTAGTGTCTCTTTAAAAACATGCCCATGATTTAACAATAAATCTTCAATGACATTCACTCAGTAACATTCTCCCTAATGTGAAGGTTTTGCTAACAGTTTCTCCCTGCGCAATATTAAACACGTATATAATTGTAAAACCCATTCTCTTAAATATATCTCTTTATTTGTCTATTTTTGCTTCTCTCAATTAGCGAGAGCTCCATGCAGTGAAATATGGCAGGCACTTTGGAAACCAAATGACTTTGCTAGTCCTGGGAGAGGCATATATACCACAAGATCAGCATTCGGCAGCTTAAACAATTTTTGATAACACTCTTTAGCTCTTGCCACTGCAAGGGAGTCTACAAAAAATGAAAAATATAAACATTTACAACTACATTCTGTTAATTCTTATAAAATGACACCTTTATTGGTTTGACCGTTCTTCTAAACTAATTGCTGCTGCTTGTTGACGTACATCACTTCAAGTAAGTAACCTGGAATTATTGATGTAATTATCTCTGTCTTTTTGTAGAACTTTGTTCTAACCGTATAAAAAAAACGCATTAAAAATTTATATTTTGAGAGCTCTTGATTCGCAGGTGAGACAGGCAGCATACATTTTTAACTGAGACTTTTTATGGACGTCACTGTAATGAGTAGACAAATTAGCAACAGGAAGAGTTAACCACGATTCTATACAAGCCGGTCATGAAAAGCTTTTCACATTTCAGATATAAGTGCTTGCATTAAATATTGAAATCAAAATGTGGGCTGTAGGTCGGCTTGGTAAAGTTCTTTTAATAAATTATTCTATATAATTGAAAAGCTGATTTGCTAGTGGATGTGACAACGTCACAAGTTCTTTCTCACAAGCATTAGAAAAAAGGAAGAAAAAATAAATGAGACACTATTACAAATTAGTGGAGGGAAAAGGTTGATAAGCCCTTAAAAATCCTTTAAAGTTAAATCATTTCTTGCCAGTGTTATGTATAAGTAATATTTTGGCAAAAATTATTATTTTTGTGACATGTGAGATGGCAAGAGGAACCACAGTTTAAGAAGCAGATATTCACACACCTGAAAGTGTTGATTACCTGCAGCGTTTCAACACATGGACTAACAAGGAGGTACAAGTATATCCTCTCCTTTTCTGTCTGAGCTGTATTTACAGGTGATCCTGTGGTAACTGTGGTCACTTATGGCCCCTTTCTGCCTGTCTGTTTTTCAGGCAGACCTGATTGGACCACCCATTGATCTCTATGGGAAGGTGGATGTCAGCGGACATGTGGACCCCAAAACACCCTACCCATGTTAAGCACATGTTGCTTGGTATGGTTCAGGAGGGGGGTGCTCTCTCGTCCCCCCTTTTCCTGTGGCATGCCAGGTTCCGTGCTTGGATAAGGGTCTGGTATGGATTTTCGGGGGACCCCTATGTCATAATTTTTAAAATCTTGGCAGGGTTCCTCTTAATATCCATACCAGACCCAAAGGGCCCGGTAATGAATGGGGGGGGGGAACCCATGCCGTTGTTATCTAAATTGCTGGGATCAGGCAATATATTACTGCCGCAAGTAGTTTTGAATTACATTTTTTCCTTTACAAATGTCATTTTGCTGCTCATATTCATAAAACTATTTACGGCGGCTACTGTATGTAAGCAGCCTAACATTGTGTGGAGCGTGAACTCAGCCCCCTAAGCCATAATTGGCCAAAGGCACCCTGCCTTTGGCCAATCATGGCTCTCCCAGCAGAGTGCACTGTGATTGGCCAAAGCATGCAGGTCAGGTGGACACTTTAGCCAATTAGCAGCAGTCAATGTACTGTGATCTCGCAGTGCATTGACGGTCTCACCGTTCATTATGGGGCGCTCAAATTTCCCGCGAATGCCCCATAATGTTCTAAATTCGGCGAACAGGCAAACACCTAATGTTCAAGTCGAACTTACGTTCAACTCGAACATCGGGCTCTAAGGCAGGTTTGAATCTGATTGTGTGAAACGTCTTAGTACTACAACTTCTTACATCAGGCTTTCTGTATATATGAGAGAACATGGAGCCTTTAGTGGGGAGTGTTTGAGAATTCTTCACTTAAAGCAGGAATTTCCAGATTATCACATTGCTAGCCATAGGCAGAGGGTGAATTAGTGTACTACAGATATCTCTTCGTAAAAATGAAGTACTAATCAGACTGTGCTCCAAGTATACATCTCAGGGCTTTCCCCCTAGCTATGAATGGAATATACTTTTACCACAATATACTGGGAAATGCATTTTTTTTTTGTTTAGTTGTGTTTCATGTTAATCAGATGTTTACAGCTTAAAACATTGTTTATTATATTAGACAAAGGGATATCAAGGGCACATTCTGGGAAAAAATTACAGTTAAGAAAAATAAAGCATTGATCAAATGCAGAAGAGTACACAAAACACCAAATTCTAAACATCCCAGGAATCTAGAGGTAACTTGTGTTCAAGAGATTTCCCTTACCCCCTGCACACAATAGTCTGAGAACCGAAGTTCTTAATTATGCCAATGAATGGAAAAATTTATTTAGACTAGTTTATAGTAAATGTTATAAACTAGGAATAGAAAATGTACTAGACTAGTATAGTTAAAAAGCTTGGTATATATATTCCACACTGTCTTAATTTTTTACTGTACTATCCATCCCTTCCTTTTTGCACTCCAAAGGCAGGTTGAGGACAGTACTAAAACTTCATGGTGCTAAAAATGGCTTAGTCTTTAACACAACACAGCTGAAACAAATATGTCCATCTTCCTAAAACACTATAAAAAAACTAAGGCATTTTGCTAGTAGGTGGAGTTATCTTGAACTAACCTACATTGTTTGTTTGCTAGTGTCCAAGCCACCTGAAAGTGAAAGACTTCCTGAGTACCTTAAAAAACCTTTCCTTCTGAAAATTCTGACTGCTTGCCTTCAAATTTCGAGTCTGTGACCCAGAACAAGTTTAAAGGACTGTCTTTTCTTCAACTCTCCTGATCTGTATACTTGTTCCTGGTTGGTTGCTCATAGAGTATTGAGGCCAGCCAGCCAACTATAATTTTCTGAAGGAGGTCATTAATTACCTTATTTCTCTTTAAAAGGTATCCCTTAAAGCTCATGCCCACCATTTCTGCCAAATACCTGGTGGATCATTCAAAGACGTTAATATGGTGGGCAGCAAGCACTCTAGCATGTGAGAGATATTCTCCTTCAACCCTTGGTGGTTAATTTGCTAATTTAAGGCATACCAAACAAGTCATCCAACAACACTATAGGCTTGCATACCTTACAGCTTGGTACTACAAGCTCTGAAAAATCCTCTGGACTGTTACACCAGGTATTCATTTAATTTGAAGCATTAAAGCTTGGCAGCAGTTACTTTTTTTGCTGGCCCACAATTATTTATTGTTTGGTAGTTGTTAACTCCTTCTCTGGTACCTCCAGAGAAGATTTCACTCACATATATCAACCTATATATGGGTTGGTGGGAGGAGCTCGGCATCTTTGTGAATACCAACCCTTTAAAGAACAGATAAGGTTTTTCTCTAGCTATATAGATGATCCGATTTTCATTGTGATTTTTCCTGATTGAACCATTAGGGTAATTTAATGAATGAATGAATGAATGAGAAACTTATATAGCGCGGCACATGCGAACCAAATCGCCTCTGGGCGCTTGTTGTTTCTGTCTTTCTTGACATCAAAAGAGCAGAGTTTTAATCTGTCTTCTGAAGGTCAGGTGGTTTTCCTACAACCGAATGCTGGTTGGTAAAGCGTTCCAAAGTCTGGGACCTTGGACCGCAAACCTTCTATCTCCTTTGGACTTGAATCTGGCTTTGGGTACTTTGACCAAATTTTGGTCGCTGGATCGCAAAGATATTGTGGGGCTTTTCCATGGATGCATTTATGAGTCAGACAGAGAGCTTTAAAAGCAATTCTGTCTTTTACTGGCAACCAGTGAAGGGATCTCAATGACGGTGAGATTGATTCCCAGGGTTTTTTCCCAGTCACAAGTCTGGTGGCCGTATTTTGGACGACTTGCAGACGAGCGATTTGGTACTTTGGGAGTCCGAGGTAGAGGGCATTTGCATAGTCCAGTCTGGAGTTCACAATTGTTCCCACCACGACTGCTATGTCTTCTTTGGGAATGAATGGAATAAATCTGCGTAGTAGGCGCAGCAGATGGTGAGATCCGCTGACTACTGACCCTATTTGTGCGTCCATTGTCATGTGGGTGTCAAAAATTACCCCGAGACTTTTGACTTTGGCGCTAGGGGTGATGATCTGGCCCAGAATGGGCGGAGGTGCCCAGGCTGTTGCCTGTTGACTCTTGCAACTGGCATGAAACAGAAGAAGTTCTGTTTTGGAATTGTTGAGTTTAAGATAACTCTTAGGCCTCGTACACACGAGGCAATCTATTTGTTCAAATCGGTCGGACCGACCGATTTGAACAAATCTGTTTACTAGGATTTTGGTTTGCTCGCGTGTACACACAAGCAAACCAAAATCCCCGCCAGCAGACGGCGCGCTGACGTGTCGGTGACGTGGCGGTGACGTTGACGCCGCCACGTCACCACACCAGGAAGTAAAAGACTTCCGCGCATGCGCCGAATCCATTCGGCGGCGGTGCGAGACAACATGTCTGCTGGTAAGTGTACTAACCAGCAGACATGTCGGGCGGACAGATTCCCACCCGATAGATTTCAAAGCATGCTTTGAAATCTGTCGGGTGGCCAAATCCGTCGGCTCGCCCGTACACACGATCGAATCTGTCTTCTGGGACGGTCTAGCAGACCTTTTCCAGCAGACAGATTTGATCGTGTGTACGCGGCCTTAGCCATCCACTTTTCTATCGAAGAGAGACAATTCTCTAAGCTGAGATGATGATCCTTTCTATTGCAGATGTGAAAATACAGTTGCGTGTCGTCTGCATATGAGTGATAAAGTAGTTGTTGACTACTGATGACTTCGAAGAGAGGACGGAGATAGATGTTGAAGAGCACCGGTGACGGGGGTGAGCCTTGGGGGACTCCACATGACACTGTGCGTTTTCCAGAAGTGAACGGTCCCAACTTCACCGTTTGTGATCGGTTTCCCAAAAAGGAGGAAAACTATGGTAAATCACCCTCTGTGACTCCGGCTACCTCAGCCAGCCGAGTCAGTAGCAGTTTGTGATCTACCGTGTCAAAGGCTACACTTAGGTCCAGCAGAACCAGGAGACAAGATTATCCTTCGTCTGCGGCCTCCAGAACGTCGTCCCATATTTTGAGCAGTGCTGTTTCCGTCCCGTGTCCGGGGCGGAATCCCGATTGCAGTGGATCAAGTAGGTTGTGGGTATCTAGATATTGTTGCAGCTGTTGTACCACTACTTTCTCCATTACCTTGGAGAAAACGTTTAGCATTGTTATGGGACGGCGGTGATTTGGGTCCTTGGGATCCAGGGTAGGTTTCTTCAAGATGGGCTGGATTGTGTCCTCTTTCAGCAGGGAGGGCACTATGCCTTCCTTAAATGACTGGTTTATAATCTGCGTAATGGGAGGTGCCAGGATATCGGCACATTCCTTTAGCAGCTTAGTGGGGATGATATCATTAGGCCATGTGCTGTTACGCAAAGCGCCGATGATATTTTCTGTGGCATCGATGGAGATGGGTTCCAGAGTGAACTTTGTTGGTTGTAGAATGTTCCTCTGGGTGTTGTGTGGTTGCTCAGGGGTATTGTTTTGCGGAATGCTTTCCCGGATTCTCTCAATTTTATTGATGAAGAAATCCGACAATTCATTGCAAAATTCTTGGGTGTCTGAGTTGGAGGCTTCAAGACAGCCTGGATTCATGGTCTGTGATACCAGCTTGAAGAGTTCCCGGGGGCGGTTTAAGGCGCTGTTGATAGCCTTGGAAAAATTGTTTTTCTTGGCTTTGAAGATTTCTATGTGATATTTTCTTGTTGCTACTTTGTAGATGGAGATGTTCGCCTCAGAAGCGTTTCTTTTCCAGGCGGCTTCTGCCCTTCTACGCTCTTGCTTCAGTAGCGATAGCTGGTTGTTGAACCAGCCTGCCTTGTTTTTCCGGGTAAGGACTTTGCGTTCTGGTGCTACTAAGTCGGCTGACTGTAGTAGGGCTGCATTTATGGCATCCAGTGTGTCTGCGGCAGTTTGACCTGGTTGAATTGTTTTAATTTTATTTCCCAAGGTAGATTTGAAGAGTTCCGAATGGAGCTTCTTCTGAGATCTAGACCAGTGTGTTGTCACCGGCTTGGGTGTTTTTATCAATAGGGCAGTTTTGGAAATTATGAATTTAATTGCATGGTGATCTGTCCATGGCAATGGTTCATTTTCCAAAATACTTATTTTCAGATTTTGTCTGAAGATAAGATCGAGTGTGTGACCTGAAGCATGTGTGGGCCCACATACTAGTTGCTGAAGGCCTAATCCTTCCAGATGGTCGATACAGGCATCGGCAACGGGGTCTTGTGAGGAGTTGGCCCAGAGATTGAAGTCCCCGAGCAGCAAAAGGTGTTTGCTGATTAGGGTGTAAGTGGAGATGAACTCCGTCCATGAGGGTAAAAACTGCGATGTAGGCCCGGGTGGCCTATAGCAGAGTAGAATACGGATGGTCTCCTGGGGGTTTGTTTGCAGTTGCAGAGTAAGGGTTTCCATAAATAGAAGCGAGTACTGAAGGGCTGGTTTAGAGATCACAAGATGCGTCTTATGGATCACCGCCAGTCCTCCTCCTCTTTGCCCTATTCTTTTCAGTTAAAATACGGTAGTTTTCAGGCACCAGTTCTCCCAGAATGGTGTTACAGTCGGCTGTGAGCCAGCTTTCTGTAATAAAGAGACAGTCTAAATTGTTTTGTAGAATGAAATCGTGGATTTCTAATCAGTGTCTTACTGCCGATCTTGTATTGATCAAAGCACATGATATGTGCTTGGGTTGGGGTGGGTAGCTAAATTTTCTGACTGTTGATCGTCGATCGATCCTCAAAAGTTGCTCAAATCTTAGGGCCTTTTTGGTGACGGCTTGTCACGTACCTGGTTATGGAGCCCAATGTGCAGGGAGCGGCCTCTCATAAGCCTCTGACTCGGGAGCCCCTGGTAGAGCAGACAGATTCGAAGGGTTAATCAGGTCCAGGCCGGGTCGGTAAGTCAGGCAGGCAGACAACAGAGCTAGGGGTTTTAGCAGAATCGGTAGTCAGATCAAGCCGGGGTCGGAGGCAGGCTGCAGGCAGAGGTAGGTCACAGGAAGCCGGGTCAGGTACACAGTAGTCAGGCAGGTAGCAGATTCAGATTATCTCAGGAAAACGCTGTCGACTGGTCAGCAAGAAGCAGTGGGAGCAGACAGCTTAAATAGCGCTCCTTGGCGCCGAAATGACGTCAGCGCGCGTGCGCGCTCCCGCCGCACGCGCCACGTGCACGCGCCACGTGCAAGCGCACACGCGCATGCGCCGGGACTGGTTTCTCCTGACGTTGCCAGTACTGGTGGGATTGCTGGATCTTCTATCGTGATACGGCTGGTAGCTTTGTGGCGAATTGCCTCAGGCCCCAGATGATTTCTGCAGAATACTGCCGAATGGCCATAGTGGCCCGTCGCCGGGGGGGGGGGGGGTTGGTGGTTAGGTGGCGGTGGTGGGGAGCAGATTCCTTGAATCCTCTCTCCAAGCTTTAATTTTTTGGTCACCAGGGGGGGGGGGTGGGGGGGTTGGTGTTCAGGTGGCGGTGGGGAGCAGATTCCTTGAATTCTCTCTCCAGGATTTATTTTTTTTGGTCCAGAAGAAGGCAAAAAAACCCTGGTTCAGCTAATCCAATATGCTGGGGGCGATGCAGTGTGCTGAAGCGGTGCGGTCTTTCCTAATTTGCGGCTCCCGCGGACCTAGCGTGGCTGGCGCGGACCGGCGAAACAGCCAGGAAACAGCGGCGGGGAGGGGGGGACGAGGGGGGGTGCCTCGATTGAGGTCTGGGGTGAGGTGAACTGATTCCCAGGGCTAGAATGCCGCGGCTATCCTGAAAAGGACGGCCACCCTTGATCCTGGGGGGGACAGGCAGGTTTTACCTGTGAGATGGAGCCAGATTTTGCTCAAAGGAGGGGGGGAAAGAGTGCTGGAGACGGCTGGAGGTGGAGGTGATCCGGGTAAGATGCGGCTGTGCTGGAGCTGGGCTGGGCAGGGGAACCCTGTCTGCCTGCTAGCCTACACCTGCCTGGAGCTATAGCACGCACGCTCCTACTCCTAGGAGACGTATGCCGTTGTGAGCTCCTGCTGCTAATCCGTCTGCCTCAACTCACTGACTGACTTAATGAGCACAATGTTAGTTTTTGGGGGAAGAACAGTTTGTTTACATCAATTACTTAGACTTAGGCGGCGTACACATGTCCGAGAACCTCGTCGGGCTAAACCCATCATTCCGCCCGACGAGGTTCCCGAGGTCCTCATTGAACAACGAAGAAAAAGAGAGCATGCTCTCTTTTTTGGCTCGACGAGCTACCCGACGGGGCGCTCGTCGGAAGTGTACACACGACCGAGAACCTCGGCAGAATATGTGTCCCAGCGAGATTCTCGCTGGATTCTGCCGAGAAGCTCGGTCGTGTGTACGCCGCCACCATAAAATATATGTAAACTGACTTCAAGGAATTCTGTTCTCTGAGCTGATAGCTTTCACCCTATGCATGCCCAAAGAACGATATTTAGGGGTCAGTTCATCAGACCTCAGCATAACTTCTCTACCATAGAGGGTTTTGAGAAAGAAACTGTAGAAATGGGGAAGAGGCTCCGTGAATGAAACTAAAGAAAGGCTACCAAGGCTGAAGTTACCAAAGCCATAGAGGCACTGACGATTAACTGTTTACATTTATCCGTTACATTCACAAGTAACATTTTATCCCCAAACTTGTTTCAGTCAATCCAATTAAGTAATACTTAGCTGAGCTCTACAGGCATGTTCAAGTGTGGTACTACACCCTTTTGGGAGATCCCAGTGAATCTTTTGAAATTAAACATTTCCTATTTCATAAAATGGACTGGTAAAGGAAGATATGAATGCAAATTAAAGAGAAATGGGAAAGGGAGCCATCTTGTTTGGGGGGAATCTAGGATTTCCAATAAAACCCACCACAAGGGACACTTATGCTACGTACAGACGGCCAAACTTTCCAACGGGAAAACTCATTTGCGATTGAAAAATAGAGAACCTGCTCTCTAGCTAAGTCTGTCGGAAATTCCAGCAGAAAAAGTCAGATGGGGCATACACACGGTCGGAATATCCGATGAAAAGCTCCCATCTGACTTATTCTGCCAGAAATTCCGACCGTGCGTACGCAGCATAGGTTCTAGAGTAATGATTTGAGCAATATGTGCTGCCTAGTGGGACTCCATTTTGCATCAATTTGAGTGTACATCTCACTTTGTTATATCTCCGGGACATGAAGTCAAGGTAAATCTCCCCAATGGGTCACAGGCAGAAAAAAATACAAATGTTTTAACCTTGACATTTCTAGAATTATAGAATAAAAAGAATTTGCTACCCCATCAGTGTTAAAACATTCAAGGCTGAATAAACCATTTTATTTGCCATTTAATAAGCTTTGGAACATTAGGATGCATAAGTCAGAATGTTCTTTTCACAGTTTGCTGTGACAAACAATTGGAGAGAATGAAGAATGATGCCTGGGAACTTTATTCTGCTAAATAAGACATGAATATAGATGAAAAGACAAGCTGAGACCTTATTTTTCTTGCCAGTTTTAATATTGGAAGGCAAAATAGAGTTTGGAAACAAGTCACTTGTTTTCATGAATTTATCCTAGAGATATCAGGCAAACAAAATGTTCTATGTCAAACAAAAAAAAATGTCATTGTATATAGAGTATATTGTTGCTAGAAAGTTAAGCTGTTGTCTATAAAGTAGGCTTACATATTTAATTCTCTATGAGATTATCCACCTCTAAGAAACACTTTAAGCATTCCAGCTAATGTCGCTGTGCCACTTATTTATGACTGAAGCTGCTCTTAAGGCAATTGTTTCCTTAATCACTTTTCCAACAACTTCGTTCAGCTTTCCTTGGGCTGCTGTTCTTAAATCTGAGGCCAGCTCTAGGCAATGACAGTACAAGCAGTTGCACAGAGCTGTGTCAGTGAAACGGTAGTAGGGGCAGCTGTGATTACAATTAGTACTTACTAGCAGAGTTTTTCTAAAGGGGAAAGGGATAAAACAAATTTGCCAGCCATTGAACTTTTTTTATGTGCACTCCTTCAATCCTAATTTTACCTTGTTACTAAGTGCTCAGTTACTTGGGGGTTACCACCTTGCTTTTGCATCAGATCTAAGCCTTCCCATCAAGTATACTACTGTGCCATGAGAGCACTTTTATTGGCCACAGAGGTAATCTTCCTGGGCAAAGAGATTATTAGTGTTATGGGCTTAGCTCAAACACTTAGGCCTCGTACACACGATCAAATCTGTCTGCTGGAAACGGTCTGCTAGACCGTTTCAGCAGACAGATTTGATCGTGTGTACGGGCATACAGACGGATTTGGCCACCCGACAGATTTCAAAGCATGCTTTGAAATCTGTCGGCTGGGAACCCGTCCGCCCGACATGTCTGCTGGTTAGTATGCTAACCAGCAGACATGTCTTCTCGCACACGCGCCGAATGATTTCGACGCATGCGCGGAAGTGTTTTACTTCCTGGTGCGGTGACATGGCGGCGTCAACGTCACCGACACGTCAGCGTGCTGTCTGCTGGCGGGGATTTTGGTTTGCTCGTGTGTACACGCGAGAAAACCAAAATGCCAGCAGACAGATCTGTTCAAATCCGTCGGTCCGACCAATTTGAACAGATAGATTTACTGGTGTGTACGAGGCCTAACTCAAAGTACACTATATTACCAAAAGTATTTGGATGCTTGCCATTACACGCACATGAACTTTAATGGCATCTCAGGCCTCGTACACATGACCGAGGAACTCGTCGGGAAAGACACATCGTTTTCCTCGACGAGTTCCTTGTTAGGCTTGTCGAGAAATTTGACAAGCTGTCTTTGCGTACACACTGTCAAGACCAAATCTCCTTGTTCTCAAATAAGGGGACTTCAATACATACAACAGCAGGGGAAGTTTGATTCCACTGGCACAACCCTTGGGGCTGCTTTTGCTAATCTCATGTTACTGCGTGTTAGGTAAAAGTACACGACCGGTTTCCTCAGCAAAAAAGCTCTGTCATCAAGTTTCTTGATGGATTCTGTCAAGGAAACCAGTCGTGTGTACGCGGCATATGTCTTAGTCCATAAGGTTCATTACTGAGTTGACCTACCCTTTGCATCTATAACCACTTCAACTCTTCTGGGAAGGCTGTCCACAAGATTTAGGAATGTCTATGGGAATGTTTGACCATTCTTCCAAAAGTGCATTTGTGAGGTCAGGCACTGATGTGGATGGTAAGGCCTGGCTCACATTCTCCCCTCTAATTCATCCCAAAGGTGTTCTATTGGGTTGAGGTCCAGACTCTGTGCAGGCCAGTCAAGTTCCTACACCCCAAACTTGCTTAGCCATGTTTTTATGGACCTTGTTTGTGCACTAGTGCGCAGTCATGTTGGAACAAGAAGGGCCAACCCCAAACTGTTCCCACAAAGTTGGGAACATGCAATTGTCCAAAATGTCCTGGTATGTTGATGCTCAGAGTTTCTTTCACTGGAACTAAGGGGCCAAGCCCAACCCCTGTCATGTGACCCCGCCCCCTCTGACGCACCCTCTGCTACATCACTGGGGAAGCCCAGGCTTCCCCCTTGCGTCAGACGGGACGGGGTCACGTGACGGGTGGCCCCGTCTCACCTATATAAGAAATGTCACTAGCTCCAGCCGTGTCATTCGCCGGGCTGTCTCCGGTGGAGACAGGCGGCCGGCGATGCTGCGCTCTGGATCCCTTACCTGGACGGATCTTCTCATGGCTGGACCTGGGCGGAGAGGAGAGCACCCGTCGCTGTATACCGACAACCTTGTAGCCCCCGGGATCGAGAGTGGATTACCACCGCTGGATAATTTTTTTTTTAATAAAGGAATTTTTTTTTCATGGTGTGTGTGTGTGTTTTTACAATTATTTACACTTCCTTCGTGAAATGGTAGGGGTACAATGTATCCAATTACCAATTCACATAGGGGGGCAGGATCTGGGGGTCCCCTTTGTTATAGGGGTCTTCCAGATTCTGATAATCCCCCCCCACCCGCAGACCCCCACAACCACCGGCCAGGGTTGTGGGGATGAGGCCCTTGTCCCCATCAACATGGGGACATCCTTCCCATGTTGAGGGCATGTGGCCTGGTACGGTTGAGGAGGGGGGGGGTGCTCTCTCGTCCCCCCCTTTTTTCTGCGTCCGGACAGGTTACGTGCTCGGATAAGGGGTCTGGTGTGGATTTTTGGGGGAACTGCATGCCATTTTTTTTTATTTGGGGTGGAGTTCCCCTTAAAATCCACACTAGACCTGAAGGGTCTGGAATGGATATTTGGGGGGAACCCCACGTGATTTTTTTTTTAATTGACGACGGGGTTCCCTTTAAAATCCATACCAGACCTGAAGGGCCTGGTAATTGAATTTGGGGGGACCCCCACGCTTTTTTTTTATGAATGAATTCTCTCTGAATTGCCGGGAGCAATGACTTTTTTTCCTTCAGAAATTACACTTTGTGCAGTGACAGTTCTAAGTATGGGAACATGCACTATTTCACATGCATACTTTACACCCCCCCCCCTAGGTACGAAATTTAAAGGAATATTTCACTTTTATTGTTTCACTTTAAGCATTATTAAATTCACTGCTCCCGAAAAAACTGAGGTTTTTAAAACTTTCTTTTGCATTAATACATGTCCCCTGGGGCAGGACCCAGGTGTCATGGTCTTACCTCCTTGCTGGATTCTTATCTCTGTGCTGGCAGTCATCTTGCTTCATGGGGTTCTTATAACCTACCACACCCTGCGGCTCCTCCTTCCCACTGGGAGGAGCTGGATGCTCAGCATATATATATGACGGCAGCTGCTGCATTTCCTTGCTTGGGCCTATTGTCTGACACCCTTCTGTGATCGTGCTGCTTGTTCTTGGTTACCGACTCAGCTCCTACGGACTATCCTTCTGGCTCCTGAGCCCCGGTTTCATTTCACCATCTCTCTGGCTACAGACTCCGGCTTGGCTGACTCCCATTCCTGGCCATCGACCCTGGCTCCGGTTGAAGACTTTGCTGGCTGTTTGATCATCCGTTTGGACTTTTACCTTGCTGTTTGGTTTTCAATAAAAGCCTTCTTATTCATTTATATGTTGTTGTACGTCTGATTCATGCTTTTGTGACATTAGGCCCAAGCCATGAATCCTGACGGTACAGAGCCACCCTTACTACCCATGCTGGTTGCCAGACTTGATCAGCAGGATCGCCTGCTGGGTCAGTTCGATCAGGTGTTGCAAACCCTGCTTGCACACACGGCTCATCTCGCTGCTGTTGCTGATAAGCCGGTTGTCGCTCCTGGGATCGATCCTACTGCCGCTCCGGTTGTTGCACCAGAGTCTACCCCGACACCCGTTGTTGAGCCTGCGGTGTCTTGGGGTATGACCGGTTCTGCCCCCCTTCTGCTGCGCTTTGGGGGTGAGCCAACCCAGTGCCGAGGTTTCCTTAGCCAAGTGGGCATTTATTTTGAGTTGCTGCCACATGCCTTTCCCACTGAGAGATCGAAGGTGGGCTTCCTGATCTCACTGCTCTCGGACAAGGCCTTGGGCAAGTCCCTTATGGGAGAACAACAATCCGGTGGTTGCGGAGTTTTCCGGTTTTGTTGCTTTTCTTCGGAAGGTGTTCGATGTACCGGCTCGATCCGCCTCTGTTGCGAAGCTCCTTATGTCCGTCAGACAGGATTCACGATCGGTAGCCTAATACGCCATTGAGTTTCGTACCCTGGCAGCAGAGGTGGGCTGGAATAATGAGGCTCTGGTTGCTGCTTTTTCTCATGGTTTCTCGGGTGCCTTAAAAGATGAGATTGCCGCTAAAGACCTACCTGTGGAGCTCAAGGCTCTCATTTCTTTCCTGATATTAATTGACACCAGACTCAGGGAGAGACCTTCCTTTAAGGAAAGCCTACAAGGCCTCCTAACAGATTGGCTCCTACGTTTGCTGTCCCACCCGTGCCTCCCTCTCCTCCCACGCCTCCTGAGGCTGACTTGCCTGGGGGTGAGCCCATGCAGCTGGGGTTTGCTTGCCTGTCTGAGGGGGAGAGGGCATCCCAGAGACGTGAATGCAGATGCATGTACTGTGGTCGCAGTGTGCATTTTCGGTTGGCATGTCCGAACCGTCCAGGAGACGCTCGCACCTGAGATCCTGTCAGGGGCAGATCTTGGGTGGAGTCTCTTCGTCCCCGGTTTCCCGTGCTGATAAACCACTGATCATCATTGTTCTCTCCTGGGTCGGGGGCTCGGTGATGACCCAGGCGTTGGTGGACTCTGGTGCTGGTGGATTTTTTATCGATAGTAAGTTTGTTGCCGCAAACTCCATTCCTCTGCAAGCTCGACTTTCCCCGCTGGTTTTTGAGGCGATAGACGGCAGACCCCTCCAGCCATCGCAGGTGACTCATGAGACCCTTCCAGTGGAGATAGCCGTTGGGGCCGTTCACAGGGAGTCGGCCTGCCTTCAGGTCATCTCGTTTCCACATTACTCGGTGGTCTTGGGGTACCCCTGGCTCCAGAAGCATAATCCCACTTTTGATTGGAGATCGGCCGAGATCCTCTCATGGTCCCCACAGTGTGGGGATAGTTGCATCCACGGGCCTGTCAAATTGTTGTATACCTCCTCGGACTCTGTGTTGCCTCCTGAATACGAGGGGTACCGGGATGTATTCGATAAGGTGCGTGCTGGGTTCCTACCTCCGCATGGCCCATACGATTGTGCCATAGATTTACAACCTGGTGCCATTTCTCCTCATGGCAGGGTCTATCCACTGTCGGTTGCGGAGAATGAGGCCATGAAGGAGTACGTGAAGGAGGCACTTTCCCGGGGGCACATTCGCAAATCCTCTTCCCCGGCAGGGGCTGTATTTTTCTTTGTAAAAAAGAAGGGTGGAGAATTGAGGCCTTGCATCGACTATAGGGGCCTAAATCGCATCACGAATAAGAATGCATACACGATTCCGTTGATTTCCGAGTTGTTCGATCGCCTCAAGGGGGCCACGGTCTTTAACAAACTCGACCTGAGAGCTGCATATAACCTTGTAAGGATCAAGGCGGGTGACGAGTGGAAGACCGCGTTCAACACCAGGACTGGTCATTATGAATCCCTGGTTATGCCTTTTGGGTTGTGCAATGCGCCCGCAGTCTTTCAGGAATTTATCAACAATGTTTTCCGTGACCTGTTGCAGCAGCGTGTGGTGGTCTATTTGGATGATATCTTGGTATACTCTGAATCCATGGAGGCCCACATTCTGGACGTTAAGCGGGTGTTGCAACGGTTACGAGAGAACAAGCTTTTCGGTAAGCTTGAGAAATGCAAATTTCACCGGTCCCAGGTAACCTTCTTAGGTTACATCATTTCGCAGAGGGGTTCTCCATGGACCCTGAGAAGGTTTCGGCAGTCTTACAGTGGCCGCAGCCCAGTGGTCTTCGTTCCCTGCAGCGCTTTTTGGGCTTCGCCAATTATTATCGGAAGTTCATCAGGGACTTCTCCACGCTGGCCAAGCCTCTCACGGATTTGACCAGGAAGGGCAGTAATCCCCATGTCTGGCCGGCCGAGGCCATCCTGGCTTTTGAGGCTCTAAAATCTGCCTTTGTGTCGGCTCCGATACTGTCTCATCCCAATCCTGGGTTGCCCTTTGTTCTCGAGGTGGACGCGTCTGAGACCGGAGTAGGCGCCCTTCTGTCTCAGCGTCGGACACCAGAGGGTCCTCTGCTTCCTTGTGGGTTTTACTCCAGGAAACTGTTTCCCGCGGAGTGCAACTACCAAATTGGTAACAGAGTTGTTGGCCATCGTGCAGGCTCTCAAGGAGTGGAGGCACTTGTTCGAGGGTTTGGTGGTTCCGGTTCTCATCCTGACTGACCACAAGAATCTGACTTACCTTTCGGAGGCCAAGAGATTGACACAGATGAGCTATGTTCCTGTCACGTTTTAATTATGTGGTCTCCTATTTACCCGGTTCCAAGAACGTCAGGGCGGATGCCTTATCACGTCAATACTTCGAGCTGTCCAGGGAGGAGTCGATACGACTTCGGTCATACCTCCAAGTCAGATCCTGGCCGCCATTCACACCAGCCTGAACTCTCCCCTTGGAGAGCAGATTTTGGTGGCTCAATATGGTGCTCCCTCTGGGAGACCCAACGGCAGATGCTTTGTGCCTGAGGAATTGCGCACCCGGTTGTTGCGAACCTACCATAACTCCAAAACCACGGGGCATCCTGGAAAGAATCAGCTGTCCTGGGCTGTTTCACGTTTGTTCTGGTGGCCTTCTCTTCTCTATGTAGCGGCATGCTCTGTTTGTGCCCAGAATAATTCCCCTCGGCACCTTCACTTGGGCCTTCTACAACCCATGCCCACTGGGGAGCGCCCATGGTCACACCTGGGGATGGACTTTATTGTGGACCCTCCTGCGTCCCGAGGCCATAGGGTCATTCTCATGATTGTGGATCGATTTTCCAAAATGTGCCACTGTGTTCCACTCAAGAAACTACCCACTGCACAAGAGTTGGCCACAGTTTTCGCTAGGGAGAGTGTCGGATCGGGGAAGTCAGTTTGTGTCCAGGTTCTGGCGCGCCTTTTGCTCCCAGTTGGGGATTCGACTCTCCTTCTCTTTGGCCTACCACCCTCAGTCCAATGGGGCCGCAGAGCGATCCAATTAGGCCCTGGAGCAATTTCTTTGTGGCCATGTCTCCGATCATCAGGACAATTGGGTTGACCTTCTGCCTTGGGCTGAGTTTGCCAGGAACACGGCGGTTAACTCTTCCTCTGGGACGTCTCCCTTCATGGCCAATTATGGGTTCCAACCTGCCGTGTTATCGGAGTCATTCTCTCCCCCAAGATATTCCGGCTGTGGAGGACCACCTTTCTGCTCTCTGTGCTTCTTGGGTACAGATCCAGAGGTCCCTCGAGGTCTCTGCGCAGTGCCAGAAGCTCCAGACGGTTGCCTGCTCCTTCCTACCAGGTCGGAGACTGTGTATGGTTGTCCACTCGCAATCTCAACCTTCGAGTGCCCACTCCCAAGCTGGCTCCTCGCTTTGTTGGTCTGTTTCGTGTGCTCCGCAGGGTGAATCCAGTTGCCTATGCCCTTGTGCTTCCACCTGGCATGCGGGTCTCCAATGTGTTTCACGTTTCCCTGTTAAAACCACTGGTGTGCAATCGCTTCACCTCCTCGGTTCCTCGGCCTTGTCCTGTCCAGGTGGGCGATCATGAAGAATATGAGGTGAGCGATATCCTGGACTCGCGCTTGGTCCGCGGTCGGTTGCAGTTCTTGGTCCACTGGCGTGGTTATGGTCCAGAGGAGCATTCCTGGGTTCCCTCCGCAGATGTTCATGCTCCTGTCCTGCTCCGAGCCTTCCACGCACGCTTCCCCCAGAAGCTGTTTTTTGCGCCGCGGAGGAGGGGTCCTTGAGGGGGAGGTACTGTCATGGTCTTACCTCCTTGCTGGCTTCTTATCTCTGACATGTGCTGGCAGCCATCTTGCTTCATGGAGTTCTTATAACCTACCACACCCTGCGGCTCCTTTTTCCCACTGGGAGGAGCTGGATGCTCAGCATATATATATGACGGCAGCTGCAGCATTTCCTTGCTTGGGCCTCTTGTCTGACACCCTTCTGTGATCGTGCTGCTTGTTCTTGGTTACCGACCCGGCTCCTACGGACTATCCTTCTGGCTCCTGAACCCCGGCTTTGTTTCACCATCTCTCTGGCTACAGACTCCAGCTTGGCTGACTCCCATTCCTGGCTATCGACCCTGGCTCCGGTTGAAGACTGGCTGTTTGATCATCCGTTTGGACTTTTACCTTGCTGTTTGTTTTTCAATAAAAGCCTTCTTATTCATTTATATGTTGTTGTACGTCTGATTCATGCTTTCGTGACACCAGGTCCCCAAACAATTTTTAGGACAATAACTTGCATATTAGCCTTTAAAACTAGCACTTTGGATTTCAAACGTTCGAGTCCCACTAAAGTTCACACAAACATTTGGTGTGTTCGCAGGTTGAGAACCGAACAGGGGGGTGTTCAGCTCATCCCTAGTATGCACCTAGCCTTATGCCTATATTTCCTTCATACAAGCTGGTCTTTCACCATTCTATAAAAGAAAATGAGGTGTATCAGTCCCTTCAGTTATACAAGTCACTTTATGAGGAAGAATGGATACTGTCTCATCCATGATTTTAAAGTAATGAGGTTTTATCAAACTCATTTTTATACTCCAAGGTATTGTGCTGGGGAAATTGCTCACAGATTGCAAGCTGTGTTCTTTTCTTCCTATTATACTATATAAAGGAAAAAACAATCTTCCATTAACTATCTGCGCTGGTCAGCCAAGAAATGAAATAAAAGATACTTCCAAGAAGTGTGTGATTTGTTTTTCCCTTTAGAATGTTCTCGCTGGTGGGATCATCTTAACTTTATTGTCATTGTCTACTACACTGCCAAGATTTGTATTTTCTTTGTAACCTTAAATAATAATACGGTAATAATAATTAATTAAAATAATGTTTTTATTAAAAGAAGAACAAAAAACTTGGAAAGCTAAGGACATTCCCATTTATAAAACAATATATTAGAAAATGCCCAGTAAGTACCAATACAGATACTAGGTAGATGTTTATAAATTTACCCTGTACTACCACCAAATATACTAAACTTAAAGATGGATAGAAGGCATTATAATGTAGCAGATCTCAGATGCAGTTTAAAGCTTTTTTAACTTTCTATTAATCAAATCTATTTATGCTAATAATGTACTTATTGATTGGTTATTTTTATTTTTTGTCAGCTTACCTTGTTTACAAGCTGATCAATCGCATTTCCTCCTTCTCCCACCCTTGGCTTTTGACATAATTTCCCGGCGGCACACTGTCTCTTGGAAGCTTAGTGTCATAATTCCCAGGAGTCAGTGTGGATCATTGCTGCTCAGCATCGCAAAATTTCAAGATTTCTTCATTGGCATCACAACGGGGGGCGCACTTCCAAAGACATTGGAAGTGATGGCAACGTCAGAAGTGTACGGCGCTGAGAGCCGTACATACTGCGAATGCGTGAGAACAGGCAGTGCATGCAGGTTGCTCAGCTGCACTGTATCCTGGAAGATAGTGCTTGTGGGCTTTACATGCCCGCAAGCAATATTGAACATGCCAGGAGAGAATATAAGATATCGTATGATTGGAAATCGAGCGGCAATTGATCCCTAAAACTTGAGTAATACAACTAATGCCGCAAACACATGTTCGGAATTTCCGACAACAAATGTTCGATGTGAGCTTGTTGTTGGAAAATCTGACCGTGTGTATGCTCCATCGGACATTTGCTGTCAGAATTTCCGACAACAAATGTTTGAGAGCTGGTTGTTGTCTGAAATTCCAATTATGTGTGGACAATTCTGACGCACAAAATTCCACGCATGCTCTGAATCAAGTACGAGACGGAAACACTCGGTCTGGTAAAACTAGTGTTCATAATGGAGATAGCACATTCGTCACGGACTGAAAAGCATGAGGCTGAAAATCGGCCAATCGGCTCTCACCAAACTTCTACTAACACAACTGATATTGAACTTTCCTTTAATAGTGCCGTCATACGTCTTGTACGTCACTGTGTTCTTGGTGTTCGGAATTTCCGACAACATTTGTGCGACCATGTGTATGCAAGACAAGTTTAAGCCGTAGGAAAAAAATCCATTGTTTTGTTTATGTCCGATCATGTGTAAGCAGCATAATAGTATTTAAAAAATGATATTCGTCCAAAAAAAAAATGTTAAACAGTTGGAACTCTACTTTATCCCAAATCTTCACCTTCAGTGTATGGGGAGTGGAGGTACTTCTTCACAAAATGACAGTGCCTAATCAGCCAATTTTCAGCTCCAAGCATCATCAGGTGGGAATTGGGATGCCTAAATCTCTTAAAGCTACTCTCCAGGCCTAGGTGAGTAAAACTTTTCTTCTCAAGTTGTGCATAGTACGATTTTGCTCAACAGGACCCATATGGAGATATATTGGGCTTTGGAAATTTTTTATTAATCAGACCTTACCTAAGAATACAAAAAACAAGTACAGTATAAAATGTGTACTAAATCCAGAGTTATCCAAACAATTTTTAAACATGTGGATACCCCTACAGTGTACATTCTTTTTACGTGCAGGTCTTTACTATCTATGAGGCCGCGTACACACGATCAAACATATCTGCTGAAACTGTATACAGGCTAGCAGACAGGTTTTTCCAGCAGACAAGTTTTAAAGCATGCTTTAAAACTTGTCTGCTGGAAACCCGTCCGTCCGACATGTCCGCTGGTTAGTACGCCTAACCAGCGGACAAAAATCCCCCGCATGCGTCGAATGGATTCGACGCATGCATGGAAGTATTTTACTTCCTGGTTTGGTGATGTGGCGGCGTCAACGTCACCGCCACGTCACCGTGCTGTCTGTCCGTGGGGATTTTGGTTTGATGGTGTGTACAACCATCAGACCAAAACAGCCCAGCAGACATATCCGATGAAAACGGTCCGTTGGACCGTTTTCATCGGATAAGTTTGATCGTGTGTACGCGGCCTAATAATTATGTTATCTTTGTCCATATGAGGTATCCTCAATTTTCGTTTAGAATTTCAGATGTGACCTAAGGCTAATACGTTGTATCTTTTATATACAGTTAGAGATAGAGCCTCTATGTTTTGTAATTTACGATCAATCTTCCGCTTGTGACTTTTTGTATGTTGTAGATGCACTTATTGACCATTATAAGTATGAACAAGAGGAAGTGAACATCTGTATAGTGGGGATACCTCATCACTCCCTGACTTCCCCGAGACCAGAATAAATTCTGAAGAAGTACTCGCTGTTCAGGGATTATAGGGAATAAATCAGACGACTCTAATAAAACTACAGCAAAGACCAAGAGAGAAAAACAAACAAAAAAAAAGTGAAATAAAGGAGGAAGAGAGGAAAGGATGAAAGAAAAGTAGAGAAGTAGAAAAGTAGAATGTGTTCGATGTAGGGGTTTTATATTCACCCCGCAATGATTACCCACTTCTGTCTCTTAGGTAATAGTCATATGATGCTGTAATTGCATTGTCTAAATTTATGTACATGGATTCTTTCAGAAGCTATCACAGCACGTTGGAGTGGATACCAGTAAAACTGCATGTGAGATCTTGTATCTTAAATGCACCTACTACACAGCTCTACTTAAAGTTTAGTGATTTTAAAGCAGTATTAAAAAAACTCACAGATCACTGCATCAACACAAGTGATTTTGCAGCATCATGGCAAATGCAGTATATACAGATGCTAAGATGGCAGCCTTTTCGGGTTCAGTTTAGTTCCACTTTAATACCCTTAAACCCATCCCTAAGTTCAAAATGCAACATGCTTAATGGTAATGTGAAAAAAAAAAAAAATTATGAAAAAAGTGCTTTTTAAAGTCCATAAATTCTTCAGTGATAAGTTACCAATGTGCCATGTGCAACACCATCATTTGGCAGTGAATCCACAGAAACACACCCGATGTGCTTAGTTAGGATTTCCTACTCACCAGACAAATATGACCTCTTCACATAAAAGGAAGGTCTAACAGAGCTTTGTGGGTATAATCTTTAGACTTTCTTAAATATCATTGGAGATAAAACGGGAGACATATGCCGCGTACACACGACCGTTTTTCATGACCAAAAAGATCAAATTGGTCATTAAAAACGATCATGTGAAGGCTCTATGAGAAAAATGGCCATTAAAAATGTAGAACCTGCTTTATTTTTTCTCGTCATTTTTCTCTTCATGAAAAACAGTTGTGTGTAGGCGTTAACGATGGAGAAAAAAACGTACATGCTCAGAAGCAAGTTATAAGAAGGGACATTTGCATAATCAGCCCAAAGGGTGGCACCATGCGAATGGAACTTCCCCTTTATAGTGCCGTCATACGTGTTGTACGTCACTGTGCTTTGCTTGAGCATTTTTTTTCACGATCCTGTGTATGCAAGGCAGGCTTGACAAGAATCACGTCGAGACATCAAAAACGGTCAGGTACGCGGCATTAAAATGGCATCCTCCTATCCACCATGGTGACCCATTGTAAATAAGATAAGGAAGGAACCATAGCGTAAAATTGATTACAGATAACAAAGTGCCTGCTCACATTAACTTGTGCCTTCTCCCGGCACTGAGGATAGCCCGCATATGTTACTATAAAAGGAACCATACACTGCCCAACTCTCACTCGTGGGTCCTCGTGCGTTCCACTGCAGTGCAGAGATAAGAAACGGAAGTTTCGGACCCAGATGTGACACGACCGTAAGGCGCCGAGACGTATGTTTCGTTTTACAACGTCATCAGGAAGCCTGGTGTAGCATCACCCCTGTAGGAGCTGCTGGTTAGTTTTGGGTCTGCACTCTGCCTGTCAACCCCAGAAATTTGTCTCAAACCCACCCCTGGTACACCTTAAAAATAACTTGATTGTGGGAGCCACTAGCAGTAGAGAGCCACAATGATACCATACAGTACTATACCAATATATGTGTAAAAAAAACTTTACCTTGTTTCCTGCTCCACACATGCAACAGACAAAGTCTCACAAAAGAGATAGCTTAACCAAGGTTGAGTAGTTTACTTGGTGAAGAAAATAAACAAAGATTATATAGGTAACGTTTGACTTCAAACAGGGCCCTGTAAGAGTCAATGGTATAGAGTTACATAACAGGCTCAGAATTAGGCTATACAAAAAGGTCCTACTAACACAACCTGAGGCCGGACCTGAGTAAGTACACGGTGGAGCAGTCCCCCAATGCAATGATGCTATAGGTATAGTTTGACTAGCAATGATGCTATAGGTAACGTTTGACTTCAAACAGGGCCCTGTAAGAGTCAATGGTATAGAGTTACATAACAGGCTCAGAATTAGGCTATACAAAAAGGTCCTAGTAACACAACCTGAGGCCGGACCTGAGTAAGTACACGGTGGAGCAGTCCCCCAATGCAATGATGCCAGCAATGAGTTAGCAAACGACTATAAATGAATACAGACAGTTATATCACATGTATAAGTTTGTATGATCTTTGGCTCCCTCAAACAGACAGTTCCACTGATATGTGTCCTGCTGTGTCAGCTTAAACAACAAACTGAATTAATGATTGTTCCTTCAAGTTCAGGGTAGTCTTCTGCTAGCTTTAGTTGGTGCACTTTAATAATTTGTAATCCAACAAAAGGCATGAAGAAAATAACAAACACCTAAAGTATGTAGTGTGAGGGCAATAAACGCGCTGATCCTCTCAAAGCGCAATGTTACTATGGGGTGCAATGTGTCCCTACTTGTGGCATGGCAACCTCCAGAAAGTGTAAGTGAGGCTATGGGAACCACCTTCCTGCAACACAGTTATTTATGTTGGTGGGCAGGTGCCCTCTCACCAAAGGAGGCCTCGCCTCGCTGGTATGCTCCATCTGGACTCTCCTGGCTCTTAGTCTCTCCTCAGCTTCTGGTCCCTGGTCCTCCGCACAGCCGCTCAAAAGGTGCCGTGGATAGGCAACTCCAGATGCTGTGGAGCGTGGGTCAGTTCTTCTCCCGGTCCGATCAGCAAAGCTGTAGTAAGGATCCCTCCGACAGGAAATCCGGTCTTCTGCAAGTTTAGGCCCAGGCTTCTCCGCCCTAAACTCACTCAACAAAGGCCTCTTGCCTGTTACGAGATGGTATTCTAAGAGGCCGGAACAAAGCCTTCCCTTGCCTAAATAATCTCTTCTAGCAGGCTGCGGGTGGCGCAATGCACTTTGGTGGCACAGTGGCGCTGTGGGCATTGTAGTCTAATCCACAGTAATAGAGTCTCTGTCTCTCTGTGCTACAATGTCCATCATGCATACGTTCAAAAGTGACACCTTGCTACACTGGTGATGGTGTCACACTTCATGGCACATTGGTAACTTTTTACTGAACAATTTATAGACTTTAAAAATTACTCTTTTCAGTATAAAAATGTTTTTCGCATTATCATTAAGCAAGTTGCACTTTAATACTATTTATGTAGTCTATCAGTTTACAATTTTGTGACTGTTGTTTAAGTGTGTTAACATCACTGTATATTAGCGTGCTCTCACTATTGTCCTATATCACTTTAGGTAGCATTTTTACACTTTTTGGGAGCAGCTTTATTTATTTATTTTATTTATTACATATACTGTATTTGCTGGCGTATAAGACTACCTTTTACACTTAAAAAAAATGACCAAAAGGCAGGGGTCGTCTTATACGCCGGGTCAACTGCTCGGATGCCTGCTGGATGTGTGGTAATACTAGATGTAGCTTTGGCTATATACATTATATACCGCTTAGCCAATCCCAGTGAGTGATGTATTCAAATTAATACAGAGCCTGCTCGGGTTGGAGTAACAACCTCTGCCAATCCGAGCAGGCTACATAGAGAAGCCTGCTCGGATTGGCTTTGAGAGTCAGAGAGGTGTGGGCTGATGATGTTACAGCCTCTGCCAATCCAAGCAGGCTTTGTATTCATTAATAGAATACATCACTCGTCGTGATTGGCTCCAGCTCCAGCAAGAAGGAAGAATATGGCTCCAGAAGGAAGAAATATGAAGTGTCGGAAGCCTCGGAAGGCGGGTCGTCTTATACGGTGAGTATAGGCAAAAAATATTTAAAAAAAATGTAAAATTAGGGGGTCATCTTATACGCCGGTCGTCTTATACACCGGCAAATACGGTAATTATGGCGCAATGTTTCCCTTTCACCATCCCTAAGTTGAACACCTGTGCCCTAACATTTAACCCCAGCTATAAGCTTACAGAATATTTCCATCGCACACGTTCCTAGAGATGGGTTGAAGCAAGTGGGTGCTATAACAACTACCTGTTTGAAACCAGTATCAACACAAGTCAAAGCGTATATCACCAGCAAACCATAGGTGTATATTACCAGCAAACCAAAGACCTTCAACATAGCATCCAAAATGTTAATCACATCAGCAAATTGTGATGTTTTAGACCACAGCAGGAACCCTTCATCAGGCATGTTCGATGAAGGGGTCCAGTGTGGCACTAAGGCCCCATACACACGATCGGACATATCCGATGAAAACGGTCCGCGGACCGTTTCCATCGGATATGTCCGATCTGGAGTTTGGTCCGATGGCGTGTACACACCATCGGATCAAATTCCCCGCCGGCGGACGGCGCGGTGACGTGGCGGTGACGTGGCGGTGACGTGGCAGTGACGTTGACGCCGCCACGTCACCGCACCAGGAAGTAAAACACTTCCGCGCATGCGCCGAATCCATTCGGCGGCGGCGCGGCGGCGGTGCGGGACGACATGTCTGCTGGTAAGTGTACTAACCAGCAGACATGTCGGGCGGACACATTCCCACCCGATAGATTTCAAAGCATGCTTTGAAATCTGTCGGGTGGACAAATCTGTCCGCTAGCCCATACACACGATCGGAGATGTCTGCTGAAACGGTCCATCGGACCGTTTTCAGCGGACATATCCGCTCGTGTGTACGAGGCCTAAGGCTGCATTCACACTATAACGCGGCATACGCGGCATATTTTGCCGCGATTTGTAAACTTTTTTTTTTTCACAAAAGATTTTACATTGATGTCTATGCCGAACGCCGAAAGACACCTGAAAAAAAGGGTCCGGGACTTGTTTTCAGGCGGCAGGCGTACGGCGTTCGGCGTGAGATGTGAACCATCTCATAGACATCAATGTAAATTCGCCCCTCCAGCGGCACGAGCGTCGCGCTTTAGGCGTATATACGCCTAGATGTGAATGGAGCCTAAAAATGTTGCAATGTAATGCTGGGATTTATTTATTTTTAAGATCCAAGGTGTGATATTTGCTTATAATTGTAAACCCAAAAATACTAGACTAACTTTATTTTCTATTACTGAATGCTGCCATTCCCATGCTAAATGTAGCAGTGCAAAAACACTCACCAGCATATTAAAATGCTTTACATTAAACAGCTTGATTCTTCGCATAACGGCATGTGAGCAATTATACCAGGGGAACGATAGAGCCTATTATGGCTACCTTTAGGTCTCTAAATTATCTTTAGTTACCTGTATTCCCGATGGCCAGAAAACAATGTCAATATGACCTGAGATGTAGTACAAAGCTGGCCATACTTTATACAATTTTCTTATTTAATTTCCTTTAATGTTACCTTTAACTATGTAGTACAAGGGCCTGTCTGATTGCATACAAATTGAAAGTGTTTTGGTTTGACCACATATTATATGGTTTTGGTAAATCAAAAACAAAATTGCACAAGGTAATTGTACAATGTATTGGCAGTCTTAAGCCAGGTACACCCTACAGGTTTTTTTTAAGCGCAACTCGGCGGGTTTGCTTGAAAATAAAAAACTGACAGCTCCGGTCGGAGCCGCTGTGCTAACCATCTGATTTTAGTCCAGCAATCTTTCCCACTGAGCTGTTATGTTCTGACAAGGGGCGGCCCCCTCTGCCAGAAAACTCCAATCAGTGGCCATCACCTGCTGGTTTCCCAGAATGCACGCCTGACAAAACAGCTGACATACAGAACCAACATACACACAGGGCAGAATGTCGGCTGGTATTTTTTGTACCGGTATATGTCTCCTGACATTCAACCTGTGTGTACCGGGCTTAAGGGTGCATCTTAGGCCTCGTACACACTATCGGACATATCCGATGAAAACGGTCCGCGGACCATTTCCATCGGATATGTCCGATCGGGAGTTTGATCCGATGGCGTGTACACACCATCGGATCAAATTCCCCGCCGCCGGACGGCGCGGTGACGTGGCGGTGACGCGGCGGTGACGTTGACGCCGCCACGTCACCGCAGCAGGAAGTTAAACACTTCCGCGCATGCGCCGAATCGATTCAGCGGCGGTGGGGGACGACATGTCTGCTGGTAAGTGTACTAACCAGCAGACATGTCGGGCGGACAGATTCCCACCGGATAGATTTCAAAGCATGCTTTGAAATCTGTCGGGTGGAGAAAAGTTACTCCAAATCATTATGTCCAGCATGCCCCACTGGCAATAAACCTTGTAATAGTTAGCCAGGGGGATATAAATATTCATAGCTTAGGTTACCGGTTTGTGGGCCATTCCCCAGCAGCAGGCAAAAGCAAACAATAACCTGAACTTATGGGAAAAGCAACAAAAAGCAGAACTATTGATTCAGCTTAGGCTGGCTACAGAACTGAAATTAGGCAGGGAATACTCCTGCTTAGGACAGGGTCCCTACATGTACAACTGAAAGGTACACTGAGTATATTTCATTATTTCAGCTACATCAGATGTATTGCCTCCCCTTCAGAACCTTTAGCTCCTAGATTTACCAGTATTTTATCACCTAGAGTTGCTTTATAGCCAACGACTGTGAGCACTAGGCAACTAAAATAATTTAAATTTCATGTTATCTGATATTATTAATACCAGTACACTGTACTGTAAATCATTCCAGCTGTGTCAGTAATATTTTAGCATTAAATTGGACAGCAGTTCCTGTTTTACTGAGGGTGTTTGGTAGGGTATTGCAACTAGCTTGATGTGTTTGAGTTAGTTATCATCTTTTCTGCTGTCTATTGACTAGCAGGGAAACCAGATTACGTTCTTTAGCTAGTTTCCTTAAGGTCAGAAGAATGTCTCACCCTAAAAGCAAACTCCAGTCATTAACATTCAGTGCTGACAAAAGCTCTATAATTAAATCAGGTAGCCTGACATCTTACCAAAGAAACAGCACAAGGTCAACACTGCAGTTTACCCCATCTCTTGGATGTCCGGTTAGCTGCTGACTTAACGAACAGCAGTAAATCCGAAAAAATTACTGGTTACCTTTGACACCCACAGAGCAAATTACACAACCATAATTAGAAGTTGTTTCAGTTATGTGCAAATATTATGTTATAATTGGACATAAAACAAACCAACTGTATATTTGCACGATTCTGCCATCATACTATTACTGAAATATTGTGAATTCCATATTTATACAGTATATCTATATAATATGTGGTTTCCTGAAGCTCTCAGGCAACTTTGACAACATTTCAGAAAGTGTCTAGAATTATATCTCATAGATAGTGTTGCTCACGAATATTCGTATTGCAAATATTCGGCTCGAATATGGCATATTCGAGTATTCGCGATATATTCCGAATTTCGCGGTGAATATTCGCTATTTCGAATATTCGTATTTTTTCAATTTTTTTTTTAGAACAGATCACATCCTAGAGATCCCCATCGACGTCTAAAAGCATTGCTGGTATGATTAGAGACCTTGGGCTGAGTAGCTGCAGCGATCAATTTATATTGCCGATAAATCGCAATGCGATTATTCGGCAATAGCGATATCGCGCGATTATTTTCGAGAAATTCGCAATATTGTTTTTAGCTAAAATAACACATATATTCGATTTCAGAGTGTTACTGTCGAAATTCCGCAATAAATTTCTCATTCGCATTTTTGCGAAATTACGATAAAATATCAAGAATATTCTGAGCCAATCATAGTGCTCCATTCCGCATTTCTCGAATATTCGCAATTATTTTGTATTGTAATATATCAAGAATATTCTGAGCCAATCAGAGTGCTCCTTCCGCATTTGCCGAATATTCGCAATTATTTTGTATTGTAATATATCACGAATATTCTGAGCCAATCAGAGTGCTCCTTCCGCATTTGCCGAATATTCGCAATTATTTTGTATTGTAATATATCACGAATATTCTGAGCCAATCAGAGTGCTCCATTCCGCATTTCTCGAATATTCGCAATTATTTTGTATTATAAAATATCACGAATATTCTGAGCCAATCAGAGTGCTCCATTCCGCATTTCTCGAATATTCGCAATTATTTTGTATTGTAATATATCACAAATATTCTGAGCCAATCAGAGTGCTCCATTCCGCATTTCTCGAATATTCGCAATTATTTTGTATTATAAAATATCACGAATATTCTTAGCCAATCAGAGTGCTCCTTCCGCATTTCTCGAATATGCGCAATTATTTTGTATTGTAATATATCACGAATATTCTGAGCCAATCAGAGTGCTCCATTCCGCATTTCTCGAATATTCACAATTATTTTGTATTATAAAATATCACCAATATTCTGAGCCAATCAGAGTGCTCCATTCCGCATTTCTCGAAATTTCGCATTCGCAATTCGCAATAGCAAAAATTCGCAATCATTTCATTTCCAAAAAATATCACGAATATTCGTATTTAGCGAATATATCTCGAATATTTGACTATATATTCGAGATATATCGCGAAATCGAATATGGCATATTCTGCTCAACACTACTCATAGATACAGAGGGCCAGATTCACAGAGCGATTACGCCTGCGCAACTGCTGTTGCGCGTGCGTAAGTCTAAATGTGCGCGTGCGTATAGTTGGACGCGATTCACAAAACAATATACGCCAGAAATCTACGTTTTTTGGTCCGGCGTAATAGAATTAGACATTCGCTTCCCTTCGCGCAAAACTGCGCTAGACACACCATTGATTTGCTATTCAAATATGCTAATGAGGGAGTTACGGGGATTCACAAAAAAACGCAGTTGCTGCGCAGGCTACGCGATGTGCGCAACTGCAAAATGTTCTGTCTAAAGTTAGAGGACCTAAAAGCTGGTCTAAATTTTGAAAAAAAGTCTAATTGTCAGATAAAGCAACACTGTTAGTGAGGAGTTCAGCAGTCACACTGTTGCCCAACAATCTGTATGCCAACATGCCAGGGGCATCGTCGCGCATAGCTATACTACTGACTTTAGATGAACAAAGAAGGATGAGGGCACGGAGGATGGCACTAAGGAGGGCACGGAGATGTTTTTTTTTTTTTTTTGCTTATATAAAATTTACAATTTACAATTTAATCTAATCTAATACAAATATTCTTATCTGATACAAGCCCCTCACTCTTCACTTGATATATCACACACGCATAGACATCTTTGGCATGAGAGATTCTGAGGTGTCTCGCATCTTCAGATTCACCCCTCATGCCATCATGGAATTACCACAACCTTGCAGGAGGACATCAGCAGCCCAACACATGGCACCACCCATGACAGCTACATATACAATCAGAGCCCCATCCCCACAGATTTCCAACAGAACATGTATGGGGACAGCTGGCTGGTTGTTGAGTGACATGGGAGTCAGGCATGACTATCCCCTCCCGTGATGCACACCTCACAAGTGGCACATGCATGACTAACATCCTCCTGTCTTTTCCCTCAAGGTGATTCTGCATATGCACTGGTACCCCATCTCATGACCCCATCTCATGCCAGCTCACATTATGCATCTTTGCACTTTAAACACACACATTAATCATGGCACAATGAGAAGGCATGCATGCACACCACTATGGTCCTAGCACACACACCCCACATCCTCATCAAATTGGATTGGCACCAGTCCACCATGCAAGACTGGTGAGCAGTAACGCCACGTCAAGGCTCCAATTATGTCACTGTACATTCATACACCATTCACACGGACCTGGGAATCACTTCTCCCTGGTCCTGGGGAACCCTTCTCCACCCAAATTGAGGATGACACCCTTTTTCCAGCAGGAATGTCACCCCCACATCAAACATCATTCACAACCCAAAATATGCCAAAAATGACATCAAAACCAAAAAAAAATGCATAGAAAAAAAAAAAAACAGAACAAAAAAAAAATTCAGAGGACCAAAAAAAAAAAAGCATTCAAACCAAAAAAAAGGGGGGAAAAAAAAATTAATGCCCTCTGCGTGAGCCACCCTGGGGCGCCCCCGCCACGGCCCCGGCCCCTCAGGGGAGATGCATGGGGGAGGGGAAAAGCCGGGAAGGAGGAGCAGCCCCTGAGATCTGCCCACCTGGCGGCCTGCCCTCCAAGGCCACGGCTATTCTGTCCAGGGCAGCACCAAGTGTTGCCGTGTTGCCCTGGATAGCCTGGGTAAGGGCCCTCACATCCTCCCAACGCCTGCTGCTGTAGTTTGCAGGACATTTAGGCAGGTTGTGGAGGCCCGGGAATGGGAGTCCAGGTTACCCAGGCTCTCGTTCATGGAGGACAGGCTCTGATCCACCCGCCCCATAGTCTGGCAGAGCTGTCTCAGAAGGCGGGTCTGGGTGGCCAGGTTCCTTCTCAGACAGGCGGGCAGGAGATTGGGCGCCCCCCTGGTGCTCTGGCTGACCTCCTGGCTCCAGCTGATGGTTGTGGCCGGGGAGAAGGGGAGGCCCTTGTGAGGGGAGCCATGTTGGGGGAGGAGGGGGGGGGCTCACCCTTAGGGAGGGCAGGCTTCTTGCAGCCAGAGGGGAAGAGTCCGCAGCAACCAAACGGCCAGTGCCTTCCATGGACTCCTCCTCCTCATGATTCTCCTCCTCCTCATTATCGTCCTCCTCATGATCATCCCCCTCCTCTTGTTCCTCCTCTGCGGACTCTGGCCATGTTGGGGGGGCCTCATTAGGCTGCTGTCCTGGGGTTGGAGCGGTAAGTCCAGATGGCCCTGCACCCTCCTGCACATCTGTGGATGACACAAAGCATTCACAGGTTGGAGGATCCACACACTTGCCACATATTCCCTTTCACCCCCTCCCCCACACATGCTACACACCTGAGAGAAATAAAAACCTTCCTGGCACCGCGGGGACCGGACTTGTGTCAAAGCCTGGCAGGCCCTCCACTTCATGCCGGTGAAAGGTCAGGGCCACCACACGCTCCGTCGCTGTAAATCTAACCCGGCATGGTGGGCCCCCTCCTGTGCCCCTGGCATGGGCATTTATTGCGGCCAGTTTTTTTTCACCTCACGCCGGAGGTCATTTATTTTCTTTTCTATCCCAGAGCGGGTCCGTGTCTCCCCCTCCCCGATGAATTGACCTGCTCCGTGATCATATCCAAGATCTCCCTCCTCCTGGCCGGGGTGGTGGTGGCACTCTGCGGGCCGTGGAGAAAACGCCCATACTCGCTAATGGCCCGGGCAAGAATTCTTTTTTCCCCACAGTAAAATTAAGCTTTCTTTTTCTCTCAGTCATACTTCCAAACAAACTCACTAGCAGTCACCAAAAATCTGTCACAAATACAAGCACAACCAATCAGACAAGAACACACACAAAGAGAAAAAGAACAGCCAAAAATCACACTAGCACTCAGCAAGAAACACACACAAAAAATCAGATGAAAAAATAAAGCAATAAAACAAACGCTCAGAAATATATCAATCAAACAAACAGTCTCAAACACTTATCAAAATACACTTTCACAAAACTACCAACAAGCACTAGATCACACAGAACACTAATCTCACAACTACAAAACACACTCTAACGAACAACAGAGCAAAAGCACTTGGTTCAATGGGAAGGGACACAAAGGGATGTACTTTTGCAATGGAAGGGCGTTTGTGTGTGTCTATTTATGCTGTCTCGTAGTTCACAACATTGCCCTAGTCCACTTCCAATTTCACTGATTGCGCCGCTCCCAGTTGTGAGCATGCGCACAACGGAGCTGACATGGTTTCCTTCACGCGCGCATGCGCGAGTCGGCGGCCCTTCATTTGCATGGGGTCACGGCTCATTTCAATGTAACACGCCCACGTCCCACCCAATTTGTATTACTCCTCCTTACGCCTCCGGAAAAAACATTACGCTTGCGCAATTTCTTGCGCAAAAGCTACGTGAATCCCGGGATACGCGGCTAGATTGCGCACGTCTAACGTAATCGCGGTGCGCTACGCCGGATCGAATATGGCATATTCTGCTCAACACTACTCCAGAGAGTCTGCTAACAGATTAACATTCAGCGTCTAAAAAAGCTTTTCCTACCTTTTAACACTTTCTTATAACCAGAGAACAGTGGAGACAAGGAGGGATTATCAATTTTTATAATTCCAGTGAGCTGTTATACAGTTTTTAAGTAATTTGGGAGCACAGTTTCTAAATGTGCAATTTATTGCCACTTTGTCACTATCTGCGAACATGGGGAGGGATCAGAAAAGAATATGTCATGTGAAGAGAAATGGCCGTTCGCCGCGATCTGTGATTGGCTGTGTCCAAGGGACATGGCCAACACAGGGCTTCCCCGCAGCGCGCTCTACAGCGCGCGCTGGGAACGCCCAAAGGGGTGGCCGCCAAAAGACGGCGTGTTGGCTATTCAGACCCGCGCTGTTGCCGTCATTTGGCGGTAGCGCGGGTCAGAAGTAGTTAAGGAACAGAATTGTCAAAAGCATCCCTGATCCCTCAAAAAAGATGGTTACTTTTCCTGACTAGACAGGCTTTTTTTTAAAACAGCTGCAGTTTGCCCCGCCCCTCCCTCTTGGAGAGTCCCAGATTGCCAAGGGACTTGTGGACAACGCTGAGGGGGGCTGCTGCACACAGAAGGCTTTTTATCCTAATGCATAGAATGCATCAAGATAAAAAACCTTCTGCCTGTACAATCCATTTTACTTCTCTAACAACCCAATCTGCAAAGCTGCTACATACCTTTGTTATTCTGTAGAAATAGCTGTTTGTTTGTCTGTGACCATGTGCAAAATGAATGTGCATGGGAGTGATTTCATCATTTTCAATAAGCTGCTCATCTGCAAGGCTCTGTTGAGGAAAAGTGCAGGTTATGCATCACTTCAGGCCGCGTACACACGATCGAACATGTCCGCTGAAACTGGTCCGCAGACCAGTTTCAGTGGACATGTTCGATCGTGTACGGCCTATCGGACTGTTTTCCAGCAGACAAAAGTTTCCAAACATGCTTAGAAACCTGTCCGCTGGAAACCTGTCCGTCGGACATGTTCGATGGTTAGTACACAAAATCATCGGACCAAAATCCTGCGCATGCTCAGAATCAAGTCGATGCATGCTTGGAAGCATTGAACTTCATTTTTTCATCACGTCGTCGTGTTCTACATCACCGCGTTCTGGTCCGAGGGGATTTTGGTTCAAAGGTGTGTACGCACATCAGACCAACAGACCACTTCAGCCTGGTCCGATGAAAACGGTCCGTCGGACATATTTCATCGGACATGTCTGATCGTGTGTACGTGGCCTAAGTCCTGATTTCTATTTGGCAGTATGTCACCAACATGACAGTTTTGTTGCAGAGGATGCTAAAAATCGCACAAGCGGGAAATTAAATTTCTGGGGGACGCTCTGTACACCATCTGTGTACAGAATGCCTCCAGGTTGTCATATTGCTTTGCATTTTACAGAAAACTACAGCACTGCTGATTGAATGAATGAATGAATGAATGAATGAATGAATGAAAAACTTGTATAGCGCGGCACATGCGAACTGAATCGCCTCTTCACGTTTGCACTGAAAGACAGCTACAGCATAACTGTGCTGAGAGCGCATTATATGACGTCCTCCTGTGATCACATTGATCAGAGATCAGGGCCACAGTGAATCACAGTGGCCCTTTACCACATGATCAGCTGTGTCCAATGACAGCTGATCACAATGTAAACACAAGCCGGTTATCTGCATTCCTTTCCTTATTCTGACAGCGTGAGGAGCAGTGGCTGCCATTCCATAAGGGGCACAGGGGTGCCACCCCATCGATGCCTCTGGCCCCCCTGATCTACATACAGGGCGTCGGACGCATGGATTTCAATGGTGGAGGTGTTTTTTTTTAAAGCATGTGATTAGAGCCAGAGACTCTAATAGGCTTCAAAACAGGGTGGGCTCTGAACCCTGATCCCACCTAGTTGTGTGACATTAGCATATGAATATTCGCTAATTCTCCTCATTCTCCTTTCCGGCCAATTAGGAACCACCTATTGGCCAGGGAGTCTTAGGACTCCACGTCTCCCATGGGAAGGGGGGAGTGTTGGTTGTGCCTTGTTACCCAGTGTAATACAATGACTAATGCACTTGTTTAATTAATCTTTAAAATGCTCCTACTTGTCTTTGTGTTGCAAATATTTTGTCCCATTGAGTGTTGTGCAGTAAGCATCAAACCTTATTGAACTCAGATTTTTTTAAATTTAAAGTTCTTGTCATACTAACATTCTCTCTTTCATGCAATTTATGATAGATTTGATTTTACCATGATCACTATTACCTAATGCACAACGGTATTAAGCTCTGTGTTTTTGAGGTTAATAGATCCAACAAATAATTTTTCCTTGTTGGGGCTTCCAACTTCTGTTTCATGAAATTACCCTGCAGTACATTTAAGAAATGACAAGCCTTTGTTGCCCAATCAACATTAGGATAATTAAAATCACTCATATTAACAACATTACCCTGCTCCCAAGCCATTTCAGTCTGTTAAAGGAGATGATACATCTTCATATCCTTTATGTTAGTAGGGCTGTTGCATACTATCACAAGTAATTTGCTGTACTCTTATGGGGCTCCAGCCATAATGGTTCTGCACCATCACAGTTCTCGTTAGTGATATCATCTCCCAAACTCACTTTCAGATTGATATACATACATACCTCTTGTTCCAATTCCGTCACTCTGAAATAGACTGTACCCCTCAACATTTGCAGCCCGTTATTGTGAGCTTTCCAACCAAGTCTCTGATATTCCAACAAAGTCAAAGTAATCCTCAAATACATAAGTTCTAGTTCATCCATTTTGTTTGCCAGACTTGTTTGCTTTTATAATTTTGCATAAGCATTTAGTATTCTATTATTACAAATTTTTGAGCTATACCTTGACTCCACTACTCTTTTTGTATTGAACTTAAGTTATACATTTTCTCTGCAGTCTAGTTTGAGCCGAGCTTACCCCACATTTCCACATCCCCCATATCCTATTCCCCCTTAGACCCTTGGGCCGTGTACACACGATCAGTCCATCCGATGAGAACGGTCCGATGAAGCTGACTGATGGTCTGATGTACCTACACACCATCGGTTAAAAAAAACGATTGTGTTAGAACGCGGTGAAGTTTACGTGTTTTAACACAACGACATGCTGAAGTTTAATGCTTCCAAGCATGCGTCGACTTGATTATGTGCATGCGTGGCCTTTTAACCAATGCTTTTGCATACTAACGATCGGTTTTGACCCATTGGTCAGGAATCCATTGGTCAAATTTTAACCACTTAAGACCCGGACCAATACGCTGGTAAATGACCCAAGGTGTTTTTGCGATTCGGCACTGCGTCGCTTTAACAGACAATTGCGCGGTCGTGCGACGTGGCTCCCAAACAAAATTTGCGTCCTTTTCTTCCCACAAATAGAGCTTTCTTTTGGTGGTATTTGATCACCTCTGCGATTTTTATTTTTTGCGCTATATACAAAAATAGAGCGACATTTTTGAAAAAAAAACACTATTTTTTACTTTTTGTTAAAAAAAAATCAAATAAACTAAATTTTAGTCAAACATTTAGGCCAAAATTTATTTAGCCACATGTCTTTAGTAAAAAAAAAAAAACGCAATAAAAAAAAATAGCTACCTAGCGGGAACAGCGACACTAATACAGCGATCAGAAAAATGATCGCTTAGTGACGCTGGCAATAGGGAGTGAAAGGGTTAACTAGGGCGGTGATCAGGGGGTTAAAACTTTATTAGGGGGGGTGGGGGGGCTATCCTGAACCTAACACTGACTGTTTTTTACACTGCCTGTCACACTGACACTAAATGCAGTGATTAGATCACTGCATTCAGTGACACTGTGACAGGGGGGTGGGGGGGGCGATCACAAGGGGTTAATATGCCTATGTGAGTGTGTGTCAGTGTTGTGTTGGTGCACACTTACTTGTGATGTCTTCTCTCATCAGCAGCGCTGGGAAACAGCGCTGCGATGAGAGGTGACATCATTTCCTCCTTCCTGTGTAAACACAGGAGGAGGAACTGACAGGATGGGAGCGCGCTCCCATTGGCTGGGAGCGATCGCGGGGGGGCGGGTAAGCGCCGACATCCGCCCGCTGATCCCGGATCGCTCCCGGAGCCAGGGGGACCCCCGCACGCCGCGGAGGGGGTCCCGATGGGACCCCCGAACCGCACTTAGGCGGGGACGTAAATTTACGCCCTTGTGCCTGTACGTGCCATTCTGTGGCCGTATATGTGCGTGCGGGGGTCCTTAAGTGGTTAAAGCAAGTTCTCTTTTTCTTGACCGAAGTATAACTGACCGTTGGGGCCCACACACGATCGGTTTTGACCGATGAATCGGTCCTTTTCGTTTTCATTGGTTTTGATCAATTGTATCTCATAGATCATCTCTCATTGCCGTTTTACACAGAGACAGCGTTCTGTCTCTGGAGAGGAGGAGCCCGATCTGTGTTCCTTGTACATAGGGACACAGATCGGTCACCCCCCCAGTCACCCCCCCTCCCCCCACAGTTAGAACACACCTAGGATACACATTTAACCCCTTCCTCATCCCCTAGTGTTAACCCCTTCAATGCCAGTCACATTTATACTGTAATTAGTGCATATTTATAGCACTGATCGCAGTATAAATGTGAATGGCGCCAAAAATTTGTCAAAAGTGTCCGATGTGTCCGCCATAACATCGCAGTACCAATAAAAATCGCAGATCGCCTCCATTTCTAGTAAAAAAAAAAAACAATAAAAAATAATAATTCTCTCCCCTATTTTGTAAGCGCTATAACTTTTGCGCAAACCAGTCGCTTATTGCGATGTTTATTTTTTTTTAACAAAAAGATGTAGAAGTATACGTATCGCCCTAAACTGAGAAAAAAAAAGTTTTTTTTTTTTTAAATTGGGATATTTATTATAGCAACAAGTAAAAAATATTGTATTTTTCTTCAAAATTGTTGCTCTTTTTTGTTTAAAGCGCAAAAAATAAAAACCACACAGGCGATCAAATACCACCAAAAGAAAGCTCTATTTATGGGGAAAAAAGGACGTAAATTTTGTTTGGTAGCTACGTCGCATGACCGCGCAATTGTCAGTTAAAGCAACGCAGTGCCGGAAGCTGAAATTTCACCTGGGCAGGAGGGGGGTGTATGTGCCCAGTAAGCAAGTGGTTAATATTGGTGGGCGTCTATAAATGAACCTTGGGCATGGTGTTAGTGCCTTAGCCAATACCGAGTCTCTAAGAAGAATGGGCCAGTGTGTTTTAATGATTTTTTAATTTAATTTTTTTAATGATTTTTTCTATTTATGTTGTCTATTCAGTATAAAAGGTTAAATCATATTTTCCTTCCTTTTTTTTAGTTTTGGAGTGAGTAGTTGTTTCCTATCCATTAATCCTACTTCTTTTTGTGTTTTGGATAAGTTGATGACGTCTATATCCCTTTTGTTCAAATCTATTAATCAACATGTAGGATTGGGTTTCATATAGGTCACAGTTTCTTTTTATCCTCACCAGCTGGCCTTTGGCTGGCCACTTGGGGCGATGGCCACTGGAGGTAGGAATATAGCTATTCCTATCTGTGTTTTTAAAAAATGTTCATGTGTATAGACTGTTACCTTGCTGGAAAATTTCTAAATCCAAATAATTAACTTTTTCTTTGCTATAATTTGCTGTAAAGGAAATGTTGTATTTGATAATGTTGATGTATTGTAGAATTTCTTTCAAAGCATCTTTATTGCTCTCCCAAATTAGGAAAATGTCATCAATATACCTTTTGTATATCTTTAATCCTGGGATGTTTCTTCCATATATTTCCTCTGACTCCCACTTGCTCATAAAGATGTTTGCCACCGTGGGAGCATACTTGGCTCCCATTGCGACACCACTTATTAATTTTTAGTATTGCTTAACATGCTAGAAATAGTTTTTTTTTCATTGCCAATTACAATATGTCCACCATAAAATCTATTTGTGTGCAATTATGTAAAGTTGTATTGGATTCCAACGTCCATTTAATCTATGTGTTGGGATCTTTTTGTCTAATATTAGTATATAATGAATCAACATCTATACTTGCTAGAAACGTTTGATTGATTCATCGGGATATTCTTAGTGAAAGTGATAAGGTCTTTTGTGTAAGATGGAAATTGCTGGGCGATGGGTTGCAAGTAATGATCCACGAATCCACCCCATTGATGGGGCATCCTGTTTTTTTTTTGGTGTGTTCTTATGTATCTTAGGTACCTGATATCTGATATATAATCTAATATATAATGGGGGTGCTACCGGGACTAGATATTGGGCTTCTTTTTTTATCCAGTATACCTATTTCCTGGGCTTTTTTGATTTTTTTGGTGAGTGTGGCTTTTAATCTATTCACAGGCTCTCCTCTTAGTTTGTTATATGTTTCTTTATCCTCTATTAGGCAATTTAATTCATTCTTCTAATATCACTACCCCCCCCCCCACCCGTATCCACTGGTCTTATAATAATGTCTTTGTTTTTTTCTAATTCCTTAAGGCCCTGTTGAATTTCTTTATTTCCTCTGATGAGATGAATATGAGAGGGATCGCCCCTTATTGCTTCTACACAATTGACACTAACTTGGGTGCTAAAACAGCCTGCCTTAGTAAATTTGTGTCAACAAACCTTAAATTGTCTGTAAACACTTACATATACCCAGTGAAGTAAATACCTTCAGGTGACACACAGATTAAACCAATCCTTCTACATGAGTTGTATCTGTTGTCCTGTACATCCATTCAAAATGCAGAATTTGCACAGACTCCCTCTGCTCTGTGAGGAGAGCTGAGATCTGATTAGAAGAAAAGGACACACCCCTTCACACAGCACAGAGGAACAGAGCTGTGTCTGTCAATCATAGACTGTGTGCTGAAGCTCCCTCCCCATCACCTTTTTACCTCTTGGTGGCAGGAAGAGGGCAAACAGGACAGTTAATGCTCTGAATTAAGACAACTACACACTATAGAGGTACATGCTTTGTTCATATTTCATGTCTCCGGTTTACAGCCACTTTAACTGTTTTGGGTCAATGACTTACCAAGTATTGGATAATGATGACCCCCTTGAAGCATATATCTTTAACAAAAATGTCAGCAAAAGTAGCGCTCATAATTCTGTCTAGAAATAGCCCTACATTTTGCTAAGCTAGCATTCAGGAAAAAGGTCAAGACTTTTCTCTTTTGATATCAAAGGAGACAGGAACAACAAGCGCCCAGAGGCGATTCAGTTCGCATGTGCCGCGCTATATAAGTTTTCATTCATTCATTCATTCAAGCTGGCCCTGAAAACTACAAATGCAACATACAGATAAAGCCAGTGTCTTTGCCATAATTAATCTTCAAAGTCTTTGCGATGAAAAGGTTGTAAACTACCACTTTGTGCCCTAAGTTACATACATTATATATTGCAGTGTATATTTTTTACAGATTACAGGAACAAGTTCCATCCATGAATTATCCTCTTACAATGTGTTTTTGCCCTTTGCCCATTAATGTTTAATAAGGAAAATAAAAAAATACTGGTTTTAGTGTGTGATAAGCGAGAAACCAAATTTACCATTTGAAAAACACATTTGATAAATACCACTTATATGTGGAAGCGACATCTTCATGGTCAGTTTGATCCAAACATTAGGACTGTGTGAAACACACATTAGAATCTGACCTTGAAGCAAAGTGTTCACAACAGAGATGGATTCCAGTTTACAAAAACCATTTAGCTACCCGAACAATCCTCATTACTCAAACTATGCAAATGAAAAACTTTAAAATGTGATTATGTGTGCAATACATAAGGTTTCTGTTATTTCTAAATTAATTTCGGAGGAACCATAAATATAGCTGTACAACAATTTACTAATACAGACATGATCATTTAAACTTTTTTTTTTCTATTATGACAGATTATTTAACAAATTTTTCATTACGTTATCTATCAAGGAGAACAAAACCAACACAAAGAAAACACGTTTTTAAGAAGAGAGTGCAATAGAAAGGTGTCCACAGTTATTGGAAAGTGACATTTGGATAGCTGCAAAAACCTCATCCAAACTATTTTGTTTCTTTCCAATGATGGGACTGTCTACAGTATTCCTCTACAACCACCACAGCCTAAACACAAACCCTTTGAGTGTTCAAAGTGTTCCTGGCTTAAGCTGTACTAAAATACAACATGAGATTAAGCACAGATCAGATGTGTGAAACGCGTCTATGTGACTAACACCTGATGTCCCTGGTGTATTTTGATCGTCTGCAATAAAAGGCACTTTTGGAAACATTGGATGTGCAGCCATTTCTTTCTTTTTTTAGGCTCCTTTGGCGTTTTTCCGCCGGTTTAGCGCTAAAAATAGTGCTTAAATACCGGCTGAAAGACACCTGCCCTGCAATCTTAATGTGAAAGCCCGAGGGATTTTACAGCGATTCGCGTATTTTTTTTTTTTTTTTAAGCCGCCAATTTATCTTTTTTTTTACATTTCCTTTAACAACCAATTATAAACAGGTTAAAAAAAACACACAAATGCAAATCGTGGCAAAATCGTGGTAAAAAACGTGGTACTTGCGTTTTGGATGCGGGTCCATTGAATTCTATTACATGCAAAACGCTGCTTTTTGCAGGAAAAAAAGTCCCGCCCTTGCAGAGGCACAGAAAAGCATTGATGTGAACATGTTCCATAGGAAACCATGGTAAAAAATTTCCCTGCATTTCTAAAAAATGCAAAATACACCAAAAAATGCATTGGTATGAATGGAGCCTAAAAAAAGGAATTCAAGGTATGGATATTTTCTGCATAATTGGTATTAGGTCTAAGGTCCAGTTTATAGCCATGTGCCTAATTTATGTGTGGGTTTACATTTTATTTTTCCTATGTATACTGTTTTAGAGAATGCTTGAGGCCTTGTTGGCTCCAGACAACCTATTTAAAGGATGTCTTAAAGGAGTTGTAAAGGAAAAAAAATGTTTTGCTGAAATGACTGTTTACAGGGTATAGAGACATATTAGTTAACTGATTCCTTTTAAAAATTATTAAAAATAGCTAAAAATCAATCATATAATGTGCCTGCAGTTTCAGTTTCATTTGTCATCTAGTTTCATGCTTCAGTGAAGCACAGACACAGAGGCAATACAGGGCAGTGTTTGTTTTTAAATGGAACTGATTGGTTCTGAGGGGTTTTAGACACACTGTAATCACACCTCCTTGATTAGAGACCACAGAGAGAAGCTCACATGACTTTTTTCATCAGGAACAAGGCAACCAGGAAGTGCCAAAAACAGAGAAGGATTACAGCAAAAACGAACAATGAGGACATGAAACCAGGACTGCAGTAAGGTAAAGGAAGCTATTTAGCTAAAAAATATTTTTCCTTTAGTGACCCTTTAATCGAGTATCAGTGTGGACTGGTCTTCATATGTATCCTGTACCCTGATTTTGTCTTGTTTATGACTTCCGTTACTGATCCAGCTTGCCTCTGACCTGACCCTGAGTTCTGCTCATACTTCTGCTCAACTATTCCTGACCTTGGCTCCATTCATGACTCTGATCCTGCCTATGCAGTAGAGATAGCAAAAAAACACTTTGTCACTTCCAGCACTATCCCTATCCCTATCAATGTCTCAAGACTGGGTGGATCCTGCCTTCCTCAGATGGGGTAATCCGAATGGAAACTACAAGAAAAACAAAAATGGAAGGTGTGCACACCTAGTGCATTACCAAAGATTATTTATTAATAAAAAGTCGTATAAAAGTGGGTACTCACAAAATGCAACTGCCAATAAGCCAAAAAATACAGGTGTATGGACATGCCCATGGTGGATGTTAGACATGTGCACAGAAAAAAATATATTTTTTTTGTTCTGTTTCGTATCGTTCCGTTTTTTCGTTTTCGTTTGTTTTTCGTAAGACGCCCGTTTTCCTGTTTGTTCCCGTTCGTTTTTCGTATGACGCGATTTTTTCGTATTCCGATCGTTTGTATTTTCGTTACTGCTTTATTTTCGTACATGCGGGATGGTTCGTTATTCTGTTTAATTCATGTTCGTTACTTGTTAGACAATAATTTTCGTGAATTTTCGTCAATGATTTGCAGTATCTTGAAACCCTTTTCTTTTGCTATTTTCAGTTGTATGTTCATATGACATCTATAACAAAAGATTTGCATTCTGTATTTTAAATTCCTTTTTTCTGTTCGTATTTTGGATTCAAAATACAGCATGCAAATCTTTTGTTATAGATGTCATATGAACAATGAACATAGGACTGAAAACAAACAGAAAAAGGATTGAAACAAAATACAGCATGCAAATCTTTTGTTATAGATGTCATATGAACAATGAACATAGGACTGAAAACAAACAGAAAAAGTATTGAAACAAAATACAAAATGCAAATCTTTTGTTATAGATGTCATATGAACAATGAACATAGGACTGAAAACAAACAGAAAAAGGATTCAAACAAAATACAGAATGTAAATCTTTTGTTATAGATGTCATTTTTGTTCTTTTGCCGTTTTCGTTTTGTCGTTTTTCTTCGTTGGATCATTCGTTCGTATTTGCGGTTGTTCGTTATGCGGCTCATTCCTAATCTCGTAGTTTTCGTATTTTGGTGCTTTAATTTTTTCGTATGTACACATTATCCTGCGGGTACGAAAATGAAAATTTTCGTACGAAAATAACATTTGTACGAACGGGAATGCACATATCTAGTGGATGTCATTAGCCTAGCTCTGAGGAAGGGAGTGCACCCCGGAAACACGTCAGCTATACCCAGTGTCCTGTGCATGTCCATGCACCTGTAATTTATGGCTTATTGGCAGTTGCATTTTATGAGTACCTACTTTTATGACTCTTTATTAATAAATTATCTTTGGTAATGCACTAGGTGTGCACGCCTTACATTTTAGTATTTCTTGTAGTTGGATTAACCCATCTGAGGAAGGCAGCATCCACCCAGTCTTGGGATACCATTTTACCACCACTATACCTGTTACCTTTTACTTCAGAAGACCTATTAGCGCTAGAATCGACTGTGTTTTTTGAAGCTTCAACCAATGTAACTATGTACAATACATACCATACCTAGTCAATACCTATGGAAACCATAAATCTTTCCCTTTGGCTCATTTGTTTTCCGGAACTGTTTAGAGATAAATAGGTCTACCACAAAACTATAAAACATGTATAAAAATGTTTATAAAAAAAAAAAAATACAAAATACAGGCCTCATCATTAGAGCAATGGATAGCAGTAACAAACCTGACAAATATAAGCAATGGTAAACAAAGATAAATACAAATAAATGAGTCCATTACCTAGAAATCTGCTGAAGACTGATACGCTTCACAAAAGCCTACATAAGAAAAAAAAAACAGGATCTCGATCTCAGTTAGAAAAAAAAATTACTTTCTACACTATATAAACAATTTATTAGAGAATGAAGGTACCAATACTCATGCACTGATTTTTGTGTGATCTAAATGACTCAGACACAACTGTATGACAACTATGAGTCAGCACCAAATTATTTCAGTAGAGAGACCAAACAGGACACAGATTTGTCAGACTGGAGGATCTTATTGCTCTGTGTAGGTAAAGCAGAGATAAACCAGTATGGAACATAGAGATATAACCTGTCAGGCTATATCCAGCACATGTACATGTCAGCTCCAAAAAAAACTATTGTCCAATAGATTTTTGAACATTTACAAGCTCTCATGTACGACTTCTTTAATGTTAGGAAACAATACAAAGGGGAGTATTTAGAATTTAAAGGTTGAATCTGGGCCATGAGGCTCTTTATTGTACAAATGTAAAGCGGGAACTAAACTATCATATTGTTTTCAAGCAAGTAAGCTTCCATCTTAGCCTCTGTTTGATCTGCAACTGCCATGATGCTGCACATGTGAACAGTTAAGTAAACCAACCAATTTATGGTTTGACAGTTTGCTTGAGAGCACAAGCAAATGTGACCGCTAGCATTGCTGGCATGTCGGGAAACAGTTTTTTTTTAAAACTGTTAAATGAATGAGTTTAGTTGAATTTAGTTTAGTTGAAAATAGAACTTTGTATTTTCCACACCTCTTCAATTTTGCTACTTTGTTTTTCAAAATAACAGGCATACTGAAAACCATTGTGTGTGAGTGTTGGTAATACAAGAATAGAGCTGTGGAATAAAACACCTTTTCTTTATAGGAAGTCTATGGGGGTTATTTACAAAAGGCAAATCCACTTTGCACTACAAGTGCAAAGTGCACTTGAAATTGCACTGAAAGTGCACTTGGAAGTGCAGTCGCTGTAGATCCAAGGGGGACATACAAGGAAAATAAAACACAGCATTTTAGCTTGCACATGATTGGATGATAAAATCAGCAGAGCTTCCCCTTATTTCAGATCTACCCCTCAGATTTACAGCGACTGCACTTCCAAGTACACTTTCAGTGCAATTTCAAGTGCACTTTGCACTTGTAGTGCAAAGTGGATTTGCCTTTTTTGGGACTGTTGATCAAATAGTTGTGTGTGGTGAGGTCTGTGACCACCTGAGAGCCATATTATATCCCATATTACCCCCCCTCCCCATTAGTTATCTGTACGTGATGTTCATGTTCGACTGAGAGCTGTGACACCTACAGTAAATTGAAGCAGAACTAAACCTATCGATTTAACAGTTGAAAAAAACTGTTACATTTCTGGCAGGTGCCAAGAATGTAATTGTAACATTAGTTGTGTTCTCAACTAAACTGTCAAACCATAAAATGGCTGGTGTCATAACTGATCACATGTGCAGCATCATCGCAATTAAAGGTCAAACAGAGGCCAATTTGGCAGCTTCCTTGGCTGAAAATGATAGGAGGGTTTAGTTCCACTTTAATGGTAACAAGGCTGTTCTCAGCAAGTAGACTAATACAACGTACTATGTAGATAGGCGTTTGTCAAGAATCCACAGATGAGTGTTCAGCCATAAGTTGATGTTGTCTGTGATAGTATTTTTAGGCCTGTGGCAGAAAAACACTTAACAACACAATATTATTTTTTTATGTTTCCAAGCAGTAAAGCAGACCCAGGTAAAAAGATAATAACTTTATATATTTGTTTCTGACAGTTGAGTTTTCCTGAAGTTCTCCTTTAAAACATTACTACACTGCAAGTTACACATAAACTAAGTGGAAATTTCTTTAAGAATCATTACATGATTCATATCACAAAAAAAAATTTTTTTATTACATTTGCAATATTGATTTTGCTAAAATGAATAAAAATGAACACTGTTTTTTATATATAGTTATATAACATAACTTTGTTTATATTGGAAATGCTATAATATAACAGCATGTAATTTTGGTTTCACTCAATTTTATTGACTTGCTCATCATCATAGCTTCATACACATACAATTACCCTGAACAGATTATGCTTTAAGCTCCTAAGAGCATTGCCTTCATTCTACAATCAGGAACGTAAATCTTTCTCAAATACTGCATTCTGCAATATTACAGAGGCTTGACACACTAACCATACTGGGAAATCATGATCTTAATGAGTCCTGTATAATAATAGTAAGACATTTCTAAACCATTTTTCTCCTTTCTCATAGCTCTAATAAAATAAAATAAGAAAAAATTAATTTGTGGATATTACATGTTTTTCAAAAATAAAACATTTTTCCAAAATAAAAAGAAGTGCAAAACTAAATGTTGAAGAACAATTTTTCACCACATTAACATGTAGATATAAATATTAACTGGATGACTTTGAGGGCTTGTGTCAACGGCATCAGTATGAGATGCGTCTAAGATGATTTGTAGTTTGGTACCAGTGGCTTAGGTGACAGGTTGACAATACAGGAGCCTAATTTGTCTCAGGAGCCAAAAACAGTAACTGTCTGAACAAGCACTTTCATGCCATGATCACAAAATATTATGCTTATTTAAAAAGATAAAAAGAAAAATTGAAATATACCAAAGACATATGTAGTTCTACCCCCCAAAGGACCCACTGGTTAAGATGTATCCTCTACTGTTTGTCTTGACACCCTCAAGGGGCTCAGCCTCGTTGACACACCATATGAAAAAGGAGAAAGTCTGGTGCCATGGAAGTCTGCTAAAACATTGTTTTATTATTGCATGTGAACAACAGTCAAAAAGAAAGCCAACACGTTTTAGCTATCAGGCCTTAATCATGACACACCAGGTTGAGCAAAAGAGAGAAGCAAACACAGTGAAACATGGCAAATAATTCTTATCACCCAAAAACAGCGCTATTATGAAACAAGAGTGAAACAGTTAGCAAGGGTATACTTAATGTATTATTACTCAGGAAAGTTGATAACCAAACAAATAAGTTAGCGTTGTAAAACAGTGCAGCATGCAGAATGGCTATCATTGAGGGTTGGGCATAAATGGCATTAACCACCCAGAACAACATAAACAGTAGCAATGTCTCCTCAAGTGCCGCAGTTGTCAGAAATGAAACTTGATCTAACAATACAAGAGCTATACTGCCAGTTTTCATTGATGGCGGCTGTGCTAGGCCTAAACCATCTGAGTAGGCACGGAGAAGACTAAACAGCATAAACAGTTAAGGGGAAATAAGGGAAACATGCAACATGAATGCTAGGGGGAGTTCTTAAAGCTGATCTACTGCTGGCTGACATTGGGGCCTTTTAAGTAAGCATTGGTGCACTTTTGGTGTTCTGTTAAATCTGTAGCAAGGCGACAAGTGCAATACAGTTCAGTGTAAGGTAAAAATATGAGTGGGTTAAACATAATGATAGTGTAAAACAAATACAGATCAGAGTTGGTAATGGTGCGGTATGGACTTAAAGGTAATGAGGTACGGAATTGCTAGGGAGGGTGCTGGTTGGGTGATTAAATTGTCCTGCTCTCAGAGACATGGCTACTGTTAAACAGTATAAAGTGGGCCAGTGGCCCTCTCACCAACACACAGAGTGCTGAGGTCAAGGGCAAATAATGTTCTGAGAAATGGTCAGTAGTACGTAATGCGTAAACTGCAGAAGTCTGGAATAAGTAACAGAGCTTAGTGAATGTGGTGAAGCTCTGCTGATTTCTATAATCCAATCATATGCAAGTAAAAATGCACCTTGCACCTGATTGGGTATACTTTACAAAGTGAAACATCACCACATTCACTAAGCTCTGGGAAAAAAAATGAGTGCAACTGCATTTGCAACACACACAGTCCATTGTCTTGTCTAGTAAATCAACCCTAAAATACAAATCACCATACCTGGCTTTCTCACTTAGATGAACATTGCTTGGTGTAAAGCAGGTTTACGTAGGGCATGGAAGAGCTAGGGATTTGAGCATCCGAGACTCGGGGCAAATGCTGAAGATGCTGGTTTCCCAGGGACAGGCCCCTCAAAATGGAGTCTCTTGCTGGGAAACAGGGACTAATAATAATCATAACTACATGCAATAAATCTTGAGAGAAACATGGCTGTTTCCGTTGCTGACCTCTTCTTCTGAAAAAACTAGCTGTTGCTGTGTTGTCACCTTCAAAATTTTGGCAGTGATTGGAAAAAGTAGACATTTAAAAGACAGGGTCAGTGGTTACATTTTTTAAAGCCAGTCAGCCAGACACATATTTCAGTAGAGAGAAAACCGGACTAGTGTATTGAAAAAATAAGTAAAAAAGAGCTGCAAACAAACTATGAGATATTGTCCATAGTGATAATGTGCATAAAAACTGTGTTGCGCTACATAAATAAATAATCACAAATTCATAAAATCAATACTTAAAGGAATAAATGTAAAACTAATTTGATGTTTTACATATTTATTCACTTACAGTGTCTGACAAAAGTGAGTACAACCCTCACATTTTTGTAATCCTATCTTTTCATGTGACAACACTGGAGAAATAACACTTTGCTACAAAAAGTGAGTACACCCCTAAGTGAAAATGTCCAAAATTGCGCCCAAAGTGTCAATATTTTGTGTGGCCACCATTATATTCCAGCATTGCCTTAACCCTCTTGGGCATAGAGTTTACCAGAGCTTCACAGGTTGCCAATGGAGTCCTCTTCCACTCCTCCATGATGACATGACAGAGCTGGTGGATGTTAGAGACCTTGCGCTCCTCCACCTTCCATTTAAGGATGCCCCACAGATTCTTAGTAGGGTTTAGGTCTGGAGACGTGCTTGGCCAGTCCATCACCTTTACCTTGAGCTTCTTTAGCAAGGCAGTGGTCATCTTGTGTTTGAGGTCCTTATGTTGGAATACTGCCCTGCAGCTCAGTCTCTGAAGGGAGGGGATCATGCTATACTTCTGTTACAGTACATTGGCATCCATGGTTCCCTCAATGTACTGTAGCTCCCCAGTTTGTCAGCACTCATGCAGCCCCAGAACATGACACTCCCACCACCATGCTGACTTGTACACCTCACCCGGTTGCCGCCCCACACGCTTGACACCATCTGCACCAAATAAGTTTATCTTGGTCTCATCTGACCACAGGACATGGTTTCACTAATCCATGTCCTTAGTCTGGTTGTCTTCAGCAAACTGTTTGCAGACTTACTTGTGCATCATCTTTAGAAGTGGCTTCCTTTTGGGACAACAGCCATGCAGACCAATTTGATGCAGCGTATGGTCTGAGCACTGACAGGCTGATGCCCCCACCCCTTCAACCTCTGCAGCAACGCTGACAGCACTCATACGTCTATTTCCTAAAAACAACCTCTGGATACGATACGATATGATACGATACACTCAACTCCTTTGGTCGACCATGACAAGACCTGTTCTGAGTGAAACCTGTCCTGTTAAACCACTGTATGGTCTTGGCCATCATGCTGCAGCCCAGTTTCAGGGTCTTGGCAATCTTCTTATCGCCTAGAACATCTTTATGTAGAGCAACAATAATTTTTTTCAGATCCTTAGAGAGTTCTTTGCCATGAGGTACCATATTGAACTTCCAGTGAATAGTATGAGAGAGTGAGAGCAGTAACACCAAATTTACCACATCTTCTCCCTATTCACACCATGTACTCACTTTTGTGAGATACTGTAAGAATTGATTTTATGAATTTGTGATTGTTTATTTATGTAACACAACACAGTTTTTGATGCACCTGATGGTGCATCAAAAACTGTGTTGTGTTACATAAATAAACAATCACAAATTCATAAAAAGGCAACTAGCCTTTTCAAACAGGTTTCAGTAACAGCATTCATCAGGTTTTCTGCATGTTCAAAAAAAAAGGACTTATCTAATAACATGGTTTAGCAAGGTAAAGGAGAAACCGCAATCAATCAGAAATTAGTTTTTATGAATTCAATTACAGCCAAATGCCAAGAGCAGATATCATGCTGATTCTTATTTATTACAGAATTGTGTAACTACGCTGTTAGGAAACTTAAATATCTTTTTTTGCTGTCTGTAAGGAACTTTCCCCTTTCTAAATATATTTTGTGTATGTGATATGTTTTTTACTGTATTATACTGTTTGCTATTCTAAAGAACAAGCTGAATTAGACCGTGAATAGAAACACAACATGAAGCATCAGGTTACTACATAAAATGGTAGAATCATACAGCAAAAGCTATTGCACAAACATTTCTCAGAAATAACTGTAATCTATACAGGAACTGTATACAATATAAATCTATATCGAGAGGTATTTAGCATAGCCCACCTGGCGAGTTGCTTAGGTAAGTGAAACTTTAAGGTTGAAGTATTTAGAAACTGGGTACTCAAATGAAAAAAGGTACTAAGAGAAATATGTAGGCTGGTATTACAGAGGTTATTTAAAAAACAAAATATGCAGTTTAGCTGTCATGTCAATCCATTAACTTCAATACTAGAAAAAACAGCAATTAGCGCACAAATGTTACAAATAAAACTAAATTGATTGCAAGCTGAAGACCAACAGAGGCAATCACAAAAAAACTCAAAAAGTACAAATCATAAATAATAATAAAAGTGCAGCTCAAATAAAGTCCTTGACTGAAGAATCAAGAATTAAGATTACACCCAGTGAGATAGCAAAAATCTTCGGAAAATGTGATGATATCCTCCACCAGTATAAGAAGTGCCTCCTTACCAGATGAGTTGGACCATATGTTTTCACAAGTGGTCAAAGACAGCTTGTTCTCACCATAAGTGGAATAAAAAATAAAAACACGTTCTAAGTGTAGACTGTATTTATTCCAGGGAAAGGTAAAAAACAGCACTTCACCGTGCTGACCTACAGTCAGTCTGGTATGTCTGCCGACAATTTGCCAGAAAACAACTGGCCAGTAGGCAATTTAAAATAAAATAAAAACTCGGAGCAACAGCCACGAGCAGCAGCAGAAAGGACTCAGGATTGGACTTCCACCCACCACTGACGAAGTCCAATCCGGACGTAACATGCGTACGGGGAGGAGTTTTTCCTGTAACGTCACCCTCGTCCTTTTTGCCTGCTGCTCGTCGCTGTTGCTCCGAGTCTTTATTTTATTTTATATTGCCTATCGCCTACTGGCCAGTTGTTTTCTGGCAGATTGTCTGCAGACATACCAGACTTACTGTAGTATGGTGAAGTGCTGTTTTTTTACCTTTCCCTGGAATAAATACAGTCTACACTTAGAACATGTTTTTATTTTATATTCCACATTGGACCTACTATTCACTGCTGCATTGGACTCCACTGCACCATCTCCCTTATGGTGAGAACAAGCTGTCTTTGACCACTTGTGAAAACATATGGTCCAACTCATCTGGTAAGGAGGCACTTCTTATACTGGTGGAGGATATCATCACAATTGCCGAAGATTTTTTCTATCTCACTTGGTGTCATCTTAATTCTTGATTCTTCAGTAAAGGACTTTATTTGCGCTGCACTTTTATTATTATTTATCATAGACCTCACTAACACAAAACCAGTATTCGGTCAGTGAGTTCAGAGTGAAGACAAAGCAGGTGACTTGTTTTAGGCCACCTGGACACAGCACAGCCAACCAGAATGCTGCCTCCAGGAGCCAAGAATCCACAGAGAAACTGAGTTTTCCTTGACTTCTACCTAAGATCATAATACGCTCCATTCAGGTGTCAACCTACAGTGGAGAAAGCAGACTGCACCTGCCTATAATTGGCATTTTTTTAAATAAAGCTGTAGAGTAAAAAAAAAATAATACGTACATGTCCCGCCATCTGCATCGTGATCTTGAAGAAATGTTATCTAGGGTGTGTGGCCTAGACAGGCATGTGAGCAGCAGTGTTTCATGGAGCTCCTGCCATTGATCCCACCATTGATCCTGTTGCCGGCACCTCTCACAATCAAAGATTACCGAAGCCACATCGGTATACTGCCGAGATACTGCTGGTGTGATCTACTCACTCCTGGCCCACGCCATGTCAAGAAAGAACTGAGACGAAGCAGCCACAGCTGATAGCCAAATGGCGCTTATCTTTCTCTTCCACAATGGACACCACAAGGCTCTGGGGACAAGTCCATGGAGACAGTGAGTAAGGTGGGTAAATTAAATAAAAAGGACCCCCCGCAGGATATGCTATTATACCCAAAAGCTACGGGGTCCCAACAGTCCGAATGCACAGGGGAATATGGATCCAGCCTTTGCTGCAGCACAGGCTCTGCCACTGCTGAGGGGTGATCAGACACACTACGAGTTCAACCCAGACACAGATCTGGAGGCTAGGGGGCTGATCAACCAGATGCAGAGGAGGACTATGAACCTCAAGCCACACTTAGTGAACTTCTCAAGGTAATCCATACCTGCACTGCATCTGTGCATTCAGTATAAGATTAATTAGGTGGGCTGAAAGTGGAAGTCTTGTTAAGGTAGGATTTGAAGAACATTCACAAACACACCACTTCCATGGAGAGTTGGGTAAGCGGCATTGATGACAAACTACCCCCATTGATGTCAGAGACTTGATTCACTTTCCAACTAGCCAAAGTCAACTATCTCTGCAATGAGGATTTTGAAACTCATCTAAGGCCTCATGTACACTGCTGCTGGTAAACGGAAGTTTAGGGGCAGTTGGGCATTTTTTCAACTGCTCCTGAACTCTCCTGTTATCTTATCAGTACATGTACACAGGGTCGTTTATAGTAGTTTCTAGATAGTTGAGTTTAGAGGCTTTTTCTGAAACCCCAAAAAATGAGTTCAAAAGAGGCATTTCAAGCGCCAAACATAGCTAAACACAGTAACTTGCATTTAGCAGCATTTAGTTTATAGACGTTTTTCATTTTAACCCCCCAAAATTTTATTTTTTTCAAATGCTTCTAGTGCAGCTAAATGGCCGTTTTTAGATGCTTTTTTCTAGTTGTCAAGTTAAATCGTTCAGGAGAGGTTGAACAATGTCATGTGTACATGAAGCCTAAGGCAAAACAATGTGAGAATCATGGCTTTCCGGCAGCGTGTTGTGGGTAAGAACCCAACTGAATTTATTGAATAATGGTTACTCACTCTTTTCAGCAAGGAAGCTTTTACGCCAATCTTTGTGGTTTAGCGAGTTTATAGAACCCACCCAGGCCTCTCTCCGTGACCTTTTCTAGCCAGAATACTAAACTACCGGGACCGTGAAATTATCTTACGTATTGCGGGAGAACGTCAAGGCAAAGTTTCATTTTACCTTGACTACTCCGCCGGAGTACAACTTCAGCATTCCACATTCTTCAAGGTCAAGTAGAGGCTCCAGCACCTCCAGCTCACATATGCAGTGCTGTACCCTGACAGACTGCAGATTATGACTTTTGGGCAGTCACATTTTTTTGAGAAGGCATCTGATGCATCCTCCTGGTTGTATATTAATGAATGAACCATCCCTGAGGAACTTACCTTCTGGTTTTGTGGAATCCTGGAATAACGCAAAAGCTCCTGGTTTTCCTCCCAACATATCTTTGCCTATCTTTCATTCTGTACCATTGTTTTTCACCATTGAAAATACATGGGTCTCCTTTACTCCTTATTGCCGGTAACATCTCATCTTCCAAATCTATAATTTTATCTAGCGACAGAGTTGGTTTAACTGATGCCCAGCCACCCTGCCCATACTCATCTTTTTTTGTTACTCCTCTGCCACCCTGTTTGGTCTCCTGGAGTGAAGAGAAATGACTGAAACATCCATATGGGGAGCATGTAACTTGTACCACTTCCTCTGACATGATGGCACTGGTGTTAGGTGTGACAACCTGGGTTAACAATCACCAAAGGAGACAGTCCTCACCTCTGTCATAAAATAGAAACTTCCCCTGGGTGAGTCTGGAGGGTGCAACAGGACCTTTACCAATAAAACACACACCATGAATCACATGGGATACATGCCTTTCGCAACTGAAAAAGCATCCAATGGTGGGGGCTAAACTAAAACTTACACAGAACATTATAAAGCATACAGGTCTGATCTCAGCTCCTGACTCCCATACGAAACAACCCTGAATTTCCTCCGGGCCTACAAACACAAACGAAAAAGACAGCAGACGAGACACCACCCTTGTTAGCAATACACTGTTTTGAGAAAGATAAAGTTAAAACGCTGCAAGAATTTACTCAGGTAAAAGGGCAAGAAACAATATCTGACTGGGAATATCGCCAAATATGTAGTTTCATCTCAAACCTAATAAATGTAAAAATTATACTAGGCCTTTGTCACCACTTGAAGAAGTTTGTTTACAGGCTGAGAAAACTGAAAAAAATAACGATTTATTTGGCATATATACGTGGCTGCAATCATCAGGCCTTCGAATATACAGAAAAAATTTAACACTCTATGGGTGGTCTGACAAATTTAAGTTGCTCACAGATACCTGAACTACAGGTATAGATCCAGCAATCGCAAGATATATATCTCTCTCTTTTTCCCCCACCTTCTTTTCTATCCTATCTATCTTTTCTCCCACATTCATTCTTGTAACCATGCTAGGTTACCATGATCAAACTTACAATTTAGTCATATATTTTTTGAGTTTTATGCATTTTTTGTAGACAAGTCCGCCTATGGGGGGGTTCTCGGTTGTGACTGGGAAAACCAATAAGGTTACAATCTTTATATAATAATATAAAATGCATACATGTATTCTATTGATAGTAGAGCAATACATATTAAGTTCACACAAATTGTTATATAATTTCATCACACAATGTATTATTAAGACTTTTATGTTACTTCAAAACCCATCTCTTCTGAGGGCCCAGGGAATGGATACCAAGCGCCCAGAGGCGATTCAGTTTGCATGTGTTGCGCTATATGTTACTCACTCACTGTAACGCTTTCATTGTATTTCAATAAAAATGTTATTGAGTAGAAAAAAAAAATAGAAACTTCCCCTTTGTACGACTACCTGCTGAACAGAGTGCTAGAAGAGTAAAAGGAAAATGAGTATGTGAAGCTAGGTAAGATAAAATGTACTGTATACACTGAATAGACAAATCCCAGGATCACTTTAAGGCTTTCTCACATGGACGCCAATATATTTCCCTTTGTTAAAGAAGAAAATAGCAGAGAAATTGGTTGTAGAGCAGGATACCATGGAGAACTTTCTCAACTTTTTTTTTTTCTCAATGTATCAGCTGCACACACACACAGGCTACAAAACAAGAATGCCAGAAAAACATAACTTAAAATTATCTGATTCTGTTTTTGCAGGCTATGTGTTTGCAGCTGATACACAGAGAAAAGAGGACAATCACTTTTAAAATGCCCTGCTTTGGCCTTCCTCTGGTGCCTTAGCATTTTTTTTTTTCACACAAATTGTGACAAGGAAGAGATACGCTTTCAGACTGTAGTGTGAAAAACTTTTTCGACTTTGACTTTTAGGACTTCTAAATTCTGTAAATACTATTAAAAATTGAAAATATGTTTTTTAATGTAATATTAAACATAAGATCAAACATAAATCATAATTCAGCTTACCAATTCTTAGTCGTGATGGCTGCATTTGTTTTGTTTTTCTCACCACCTTTTTCAACCTTGTAAATGCCCCACAATGTACATTGAATGCAGTTGTGGGGTGATTGTGGAGCAGCCCCATTTGTTCGAACGGGTCATAGCACTGCCCAAACACAGCCGGGGAGGTAATTTTTGCTGTGGCACAAAATACCTATGATCGGTTGCCTTTGCAGCCTAATAGGGGCAGCTGGTAAAATGCAGCTCAACCACCTGGTTGTACCCCCCTCCAACTGCAAGTCTAAATACGCCCTTAGGGTACAGAACAGACACTATGAACTGAGTCACTACAGTTGCAAAGCAGTGCCTGGCTCCAACAAATAAAGTCAATTTGACATCTATTTTCACTATAAAGGTTTCAGTAAAGTTTCAGAAAAGTTACTGACAAGCTGCATTTTTTTTACTGACAACCTGAAATATGACAGAAACTAATAAAAAATAAGACAATCTATATTTAAACAATATGTAAACCTTAACAATACCCATAACATGTAATTTGCCTGGCTTTACAATTAAAAGGTCAGCATGACAAAAATGGAAGAGTGACTAAGGCAGGCCTTACGTTATGCAATTCTCTTTCCTTTAACCAGGGGCGGAAGGAAAGAAAATCACTCAAATCCCCCATCAACACTGAATGAACCCCTCCTACTGTATTGTTCTATTCAGACAACAAGAGGTTTCCCAGCCATCAGAATACAATGATCACTGCTGTCGGCTATAGCCAGCAGCAGTGATCCATGAAAAACAAATAGGCTAGTTGTACTAAAGTCAATCTATACAGTATATCGACTTTAGTATAACTATCCTGCCCATATATAGATTGAAATTAGGCCAGTTTTTGCTCATCGATTTTGGATTAGGAAAAACCAGGGGAATTGAATGGGGATGATGGTTAGGACTACATACAACAGGTTTGATTGCAGGAGTTAAGCTGGCCATACAATTTCCTTAATTAATTTCCTTTAGATTTGCCTTCAACTATGTAGTGCAAGGACCTGCCTGATTGCATTAAAATTAAAGTGTTAGGTTTACCTCATAGTATATGGTTTTAGTAAATCTAAAAGAAAATTGTACAAGAAATTGTATATTGTATGGCCAGCCTAAGTAACATAAAATACAGTGTACGGAGTGCAGAAGTTATAACAAAAACACATTTTTGCCCTGGGACTTTGTAGAGGTGAATACTGTGAGGCCAACATATGTAAAATAAAGTAATTTTATTAAGTATATAAAGGTAAGCATATATGGTTTACATCAATAGATAAAAACAGATTAATTGTTAGCCTCTTAATACACAACATATAAATTGTGTGGTACCATCATCCTGAAAATCAGTTTGAACAGAGGGCTTAAGGGACCCCAAAAGCTAAAGAGAAAGGAGGGCAATAGGACTGTAGCGGTACAGGGTGAGCAGGTACTGTAAACTCAAAAGAGCAATTATAATAAAAAATATAAATTTATTAACAAAGTTATTAAGAAAATATAAAAAACATCAAAAAGCAAAAGCAATACCAATAAATCACAATACAAAGAGCAATGTGAATCAACCGTGCAGATCACTGTTAGTAAATTATCCCAGGAGGGGGAAGATTGCAGTGAAAATAAATTGATTATTATTAGCAAAAATAAGCATTTGAGCTGAATATGTACAAACACATGAAGACCAACCTTACTCTAAAAACTGTCAGGACCTGGGCTTGCACCTGGGACCTCTTCTGTGTCTGGCATTGTCTTTTCCCACTGAGCTATCTGGGATGCTGGACAGTTCCCTGCCTGATTTGCTGGATAAACCTATATGATCCATTAGACTACTCTGCTTGGTGTCTTGATTGCAGCTGAACCTTGAACTCTTTGCTCCTCCCACGGATTTCCTATAAAAGCCTTGTCTCAGAACTTCCTCTTTGCCAGGTTATTGTGCCTTCCCAGCCAGTGCCTTGCGATTTGTCTGCTCTGCTGCCATTTGTACCTGCAACCACCCGTGTTTGGCCCTCAGCCTGTTCCTGGACTACTCTACTGCTTGATCCCAATTTGCAACCACCTGTGTTTGACCCTTGGCCTGTTCTTTGACTATTCTTCTGCTTGATCCCAGCCTGTAGCCACTCGTGATTGATCCCTTGGCTTGTTTACTGACAACGCTGCTGTTTCATCCTTGTCTGCTCATCCGCTACTGTACCCCGGCTTGCTCACACCCTGGTGGGGCAAACTTGAGGACCGCAACCTGGTACTAGCTTGCAGCTAAATCCATCTCCACCATCAGCTGCAGAGGCTGAAGGAAGTGGGTGGAGCTGAGCACTGGAAGTTACATCCTCCTCTGCTCTAATTGCTAGGGCCTCTGCATTACAACACTGGTTGCAAGACGCCAGGCGGTCATAGCAACCATTAAATTTGACAGTGGTTTGCTTTAATATGTGCCACTCTGAGGAGCTCTGAATCAGTTATACTGCCACCTACAGAAATATTTGGACACTGGCAAATAACAATTCATCAACGAAAACAAAATCCAAACATATTCCTGACAGAACAGTATATAGGGCCAGATTCTCTAAAGAGATACTCCGGTGTATCGTAGGAAATACCGTCGTATCTGTTTTTTTTACTGGGTATCTATGCGTGTGATTCCTAGAATCACTTACGCATAGATACAGTGAAGAACCGACAGGTGTAAAACAATTACACTGTCGGATCGTAGATGTAATGACATCGCTGGCCGCTAGGTGGCCTTTACGATGATCTCATTTGCCTATATGAGCCTACGATTCCCGAACGTTTTTAAAAGCGTAAACCTACCCCTGCTATATGAGGGGTAGGTTTACAAAGTTCTGTCGTTGCCATGTTAAGTATGGCGTCGGGTCAGCGTCGTCTTTTTCCATCGATTACGTTGTTTTACTAATCGCGAATAGGGATATACGTAAACGACGCTCACGTCGGCTTCATTCATTTTTTCCGACTGAGCTGGAGCATGCGCACTGGGCTATTTTTGAGGCCGGCGCATGCGCTCGATCAAGTGACCTACGCAGGGGGAAACGCAGAGCCTTTTACACTACGCCACCACAACTTACAGAGCAAGTGCTTTGGGAATACGGCACTTGCTCAGTTAAATTGCGGCAGTGTAGTGTAAATGGCTTACGCTACGCCAGCAGGAAATGTATGGGAATCTGGCCCATAGTCTCTCACCGTACCCAAAGCTCCTTTCTAAACCGAACATACTGTATAGAGAAACCTTTTTACTAGCCTCATATGTTAATTTGGTAATGAGTATGTTAATGAGTTTTTCATTAAAGTAAAGTCACCTAGCGTAGCCAATCCTTCATATTCCGAACTATTTATAATCTTTTAAATTTAAGCATTTAACTGAAAGGACACATAGCTAAGTAAAACAATTTAAACTGTAATACTCCCTAGTTTGCTCTAATTGAATTTCGACCTCTATTGTAAATCACAGGCTTTGAAGCAGTGTAGTACACATACAGCTCTTAAACCTAGTGCAAATGGACTTTGGCTTTTTAACTTTAAATTGAAGAGCGGGATGTACAGCAAAACATTACAAAGCATTTGCAAAGCTTTCGGCCAGCTTTAAGTTGTGCTCTTGAAGCCTTTAAAGTACCCTTCAGATTGGATATATTAAACACAAATCTTAAAGTGAGCATTGACTATGTTAGCAGGCTCTGCTCAAGTAGTGCTAAAGCTTGCTGAAATGCTACTGAAGCTATGGAGAAGAATGGGGTCATAATTTTCTTTTACAGGATGTCTAGAATTACATACAGTATCTATGACTTTAGATTCCAATATGTCGGCAACTACAGTTCATGACAATTGTAAACAATGGATGGTTTCCTTCCATCACAGCAGATCACACAACAATTGTAAACAATCGATGGCTTCCTTTAATTCCATCCATTGTATACAATTGTATTGCTACCTGTGATTGAATAGAGTGGTCATATGGTACAGACAGGGCCAATCACAGCCCATCTGTACCATGTGAATAGCTTTTGCCAATCACAGCTAATCATAACAAAAGACACGGATTGAATCAGTTTCATTCAGTAAAAATGGTTGCTTATACCATGGGTGCTCAACCTGTGGCCCTCCAGCTGTTGCAGAACTATAAGTCCCATCACGCCTCTATTTTTGGGAGTCATGCTTGTTTAATTGTCAGCCTTGCAATGCCTCCTAGTACTGCAACAGTGGAAGGCCACAGGTTGAGCACCCATGGCCCTCAGCCTGTTCCTGGACTACATAACAAAAAGAAGAAAGAATGTAATAAAAATAAGTAAATAATAATATTTTTTTTCTACTGCTTGATCCCAATTTGCAACCACCTGTGTTGGCCATGACCCTTGGCCTGTTCTGATGGTGTGTTTGACTATTCTTCTGATTCCATCTTGATCCCAGCCTGTAGCCACTCGTGATTGATCAGAAACAAACCCTTGGCTTGTTTACTGACAACGCTGCTGTTTCATCCTTGTCTGCTCATCTGCCGCTACTGTACCCCGGCTTGCTCACACCCTGGTGGGGCAAACTTGAGGACCGCAACCTGGTACTAGCTTGCAGCTAAATCCATCTCCACAAAAATGGAACTTCCGCTTAATCCACTCCCCTCCCCCTTACATGCCACATTTGGCATGTAATTTATTTGGGGGGGGAGTGGGGGCTTCAGTAGGAGTGGGACTTCCTGTCCCACTTCCTGCTTCCGCCGAGGGGCTGGTAAGGCGATTAGGCTTAATCGCCTTATTGCAGCCCCTCCCGTAGGCGATCGTCTAGGACAGGGGTCTCCAAACTGCAGCCCGAGGGCCAGATGTGGCCTTTTGCTAGCCTTCATGCGGCCCTTGGGGCACAATTCCTTTCAATGATATGAGGTTCTATTCCTCCCATCAACACCAACAATGGGGCACTGTATCTTCCACGGATACCAATGATGGGATACTATTCCTCCTACTAATAGGGGCAATACTCCTCCTATTGACCACCAACCCTGAGGCCATATTTACTCTCACTGATTTTGGGCCTGTGACATTTTCTGCCCTTGCTGGCCACAATCCGGACCTCCTAAAGTTTGAAGGACAAAAAAGTGGCCCTTTGATTGAAAAGTTTGGAGACCCCTGGTCTAGGACACTGACAGGTCCTAGATGATCGCCTGTCCAATCAGCGGCCGGCCGCTCGCGCATGCGCAGTGCGGCTCGCGCATGCGCAGTGGGTGCCCGGCCTTGAAGCCGAAGGCTGTCACGGCTGGGTGCCCACAGTCGAAATGAAGACGCCGGCCGGGGAGGGGGGGAGAGGAGCGGAGCCCTAGTCGGCGCGTCGCTGGAACGTGGAGAAGGTAAGTGTCTGTTTATTAAAAACCAGCAGCTACACTTTTTGTAGCTGCTGACTTTTAATAAACATTACATTTGTGTGGAACACCCCTTTAAGAAAAACACTTTTTTTTATGTTTTAGTAAAAAATAAAAAGCCCAGTGGTGATTAAATACCACCAAAACAAAGCTATATTTGTGTGAAAAAAAAATGTAAACATTTCTTATGAGTACAGTATTGCATGGCTGCACACTTGTCATTCAAACGAAGGGCAGGAAGGGGATACAAATGCCTGGTATTAAGGTGGTTAAGAGGTTTTTTGCATTCCTATAGATTTTTATGGAGAGGGAAGCAGTTCTGAAGTAAATAAATGTCTATTGACACAGCCCCTTAAAAATATGTGTGGTCTATTAATTTAACTTTTTATTTCAATAATATTCCTTCGGAAAATTAACCAAAAAAACAAATTGTGTTTTTTATTACTAGCTCAAATTGTGTTAGTTGACTCTGCAATTTTTAATTAGTATTTTCACATTTCCTTATGCTCAGACCTTAAAAACCTGGTGCATCCACCATGTTCCCAGGTAACCCTAGTTTCAATATCTTTTTTGTAAAGCTGCTAGTCTAAAAAACAAATTCTGATTTCTTGCTAAAGACACAGCTTTTGATGTTAGTAGTGATCCCATTTCCCATATTACACATATTTTATTTATGTGTTGCACGTAGCCCAAGCTGAAGCTATTCTCCGTTTGAAAACATGGATGCCTTGGATCTCTGGTGAAATGTACTGTGGATTGATGGTCTTTGGTTATTCTCTAGTGAGTGCATGGCCAGCAGTGTATCCATCTAAAGCATTTCAACAATTTATTTAGAAAAAAAAACACATCATTTTTTTTCCTCTTATGCACATTTTATAGAGCAAATAAATTGCAGCAGAGTGATGGGTATAAAACAGCTCATTGTACTACTGTATGTAGAAAACAGTATTTTATTTTCTATAACCAAAATGTTAAAGGACCACTACACATTTATACTCATGTATAAACATGTAAGAATTAGATATTATCATAGCAGAAGATACTGTGTGTATAAAGGTAATGGAGCTAGAGGAAATAATTAACAAAAAATCCATTGTGGCAAAAATGGACCCTACTGTTCAGTCTTCTGATCAAATATTCTAATTGCCCAGAGTAATAGGAAACTGGTAAAAAGTGGTTGAAAGGACCACTTACTAGTCACTAACACAAAGTGGAAGACTCCCTCCCCAAGAACCTGGACCGTGGGCTGTCCACCCACATTTCAATGGAGATATAGCTTTTAAAGGCTAATAAACAATGCAAATATTCTGCAATGCTTGCATCATTCAGTCTAAGTATATTAAATAAATACTACTAAAGCTAGACCACTGATGAATAAACAGTGTAAGTAGTGAGGTTATAAGTGAGAAGTTATGTAAGCCACATTAACTGATCACAAGCCACTCAATTGATTCCCAGACAGAATATAATGAAAGATATAATGAATTCCGATTTATTAGTGGACTTGCAACTTGTTATACATTAGGAATTCCCATCACACCAATACCTCTCCTAATATCCCTCACTACCACCTACTCTCTCCTAGGTAGACATTACATCCCCACAGGCTTTATAAAACCCAGACCTCATTTTGCAGACTTACATTGCATTTGACCCCTAATGTGAGCCTCACCAGGCCTTTTCCTTTGACAGGAAACTTCATGCTGCTCAAAATGTCAGTTTTTGATTGTATAGGTTGACTCTGCTGCCTTTGTAACTACTACTTCTGTATAACACAAATTAGTCAACTGCTATGTAATTTTGGTTGAAATGTTTAAAATACTTTTCAATAAAAAAAATTTTGGAGAAAAATAAATATGCATTGACATTGATACCGTGACAAATGGAAATGCATACATTTAAACCAAGACACCTTATTGAACAGGCTGGAGACAAAGAAAACCATATGTGTTAAACTGGTGCAGTAGGAATTAGCTGCTGTGAGCCCAGTGCAAGACACACTTCCTGAAGATCCGGATATTAGATTTTTTTGTAGATTTGATCTGGGTTTTATATCGAGGGTGGCAAGACCCGTACTGAGTGGTGCAGTTATCACCCAGAAGGACGCTCTTTATTCAGTCATGGAATTATTTTTCCGCAGCTCAAGAAGCAGAGCGCCATGCTTGAGAAAAGTCTGTGAGCTATTAAAAGTGTATACATTTATACAGATAGGAAAGAATTAAAGAGCTTTTTAGGTGGTGCATTTTGGTTACATTTGAAGAGCTAGAAAGTTTTTACTTCAGCAGCTAAACCAATCAAGCATGCTAAGTTAATTGAGTGGCTGTCTTCAGCCTTCCAGCTTCTTGCTGAGGTAGCCATATGAACAATAAAACTCACATATGGAAGAAAACCAGGCGATTAAGGATGCTGCATAAGGGCCCTTTCACACGAGCGGACGAACGGTCCGCTTTTCATAAGTTTGTTTACGGACTCACAATGCTTCCCTATGGGATCGCAGACGTTAGCGGATGAGCATCCGCTAACGTCCGTAATCATCTGCCTCCGTCAAGATCCGTTTTTTTCGGACAGAAGAAAATCCTATTTTCTTCCGTCTGGTGGATCGTATCGGATGAATACAGACACACGGTCTGTATTCATCCGATTCCCCATAGGGGAGAGCGGTGGAAAGACAGGGCGGTCCCTGCACAGTGTGCGGGGACCGCCCTGTCAGCCAACAGCTCAGCGGGGATTTTATGGAGGAATCCCCACTGAGCAAAGGGGCTGACGGAGCGGATCAATACGGATCCGCTCCGTGTGAAAGAGCCCTTACAGCCCCAGACACTTACTGGGTCTGTGCAACTTACAGATTCCACCCTAGTTCTAGTCCAGTAGAGTTAATATTTTAATCTTAAGGACCCCAGAACGAGAAGAACAAGTGGTTTGCAAGGGGCAACTTCTCATGAAACAGGACTTTTTATGTTTGCCAGCCTGTCTACCCCCCCCCCCCCCAGCTTGACACATGGACCGTGTCATAAGTCACAAGCAGTTATGGCAGCCTTAAAAAATGAGTATGGGATAGAGCCAGGGTTCATCACAGTTGTTTTTATAACATACTGCTTCTTGTTTTACCTGTTACCAAAAGTGTTACCAAAAGCTGAACAAAGATTACAGAGATTACAAAAATATATATCCAGATGCCCAAGTCATTACGACATGTTTTCTGAACAGCCAGAAGTTTGGCCAATGCTAGTGCAGAGGCTACAGTCAATTTTAATCAGAAATAGTTTGTAAGCACAGAGCCCCAAAAGCTATAGAGAGTAACAGAGCTAATTATTTTATGGGAGTGTTCTGACAAGAAGTTTTGAGTTTTTTTTTTTAATATCACCTGCTTTCTACAAAGTATGTAATAGAAAAAGTAGAATAACTTAGGCATTGTCAGAAACTAGAAAACTATACCCAGAAAGTTTTCTTATATTTTATTGCCCTAAGGGCATATTGTACTCTCTCCCTTTGAGATTTGGTTTGGGAGTGTGTTGCTCACTTGCTTATATTTGTTTTGTCAGCTGAAGGCCTCCACTCGGATCTCACAGAGAATGTTGCTGATTTTTTAAGGTTTTTGACAAACTCATTTATGTGTTTCCAATATTGCAGCAGGATTCAATAAAACATTAAAAGGCCCAATTACAGATTGGATCCAGGAGTAAGCTGAGGTAAAAAATACCTTCAGTTCTCCTTATCTTCTAGACCCAAATGGAACCAGGGGTGCCCAGAACAGAACACTTTACCCAAGCACATATTCTGCCTCAGAACATAGCTTCCTAACTTTGCAATATATAATAATCATAAGCAAAAACAAACAGTAATGAGTACAGGCAATATAACAATTGAATGAAGTAATATATCCAAAAAGGAAATTTTAAAAGTACATCCTTTTTTTTTTTTTTGGTGTACTATTGACTTGTTGTATGATAGTTGTAGTTTCCTTTCAGGGGAATTAACCAAAACTGTAGCATACAGAATGTGGAGCAGCTGTGCATGCAACCAATCAACCTCTATCGTCGGCTTATATAGTTAAGCTTTGAAAATGAAAGATGGAAGCTGATTCGTTGCCATACACAGCTGCTCTAGATTCTGGCTGCTTCAGTTTTGAAAAAATACAGATGGTATTTATATGTACAGTTGCAGGGATATGAGAAAAGCTTGTCATGAAGTCAGCCGATCTATAATTTTAACCATAAAAAAACACACAGAAAAAAATATTTTCTTTGTGGGGTTAAAACACAGGCACTTAGCAGCTTTTGTAAAACTGAATGTGTCTACGTTTGCAAGAGCCCTAGTTAGCAGGTTACTGGGAGTTACTGCAATTTCCTTCCTAAAAGTTCATAGACGTGCCCAAATGGATCCCCTACTGTACTGTAAGACTATAAAAGCTCTACTCTCACAGACCATAATGGTTTTACTTGATTGCCTTTGTACTCTTGCCTGCCTTGGTTCTCTATTTCCATGGATCTCAGGGCAGACATAACAGGTTACTACATTGCACATGATGACAACTCCCCACTGCTCTTTCGCTGTGAGATACTCATGCAATACATCAGTGACCAACACTCCATTTTAATTGCATCGTAATAAAGCTGGAAGCAGGTAGCAGTCATTATAATGGGACAGAAATTCTTGTGTAAATGAAAGCTAGAGTCAAGACGCACACTTCTCTTCAAAAAAAAAGTTTTGTAAAGCAACATATATTTGAAGCACAGAATGTCATTGCTATATATAACACAACTTCACAGCATTACTGCAAGTTGTGCAAGTCGAGTCTGAACAAATTATTTGTCTATATACAGGTTTTCAAAGCAGCCTACAAAAAGCCCATTTAGTGGCTGGAAATAATAGGAAATAAAAATATAGGTCTAGATTACAGCTGAACGGCAGTCACACCTGACAGTAACTGTGTCTGTAATGGTTTCACCGGGAAGAGAAGCACAATATTTGCCATTTACAGCTTTCAGGCTCTCAACAGCCTCAAATTCTTTCAGTTATATTTAAGAAGCAAAGAATATATGTAAGCCTTTTTAGAAAGTGGTTACAACTGATACCAGGTATAGGAGTTACATAATTACATCGATAATCAGGTTGAATAAAGACATATGTCCATCTAGCTCAAACAATAGAAGAAAAATAGAAATCTATACATACATTATCCTAGTCGGGTAGATGAAGTAAAAAAAAAAACAATAAAGCATGATCCAATTTGCTCCAGCAGGGGAAAAAAATTCTTGATGATCCCCCAGGAGGAGGGAGTATCCAGTTATATTATGTGCATTTAGTAATGCATACAGCTCTTTCTTAAAATAATCCACTGGCCTTCCCAGAGCTAGTTCCTCAGGGAGTCTATTCCACATTTGCACAGCTCTTACTGCAAAGAAGCCTTTTCTTATATGAATGTTAAACCTCTTTTTTTTCTCCAGACGTAGAGAGTGCCCCCTTGTCCTCTGTAATGACATTAGAAAGTGAATAACTCTCCAAGGTTACTATATGGATCACTTATGTATTTATACATGGTGATCATATCCCCACTTGATCTCCTATTCTCAGGAGAGAATAAATTCAGTTCCTCCAATCTTTCCTTATAGCTGAGCTCCCCCTCGTCCGTATCAGTTTGATTGCCCTTCTCTGCACTTTCTCCAGTTCTCTGAAAGCCTTTTTTGTGAACTGGTGACCAAAACTGAACTGCATATTCCAGATGAGGTCTTACTAATGATATCTACAGGGGGAAAAAAATTGCTAGCTTTAGAAACTGCAGCTTGGCATTGCTTGCTAAAGCGGTATTAAAGCGGAGTTCCACCCAAAATGGAACTTCCACTTTTCAGAACCCTCCCCCCCTCCGGTGTCACATTTGGCACCTTTCAGGGCAGAGGGGGGGTGCAGATACCTGTCTAAGACCTGTCTAAGATACCTGTCTAAGTTTAAAAGGCTAAAAATACAACCTTTGTGGCTCACGGCCAAAGTTAAAAAAGCTATAAACTATAAGAAAAGATATTTAAAAAAATATAAAAATGAAGGAACACTAGTGTCGTTTAAATGTTACAAAGAATATAACAGGATATGTAAAAAGGAAATCAAGGATTCAAAAATTCAAAATGAACGACAAATTGCAAAAGATAGTAAGACAAACCCCAAGAAATTCCTCAAATTAATAGTAAAAAGGTGAAGTTTGAGCATGTAGGCCCTTTACAAAATAATCTAGAGTGGGTGACTGAGGTCAAAGAGAAGGCTAATTTATTAAATACTTTCTTCAGCTCTGTGTATACAATGGAGCATGGGGGAGCTCATGTCCATAATGGGGTTGGGAGTGACACCAAATCCACAATGGCTCAAAAGTAATATAGTCCAGAAATATTTCAACAGAATAAAGGTGGATAAAGCACCTGGGCCTGATGGCATCCACCCACGGATCCTAAAAGAATTGAGCTCTGTCATTTCAAAGCAATTGTATCTAATTTTTAGGAACTCATTAATGACAGGAATAGTACCACTGGATTGGCGCAGGGCCAATGTGGTGCCCATATTTAAAAATGGAACAAAGTCTTTACCAAGTAACTATAGACCTGTTAGTTTAACTTCTATAGCTGGGAAGATATTGGAGAGATTAATAAAAGAGCACATGGAGTTCTTGCTGGAAAAAAAAAAACGATTTAAAAGGGGTTGTAAAGGTTTGTCTTTTTTTTTCTAAATAGGTTCCTTTAATCTCGTGCATTGTTGATTCACTTACCTTTTCTTTCGATTTCCCTTCTAAGGGCCAGATTCAGGTAGAGTTAGGCTGGAGTATCAGTGATACGCCAGCATAACTCTCACTTTGAGCTGGCGTTTCTGTTTTCTGTAAGCAGAAAACAAGAAACGCCAGGTTTGAGTTCCTATACGAACGGCGTAATTGTATTTGTAGTTTAAATAATTGTATTTGTAGTTTAAATAATACACGCCCCCTACCCGCCCAATTTGAATTCCGCCGGCTCATTTTCGCTACGCCGCCACAACTTTAGGAGCAAGTGCTATGTGAATAACAGTACTTGCTCCTAAAGTTTCGGCGGAGTAACGTAAATGAGAAACGTTACTCCAAAATAAAGATTCTCTCCTACCTGAATCTGGCCCTAAATGTTTTTTTTTCTTTGTTTGAATTTCTCACTTCCTGTTTGTCCTCAGTAAGCTTTCCACCATCATCCGAGCGGTGTAAAGTCATTTAGAACAGCTTACTGAACACCTTACTGAGGAGAAACAGGAAGTGAGAAATTCAGACAAAGAAAACAAAGAAAAAAACATTTAGAAGGGAAATTGAAGGAAAAGGTAAGTGAACCAACAATGCACTCACTTAAAGGAACCAATTTAGAAAAAAAAAAAAAAACCTTTACAACCCCTTTAAGCAACAGACAGCATGGATTAATGAAAGACAGAAGTTGTCAGACAAACCTGATTTCTTTTTATGAAAAGGTAAGTATAACCTTGGACAGGGGCGTGGCAGTGGACGTGGTATACCTGGATTTTGCAAAAGCGTTCAATACAGTACCGCACACATGGCTCATGTGTAAATTTCTGTCTTTGCAGATGACACCAAGCTTTGCAGTGGAATAACGTCCTTACAGGATGTCTCCAATTTACAAGCCGACCTCAATCCTCTGTCTAATTGGGCGACTATGTGGCAGATGAGGCTTAATGTTGATAAATGTAAAGTTATGCACTTGGGGGGCTAAGAATACGCATGCATCATACATACTAGAAGGAGTACAACTAGGGGGATCCGTAGTGGAGAAGGATCTGGGTTTTTTGGCAGATCATAAGCTCAATAATGGCATGCAATGCCAAGCTGCAGTTTCCAAAGCGAGCAAAGTTCTTTCTTGTATTGAGAGGTATGGACTCCAGAGAGAGAGATATCATTTTGCCCCTGTACAAATCATTAGTAAGACCTCAACTGATAAGAGGCATTCAGGAGCTCAGCTATAAGGAAAGATTAGATTAACTGAATTTATTCAGAGGAGATTAAGGGGAGATATAATCAACATGTACAAATATATAAGGGGTCCATATAGTGAACTTGGTGTTGAGTTATTCACTTTACAGTCAACACTGAGGACAAGGGGGCACTCTTTACGTCTAGAGGAAAAGAGATTTCACCTCCATGGAAAGGTTTCTTCACAGTAAGAGCTGTGAAAATGTGGAATAGACTCCCTGCAGAGGTGGTTCTAGTCAGCTCAGTAAAGTGCTTTAAGAAAGGCCTGGATATTTTCCTAAATGTACATAATATAACTGAGTACTAACATTTATATGTAAAGTTGATCCGGGGAATATCCGATTGGAATTTTTTTATCCCCTGCTGTAGCAAATTGGATCATGCTTTGTTGGGGTTTTTTTGCCTACACACGATCACTTTTTGTGATGAAAAAATGCTCTAGCAAAGCGTGGTGACGTACACCACGTTCGACGGCACTCTGTTCCATTGAATCTCTGTCTCATAACTTGCTTCTGAGCATGCGCAGGTTTAAAAACGTCGTTTTCAACGTCGTTTTGCCCACACATGATCACTTTTTATGACACAAAAAATGACATTTTGAAAAACGACACAAAAAATTCAAGCATGTTCAAATTTTTTTTTGGTCGTTTTTTTGAAGACATAAAACAACGTTTTGTCCACACACAAATGACGTTTTAAAAAAAAAAAAATTCATCACAAAAAGTGATTGTGTTTACGCGGCATTACTCTGGATCAACTGTGGGTATAGAATTGGGTATATGTGATTGTATAATATTATTATTATTTTATTTCTTATGGTTGAACTTGATGGACTTGTGTCTTTTTTCAACCTGACTAACTATGTAAGAATGTAAGACAGGTATTTGCACCCACTTGCGGCATAGACTTCCCTGGGAGTCCCACCACTCCTAACCCCCCCCCCCCCGCTGTCTCCTGGAAAACACCCCAGCAAAAAGCAGGGACCTGTAAGGACGGGGCGCCCTGCTTGTGCATGCGCAGTAGTGAACTGGGCAGTGAAGCCGCAACACTTCACTTCCTGATTCCCTCACTGAAGATGGCAGTGGTGTAAGCTGAGAGACACAGCTGCAGCATTTGTAGCTGCTGGCTTTTAAAAAAAAAAAAAATTTGGGTGGACCTCCGCTTTAACCACTTGCCTACTGTGCACCTACACCCCCTTCCTGCCCAGACAAAATGTTAGCTTCCGGCACTGCGTCGCTTTAACTGACAATTGCGCGGTCGTGCGATGTGGCTTCCAAACAAAATTGACGTCCTTTTTTCCCCACAAGTAGAGCTTTCTTTTGGTGGTATTTGATCGGCCGTGCGGTTTTTATTTTTTGCGCTATAAACAAAAAAAGAGCCACAATTTTGAAAAAAAAGACACAATATTTTTTGGTTTTTGCTATAATAAATATCCCATTTAAAAAAAAAAAAAAACATTTTTTATCTCAGTTTAGGCCGATTTATGTATTCTTCTACATATTTTTGGTATTTTTTTTTTTAAATAAAATCGCAATAACCGTATAGTGACTGGTTTGCGCAAAAGTTATATTGCCTACAAAATAGGGGACATAATTATGATTTATTTATTTATTTATTTTTTACTAGAAATGGTGGCGATCTGCGATTTTTTTTCGGGACTAGGACATTATAGCGGACACATCAGACACTTTTGACACATTTTTGGGACCATTTACATTTATACAGTGAACAATGCTATAAATATGCATTGATTACTGTATAAATGTAACTGGCAGGGAAGGGCTTAACCACTAGGGGGTGGGGAAGGGGTTAAATGTTTCTCCTATATTGTGTTCTAACTGTGGGGGGAGGGGACTGACTGGGGGAGGTGACCGATTGTGTCCCTATGTACAAGGGACACAGCATCGGTCTCCTCTCTCCCTGACAGGGACGTGGAGCTCTGTGTTTACACACAGAGCTCCACGTCCCAGCTCAATTGTCGGCAATCGCGTGCACCGCCGGCGGCGCGCGCGTGCCCCTAGCAGCTTAAAGTGACAGGACTACATATGACGTCCTGTCAGGACACTAGAGTTTCAAGTGGTTAAACCCCAAACCAAAAATGTTATATATTGCAGCTTACCAGTCCTTAGATGTGGTGGCTACATTAGCTTTCTTTTTTAGGTTTTCTTTACTCTGTTTATACCCAGTGATCTGACCAATAACAAAACTCCTATATCCTATACTCTGGATGAAAAAGAAACAGAGATCCCCCCCCCCTTCAATTTTGTTTCCACATCTTCTTTGATCTATCTTTCTCTTTGCTTTGTCTTGTTTGGATCAATGTCACGTAAGTCCAACAAAATATTCTGTATGTTGATTGTAATGAGGTACAGCATATACTGGTGCCAGGGAGCGATCTGTGGACTCTGTGAATAACTAGCTTTGTACTATATGTATTGTAATGGATGTGAACTGTTCTTTGTTTTCTGGAATATAGAATTTATTTTAAAAAAAAAATCAACAGAGATACATTTGGACAGCAGTATTATCAGTTTGTGAGAGGGTAATGTTAAATATACTAGCAGATTTAAATTCACTAAAAAGAATTGGAGCCAAACTAATTTATAGCAGTTATAGCAACACTTTCGTTCCTTTTTAGATAAAGGTTTTACATAAATAAATAAAAGTTGTGAAAATTAAATAGAACTGCAGCCTCTACTTGTTACTATCACCATAGGTGAATTAAATGATTGGAGAAGAAGAGATAGTAGATGTGGCGCTGTTCTTTGTGATGTCACAAATAATGAAAAAATATGTAAAAACATCATGCTAAATAAATATAAAATAAAATTTAAATTAGTCCAAAAGTGCATGCGTGCTTGGTGCAACTGATACAAGTGTGCAATATAACAAGGTGTGCAATGAGTATAACATTAGTGCACCTGTGCTGATTAAACTATGCAATCAATAAGTTCAATAAACTTGTGTAAATCAGGAATACTAATAATAGTCTGCTGCAATCAATACAAAACAGCTGGTACAGACATATTGAAGTGCATATGAACAAATATCAAACGGCTATAAACAAGTTCATTGTTGGCAGGTGAAAACAGCACAAATCCTGAAAAGAATTTCCCTTGTGCTGGATATTTATAGATGCGTGTTTGGAGAAAACACTGTACCCAAATTACATTTTTATCATTTTGTTCCTACAAATAGAGCTTTCTTTTGGTGGTATTTGATCACCTCTGTGTTTTTTATTTTTTGCTAAACGAATAAAAAAGACAGAAAATTTAGGGGGAAAAAAGTTTTTGTTATAAAATGTTGTAAATAAGTTTACTCCTTCACCGATGGACACTGATAAGCTGCACTGATGGTTACTGATAGGCGGCACTGATGGGCATGGCAGGCAGCACTGATGGGCACTCATAAGGGGCACTCATAGGCGACACTGATGGGCACTGAAAGGCTGCCCTGATGGGTACTTATGGGTAGCATTGATAGATTTCACTGATAGACATCACTGGTTGCGCTGGCAGGCATTTTTCATTGGCACTGATTGTCATATACCTGGTGGTCTAGGGCAGTGTTTCCCAACTCCAGTCCTCAAGGCACACCAACAGGTCATGTTTTCAGGATTTCCATTATTTTGCACAGGTGATTCGATCAGTTTCACTGCCTTAGTAATTACCACAGCTGTTTCAATTGAGCAAAATCCTGAAAACATGACCTGTTGGTGTGCCTTGAGGACTGGAGTTGGAAAACACTGGTCTAGGGTGGCATACCTGGTGGTCCTGTGTGGTGGCCATCCCTGGTAGTCTTGGCGGCATTCCTGGTGGTCCTGGACGGGCATCCGAGGGGGGATGCGCAGATAAACAATCAGTGCAGACCCCCGTCAGGAGAGCAGCCGATCGTCTCTCCTCTAATCACGTCTGTCAGATGTGAGTGAGGAAAGGCCGATCAATGGCTCTTCTTGTTTACATCGTGATCAGCCGTGATTGGACACAGCTGATCACGTGGTAATGAGTATCCGTCAGAGACTCTCTTTCAGACTGACACGCCACAACAACGATCGCCGTGATTCATGCCCCCACATAAAAAGTACCTAAAAACAGATTTCTACCTGCTTTAACAGTGTCTTCCAGTGATCACATAACTCCAGGCTCTCTGCTCCTCTCCTGTCAGCTGGGGAATCTTGGCCCCGCCCACTGGAGCTATCACATGGGGAGAGTTGAGAGCCTGGAGTGATGTAATCACTGGAAGACATTGTTAAAACAGGTAGAAATCTTCTTTTTTTTTTATAAAGCACAGGCACTCAGCTTTTTATGTGACAGAGGGGATGATATAATGATCAGTTAGTGGCTTAACAAACACTTAAGTTAACCCCAAATTTTGGGTTGTCCCCAGAAAAGTAATCAGGGGGGAAATATTCCAATGGGGACATTAGTCCTGGTGACTTGGGGGTTCCCCAAGGAATTTCCTTAATTTGCAGGCATTTCCTCTCACTTCTGGTTTGGCTATGGGGCAGGAAGTGAAGGGGAAGCTTTGCAATGGGACACAGATGGTGAAAAAAAAATGTTAGGGGGAAATAACCCTCCCCTACTCTGTCCAAAATGAAAAACAAACTTGCCTATAGTTTGTCATTAACATATTCAACCGAATAGGGCCACACCACAACTGCATGCAATGCATGCATTTGCTGTGTAGTGGTGCACTATTTACAAGGCAAAAACAGGCAGTGAGGTGGTGACTTATCGCCTTTTCCCTGACTGTCAAACACCCCTGAAATGGATCCTTTTTCAGGGACGTGGCAATTTTTGTATAAACAAAGCCTTATGCAGTTGTCATTGGAACAATTGTCCCCATTAGACATTTGCTTTCACCTCTTGTTCTTGTAACAACAGGTTTTGGTTTTCCAATTACTTTCTGTACTAGAGAAAATGGTCAAATAGAGATGACACAAGCCGTTAGAAAACCTGGGATTCTAACACTTTATCATTCTTTTCAAAACTGATTAAATGTTTGTGCTTTAGATGCACTTTAAATTAGAACTGGGGCTTGACTAAATGTCATTAAAGTGGAGTCCCACCCTTTTTTTATGTCTGTCTGTGCTGCATGCCCTAATCTCATAGTGTTCAGAATGGACAATTTTTATTTATTTTGTTGCTTGTAAATACCTTTATTTTGTAGTTCTTCATTACTTCCTCCTCCTTATTAGCCTAGGCCAGTGATGGTGAACCTCGGCTCTTCAGATGTTTTGGAACTACATTTCCCATGATGCTCCACTACACTACAGAGTGAACGAGCATCATAGGAGATGTAGTTCCAAAACATCTGGAGAGCCGAGGTTCACCATCACTGGCCTAGGCTATTAAGTCACAAGGCTATTTGCAAGGGTTTCTGGGATAGGCATCATGTTTCCCAGTAGTCCTTGCAAACCTGACTGAAACCTATTACATTGCTTGTGCAGCACTGAGCATGTGCAAGATATGCAAAGCTGAAATCCAGGAAGTCATAGTCTGGCTTCATGATGCCCACAATTAAGATGGCCACGGTCTATTTCTAGATTATAAACTAAATCTAAATGCTGTAACAACCTAACAAAACGGACCTTAGTTTACAGACTAACTTTACTAGAATACATTAAGCTTGTGTATTACAGGGTTATTTATATTTAAAAAGTGAAATTGTGGGTGGAACTCCCCTTTAAATATATATTTATAAATGTCATCACAGAGATTACTTAATTTAATAAATTACATTTTCTATGCAGTTATTTTAGTCCCAATTTATAATAGGGTGAATGCACACCAGGTGAATGTGTGTAGCCAGGTGCCTTGCTGGCTGTGTGATCCTCCACACTTCCCCCGCCCGCTGCTGGGATCTGTGTAAACAGCAGGCTGTGTGTTGCATCTCACCCTAAGGCTTCCCTGCTGTGCAGCATCAGAGCAGCTCTGTTTGCATTCCCCCACTCATTCCCTCTCCCTCCTGACAAGCAGCAGAGAGACCAATCAGGAGAGGCTGGAGGAGGATCATGGGACATGTAGTCTCCTTGGGAGAACTACTTGGCTAGAGTTCAGGCGTGCTTGAGCTCAGGCGTGTTCGCAACTTCAGGTGCCCGCACCAGTCAGGAGGCTGACACTCTGCATTGCTAATCACAAGCAGTGAGACATTTCCTGATCTGTGGCTGCACAGATCGGGAAATGTCTCACTACCTGTGATTAGCACTGCCGAGTGTCTGCTTCCTGGTAAGTGCAGGCACATGGAGTTGCACACCTGAGCTCATCCTTACTGAGCACTTCTTTGGCCGACCATGAGGCGGCCTATTCTGAATGGAATCTGTCCTGTTTAACTGCTGTATGGTCTTGCCAGTTAAATTATTCTTATTGGAGGCACAAACTATTTTAGCTGACTAAATTAATCGTTCAGGCATTTCTTGACACAACTTAATAGAAGCCTGTGATAGAGCAATAGTTTGGTGAGAAAATGTGTTGCATCCGCTAGTGTGAGTTTTTTCTTGCAAAAGACCCTGCCCCTTTGCCCTTAATGGGCAAAGTTACAGATTCTCTGTGAGAGGGCAGTGTGAGAACCCGTGAACAAATCAACATGCAATTTTACAATACTGTTAAAATGACAATAGTACAATTTAGCTAATAATGTATGCAGTAACCAGAGATTGGTGGCACATACAGGGCTGCTGCCTCCTCACAGACGGACATAAGCAGGAAAGCTAGACAGGTGAGGAGAGCAGGGCTGGAGCCAGACAAGTGCTAGAGAGGTGAGAGGAGGTTGGTGTTTAAAGAGGGGGGTGGGGTAAACAGACAATGGAGAGGTTTTTTTTGTAACTTAAAGTGGTTGTAAAGCCCCTTAACTTACCTGAGATCAGAGCTTTGCCCATCTGTACCAGCTCTGTCCTTTCTCCCTGCTCTCATAAGCTTTGCTGAGGCATGGCCCTTGCTGCTGTCAATCAAATTCTGTGGAGACAGCACGGTTCAGCACGGTTCAGGATCGAGCCTGCACAAATGCTCCCCTAGCAAGCGACTTGCTATGTGGGCACTGGAAGAAGAGGATGAGCCAGGAGTCCTGGCGAGGGATCAAAGAAGAGGAGGTTCAGGGCCAGGGTGTATTCTAATGGGAAGGGGGAGGTATCCCTGCTGTCCAAATACAATGATGTGGCGGAGAGATGCCTACATCCACAATGCTTGTGTGGTTGTACGGACCTGTCAGTTTACTTTTCATTCAACCCGCTGGTTGAACAGATAAAAGACAGTCTGTGTATACCCTGCCCAACACTCCTTTTGGTTTCTAAAAAAAAAACTCTTAGGCTGCGTACACACGATCGAACATGTCCGCTGAAACTGGTCCGCAGCCTGGTCCGATGAAAACGGTTCGTTGGACATGTTTCCTTGGACATGTCTGATCGTGTGTATGCGGCCTTAAATGCAGCAGTATTAAGCAGCATGGGCAGCAATAGAGCTAAGTATTTATTTTATTTTTATCAGATACAACTTTTTACTGGCAAGTTCAGTTTGGGGACAGAGTCACTTTAAATTTAAAAACTCTAAAAACTTGCACTTGAGCAAAAGCGTGTGCATGATTTATAATACATGAACTGTGTGTGAGTCATAGTACTGTGCTTACACAGACCTAGTGCTGGGATATATCAAATGCAGCTTATCCCTCACCCATCTTTTGTGTTTAATTACACACGGCAATATAAGGCTTATATTGCTGTGATTTCCTAAAGGGTCAAGCAGGCAGGAAGCATTATAACATGTGTACTTTTAATTTTGAAAACTGAATCTCCACAGTCTAGTGGGAGTCCTAGGAGTGAAGGAATCTGAAATGAAATGTAAAGTAATCCAATTCTTTCATGTTGTGAATATTCAGAGGTTCACAGACACAGCGAGTACACAGTGGAGAGTTGGATGGTTTCCATGGTGACGACACGGTTATTTGACAGGACGTAAAATTAATTTGAAATCAAAAGGATAATGATATGAGTGATAAAAATATCAGACCCATTATAAAATATGGATGTTATTTCATTATGGTACATACTGTCTCTACAAGTTACGGGAATATTTCCTAATGTCATTTCTAAATGCAAAACGTATGTGTTCCAATGAAGAAAAAAAAATGAGGGAGAGCTGTACCTGGAAATTAAAAACCATTTTCCTCTGCATCTGTCTGGTAGGAAAGACATTTGCATGAATCAAGCGGTTGATTAAAAGATTCTCAAAGCTGTCATCATTTCTCACTTGGAGTGACTGTCACTTAGTCAGCATGACATCGGTGTAATAGGGGCAACTTTTTAGATAACGGGTGAAGTGTATGTGAAGTGTAAAGTTATGGTAAAACTTGATATAATATATATAATTATTTACACACTACTTTTCAATTTGAAGTACAACTTTAGGTAAATAGAGTACATAAAAGCAGCTTTCAGTGGTGTACCAACAGTACTCAGCACCTCTATATGTCAAAACTTTTTTTAGTAATAACCATGAAATTAAAGTGGTTGCAAAGCCTGAAGGTGTTTTACCTTCATGCATTCTATGCATGAAGGTAAAAAACCTGTGCACTGCTCCCCCTAATACTCACCTGAGTCCCCTCTCAATCCAGCGATGTGCAGGATCGGCTGTCCCAGGACTCCCTCTCCATATGGGAGACAATAAACCAATGAGGAGAGAGTGGGGGACAGGGCTGAGCCACGGCTCTGTGTGTCTTATGGACACATAGAGAAGGGCTCTGGTGCGAGTAAGCACCAGTGCCACCATAGCAAGCAGTTATGGTCGAGGGGGAACAGCCGGAGGAACCGAGAAGAAGAGGAGTGGGGCTACTCTGTGCAAAACCACTGCACAGAGCAGGTAAGTGTTAGCATACAAGGTTTGTATTATATGAGCAACATCTACTAAATGTCATTGCTGTGTGCCTATTACATTATATGATCACTAGATGGCAGTGTTACGTTTGCTAGTTCATGTTTTGTCTATGTACAAGAAGTAATAATAAAGTTCAGTTCCTGTTTCCACGACCTACAGACTGTCTGCCTGTAATTTGTTTAGCTCCAAAAGCTTATGTCTAACAGGTTATGGGCCCAGAGCATGTTACAGAAGCCCAGGATATAATACAGATTACCCCTGGATATAGCCAGATACAGTGAGCTAGAGCAATTCAGTGCAGAAGACAGCAACAGAAAGACAAACAGCAGTAATGGCAGCTGCCATCCCCTCAGCAAAGTTCTCCATTGCAAATCTGACAAATCAGAACTACCAATCTTGGAAATTCAAGATGAAAATGCTGCTTATAAGAGAAGGTACGTGGAAATGCATAAATGAACAAAGACCTGCACAGCCCACAGAGGAGTGGTTAGACAGAGATCAGAAGGCGCAAAGCACAATCTCCCTGTGCATAGATGATGATCAAATCATACATATATGTAACTGTCAAACTGCTAAAGACATGTGTTACAGAAAGCACATGAAAAAGTTAATCTCAGCAATAAACTGTATTTAATCAGAAAGCTCTATCAGACTAAGCTACAGAAAGACCAGGACATGCAGGACTATATAAGACAGACCTTAGAGAGGGTGGAGAGACTGCGAGGGATTGGAGAAGAGATGAAAGATTTCCATGTTGCAGCGCTATTATTAAGTGGACTTCCTGAAAGTTATGAGACACTTGTCACAGCACTAGATGCACGTCCAAATGATGATCTGACACTGGAATATGTTAAAAGCAAGCTTGTGGATGAATACAAGCGCAAAACTGAAAGCATGAGTACTGTGAGTGTGTGTTCAGAGACGGCTTTAAAGACAAGATACAAAAATAAACACAGTAACATGCAGCTAGAAAAGCGGGAATGCTTTGTGTGCAAGAAACCAGGACATCTAAAAGCAGATTGTAGAATCTGGAAAGCTAGAATGCAAAAACAAAGTGCATTCCAACAAGCTAAGAATGTCATAGAAACAAAGGAATATGCATTCGGATCCAAAAATTGTGTCACCACTGTGCAAGCATGGTGTGTGGACTCAGGCGCTACAAGTCACATGACAAATAACCAAAGTTTCTTCGCTCAGCTTGATGAAAGCAAAACAGAAGGGATAACTACAGCTAATGGACAACTCATGAAATCAGTGGGAATAGGAGATGGCTTTCTATACTGTCCTATCTCTCCAGATATCACTAAAACGATCCATATGAGGAATGTTCTGTATGTGCCAGATCTTGAAAGCAACCTTTTGTCAGTAAAGAAACTCACTAACCAAGGCAATGTAGTCACATTTCAGGGTGACAGTTGTATCATAACAAAAGGGGATTGCTTGCTTGCAAAGGCTAAAATCATAGATGAACTATATCAGTTGAACTGCAGTGAAATGGTTAAAATAGCCAAAGAGGATAAACATTCAAACTGCATCCACACTTGGCACAGACGATTGGGACACAGAAATTCTGATACAATAAAGAAAATAGTTGAGAATAACTATGCAAGTGGTATTAAGATTAATCCATGTGATCACACAATGATTTGTACCAGCTGTATTAAAGGAAAAATGGCAAGGACACCTTTTCCCAAGCAGACAAACAACAAAGTTCAAAAACCTCTGGACTTAATACATTCAGATCTTTGTGGTCCAATGAAAACTGAGGGGCAGATTCACACAGAAATGGATTATCGTAGCGTATCAGAAATACACTACGCCGCCGTTTTTTACCTGGCTCTACGTGGAATTCAGGTAGATTTAGTCCAGTAAACGACGGCGGCGTAGTGTATTTCTCCCGTCGCAATCCATCTGCGCGAGTAGGGGGCGTGAATCATTTAAAATAGGCGCGTTCCCGCGACGATCGATCTGCGCATGCTCCGTTCGCAAATTTCCCGCCGTGCATTGCGCGAAATCACGTCGTGACGTCATTCGTTGTTTAGGTAGCGTCGTTTACGGGCGATCCTAGTCCCGAACGAGTTACGTAAACAAAAAAAAACAAAAAAAAATTCGAAGCGGGAACGACGGCCATACTTAACATGGGCTACGTAACGTTAGAGCAACAAAAAGCTGCTCTAACATTACGTACAAAAAAATAGACGAAAGCGATTGCGACGACCACTCGTATCTTCGGGAATCGCCGTAAAAAAACATTTGCATATCCCGACGCATCAAAACGACGCAAACTCCTCCCAGCGGCCGCAAATAGATGGCAGCATAGATCCGAAGGCTTACGAAGACGTAAGCCTCTCGGATCGAAGCCCGAAGCCGCCGTATCATGGTTTGAGGATTCAAACTAGTGATACGGCGCGCAAAATTTGAAATTACTCCTGTCTAACACCAGTTAGACAGGCGTAATTGCTTTATGAATCTGGGCCTATGACTCCAGGAAAGAAAAAGTACTTCCTGACCTTCATTGATGATTACTCCAGATATACCACAGTATTTCTACTTCACAATAAGGATGAAGTGCCAGAGAAATTAGAACAGTATCTCGCTCAAGTAAATAATATTTTTGGCAGAATGCCCAGAGTACTACGAACAGACAATGGCTCAGAATATACAAGTGGTAAAACACAAGCCATTCTCAGGAAGCATGGAATTATGTTCCAGACAACAGTTCCATATAACCCGGAGCAAAATGGAGTTGCAGAGAGAATGAACCGCACACTGTGTGAAAGTGGGAGGAGCATGCTATTTGATGCTGATATGCCAACTACATTCTGGGAAGAAGCTATCACAACTGCATGTTATCTTCAAAATCGTTTGCCGGGAAAAGCAACAACAAAAACTCCATATGAACTATGGAACAAAAGGAAACCAGATTTAAGACACATCAGAATTTTTGGAAGTAAAGCCTATGTACACATTCCAAAAGAAAAACGTACAAAGTGGGATGCATGTGCAAAAGAAGGTGTACTTGTGGGGTACAGTGAATCTCAAAAAGGATACAGGATTTTACATCAAGACACGAACAAGGTAACAGTCAGCAGAAGTGTGATTATTGATGAAACCTCTATGTGCTCAAAGTTTGAACAACAGACGCAAACTATTCAAACTGAGAAAGAATCAACATCAGTCACTCAAGAAAATAAGGAAAGTGATACAGAAATAGAAATTACTGCAGAAGAATCAAAACCTGAATCTGAACCAGAAATACCTTCAGTCAGAAAATCAACCAGAATCAATAAAGGTGTTCCAGCTGAACGTTTATCTTACATAGCTCGCAGAGCTGTTCAAACTGAACCAGGTTCATGGAAAGAGATGCAGAAACTGCCAATGCATGAGAAACAAGTATGGAACAAAGCCGCTGATGAAGAAATTACATCACTCGAAGATCTCCAGACATGGACACTTTCAGAGCTACCTCAAGGTAAACATGCCATAGGATGTAAATGGGTTTTTAAAACCAAATGTAACTCTGAAGGGAAAGTCTGTCGGTACAAGGCAAGGCTGGTTGCTAAAGGTTACCCCCAGAAGTTCGGTGAGGACTATGATGCTACTTTTGCTCCAGTTGCTAAACAAAGTACTTTCAGAACACCAATGACAGTGGCTGCCATGCGTACAATGATTGTGAAACATCACGATATTAAGACAGCTTTTCTTAATGGTGATATTGAAGAAGAAATTTACATGTCACAACCAGAAGGATATTTGAAAAAGGGACAAGAGCATCTTGTCTGCAAGTTGAATAAATCTCTTTATGGCCTTAAACAATCAGTTCGAGCATGGAACCTGAAGATTAATCAAGTTCTACTAAATGAAGGATTTACAATAAGCAAAGCTGATCCGTGCCTATACGCTAAACAAGTAGACACTGAGTGGATGTATCTGCTAATTTATGTTGATGACCTGATCATTGCTCACAAAAATAACAATGAAATTGCAAAATTAACAGGAGTACTCAACAAGCACTTTGAAACTAAAGACCAAGGTGAAGTGACATATTATCTTGGAATTGACATCCAGCGTGAGAAAGATGGAAGTTTCCTGTTGAATCAGAGCGCAAAAATTGAATCTATTCTTCAGCAATTCAACATGACAGAGGCGAAAGGAGCAAGCACACCTATGGACACAGCCTATCCAAAGTTAGAAGGAGAAGATGTTCTTCTCACATCCAATGAACAATACAGACAAGCAGTGGGGGCACTTCTCTACATTGCAACCACTACACGTCCAGACATTGCAGCCAGCATGTCTCTTCTTTGCAGGCGAGTTGATAAACCACGTCTAAGAGATTGGAATGCGATCAAAAGAGTTATGAGATATCTGAAACAGACAAAAGACTTAAATTTGAAACTGTCAGCAAGTGGTGATTTAAACCTCGTGGGATATGTGGACTCCGATTGGGCAGGTGATCAAAGCACACGCAAATCCACAAGTGGTTACTTATTAAAATTGGGAGACAGTCCTATATCAAGGTCCAGCAAGAAACAGATGTCAGTGGCCTTGTCCTCTACAGAAGCTGAATACATATCTGCAGCTTATGCCAGTCAAGAAGTTGTGTGGTTACAACAATTACTCAAGGATCTTGGAGAAGCAACATCAGAACCTACCGTCTTATTTGAGGATAATCAGGGTTGCATTAAGCTTGCAACAAGTGAGAAGATTAATGGAAGAACCAAGCACATCGATGTCAGACATCATTACATTCATGACTTAGTTGATCAGAAAGTGATTGAACTTGTGTATTGTGAAACGGAAAAAATGATTGCTGATGTTTTGACAAAACCACTAGCTAGAAACAGATTTGTTGATCTTAGATCAGAAATGGGATTGACATAGATAGTAGTTGTTGAGTGGGGGTGTTAGCATACAAGGTTTGTATTATATGAGCAACATCTACTAAATGTCATTGCTGTGTGCCTATTACATTATATGATCACTAGATGGCAGTGTTACGTTTGCTAGTTCATGTTTTGTCTATGTACAAGAAGTAATAATAAAGTTCAGTTCCTGTTTCCACGACCTACAGACTGTCTGCCTGTATATGTTTGTAAGTCATGCGCCTGGTGTGATCATCATGCCAAGCTGCAAGGCAGCTCCTTGGTGAAAGGCATCTATAGGTAAGTATTCTTGTTACATTTTCCAATATTATTGCATTTGTTATCTTTATCTGTTATTATTTAATTGAATTGCTATATACAGTTTTATTTTACCTAAAAGTGTTTGTGTGATCTCTCTTTGCACATCTCAGAAAATAACGGAAACTATCACATACAGTAACTGTGATAAAATAAAGAGCTAGTGAAGATTTATAATATTCCATGCCAGAAGATATATTGGTATATGTAATGTGCCATTCCAAAACAAGGAGATAATAAGGGAGTGCTAAAGAATAGAAAGTTTCATAGTGGGACATGTAGTGAATCTATGCATGGATGCAGTGAAATGTTTTCTTAATGACTAAAGTGTCAATTGTGTCCTGCAATGTTAGGGGCCTGCATAATCCCTTGAAACACTCCATGGTCAGTGAGTCTTAGGGCAAGTACCATCCCAGGATCTATGGGCTGCAGGAGACACATCTGACCAGGAACACATGAGATGCATTGACTGTTCATGGGCTGGTCATTCTTATCATTCAACGCAGTGCCATCTTAAGAGCATTATAGGCCCCCGGGCAATACAGTGCACTGGGGCCCTGTCTACACAACCACGCACAAGAATTTACTGCCAAAAATCATGAAATTTACTGGCAGAACCACATTTTTTTATTTGCACTGCAAAAAAGTACCTAAAATTACAGTTTTACAAATTTCTTCATTGGCATGAAGGTTAGGTTACTGTAACCCAGCCTGATCAGAGTTTCCTCTTGCATCAGAGTCTGCAGGATTCCCCCTTACAGTGAAAGGGAACTCTTATGTAAAGGGGAACACTGCAGATCATGATGTAAGGGGGAACTCTGATGTGGAGGGGGGCTCTGGTGACCAGAGACCACCTTATATCAGAATCCACTGCTTTCTCTTTACATCAGAGTTCCCACTTACATCACGGTCCTCAGACTGAGTTCCCCCTAGCACTGTAAGGGGGAATCCTGCAGACTCTGATGTAAAGGGTCGAGTAAATACACTAAGGTAAGGGGGGGCACTAATATTTTTGTATTCACTCCCCCCTTTCTTTAGCAACCACCCGCCTTTAGACTGGCCTGGTGGCGCTATCACTGACCTCCTCTCAGGTGCACCATGCAAGGCTCAGTCAGATGGCTCCAGTTTGGCTGCTCTGGTTTTATCCTATAGTCTCTTTATGTCTGACTTCTCCTGTGACCCCCATCCCAGCGGCGCTCCCACTCTTAACTCCTCTCCAGACTCTTCCTCAGAGACTGTAGACACGATACAGTTCTACAGTTCTGACCCGCAATTCTCCACCATTTTTTACTGGGGTCGCTGGGCAGCCGATGGGGGGCCCCCCAGGCAAGTGGGGCCCCCCGGGCAACTTCCCAGTGTGCCCAATGGAAAAGACAGCCCTGATTCAACTCATACTCTAGGGGGGTGAGCCTATTGACTCATTGCTCACTGGACTCCATTCTCCACGGTAGTCCTATAACAATTGGTAAATTTCTTGGTGGATAAACTGGACTTTCCTTTTTATGTGCTATGTGATTTTAATGGCATTCTGCACCCCTCATTCGACAAACACCCTCCTCCAGTTGTGAGTCCACCTGACAGAGGTATGCTCTTGGTTTGATTTCTGGACGAGGTGGGATGGGTAGACTTATGGAGAGCCAGAAATCCTGTTTTTCCAAAATGCACACCACTCTATCTAGAATAGATTTATGTTTGGGGGTGGCTGTCTCCAACACTTTTGTTAAAGATTATTTTTTCTGTCCATGGGGGATTTTGGTCCATTCCCCAGTAGTGTTACAATGGGAGGTTCAGCCCCCTTGGAAAATGAATGAATTTTGGTTGCCATTGTGGGCCATATTAGCTATTTTTTGTACATAATGACTCTTAGGCCGCGTACACACGATCAGACATGTCCGATGAAACTTGTCCGATGGACCATTTTCATCAGACCAGGCTGAAGTGAAGAAAAACGGAGTTCAATGCTTCCAAGCATGTGTCGACTTGATGCTGAGCATGCGCGGGTTTTTGGTCCGATGATTTTGTGTACTATCCATCGAACCTGTCCGACGGACAGGTTTCCAGCGGACATGTTTTCAAGCATGTTTTGAAACTTTGGTCTGCTGGAAAACGGTCCGATAGGCCGTACACACGATCAAACATGTCCACTGAAACTGGTCTGCGGACCAGTTTCAGCGGACATGTTCGATTGTGTGTACGCGGCCTTAAATGTTTTCTTAGAAGTGTCTTTTTTGCTGCAATTACGGTCATTAAAACAGCTAGTAAATTACAGGAGTTGTCACGGTTTATGTGGAGAATTAAAACAGGCATATATTTCTGATCCCGCTGAGGCTTCTATTGAGGAGTGGTTTTCAACACAGGAGGCCTATGTGCATGTGGCATCTTCTGTTGCAGAGAAGAAATGTTTTTTCTCAAAACAAGCCTTTTTTGAGGAGGGGCAACAAATGGCCTTGCTAAATTAGTTTGTGCCAACACGAATACCCCTTTAAAAGCTGCCTTACATACTTATGTTCCAATTATTGTATTTTTTGCACAATTCCCCTGTGATTATTCCATTTAACATTTTCCATACCGTTAATTCTGTTTTTTTTAGCTTTATTGTGGAAACAGGGCTCTCCCTGGGTTAATCTAGCGCAAGTACAACACCCAAAGACTGCGGGGGTATTGCATTTCCTCACCCATAGCTTTATTATATAGCTGCACAATTGCAGCTTATGGTGCCTGGAATGTCCATAGGTAATAATGCCTCTCTGATGTCCCGAGATGCTACCTTGACATTATTTTTACATTTTACTCACTCTATCCTTGCCCGAGGGTCTGAATTTCCACTAAATTGCTAAACTGACTAGATTGATGCATAACCTGTGGCATATGGCCAGACAGCTGCAGGGTGCTACAGGGTACACTAATTTCAGTATATTATGGAACATTTCTGCATATCCTGAACTGGCCAAGATTCAGTATGCCCCTAAATGACAGACCTATGGGATTGCACATGTTAGGCAAGTGTTTACGGATAATACACTACTGTCATTTTTGGCTCTGCAGGCTAAATTTGGTCTTCCCTAACAGATGGTGAAAAAATGTGCAGCGCTAATAGTAAACAATGGGCCAGATTCAGGTAGATGCGCGCATCTTTTCGCCAGCGTATCGCATCGCATATACGCTGCGCTGACGCAAACTAGCGAGTGAAGTACAGTATTCACCAAGCGCCTGTCCGTTACTTTGCGCCGGAGTAACGGAAATGCGCTGGCGTAACCCGATGCAAGTGGAAGTGGGTGTGATCATATGTAAATGATGGGCGGAGCCCAGCGCAGAGGCTTACGTTCAGCGCATCATCCACGGAGCATGCGCAGTGAGTGAGGCTCCACTCGCCCCCCTGTGCGCATGCTCACAATTTCCGTCGGCACCCCTTAATGGGAAACGTCAGCGCAATGTGTTCCGTTGTGCGTATAAAAGCGCCATTCCGGCGCAAAAGTATTTCCGTTTCCCCCCACCCCAGGGAAGTTACTTTTGTTGTGTCATGTCTGCTCCCGCTCCCCCCAAAGAGAGGAGGAACCTCAATTGTAATGCCCAGGAGGTCTCGATTGTAATTTCGGCTATGGAGACCCACAACGATGTCCTCCATGGCAGGAAAAGCAGAAAGACCAGCCGGGAGAGGAAGCAGGCCATCCTGGAAAGCATTGCTGCCAGAGTTAATATTTTGGGGTACTCCACCCGGACTGCTGCCGATATTGGCAAGATGATCAATGATCTGAGGCGCAAGGTCAGGGGCAAGGTGGCCACCATTAGGAGGCATGAGTGGGGCACGGGGGGTGGACCCCCATGTGCGGTCAGCCTGACCACGGAGGAGGAGGTGGTCGCCCGCTGCCTGGACAGGGAGCAGTTGGAGGGGGTCCCTGGATATGACTCCGTGGAGGAAGGCTCCAGGACAGGCAAGTGATTTTTACCCCCTTTTTGGTGTGTTGCATGTGGGGGGGGAGGGTACATGTGCCAAGTGTGTGGGACCACCCAACAAGTGTCTGCTTTGTGTCATCCACAGATGACGGAGCTGGGCCATCATCTGTTGGCGGCCAGTCCACCCCATCCCCCCAACGGCATCCTGTGCCCGAGCCCATGGGTGGTGAAGAGACCGAGTGGAGGAGGAGAGTGCCCACACCTCACCTGCAGAGGTGGTTGAGGAGCAGCCTGTTGTGGCAGAGCAGGACATAATTTTATTTTTGGAAGAGTCCTCCTCTTCTGCAGGGCCCTCTGCAATACCCTCCCCCATCCTAGGAAGCCCCTCAAGGGCGACTCCATCCCCCCGGGGACAACCATCTCCTGGCCCCAGGAAGGCCACCCGTAAGACCAGGGGGGTGTCTGATCTGGTTCAGGACCAGGTGGCGAGGGATCACGCCAGGCAGACGCAGCAAATGGTGGACATAGTTGGGCACCTGGACAGAGTGGCTGACAACCTGTGCTCCGTGGCCCAGATATCCAATGCAGTGCAGGATGTCAGCTGCAACTGCGCTGCAGTGGTGACCAGTCTGGGGGAGGTGCAGGGTGATATAAGGCACCTCACTGCAGCCGTCCAGGCAAACACTGCTGCCATCCGGGGCCAGGGGAGGCAGAGTCGGCGGGCCCAACAATACCAGGTCACCCGGCAGCTCTGGATGCAGGCCCAGACCAACTCTTACCTTGGCCGGATAGCCATGGCCTTGTAGGGCATGCAGGCCACACCTGCCAGGAGTGGCCCACCCGGGGATCAGCCACCTCCAGATGCCCCCCCACCCACTCCATCCAGGCAGCTGAGGAGCCAGAGAGGGGCCACCAGAAGGAGCCGCCGGCATCCCAGATGATTTTTTTTTTCTTAATGCTCATGTTGGACTTGGGCTAATCCAATGCGATGTGGATGTGGTGTGTGTGCGTGCATTGTCCGTGTGATCAATGTTTTTGTTTATTGTCCAAAGATGCCTACGGCGAGGACCCTCCTGACTGCTCTTCCATCAGCTGAATGGGTCTCCTCTGGCAGGGGGGGGCTGTCTGGTTGGGGGGTCAGGTCATCACGTATGTCAATCTGCAGGCCTTTTCTCATGGCAAAGTTGTGCAGAATGCAACATGCACCGATGATCTGACACACAAAGGTAGGGGAATACAATAAGGCCCCCCCAGACTTATCCAGGCAGCGGAAACGGGACTTCAGGAGCCCAAATGTTTGCTCCACCACTGCACGGGTTTTGATGTGTGCTTCATTGTATTTTCTCTCTCCTCTGGTTTGGGGGTTCCGGAAAGGAGTCATTAGATGGGGTCCCAGTGCATATGCAGAGTCACCTGTAAGGGAAAAGACAGGAGGATGTTAGTCATGCATGTGGCCCTTGTGATGTGTGCATCATGGGAGGGGATAGTCATGCCTGCCACCCATGTCACTCACCAACCAGCCAGCTGTCCCCGTACATGTTCTGTTCGAATTCCATTGGGATGGGGCTCTGATTGTATATGAAGCTGTCATGGCTGGATCCGGGGTGTTTGGCACGGACGTGCCATATGAGGCGTTGGGCATCAGCTATCACCTGTACGTTGATGGAATGCCAATGCTTCCGATTGCGGTATATGTGCTCTGTGGCACTGGGGGGCTGTAGGGCCACATGTGTGCAATCAATGGCCCCCACTGTGCGTGGGAATCTGGCAATGATGTAGAAATCTGTCATTGCCTTCAGCCGCAGCTCCTCAGTGGTGGGTCTGATGAACTGGTTGGACATGCGTCTGAGGATTGCAGGGACAACCTGGTGCACAGATCTGCTCATGGAGGACTGTGACATCCCAGCCACCACTCCACTTGTACGCTGGAATGATCCACTTGCAAGGAAATGGAGTGTTGCCAGGACCTTCACCAGTGGCTGCACTGCTTGTGAGCAGTGTGTCTTGCTGGTGATGTCACCCTGCAGGGTTGTGGTTAGTTCAAGTATTGCATCAGGGCTGAATCTGAAGAGGCGATACACCTCCTCATCCCCCATGCCAAAGAGGCTCATGCGCGTGCGGTATATCCTCTCACGTGCCCGCCTCCTCCGTACCGGGGGCGCTAGTACTAGTGCTAGCACCGCGACTGCCCCTGGCATGTTGGCACACAGAGGTGTTGTCCTTGCACATGTGGTTGTTCAGCTTGCTAGTTTCGTCGGTAACGCTGCTGCTGTAGCTGCTCTCCTGCTGACCTGTGGCCGTCTGGAGTAAAGATAAAGCAGCTATTTGTAGAAATAACTTTGCGCCGGACGGACGAGATACGCGCGGCACATGTAGCCAGCGTCTGGTGCTAATCCGTTCGCAAATCGGGAAATCTCACTCATTTGCATATTTGCATGGCAAATCAATAGGCGCGACGGATGCGACGAGCGAAAATATGCGCTAACGATACTCTGGCGAGGGAAAGTTAAGCCGATCGGAAAAGGCCCATTTTCTGGCGCATCTAGGTTGGTGGGTACGGCCACATAGATACAACGGCGCATCTTTACAGTTACGCGGCGCATATCGATTTACTCCAGCGCAAGTCTTGCTGAATCTGGCCCAATGTGTTCAAAGGTATCAAACAAGAATGTCAAACAACATAATAATAAACAAATAAAGTGGTGTAAATTAATTACCCTGAAACATGTTTGTCTAAGCCACAAGGGAAATTGCATCAGGGAAGTCAAAAGACTTTAAAACTGTGAAAACACACTCCCCTTATTCGAAGAGGAGTGATAGATAAGGTGCAAGTATATAAAGTGACAATCACACATAAATAAATAAGTCCCATATAAGAATGGAAATGTCTCTACATCACTAGTAGGTGATTTCCAAAGTGCAATGGTGCAAACAAAGAAAGATAACATCCATCATGGTATCACATGGGTGAAAACATCAGATACGCACTTTTACTATTTACAATTACAGCATGCAGTGGCAGTACAACATTTTCCTTTTCCCCTACTCCAATGTTTTATGAGGCAACAGGCTAATACCACCAAGGGATTCATCTCTAACTGCTACTCTCGGCTTAATCCAAGAACTAAAAAGAGACAGAGATTGCCGCACCAGGCAGGCCTTGTTGGGTGCAATCTTCTTCTCAGGAACTGAGGGTGCTAGGAATGCTTATAGCTCGTAGCTATGAGTAAACAGTAAACACTGAAGTTAGTGTGAAATTCGTCAACTGTTCTAGGTTCCGTTGCTGTGACTTGTAGTGCCTGTTTCCATTTCTTTTACATTAAAGTTACGTTGGATTGGAGTGCGGCTGTCCTGATCATCTTTTGTTCTTATTTGCTACTCTTGGCTTCTCGAGACATACCTAGATGATTACCCTTGTAAAGCAAGAGTGCAGTGCAGTCAGATGTGGGGGGAGATCATTGGGAGGAAGCAATGGTGGGGGTTTGTCTTAGCTTACTAAATATATCACAAAGACTCTCTCAAGTGTACATATTATTTTGAGTGCACTATACCCCACTTAAGTTATATAAAATTGGTTTAATACTTACCTATATCTGCCCTAAATGCAAAAGGGATCATGGGAATGTTATCCGCATGAAGTGGTGCTGCCCAAAGTTGCACAGATACTGAACCAGCTGTTATTTGTACCATTAATCAAGCATTTCAATTAAATCTCTCACTATACCCACTGTTCTCTGTACTTGGTATCTTGGAGCCCATGATTTTTGACCAGCTCATTAAAGAGGCTGTTTCTAGAGCTTAAAATTCAGGCCCAAAAAGTACTTTCAATGCACTAAATGCATGAATTACTCAGATGGGGTAACTATTCGCTATGAAAGACTCAATTAACAACACATTTAATATGTGGGATGGATGGCAGTCTATACCAGGTCTAGCAATAGGCTGCTGGATTAAGGCTCATATGTTTACTTGTGTGATGTTTCTGTAGGATTGCTAAAAGGTGAGTACTTGCTTTTCCTTTTTTTTTTACATTGTAAATCGTATTATCATATGTCCCGATAAGGCATGATATGCTGTATTTTGACATTGTGACATAGAAGATCTGTTATATGTCTTGGTGTATTCAATCAACTTTATGTCTGATTTAAAAACAACCCTAACTGCACAGTGTTATATTGATAGTATATGCTAAACTTGAGTGTAACGTGTCCACATCTATATTATATGTGACTGGTACCCTATCTACCTGACTATCCCAACCTGTTCTTCACTCTCCCATCCTGTTTCTCTTCTCCCTCCTTCATCCTTATTCTCTTCCCATACCTCGCTACCTCCCGTGAGTTCACACTTTTATGGTTACTTGAATGCACAATAATTTACCATATTGGATTGTACCATACTTACATGTCTAAGAAAGGACCTATATAGAAACAACCATATCATCCTGTGATCTCATGTACTTACCATGATATATTTCTATGTTTAAAATCAATAAAAACGTTTTTAAATCAAAATCAAAATACAGTCCTGTAAATGAGCCACAAAATACCCTTAAAAATAAAGAGATGCGTGCAACAATTCTTGTGCCACCTATACTCCCTACATGAATAAATGAAAGCTTGTTTTTCATTTACAAATTTACATATTATCTGACTGCATTGCAAAACTAAAGCATCCACAACAAATAATTTACATTACATATACATTTCACATTATATATACATGTACCATACATATACAATACATAAACATTGCACAAACATGACATGACATTTACATAACTAGTTTATTATGCATTAATATTACTTATAATACTGCACTGAGCAGTGCTCATATGTCTTATGTAGGTGCAACTTAGTTCAGAAGGAGGCATCGCCCAGTGGCACCATCAAGGAAGAAAAGGAAAGGAACCGTGGTGTCAATGGACTAGTCTGAAGTCTGTAGAATGTATAAGGTTTTTTTTTTTTAAGTGGTGGTGAGGTTTTATAAAGGAGGGCAGGGTGGTTTCCAAAAACTAGGGGTCTAAATTTATGAACTTTCAATAACTAGCTGAAAGTTAAAATAAAGTTTGTTGTGGAAATTACTAGAAATGTGCACACTGAAATATTTTGTTTCGGAATTTCGTTTTCGTCCGAAAAATACATTTATTTAGTTACTCCCGAAATGTGTTTTTATTTATTTTGTTTAGTTAAAAAATCCATTCCTCCAAAAATCCAAATTAATTATGGTTTAATCTGTCAATTGAAGGCTGGTGTCTATCGGATGTTCTAAGAAGATTCGATGAAGCAGCTGAATTGTACAACGCTGTGATCATACATTTCCGGATGAATGCTCCGCCCACAAGCTATAGTAGAATTCTAAAGTTATTTGACTAGTAATAAATATAGATATTAACTAGAGCTGAAAGTCCCGATAAAGTAAAAAACTCAAATAAACCAAGTCTTGCAAACCTGTAAAGGTAAGTTTAATGTCTAGTCTACTTTGAGAATTAATAAGGCGAGGAATTTTTTTGACATTTTATAGAATACACTGTAATACCGCGTACACACGATTAATTTTTGGGTTGTAAAAAACAAAGGCCCAGATTCAGAGAGCAATTACCCCTGTCTAACTGGTGTTAGACTGGAGTAATTTCAAATTACGCGCGTTTTCTAGCTAGTCCAAAACCTCAAACCACGAATAGACGGCTGCGGGCTTCAATTCGACTGGATTACGTGTTTGTACGCCTTGGGATCTACGCTGCAATAAAATTGCGGCCACTGGGTGGACTTCCCGTCGTTTTCGGCGTCGGGGTATGCAAATGAGCTTTTGCCGGCGATCCCCGAAATTACGATCTTCAATCGCAATCTCTTACGGCACCTTTAGTCATCTTTTATTTGCGTAACACTATACCAGCTTTTTGCTGCTCTAATATTAGACAGTCCATGTTAAGTATGGCAGTCGTTCCCGCGTCGAATTTCTACGTTTTCCGACGTCTTTTATTATTTTTAACGTAAAACGTCCGGGAATAGGAATGTTCGTAAACGACGCTACTCAAACAACGAATGACGTAACGACGTGATTTCGTGCAATGCACGGCGGGAAATTTCTGAACGGAGCATGCGCAGTTCGATCGCGCGCGGGGACGCGCTGAATTTAAATGCTTCACGCCCCCTAATCGCGTATTTCGATTACGCGGCGAGAAATAGACTACGCCGCCGTGGCATACGGGCAAACATCTACCAGGATTCAGTGTAGACCCTGGTAAAATACGGCAGCGTAGAGTATTTCGATTACGCAGCGCAATATTAAGTGTATGTGAATCTGGCCCAAATTTTTTTAGGCTCTAGAAACTTGATCATTAAAACGATCGTGAAAAAAGATGCTCTAGCAAAGCGCGGTGACGTACAACACGTACAACGGCACTATAAAGGGGAATTCCATTCGGATGGCGCCACCCTTGGGGCTGCTTTAGCTGATTTTGTGTTAGTAAAAGACGATTCACGCTTTTCTGTCTGTTACAGCGTGATGAATGTGCTTACTCCATTATGAACACTAGTTTTACCATCTCATAACTTGCTTCTGAGCATGCGCAGGTTTTTCATGTCGTTAAAGCCCACACACAACCATTTTTTACAACCTGAAAAAACGGCAACGTTTAAAACGTTGTAAAAAAATAGAGCATGTTCGAAAAAAAAATAGCACGTTTTTCAGAACCCGAAAAATGCTCTGAAGCCACAGACACGATCGTTTTAAATGACATTTTTAAAAAACAAAGTTTTTTACAACCTGAAAAATGATCGTGTGTACGTGGCATAAGGAATAGGTCACACTGGCAGTTCCACAGCTGTCTGCAAATGTGTACACAGGTGCTTGTGGGATGTCATTGAATGTCTTACTGCTGCTTTGTTAATTATACCGTGCAGGTATGTTGTTAGTTCAGGCTGCCCAGGATGAGAAGGAGATAATTGTGTCTATACTTTTTCCCGGGCTTTTTGGGTCCTGCCCACTGCTGTAAGCCATATAAATACAAGGGGATGGCTTAGAGCTGCTCTCTCGCTTCCATGTGAGTTTTTAGAGGAACGACTGCTGCAACATGTAGCCCTGCTGGAGCATATGGCCCCCCTCTGGTCACCCTGTTGGAAATCTTCCTGAACTAGGAATCTACTATCACTGAACATTTACTTAATGGACTTTGCTTCTCTGGAAAGTATGAACCTGGGCAGCCTGTATTAGTTAGTTAAGACTGGACTTCCATGTACAATGTGCTATTGAACTGTGCTGCTGAATGCCCAGTAAAGTTTCATTAACTATTTCATGCCTGGTCTGAGGTCGTTGAAAGGGGTGCATCAATGTACATGGTGTTTTAGAAGTATAGGACCAATAAGAGGCACACAGGGTAGAAGAGGAAGGCCACCACAAAAGGGTTAACTTGGAAAGAGAGTCTGAGTAGGAGAGTAGTTGCCACGAGTAACCGTGAACTGGTGACAATGCAATAGGAGCCGGTAAGCAGTAGTATCTGATGCAGGTCCATAGCAAGGGGGATGGTAGTCTTCCTCCCTAACGAACAGTACCCCCACAATTTAGTGCATGCATGAGGTCCGTGCTTGGTGCACAGCAGGACCCCATTCTGTCACTGGGAGTGAGGTGGCAGAGCTATGCTGGACAGGTGGAGTAGGCCACAGGCCCAGCAGTGTCCCTCCTAAATGTAACACTCATTGGGCAAAGGTATGTAGTGACATGGAACAGAATATTTCAAAGGAGAATACTGTATGTTACACAGCTGCACATAGTGTGCGGCTCATCTCTTAGATGAGAGTTCCTCCTTAATGTTGACTTTCACATGGCCAAAGGCCACACCTGGTCTGTCCTGGGCATTGGTGAGTGTGTACATGAGAAAAAAGTACCCCCACATGCAGGGCGAGTATGCCCCGTCCACAAATGGCTTTATCAGCCATCAGCAAGAAATCTAAGCTAACAGCACACCTGGGGATTGAAGTAGAGCACAAAGAGACAGCAGGAGAAAGGAAAAATAACATTTTTATAATTAACCCTCCTAGCGGTATCCCCGAGCGTGACTCCGCTCGGGGTGTATGTGCAGAGCCTGCAGCGCGCGCTGGCTTACCTTATATCCAGGCAGGGTACTGTACTTACCTTGTCCCTGGATCCAGCGATGCATCCCCGCTGTGTGAGCGAGCGGCGTCCTCGTTCGACTCACACAGTGCCTCCGTGTGCCGCCGATCTCCGTTCCCTGCGACGTAATGGCGCACGGGGGCGGAGACCGGTGCCAAATTCAAAAAAGTAAACAAACACATTACATACAGTACACTGTAATCTTATAGATTACAGTACTGTATGTAAAAAATGCACACACCCCTTGTCCCTAGTGGTCTGCCCTGTGTCCTACATGTACTTTTATATAATAAAAACATTTTTTTTTTGTGCTTGCAAACTGTAGATTGTCCATAACAACCAAAAGGGTCCCTTTATGTCAAAAGTGATTTTAGAGCAGCTGGAAAACAGCGATAATAAATTATAATCACTTGCAGGATTGAGCGATAGCGATTTGTGGGGAAATTCGTCATAAAAAATAAAAGTAATGACAGCGACAATTCTGCAACTGAGCAAATTTCAGTGTTTTTGATTTGATTACATTATTGAATAATTTTTATTATAATTACATCATTATTTGTTATAATTATTTATAGTTATTTATTATATTATAATTTTATGATTTTGTGTTTCAAACTTTATCATACCCGGGATGTCTACTAGACTCTGGTTTGGACAAATTTAAGTGAGTTATTCCTAAGAATTGCAGGCCTACAGTATAAAACGCCAAATTTCCATGCAAAAAATTGTACTGCTTTTGGTACGTAATTCCAGACAGAATCATACCGCCAGGGAGGTTAAGGACCCAAGGCTCGGCTCACATCGATGTGACATAGGATCCGACTTGTGACACCCCAAGTTGGATGACATGTAAAATTCAATGTTCGCCTATGAGAGCTGTCTTAACTGATACTACACAAGTCTGTCCGACTTTAGAAAATGTTCCTGCACTACTTTGGTCTGACTTTGATACGACTTCAATGTCACAGAGTGTAAAAAAAAATCACACCAAAGTCCTATCAAAGTTGGATTCCAAAGTTGCACTAAAAGTCGGGAGACTTTAGTGTCGGGCTAGTGTGAACCGAGCTAGTGGTTTTGTTGCAATACTCACAACCTCTATGGTGCTGTTCCCTGCCAAACTCATCTGAGATACAGCAATGAACTCTGCCTGTCACGTGAACAGAAAAAAGGTATTCATAATTAACTACTATGGGGCATTTAGGGGGTGAATGTAGGAGTTGAAGGGTGGAGTCAGCTTTTTTCTTTTTTTTTTGCAGTTTTGATTTTCTTTGAGATAGTAAAACAGCTGAAGAGTATTTAAAGTGCAACTATTCTTTTTTTTGTTGGATAATTTTAAACTCAAGGCATGCATCTTTTGAGTGATGCTATGGAAGAATGTAAAAGCAAAACTAGGTGAATTCAGAGAACCGAAATGGTCTTTAATACACACTGTAGAACAGGAATGAATAAAAGGTCATAGACCGTGAGTAACATTTCCTAACAATACCAAGTATAAAACATTTTGCTGCTAAGTAAAATTAATTTTTCCTGTTTCAGCTCTAACAAATATAGGTTTTACAAATCTCCTTACCTTTCAGGCAAATCATCTTGATTGAAAAGTAGGTTTTAACAACAATGGTAGAATTTAAATTACTATAAGCCAAACAAGGCAAGACAGCGAAAGAAGCTTTTAAAAAGATCCCAATGAGAGCCCAGCCAGCATTTAAATATTTCAGTCAGCATCATTAGACAACCCTAGGATTTAATCAACGGACTCCCATCATTTCTGCAGCCCCACATCAATACCCTCTAATGGGATTTATATTGCTAACTGGGTTAAAAATAAAACAATATGAGTAGCTGTAGTGAGCTTTCAGTGATACAATTTAGAGAGCGATATTTTAGTTCTAAGAATCCATTTATTGATTTTCAGTAAATAAATATGTTTACAAAAATATGGGGGTAATGGATTCTATATCCTAAAATATTTTACTATAAACATTAGTGCATGTACAAGTCTTATGTCCTATGACTCTTAGGCAGAGCTTTTTTTCTCAGAAAATAGGTGCAGGAACTCAACCACGACCCGTTCAGATTTCACAAACAGTAGAAGGGTCTTAAAGGGGCATTAAATACCAGAATTGCATTACATACAGTGTGCAGAGTTCAGGGGGTTACAAAGCAGTCACTTGTAAACACAGAAACCAGACTTCTGAGCAGGCACCAAAGGGTCTGAGCCAAAGGTGGTGGAACTGAGTTCCACCAAGTTCCCCCAGAAAAAAAGCCCTGCTCTTAGGCCTCGTACACACGAGGCAATTCATTTGTTCAAATCGGTCGTACTAAGTGTACTAACCAAAATCCCCGCCAGCAGACGGCGCGCTGACGTGTCGGTGACGTTGACGCCGCCACGTCACCGCACCAGGAAGTAAAACACTTCCGCGCATGCGCCGAATCCATTCGGCGGCGGTGCAAGACGACATGTCTGCTGGTAAGTGTACTAACCAGCAGACATGTCGGGCGGACGGGTTCCCACCCAATAGATTTCAAAGCATGCCCGTACACACGATCGAATCTGTCTGCTGGGACGGTCTAGCAGACCGTTTCCAGCAGACAGATTTAATCGTGTGTACGAGGCCTTAAACTAACCTTATAAAATCATAAAAAAATATCACATACCATCTTTTGTGAAACACATATATAACACAACATGTAACATTTGAAAAACTTTTGGATCCAAATCACTATTAAGTCTCTAATTCTATATTTTTTGTTCAAAACACCATTGTTGTGGCCTGAGGACTTTCACACTGAAATGGTGCGCTGGCAGGATGATAAAAAAAAGTCCTGCTAGCAGCATCTTTGAGGTGCTGTAGGAGCGGTGAATACACTGCTCCTAAAGTGCCCCTGCCCTTTGAAATCAATGGGCAGTGCCGCCGAACCACCGGCAAAGCCCTGCAGCTTCGCGGGCGGTTATAACCCTTTTTTAGCCGATAGCGGGGGTTAAAAGCGCCCCGCTAGCAGCCGAATAGCGTGACTAAAACAACTGTAAAGTGCAGCTAAAAATAGCAGCGCTTTACCACCGAAGCCCCCACCGCCCAAGTGTGAAAAGGGCCTAAGGGGACTCAGGATCCACACACTCCATTTCAGGTTTTAGACAATTTATCGGCTCTCCAGCCACCTACAAAACACACTTTGTCCAACATCCTACATCCACAGAGAGGGTGTTACAGATAGTTTCAAAAGCCTACACTGCAATTAGGTTGTTTAAGTTTGACATGGATGGTCTTTTTCATGTCTCTTGTGAATCTGTTGTCCTCTTTATCCAAAAATGTGCATCTCACTGTTCTCAAAAGAATATCCCTTTCCTGAAGGTGTAGGAAGTCTGCTGTAACAGGCGCTTCCCTCGCCGTATTGCTTTCCACGCGTCGTGTACGTTTCAGCCTGGAACGCAGAACTGCGCCATATGATCACCGGCGTTTAACCCATGCATCCGTCTGCTGCTTTAAAGGCATTCAGGTTACATTCAAACAGGGTTCTATTATTGTCGGCCCTAGCCGGCTTGGCTACATTAGCCAGAGCTACTACCCTTCCTAAACTGGAAACCATTCCTTGCCTGGATGTGTGCTGCCAACCTTACAAGAGTTGCTGCGGACACCGCAAGATATCCCCCGCCAGGAGAACCTCCATAGAAGAATCCCATTTTTGCAGCAATACTTTGGAAAACACTCATCCCTGCAAAACGGATAAGTACTATTTCTGCTTAGAGTTACCTGCTTCATATAATACACTTATCAAGTACTGTATTTAAATCTGGATTATTGAATACTATTTTGCTGCCTGGGTTTACTTAGTGTGTCTTCAGCTGTCCGCTGTAGAATATCTTAAACGGACATACACTCTCATCTCAGCTCAGCTATACTTGCGTCTCCTACGCAATTATTAATTGCCTACAGTATTCTTAATTGCTACGTGCCTGACATACGTTCTTAAATGTATATGTGCTTTGTCCCTGAAATGCTGAACATGTTCGCTCTAACATTTTCATGCTAAGGCTCGAAGGTATCTCATACCTGCTCCCTTAGTAGTCCAAAGTTGTTAAAGAGACATGATGTAGAGAACGCCCAAACTCCTGTTCTCTGATTGGAGTGACGCCTGTGGTCCCGTACTGATAATCACTATAAATAGAGTGCCTGCATTGGAGTCTTTAATGCAGTTGCGCGTTGGAGTGGAGTGACGCCTGGGGCCCAGTACTGAAATCTCACATAACATAGGGAGGTGCATTGAATTCTTTCCTTAATCGCAGTTGTGGTTCACTCCCGTTCACCATAGTTTGTGACACCTGCTAAGCCTAGACCTGCAAAGTCTATCGCCTATGCTAAACTTGTAGAATGTGACTAACAACTATTAGCTTTATATGACCTACATAAATGAGACTACACCTTTCAGAAGATACATAATACAATAGAGCATATAGAGCTTCAACTTTTATTAATGGATAACTACACCTTGAAAAGTTTTGGCCATTGAAAGATATGATTTGAGAGAATTCCTAATAGAAATCCATTACCTATCTTTCTGCTAAAGTAATTTTGTCGATGTCATTGCTTGCTTGATTACCACCTGAAAAACTCCAGCCAAGCAACCTCAATGTGAAAGCCCGAGGGCTTTCACACTGAGACGATGCGCTGGCAGGAGAGAAAAAAAATCTCCTGTCAGCAGCATCTTTGGAACGGTGAGAGGAGCTCCTTCCCATTGAAAACAATGGGAAACCGCGGCAATACCGCCCACAATGAGCCCCTATAGAGGCGCATTGCGGGCGGTATTAACCCTTTCACGGCCGCTAGCGGGGGTTAATATATCGTACCGCTAGCAGCCGCAACTCGTGGCAAATCTGACGGTATAGCGCCGATATTTTTTGCAGCGCTATACCGCCAGCGCGGCTCCCGCCCCAATGTGAAAGGGGCCTTAGTCTCAAAGGTTAAGATGGGAGGCAGTCTATCTGTTCAACTGGATAATAACCACAGCAATTACCCCATCTCTACATGTCTATGGTGAAGAACTGCTGGTAATTATGTCCATCCCTTCTGCCCAGGTTCACACTGGGTGCGATTTGCTTCGATTTGAGATGCGATTTCACATGTGAAATCGCATCTCAAATCGGCGGCAATTGTCGGCAATGACACCGTCCTAATCGGTGCGACACCGCATCTGCGGCGCTGCACCGATTTCAAAAAGTAGTTCCTGTACTACTTTTTGCGATTTCGGGCCGCGATTTACATTGACATCTCTGCAGAAACCTGCACAGATGTCTCTTAAATCGCGGACGAAATCGGGACTGCCAGCGGAAGTGAACTCTCACAACTTCACTCCCGCAGCCCAGTGTAAACCAGGGTTCTAACTTCATTTCAGAGGCTAATAGCAGGTGAGGGACAGTGGGATGACAACCTACCAAACATACACTGACATAGACATGCCAAGAAACAGCTTTTAAAGTGCATTTATCCTTTGAACCATATAATGTTTGACTAAATGGGATTCACTGGAACAGTACCAAGGTTTCCCTTGAATTTCTTTTTTATTTTATTATGAGAGGAAAGAGAAAACATAAGAAATAAATATACGTCTCTTATTGGCATATTATTTTTGGTTTGCTATGCCTAAAGCAATTATTTGTTCTATCAATCTCTCCTGTAGTCCAGGAAATATGAACATATGGCATTTGGCTTCTAGGGCAAACAATTGCTTGATTTCCTTTGCCTAACCCCCAATTCCCCCACCCCCATACAAACACACACACTTCCAAAATTATAAGGAGACATACTTCTATAAGTGTGAGGCTTTGACTACATCCACATATACAGTGGACTTGCAGATTCCCTGCCCCAACTTTGCAATGAAATGCTTCTTCAGCTTTACCAATTTATTTTTGCTTTTAATGGGGGGAGAACCCGGTTCACTGAACAAAAAACGGTCTTATTTTCATAATTAAATTGCATTTTTGTTCTCAGTGTCATCGACAATCATGCATATGGTCTGTGTACTGTTGCAGTTTATCATTTTCAGAATATGTGATCTGTGTACATATGTTAGTAAGCATTAAAAAAAAATGGCAATACTGTCCTCATTTTAGGTACATATTTTAAAGCTACTCAAGAATGTTCAAGAAGCCATCTTCCTGATGTTCTTGTTTTTTTTTCACAGGTAGATGGGTACAACTTTTAGAATTTCTACAATTTGGAGCTGACATATGTTTATCGTAATAATAATTAGCTTGTTATATAGAGAAAACCTAATAAGATAAGAGAAAGGGAATTAAAATGGTTGTAAAGGCAGAAGGTTTTTAATCTTATGCATCTATGCAGCAGCCCCCCTAATACTTACCTGAGGTATATCTCTATTCAGCCATGTGCAAGAGTGCCTCAGCCATCTGACACTCTCCCTCCTGATTGGCTGAGAAACAGCAGCAGCGACACTGGCTCCCACTGCTATCAATCAATCAGTCAGTTAGCCAATCAGAAGAGAGAGGGGATGGGGCCAAACTGCAGCTCCGTGTCTGAATGGACACACAGAGCTGTGGCTCGGCTGTGGTGCCCCCATAGCAAGCTGATTGCTGTGGAGGCACTCAACACGAGGGAGGGGCCAGGAGCCCTAAATGGGGACCCGAGAAGTGGTGGATACAGGTTGTTCTGTGCAAAGAGAACTGCATAGAGCAGGTAAGTATAACATGTTATTTTTAAAGAAAAAAAAAAGGAGACTTTAGTATAATTTTAAAGATACGATTTAAAGCTGCTAGGAAATAACAAGCTATACAACAGAAGAGTTTGCATGGGATAAATGGGTTTTAACCACTTGTCATCTGCCCACCGTCAAATGACGGCAGGCAGACGACTCCATTATCCTGACATCACGTCATATGACGTGATGTCCCTTTAAAGCCGCGGGCGGGCGCGCGCGCACCCGCCGCTCTGCGGGGATCCCGTGCGAGTGCCCGGCGGCAACGATCGCCGCCGGGCACACGCGATTGCTCAGTAACTGAGCTGGGACGTGCAGCTCTGTGTGTAAACACAGAGCTGCACGTCCCTGTCAGGGAGAGAGGAGAGCAGTTGTGTCCCTTGTACATAGGGACACAATCGGTCACCTCCCCCAGTCACCCCCCCCTCCCCCCACAGTTAGAACACTCATAGGACACACATTTAACCCCTTCCCCGCCCCCTAGTGGTTAACCCCTTCACTGCCAGTCACATTTATACAGTAATCAATGCATATTTATAGCATTTTTCACTGTATAAATGTAAATGGTCCCAAAAATGTCAGAAAAGTGTCCGAAATGTCCGCCATAACGTCGCAGTCCCAATAAAAAAATCGCAGATCGCCGCCATTAATAGTAAAAAAAAAAAAAAAAAAATGCCATAAACTATCCCCTATTTTGTAAACGCTATAAATTTTGCGCAAACCAATCGATAAACGCTTATTGCATTTTTTTTTTACCAAAAATATGTAGAAGAATACGTATCGGCCTAAACTGAGGGAAAAAATATTTTTTTTATATATTTTTTTGGGTTATTTATTATAGCAAAAAGGAAAAAATATTGAATTTTTTAAAAAATTGACGCTCTATTTTTGTTTATAGCGCAAAAAATAAAAACCGCAGAGGTGATCAAATACCACCAAAAGAAAGCTCTATTTGTGGGGAAAAAAGGACGCCAATTTTGTTTGGGAGCCACGTCGCACGACCGCGCAATTGTCAGTTAAAGCGACGCAGTGCCGGAAGCTTATATTTTGTCTGGGCAGGAAGGGGGTGTAGGTGCACAGTAGGCAAGTGGTTAAATTGTGAGACGCAAACATTGCACTAGTGATCAGAATATCTAATTTAACCAGTGATGTATTATTATTTTTATATGTATATATATATATATATATATATATATATATATATATATATATATATATATATATAAAATGAGTTATTTATTTAAAGTGTTATATGTTTGATAATAAAATGTGAGATAATAATACAGAAAATAGATTTATGGAAAAACACAATGAGTAATGGGCTGAAATCTTAAATCTACATGACCAGATTATAGATTACAGCTTTAATATGTAAACAGATACTTAATGATGGAAAATTGTTTAATGTCTGGATAAAAAAAAACATACATTTAATGAGGTGTTAAATAAGAACTCCATGCTTGGTCATAAAACAATATACAATTGCACAACTTTGCTTTAAATATGCGGAAATATAATGTGGTAAAACATTTGTTTACCTGCTGATGTCTGCCCTAGTACTTTCTAAACAAATGAGATACCCTCGCAGAACTTGAGTCATAGTATCTCTCTGAGGAGATGAGCAAGAAGTATTCTGACAGGATGGCAGCCCAGCATCCCTAGAGTATGTTTTTTTTTTGTTTTTTGTTTTTTTTGTAATACTGCTGCAGATCATAAAATATAACATGTACTGTATGTACTATGTATAATATAAAATATGTATTGTATGTACTATTGTATGTACAAATATATACAGTGCCTTGCAAAAGTATTCGGCCCCCTTGAACTTTGCAACCTTTTGCCACATTTCAGGCTTCAAAAATAAAGATATAAAACTGTAATTTTTTGTGAAGAATCAACAACAAGAGGTGAAACAATGAAGTGGAACGAAGTTTATTGGATATTTCAAACTTTTTTTAACAAATATAAAACTGAAAAATTGGGCGTGCAAAATTATTCAGCCCCTTTACTTTCAGTGCAGCAAACTCTCTCCAGAAGTTCAGTTCAGTGAAGTTCATGATGCTGCCACCACTGTCAAACATGGTGGTGGCAGCATCATGGTTTGGGCCTGCTTTTCTTTAGCAGGGACAGGGAAGATGGTTAAAATTGATGGGAAGTCGATGGATGGAGCCAAATACAGGACCATTCTGGAAGAAAACCTGATTTAGTCTGCAAAAGACCTGAGACTGAGATTTGTCTTCCAACAAGACAATGATCCAAAACATAAAGCAAAATCTACAATGGAATGGTTCACAAATAAACATATTCAGGTGTTAGAATGGCCAAGTCAAAGTCCAGACCTCAATCCAATCGAGAATCTGTGGAAAGAACTGAAAACTGCTGTTCACAAACGCTCTCCATCCAACCTCACTGAGCTCGAGCTGTTTTGCAAGGAGGAATGGGCAAAAATTTCAGTCTCTCCATGTGCAAAACTTGAAATATCCAATAAATTTCGTTCCACTTCATGATTGTGTCCCACTTGTTGTTGATTCTTCACAAAAAATTACAGTTTTATCTCTTTATGTTTGAAGCCTGAAATGTGGCAAAAGGTAGCAAAGTTCCAGGAGGCCGAATACTTTCGCAAGGCACTGTACTAATATAAATTATGCAGTTAATACCATATACAACAGACCAAACAATAAGCACTACATAGGGTTTTAGAATAGGTGAAGATGGCATGCAAAAGTCTTTTTAATTAATCCAACCCACCTTTTTCAAGGTAACAGCCCAAACATGACTGGGACTATATTTAGCACCACAAGCACCCTTCCCCGAATGATATACCCTCCCAACACTGTGACAATCCAACCATGCACATATAAAAATATGTGTCAGTTATACATAAAACAGCACTTGCTTTTAATGCTTACTCCATTTAAGGCATGGGTCTTCAAACTACGGCCCTCCAGTTGTTCAGGAACTACAATTCCCATCATGCCTAGTCATGTCTGTGAATGTCAGTGTGTTACAATGCCTCATGGGATGTGTAGTTCTACAACATCTGGAGGGCCGTAGTTTGAGGATCCCTGATTTAGGGTGTAGGAAAATATAGTTGTATATTGGTGAACATAACTGATCATTTCAAATCATTTGCAAGCCCTTATGTGACAGCTGCGCAATGTTGTGCTAACTGAGAGATCTGTAATCCCCTTACTGATTATACTATTGCTTTGACATTGTCAAATTCATTTAGTCTTTGAAATATATTAATTTTAAAGCTGAGAGACAGGACAAGTGTCAAGTAGAAGTTAACTCAAAACTAACTCTAAACCCACACACAACCACATTTTAAAACAAATCGATCTGTAAAGAAAAAAATCGTTATACATACCTTTTCTGCAGCTGCTCTGATCCAGTCCCACATGGAGCTGTCAGCGGCGGCTTCTCTGTGTAGGCGTGTGCACAAGAGGCAGCCGACAACGGAAGACCTATAGTAACTCTATGGGTGATGTCACTAGAATGTGGCTGTGAGTAGTTTGTTAGTTAGTTAAAGCGGAGTTCCACCCTTAAAACCAGTTTCTTTCATCCCATCCAGCATACTGGCGTCAGCACCAGTATGCTGTTTTTTTTTTTTTTTTTAATCCATGTACTTACTTTATAATAGATCATTTAATTTTTGGCGCACCGCGGTATATGGCGCCGCTATAAGGCGTCACGCCTTCCGGAAACAGCCGACTAGCGTTCGGCTCTTCTCGGCGCCTATGCACAGACCCAGAAGCTGACTGCGCAGGCGCCGTATATAGCCGCGTCACGCCCTCCGAAAAAAGCCGAACTAGGACCAGCTATTTACGCGCCTGCGCAGTCAGCTCCTGGGTCTGTGCGCAGGCGCCGAGAAGAGCCGAACGCTAGTCGGCTGTTTCCGGAAGGCGTGACGCCTTATAGCGGCGACATACACCGCGGTGCGCCCAAAATTATATGATCTATTATAAAGTAAGTACATGGATTAAAAAAAAAAAAAAAAACCAGCATACTGGCGCTGACGCCAGTATGCTGGATGGGATGAAAGAAACTGGTTTTAAGGGTGGAACTCTGCTTTAAGGTTTTGGGTGAACTACTTGAACTAGTAATTCAACCTCAATGTGTTAAACATAGGCTTTCCACAGTATGAAATGTAAGATTAATCTGACCTTCACCATATGGTAATGGTGTTGTGGGTGTGTTTAGATGTATGATGTCCACAGGCAGAGATCAACATTTAGTAACTCTAGTGCAAGCATAAGACTAAAGTAAAGCCTTTTTCACACAATCGGATTTTCATCAGACAAAGCGTAGGACTTTTGTCCGAAGGGTGTTGGCCATGAACTTTTCTTGCATACAAACGGCAAAGAATTGCCGGCCAACAAACACTAAACAACATGGTTTTTCATCTCTTTAGCACCACCCTTTGGGCAACTTCTGCTAATGGTGTGTTATGTTTAGCATTGCTTCCAAGCATGTGTGTTTGTACTTTGGATTTTTTTCCGACGGACTTGTGTACACACGATCGGATAATCCGACAACACACATTTGTTGTCGGAAAATTTTAAAGCATGCTATCCCACATTTTGTTGGTGGAAATTCTGACAACAACATGTTAATGAAGTGTGACCCCATGCAAATGATGGGCCAGGCGCCAGACAAGTACTTAAAATGAACTGCGCATGTGTCGGGACATGGACGTATCCCCGTGCGCATGCGTACAACCACGTCGGAACAACTGCCTAAGATACGCCGGATCACTGTGTACGCCGTGAACATAACCTACGCCCAGCCAGACCCACGTCGGCCCATATTCACAGACGTCCTATGTACAATACGTAGGCTTGTGTTCCCTGGTCCATACCTTTGCATGGGTTGCGCCTCATCTATGGGGAATAACTTTACGCCAAACGTAAAACTTACGCAAACCGCTTAAATCATATGCGCCCACTCTACACCGGCGTAGGCAAGTTACGTCATGAAGTCTGTTTTTAGGCGTATCTTAGTTTGTGCGTTCGGCGCACAGATACGATGGCGCAAAATTGTACTTACGTGGTGTATCTGGAGATACGTTGGCATAAGTGCTTTGTGAATCCGGGCCAATATACTTTCCTTTTCAAACACCATTATTCCCTCTTCTGCAGTGCTAGTAGTGCTGGTGCTATACAACAGTTTCGATATGTCACATAGCGTGTCCTCTGTTAGGCACCGTGATTTAATCCGCTTTGTCACTACCATACACACAACATTATCAGGACTATTTTGGTACATGGTGTGACAACATTCTTTAGGCATAAGAGGACAAAATATCCCCAAATTTTTTTTTTTTAAAGAATTTTTTTCTTAGTTTAGGCCGATATATATTCTTCTACAGTAGATGGCTGCGATATTGTGTCAATCTCGCTCCTTTTCTCTGCGAAATTGACCACCTACGAGCCCCATCTCGGGAGCCAGCGCCGAGCCATCTTGCCGTGCCGGGAAAAAGCCGACATAGAAGCGACGGGGATCCGACTTGGATTCCCGCCAATTCTAGACACCGTATTTGGTATAAATCATGAGGGGGAACTCCACGCCAAATTTTAAATAAAAAAACGGCATGGGTTCCCCTCCAGGAGCATACCAGGCCCTTAGGTCTGGTATGGATTGTAAGGAGAACCCCCCTATTCCGAAAAAGCGGTGTAGGGGTTTCCCTACCATAAACACCAGACCCGTATCCGAGCACACCACCTGGCCAGTCAGGAAAGGAGTAGAGACAAGCGAGCGCCCCCCCCCAAAGCACCCTGTCCCCATGTTGATAAGGACAGGGCCTCTTCCCGACAACCCTGGTTGCCGGGGTCTGTGGGCGGGGGGCTTATCGGAATCCGGGAGCCCCCTTTAATAAGGGGGCCCCAGATACTAGCCCCCCTACACAACACATTTATTAGTTAGCTCCGGGGGTCTTCTCTGGGGTCTTCTCCGCTCTCCGGGGGTCTTCTTCTGACTTTGGGGATCGACATTCGTCTACTCCGCTCTCTTCTTCTGCTCTCCGTGTCGTCTCGGAGCTCCCCGGTTCTTCTCCAGCTCGCTCTCCGGTGCCTTCTTCAGGGCTGGCCACCGCTATCTTCTTTATAATTCTTTTACTAGTGGCCCTTCTTTGTCTCCTTCTTCCCTCTTCTTTTCTTCCGATGTTGACTCAACGCTCCCTTCCGCTGCAATGCCGGTTGTGCGGTGCGCAACGATTTATATAGGCCTCTTATGACGTTACAGTCCCAGCATGCTCCATGGGTCCCGGAGTCAGAAGTTGACCCCCGAAGCACGGAGAAGACCCCCGGAGCTGATTAATAAATTATTTTAAAAACCTGTGTTGTGTGTTTATTTTTTTACACTTTTCCTCCAGGTGAATGGGTAGGGGTACGATGTACCCCATACTCATTTACCTAGGGTGGGGGGGTTTGTATCAGGGGCCCCCTTATTAAAGGGGGCTCCCAGATTCCAATTAGCTCCCCGCCCGCAGACCCCGACAACCAATGGCCAGGGTTGTCGGGAAGAGGACCTGTCCTTATCAACATGGGGACAGGGTGCTTTGGGGTGGGGGTCGCAGGGCGCCCCCCTGCCTCAAAGCACCTACCCCCCATGTTGATAAAAACAGGGCCTCTTCCTGACATGAGGGCATGCGGTCTGGTACGGCTCAGGAGGGGGGGCGCCACTCGTCCCCACTCCTTTCCTGACCGGCCTGGCAGAGTGCTCGGATATGGGTCTGGTATAGATTGTGGGGGAACCCCCATGCCGTTTTTTCGGCGTTGGGGGGGTTCACCTTACAATCCATACCAGACCTAAGGGCCTGGTATGCTCCTTTAGGGGAACCCATGCCGTTTTTAAATTTGGCATGGAGTTCCCCCTCATGATTCATACCAAACACGGCATCTAGAATTGGCAGGAATCCAAGTCGGATCCCGCCGCTTCTATGTCGCGCTCGCTGGAATGTGCTTTTCCTAGCTGGAAACACATTCTCGCGGACAGGTACTGTACATATTTTTGGTTAAAAAAATCGCAATAAGCAAATATTGAGTGGTTTGCACAAAAGTTATAGCTTCTACAAAATAGGGGATCGTTTTATGGCATTTTTATTATTATATATATATTTTTTTACTAGCAATGGTAGCGATCTGCGATTTTTATCGTGACTGCGACTTTATGGCGAACATGAAGAGAAACCGGGTTTAACATATATCCCTACAGGGTGATGCTGTGAATATACTGTACCAATGTGCCAAAGTCCCAATAATATGTAGATTTTGTCTAGAAACCAGGAATTTTGGACTTTAAAGGGGTGTTCCAGCCAATGTTAGTGTTTATTAAAAGTCAGCAGCTACAAAAAGTGTAGCTGATGGCTTTTAATAAACACTCACTTACCTGCTCCAGCGTTCCAGCGACGCGCCGACCGGGGCTCCGCTCCTCTCCCCCCCTCCCTGGCCGGCGTCCTCATCACAACTGTGGGCACCCGGCCGTGACAGCCTTCAGCTTCATGGCCGGGCACCCATTGCGCATGCGCGAGCGGAACTGCACATGCACAAGTGGCGCGGCCCGCCGCTGATTGGACAGGCGATCGCATGGGACCTGTCATGTGTCCCATGCAATCGCCTACAGGGAGGGGCTGCTGTAGGCGATTAAGCTTAATCGCCTTACCAGCCCCTCGGCAGAAGCAGGAAGTGGGACAGGAAGTGGGTGAGTGGGTGGGTGAAGCGGAAGTTCCAATTTTGGGTGGAACTCCGCTTTAAAGGCACACAGTAATTATGATAAAAAAATAAAGATTTAAAATGTTATGGAAATGTCATAAAAAAACATTTACAAATATAAAATCAAAGAAATTAAAACAATAACTGGTCTGCACAGGTTATCACATCAATAGTAACATAGTACAGAAAGATCATAAAAAAATCATAGTAGTATAATTAGAGGTTTAGCTGTAAGATGTGTAACCAGGCGGTGGTTCCAGAGGAAAGGAGGGCTCGCTCTACATGCTATGTGTTGTAAAAACGCTTCCTCAGGAGCATAGACATGTGGATAGAGTTAACCGCGTTGAACGTAGGCAACATTCGGTCTTTTTATCTAGACATTGGCAGTAGTTTTTAACAGATCAAGGGGATATCATCATGAAAACGAATTTAAAGTAACAAATGACAGGGCGATTGTATGCTGGTAAGCAAAAGGTAGACTAGGGGAAACACGGCTGGTTCTTTTTTTTTTCTTTTTTATTATTTTTTTCACATCAGCTCATACCTTGCGTGTGAGACCCGCTCATGCTTGAAGCTTCGATCGTCTCTACTAGCGGTTTGCATCATCTGTGAATCGTTTTAAGGCTGTGCTTGTATCGCTAGATTATTAACCTTTGCTAATAAAATTTTTTATTTATTTATTTATTTATTTTTTTTAAGCAGTGATCTTGTAATATTGCTGAGCCAGAAGACAGTAATCAAAGTGGTAATTTATAATCACGTGTTCTGGCTCGAGACCTCTGGTCCACTTAGTAGCGGGTTAAAAAAAAAGGGATTTTTAAATACAGCTTACCTGTAAAATCCTTTTCTTGGAGTACATCACGGGACACAGAGCGGCATATTCATTACTATGTGGGTTATATGGAGTACCTTCAGGTGTGGACACTGGCAATCTCAAACAGGAAGTCCCCTCCCTATATAACCCCCTCCCCTAGAGGGAGTCCCTCAGTTTTGTAGCAAGCAGTATGCCTCCCAAAATGGTCACCCAAAAGAGGGGTGGGAGCTCTGTGTCCCGTGATGTACTCCAAGAAAAGGATTTTACAGGTAAGCTGTATTTAAAAATCCCTTTTTCTTTCTCGTACATCACGGGACACAGAGCGGCATATTCATTACTATGTGGGATGTCCGAAAGCAATGCTTTAATGAGGGGAGGGAGACATCTTCCAAAGAAGGATTCAATTTAGAGATAAACTCAAATCATAATAATAATTCCAACTTAGTCAAGAAAAAAACTTTTTCTTTTTTTTTATTTTTTTTATTTTTTTTTATAACCAAGGGTGTTTTTGATCCCGAGGATTTCAAACTGCAGCCTGTAGTACTGCCTGACCAAAGGCAGCATCCGCATTTCTTCTCACGTCTAGTTGATAAAACCTTGTAAACGTGTGGACTGATGACCACGTTGCCGCCTTGCATATCTGAGCCATAGAGATCTGATGGTGTGCTGCCCAAGAGGCGCCCATGGCCCTGGTAGAATGGGCCTTTACCGACAACGGAGGAGGCAACCTCTTCAAACCGTAGGCTTGAATGATTAATTGTCTAATCTATCTCGAGATGGTGGATTTTGCAGCTGCCTGCCCCTTCTTGGGGCCATCTGGTAGAACGAATAACACATCTGTCTTCCGGATCTTTTCTGTAGCTTTAAGATAGGCCTTCATGGCCCGGACAATATCCAAGGTATGCAGCAACCCCTCCTTTCTAGATGTAGGTTTTGGAAAGAAGGATGGAAGTACCAAATCCTGGTTTAAGTGAAATTTGGATATAACCTTTGGTAGAAAGGAAGGATGGGGCCGGAGAACTGCCCTGTCCTTATGTAGAACGAGATATGGTTCCTTACACGATAAGGCTGCTAATTCTGACACTCTCCTGGCCGAAACTATGGCGACCAAGAAAACCAATTTTCTTGTCAGTAAGACTAAAGGAATCTCAGCCAACGGCTCAAAAGGCTGTTTCTGTAGAGTGGACAGGACAAGATTTAAGTCCCATGGACAAATTGGTGACTTGACAGGAGGATTAATACGCAAGACCCCCTGTATGAAGGTCTTTACCAGCGAGTGGGTGGCCAGCGGCCTCTGAAACCACACTGACAGAGCTGAGATCTGTCCCTTGATTGTGCTTAGTGCCAGGCCTTTATCCACTCCTAGCTGGAGAAAACTTAACACCCTATCAATAGTATATTTGCGGGAATTCCATCTTTTGGATTCACACCAGCCTACGTAGTTCCTCCACACCCTGTAATAAATCACCCTGGAGACCGGCTTTCTAGCCCTAATCAGGGTAGGAATTACCTGCCTAGACAGACCTCTACCCCTGAGAATCAGGGATTCAGCCTCCAGGCCGTCAAATTTAGACGCTGTAATGTAGGGTGGAGGATCGGGCCTTGTGAGAGTAGGTCTGGTTGTAGAGGAAGAGTCCAAGGGTCTCCCACTGCCATCTTCAGGACTAGTGAGTACCAAGTCCTCCGGGGCCAAGCCGGAGCTACCAGAATGACTGGCTTGTTCTCCACTCTGATCTTGCGCAACAGGCGCGGGAGTAACTGTAGTGGAGGGAATGCATATAGAAGTTTGAATTGATGCCAAGGGCAAACCAACGCATCGGTTCCGCAGGCCATAGGATCCCTCGCTCGCGACACGAACCTGTCTAGTTTCTTGTTGAACCTGGATGCCATTATATCTACGTCCGGCATTCCCCACCTCTGGCAGATTGTCTGAAAGACCTGGGGATGCAGAGACCACTCCCCTGGCAACAGACTCTGGCGACTTAAGAAGTCTGCCTGCAGGTTGTCCACTCCGGGAATGAATATCGCTGAAATGCAGGGTACATGAACCTCTGCCCATTGAAAAATCAAGTTCACCTCCCTCTGAGCGGCCTGGCTCCTGGTTCCCCCTTGGTGGTTTATGTATGCCACCGCTGTGGCATTGTCCGACTGGATTCTCACCGGGAACCCCTTTAATCTGGAGGTCCAAGCCAGAAGGGCTAGGCGAGCAGCTCTGATTTCCAAGATATTGATGGGGAGCTGACTCTCTGCTTTCACCCAAGTTCCCTGGCGGGAGAACCCCTCGAAGACCGCCCCCCAGCCTGCCAGGCTGGCGTCTGTGGTAACTACCTTCCAGACAACAGGGCTGAAGGATTTTCCCTTTAGAAGATTCTGAGGGTTCAACCACCAGGCCAGGCTTTGTCGGACCCTTGATGATAGCGTCAAAGGGGACTCTAAGGCATGTGCCCTCTTGCCCCAGGCTGCTAGAATGGCTGCCTGTAGGACGCGAGTGTGGATCTGAGCGTATGGTACTGCCTCGAATGTGGCCACTAGCTTGCCTAGTAATCGCATACACAGGCGAATAGTTGGTTTTTTTCTTGTTTAGAACCAACTGAACCAACCCCTTGATAGCCTCGATCTTTACAAGGGGCAGGAACACCTTTTGATGTTCTGTGTCTAACCTCATGCCGAGGTATTCCAACTGCTTTGTAGGCTGGAACGCTGACTTTCCCCGGTTCAGGACCCAGCCGAATTCTTCGAGGTACCGAACCGTGAGGTTTACTGCCTTCTGCAGACCCGGCCGTGAGTGATCTATGATTAAAAGGTCGTCCAAGTATGCTAGGACTGTGACCCCTTGGATCCTTAAATTGGCCAGAACTGGGGCTAGGATCTTCGTGAATACCCGGGGGGCCGTGGCCAGCCCGAAGGGGAGCGCCCTGAATTGGAAGTGTCGCTGCCCCACCGCGAAGCGTAAAAACCTTTGATGCGACTGAAAGATTGGTACATGAAGGTAAGCATCCTTTATGTCTATGGAGGCCAGAAAATCGTCCTTCTGAAGCGCGGCGGCTGCTGACCGGATGGATTCCATCCGGAAGGAACGAACCCTTAGGTAACCGTTTAACCTCTTTAGGTCCAAGATTGGCCTGACATCGCCGTTGGGCTTTGGTATGACAAAGAGATTGGAATAGAAACCTAGGCCTTGCTCTTGGGCTGGCACTTCTATAATTACGTCCTGGCCAAGCAGGTGATCCAAAGCTGCCAGCATTGAGGCCTTCCTTGCTGGATCCCTTGGTAGCCTTGATTCTTGAAAATGAGGCGGAGGATACCTTAGAAACTCCAGTCTGTAACCTGTGGTTACAGATGCCCGGACCCATTTGTCGGGGATCTTGGCTTCCCAAACTTCTGAGAAGAAACGAAGCCTTCCCCCCACCCGCGAGAATGGGGGCGCCCCCGCTCTACTGTGAACGTTGGATCGTGCAGGCGGCCGTCGATACTGCCTGGAATTAGAGGGCCCCGAGACAGGAAAGAGCTGCCTTTTAAATGTAGGAGCCCGGAATGTCTTTTTGACCGGTAAAAGGGTACTCTTGCCATTTGAAATAGTCTGAATATATTTATCCAGATCCTCTCCGAAGAGTCGTCCTCCATGGAAGGGAAACCCTGCCAGAAGCTTCTTGCATGGGGGCTCCGCCGCCCAGTTCTTCAACCATAAGAGCCTTCTCATGTGCACCAAACATAGTGATAAACGAGAGGCCTGCTGGATGGAATCTTTTATAGCATCTACCGCAAAACACAGAGCTCTGGGAATGTCAGAAAACTCTTCTGCTTGTTGGGTAGGCATGTCTTTTAGCATTTCTTTTGTCTGGTCCTTTAACGCGTGACAAACTCCAATTGCAGCCACAGCTGGCTGTACCACTGCTCCTGCCGTAGCAAAGGATGCTTTTAAAAGTGTCTCTAATCTTTTATCAACCGGATCTTTAAACATATGTATGTTTTCCACCGGGCAAGTTAGTGATTTATTCACACATGAGATGGCTGCATCCACTACTGGGAGCCTTCACCTCTTGGAGAATTTTTCCTCCATGGGGTAAATGATCGCAAATCTTTTCGGTGGCAGAAAAATCCTGTCCGGCCGTACCCAATCCCGAAAGATCAATTCCTCCAAGAGAGGATGGACCGGAAAAACTGCGTTGCTTAACGGAGCTTTCAAAGAGCCCAGAGAGGATACCGGAGGAACCTGAGGCTCTGGCAATGGCAAACTAAATGCCGAGCGGACCATGTCCGTCAAAGACTGTACCCACAGTCTTTCTGTCTGGGAGTCTGAAAATGGTTCCTCCGAGGCAGACCCCTCAATCCCTGAACCCTCTTGGTTCAGGTCTAGTTGATCCTCCTGCGATTCCAATTCCTCCGGAGAGAGAATCTCAGCATCTGAGGATACACCTCTTGGTGATGGGGATCTAACCCGTTTCTTACCAGGAATAGCTCTAGCGATCAATGCTGCTATTCTCTCTTCTAGCCCCCCTAGGGATACGGCTAGCATCTCCTCTGTGATAAACACAGGGCTGGGCTGATCTGGGCCAGCCTCCGCACCAGATCCCCCTAATGGCTCATCCAAGGTGCTTCTTATGTTAATAAGTTGCGGGGAAAGTATCGGCATATCAGAATCAGAAAGGGAACCCTTTTGTTTTTTGGTCTTTTTTGTACCCTTTGACCCCGAACCTTTGGAAGCCATAATACAAAATCGAGGGACTCCGCCCACACAACAGACTGTAGTGGCCAGGAGTACAAAAATCAGAGTTTAGGGGACAATAGATCACTAATGCCCAAAAACTGATGGGATCCCGTATGTTCTTTTTTTTTTTTTTTTTTTTTTTAAATATATTATATATTTTCTTTTGACAACATACAGTGACCCCACACTAAGTTTGCCAGCCTCCAAACCTGCTGCAAAAAAGGGGAATTTCTTGGCTTAACAAAAAAGGTATTGGAACAAAGTCCACATGTACTACCCCTCTTCCGCCACCGGGAGTCACTGTTCTGCCGCTCTGCGTCCTCTCCTCTGAAAATCAGCCTCAGACTGAGCACTGACAATGCCTGCTGTCTATAACAGCACAAAGGCGCGCCCCTGTATGACGCCGCAGGCACGCCCCCCCCCCCCCCGCCCTCCTGTCTGAACGGCGCGAAAAACGTTAATAAGACGTGCGCGCGCACGCGCGCGCGCGCGTATGCCGGAAACAGGAGGAACATGGAGGAGCCGCGCTGCTGGAGATCCAGGAACGCAGAAACAGGCGGCAGATTCAAACCCCCGGCCAGGTAGGACTCTCCAAAGGCCCCTAGGGATCCTTACTAGCCCTAGGAAGAAACAGCAGGTTTAGCTAGCACACATATTTAGACAGGGGGACCTAGTGATGGGGGAGAAAAGGTGTCATCCTGTCTCTCTTCAGACATAGTGAACAAGGTTGCCCATGCAGAGCATACTTAGGCTATCCCCCCTTTTAGGTTACCCCGGAGAGCCTGCTGTCGAACCAAGTCCCGCAGGCTCCCCCTTACCTGCTCCAAGCTGCAGGATGTTTGTCCAGCAAACTGATCCAATCTTCTCCCATCTCCGTGGGTAGTTTAGTAGACCTTCAGGCCCTGGGGTCCTATGAAGGTACCCACTGTCCTGGACCTATATAGCACCCTGGCAAACAGGAACTTATGGTTTTTACAAACTCCAAGTCCTGGGCCCAGGGTCCAGCCCTCCAAAGAGGAGCATTATAGGCAAAACCCCACGGCTTGGGGCCCGGGTACTGTCCACTTTGGCACTGAGGCTCCTTGGACAGATCCGGTTAGCCCGCCCTTAATCCCAAGGATGTGGAGCAAAGCTATTCCGTGACCAACACCTAAGACACTGGCGAAAAAACTGAGGGACTCCCTCTAGGGGAGGGGGTTATATAGGGAGGGGACTTCCTGTTTGAGATTGCCAGTGTCCACACCTGAAGGTACTCCATATAACCCACATAGTAATGAATATGCCGCTCTGTGTCCCGTGATGTACGAGAAAGAAAGATCCCTTAGGTTTAAGACTGCATGTGCACCGCCATAGAGTGTCCCCCAATCTTGTGATCGCCTTTATGGCAGACATATCAGGCAATTTTTACAAATGTTTCTATAAAAATGCACCGATTACTGTGAAAATTACACTGGCAGTGAAGGGGTTAACAACTAGATGGCGCTAAAGGAGTTAAGTGTGTCCTAGGTAGTGATTCTAACAGTTAGGGGAGGAGCTACCAGTGACACATCACTGATCACTTTCCCGATCACAGGGCAGAACATGCACACTCACAAGGCACAGGTCACCCGCTGGGCGGCAAATTTAAAGGGACATACAGGTACGCCCATTTGCCTGCCCGTTCCATTGTGTAGGCGTATATGTGCGTGCAGCAGTCGGTATGTGGTTAAAAGATAAAAAGATTGTTCATTTGTTCATTATATTTTGAACTGATTAGGTTCCAGTTAAGTTAGTGACTGTAGGAAGCAATCTAATAATATTGTTGCTCCAGGCAGCATGCCATTTTGTATAAGCTACTCTTCTAAATGAAAAAAAATAAAAACAAAAGAAACTATTTGTGAAGCATTGCATAGCTATAAAGAATAGCAGACGCCTATCTCTCAACGCTGCCACCAATGCCGCGTACACACCATCACTTTATGCGATGGTAAAAAAAACGACATTTTCTGTGAAGTAAAAAACTACGTTTTTGAAACTTCAATTTTCAAAAACGACATACACACCATCGTTTTTTCACAATGCTCTAGCAAAGCGAGGTTACGTTCACCACTCTTTTCCATTGAAGCTCGCTTCATAACTAGCTTCTGGGCATGCGCGGGTTGAAAAACGTTGTTTTAAACGTCGTTTTTGGCTACACACGGTGATTTTTTGTGAAACAAAAAACAAAGGCCCAGATTCACAGAGCGATTACGCCTGCGCAACAGGAGATGCGTGTGCGTAAGTCTAAATGTGCGTGTGCGTTTCGTTGCGCGGCATCCCCAGAACGGGATACGCAAAAAAAAAAATTTGTCCCGCGTAATTTCGTTAGACTGGCGCATCCTTCCACGCAAAAGTGCGCTAGACAGACCATTGATTTGCTAGTCAAATATGCTAATGAGGGACTTACGGGGATCCACAAAACAACGTTGGGGCAGCGCAGGCGACGCAGTGTGCGCAACAGCAAAATGTCCTGTCTAAAATTAGAGCTTATAAAAGCTGGTCTAAAAAAAGAAAAAAAGTCTACTTGTTAGATAAAGCAACACTGTTAGTGATCAGCTCAGCAGTCACACGTGTTGCTCAACAATCTGTATGCCAACATGCCAGGGGCATCGTCGCACATAGCTATACTACTGACTTTAGATGAACAAAGAAGGATGAGGGCTCGGAGGATGGCACGGGAGAGGATATACCGTACCCGCATAGACCTGTTTGGCATGAGTGATTCTGAGGTGTTTCGCATCTTCAGATTCACCCCTCATGCCATCCTGGAATTAACCACAACCTTGCAGGAGGACATCACCAGCCCAACACACCGCTCACATGCAGTGCAGCCACTGGTCAAGGTCATGGCAACACTCCATTTCCTTGCCAGTGGATTTTTTCAGCGTACAAGTGGAGTGGTGGCTGGGATGTCACAATCCTCCATGAGCAGATGTGTGCACCAGGTTGTCCCTGCAATCCTCAGACGCATGGCCAACCAAATCATCAAACCCACCACTGAGGAGCTGCGACTGAAGGCAATGACAGATTTCTACAGAATTGCCAGATTCCCACGCACTGTGGGGGCCATTGATTGCACACATGTGGCACTCCAGCCCCCCCAGGAGACAGAGCACATGTACCGCAATCGGAAGCATTGGCATTCCATCAATGTACAGGTGATAGCCGATGCCCAAGGCCTCATATGGCACGTCCGTGCCAAACACCCAGGGTCCAGCCATGACAGCTACATATACAATCAATGCCACATCCGATTGGAATTCGATCAGAACGTGTATGGGGACAGCTGGCTGGTTGGTGAGTGACATGGGTGGCAGGCATGACTATCCCCTCCCATGATGCACATCACAAGGGGCACATGCATGACTAACATCCTCTGCATATCCACTGGGACCCCATCTCATGACTCCTATCCGGAACCCCCAAACCCCAGGAGAGGAAAGATACAATCAAGCACATGCCCAAACACGAGCAGTGGTGGAGCGCACCTTTGGCATCCTAAAGTCACGTTTCCGATGCCTGTATAAGTCTGGGGGTACCCTCTTGTATTCCCCAAACTTCGTGTGCCAGATCATCGGTGCATGTTGCATGCTGCACAACTTTGCAGAAAGAAAGGGCCTGCAGATTGACCTACGTGATGACCTGACCCCTGAACCAGACAATCCCCCCCTAACCGAGGCTACCCCGTCTTCTGAGGGAAGAGCAGCCAGGAGACAGCTCACATTGGGCATCTTTGCACATTAAACATACACATTAATCATGGCACAATGAGAATGCATGCATGCACACCACTGTGGTCCCTAGCACAGACACATCACATCCTCATCAAATTGGATTGGCACCAGTCCACCATGCAGGACTTGTGAGCAGCAACGCCACGCCAAGGCTCCAATTATGTCACTGAACATTCATACACCAATCACACGGACCTGGGGATCACTTCTCCCTGGTCCTGGGGAACCCTTCTCCACCAAAATAGAGGGTGACACCCCTTTTCCGGCAGGAATGTCACCCCCACATTCACACAGCATTCACAACACAAAAAAAAAAATGACCAGCAAAAGCAAAAAATTTCCAGCAAAAAAAAAAAAAATTTGAAAAAAAAAAAAATAAAAAAAAAAAAAAAAATTGGAAAAAAAAAAAAAAAAATGGGGGAAAAACAAATTACTGCCCTCTGCGTGAGCCACGCCTGGGGCGCCCCCGGCCCCGGCTTCTCAGGGGAGACTCATGGGGAAGGGGTAAAACCGGGGAAGGAGGATCAGCCCCTGATCTCTGCCCACCTGGTGGCCTGCCCTCCAAGGCCACGGCAATTCTGTCCAGGGCAGCACCAACTGTTGCCGTGTTGGCCTGGATAGCCAGGGTAAGGACCCTCACATCCTGCCCAACGCCTGCTGATGTCGTCTGCAGTTCGTTTAGGCAGGTTGTGAAAGCCCGGGAGTGGGAGTCCAGGTTCCCCATCGTATCCTTGATGGAGGACAGGCTCTCCTCCATCCGCACCAATGTCGGGCTGACCTGTCCCAGATGGCGGGTCTGGAGGAACTGGTCCCTTCTCAGAGTGGCGGGCAGGAGATCGGCCAACCCCCTGGTGGTCTGGGATGACATCCTGCCTCCAGCTGATGCTTGTGGCCGGGGAGAAGGGGAGGCCCTTGTGAGGGGAGCCATGTTGGGGGAGGAGGGGGGGGGGGGCTCCCCCTTAGGGAGGCCTGCCTGCTGCCAGCCAGAGGGGAGGAGTCCTCAAAACCCAAACGTCCAGTGCCTGACATGGACTCCTCCTCCTCATGATTCTCCTCCTCCTCATGATTGTCCTGCTCCTGTTGAACCTCCTCCGCGGACTCCGGCCTTGTTGCGGGGGCCTCATTAGGCTGCTGTCCTGGGGTTGGTGCGGTCAGGCCAGATGGCCCTGCACCCTCCTGCACATCTGTGGATGACACAAAACATTCACAGGTTGGAGGATCCACACACTTGCCACATATTCCCTTTCACCCCCTCCCCCACACATGCTACACACCTGATATTAAAAAATAAAACAACTTACCTGGCACCACGGGCTCCGGACGTGAGTCAAAGCCGGGCAGGCCCTCAACTTCATGCCGATGAAAGGTCAGGGCCACCGCACGCTCCTCCGCTGTCAGGCTAATACGGCATGGTGGGCCCCCTCCTGTGCCCCTGGCATGGGCATGCATTCTGGCCAACTTCTTTTTGACCAGACGCCGGAGGTCATTGATTTTTTTGTCAATCCCAGACCTGGTCCGTGTCTCCCCCTGCCCCGCTGAATTCACCTGGTCAGTGATCCTATCCAAAATCTCCCTCCTCCTGGCCGGGGTGGTGTTGGCACTCTCTGGGCCGTGGAGGTAACGCCCATACTCGCTAATGGCCCGGGCAAGAATCTGTTTTTCCACAACTGTAAAATTCAGCTTTCGTTTTCTCTCAGTCATCCTTCCAAAAAAAAACAGTCCCAGTCAACAAAATTCACGCACACAAACAAGCACAACCAATCACAAAAAAACACACACACACACAGAGAAAACTACTCACCAAGAAACAGTCCCCAAAAAACAAAACAAAAATACAGCAGGAAAAGAAACAAAAATAAATATATCAATCAAACAAACTTTCAAAAATCTACTAACAAACACCTGATCACACAGAACACTAATCTGACAACTACAAAACACACCGCAACGAACAACAAGAACAAAAGCACTTGGTTAAATGGGAAGGGACAAAGGGATGTACTTTTGCAAAGGAAGTGCGTTTGTGTGTGTCTATTTATACTGTTTGCGTAGTTCACAACGTTGCCCTAGTCCATTTCCAATTTCACTGATTGCGCCGCTCCCGAGTTGTGAGCATGCGCACATCGGAGCTGACATGGTCTCGTTCAAGCGCGCATGCGCGAGCCGGCCGGCCCTTCATTTGCATGGGGTCACGGCTCATTTCAATGTAACACGCCCACGTCCTTCCCAATTTGTATTACTCCTCCTTACGCCTCTGAAAAAACGTTACGTATGCGCAATTTCCTGCGCAAAAGCTACGAGAATAGGGTGATTACGCAGCAAAATTGCGCAAGTCTAACGTAAAGGCGGTGCGCTACGCCGGTCTAATAATGCGCAGATGTACCTGAATCTGGGCCAAAGTTTTGAAAAACGACACAAAAAATTGAGGCATGCTTCAATTTTTTTTTGTTGTTTTTCACAAGACATAAAATGACGTTTTCCCCCACACACGGTCATTTAAATTAACGTTTTTAAAAACTTCGTTTTTTTCCATCACATAAAGTGATGGTGTGTACGTGGCATTAGACTCTGTTGTTAGCTCATGCACCTACCACAGCTGAGGAAGTCCCAACCAGCCATGGGAAAGAAAGATGGCAAACAAGCCCCAATTGAAAAAGCAACTGTTACTGCAGAATTGCATACTGTATAGAAGGATTATAGCATAAAATATTTTATTCCTAACTGCATTTAAGGATTGCAATCAGTTTATACAGTAGATTAGTAAATTTATTTTTAGTTTCACATAACTGTATTACATTTCTTTCTTCACTTTTACAGGCAGACAAAGCTGTGAAGCATGACAGTTACAGGGGTTGGGACAAATCATATAATACTGCAGAGGTACTTACAATTTTCAGCTTTTATTAAAATGTTTTTAACATTTATTTTGGAAAACGAATAAAAGTTATGGCGCTTTGACATCCATCCATGCAGGCTAGAGAAAAAAGAGTGACCTACGCCAACACTTGAAAACACATATTTAAGATTTATCGTATTCGTAAGGGACCTTGCATCAAATGTTGAAGGAGCCAAATTATTTAACCACTTTAGGACCGCCCGTCTAACGCCGATATACGTCAGCAGAATGGCACGGCTGGGCACAGGCACGCACAGGTACATTGCCCTTTAAGTGCCCAACCGTGGGTCGCGTGCGCCGCTCGCGACCCGGTCCGAAGCTCCGTGACCGTGCCCATGGACCCAATCGCCGCCGGTGTCCCGCGACTGGGCTACAGGAGCTGAAGAACAGGGAGAGGTGTGTGTGAACACACCTTCCCTGTTCTTCCCTGTGGCAGTGTCACTGATCGTCTGTTCCCTGTTAAAGGGAACGACGATCAGTGATGTCACACATCAAGCCACACCCCCCTACCGTAAGAATCACTCCCTTAGGGCACACTTAACCCCTTAGCGCCCCCTAGTGGTTAACCTCTTCACTGCCATTGTTATGTTCACAGTAATCAGTGCATTTTTATAGCACTTTTCGCTGTGAAAATTACAATGGTCCCAAAAATGGGTCAAAAGTGTCCGATGTGTCTGCCATAATGTCGTAGTCATGGAAAAAAAAAGGTTGATCACCACCCTTCCTGACAAATGACACCAAAAAGAAAATTATTCACTGCTTGATTATTTCCTGCCTTGACTACTGCAACTCTCTCCTTAATGGCCTAGCCTTACGCAGTCTATAATGAATTCTGCTGCTGGACTACTACACCTCACTAACCAATCCGTGACTGCTGCTCCTCTCTGCCAATTCCTTCACTGGCTTCCCCTACCCCACGTGTAAAATGAAAAATGCTAACCACAACATACAAGGCCATTCACAACATCGCTCCCATCTATTTTACAAACCTCATCTGCAGATATTGCCCCAAATCATCCCTTCCCCTCCTCCCAGGACCTCCTGCTCTCTAGCTCCCTTGTTACCTCCTCCCATGCTCTCCTTCAGGACTTTTCTAGAGCCTTTTCCATCCTCTGGAACTCTGCCCAAGGATGTCCGATCAACCCCTACCCTGTCCACCTTTAGGAGATCCCTGGAAACTAATTTATTCAGGGAAGCCTATCCCACACCCACTTAACTCCCCGAGCCACCCCCATCAAATAATTCTCTGCAGCTATTATCTTTTGTACCATGCCCCCTCCCTTTAGAATGTAAGCTCTATGAGCAGGGCCCTCCTATACCTTCTGTATTGAACTGTACTGCAATTCTGCTGTCCTCTCTCTACATTGTAAAGCACTGCGTAAACTGTTGGCATTATATAAATTGTGTATATTAATAATAATAAAGCATGTGTCACATAATAAAAAACTAAGGAGAAAAAATAGTTTGATCCTGTTACAAAGAAGCTCATTCACTCTTAAAAATGCGTAATTTTTTTTTTAAAACCACCCTCTCCCTCAAAAGCATCTACGTACACTATACTGAATTGTCAACAGGGGCTAAATGAGACCTCAAAACACAGAAGATTAACAATAAAATAAAATTTATCATAAGAGAGCTGTTGCATTCTGAATGATAAATTGCACGGTCATGAAACACTGTACCCAAACAAAATTGTTATATATTTTTTCCCCACAAATAGAGCTTTCTTTTGGTGGTATTTGATCACCACTGGGGTTTTTCTTTTTTTGAGCAACAAATAAAAAAATAAAGTAAATTTGGGAAAAACAAGTTTGTTTCTGTTACAAAACTTTGTAAATAATTACGTTTTCTCCTTCACTAATGGGCACTGATGAGGCTGAACTCATGGGCACTGATGAGGAAGTACTGATTGCCACTGATGAGGAAGCACTAATGGACGCTGATGATGAGGCGCTTATATGCATCACTGATGGGCAAGGTTAGGCAGCACTGATAAGCAGCATTGATAGGTTGCATTGATGGGCACTCATAGGTGGCACTGGTGGGCACTGATAGGCAGCACAGATGGGCATTAATAGGCACTTACAGATGGCACTGTTAGTCAGCACTGATCAGAAGGCACCACTGATGGACACTGAGTGCCATCCCTGGGTGGGCATGCCTGGTGGTCCTGGGTGAGCATCCCTGGTGGTCCTGGATGGGCATCCTTGGGGGGCTGCACTGATAATCAATCAGCACAGACCCCCCTGTCAGGACAGCAGCCAATCGGCTTTCCTCTACTCACATCTGTCAGTGTGTGTAGAGGAAAAGCCAACAAATTGCTCTTCCTATTTACACTGATTATCTGTGATTGGACACAGCTGATCACGTGGTAAAGAGCCTACGTCAGAGACTCTTTACCAAGATCGATGATGTGGTGTGTCAGACTGACACCACCGATTGCCGCACTGCGCGCCCCCAGATGCACGCTAGCTTTTTATCCTGCTGGACGTCATATGACGCCCAGTCAGGATAACTGAACCACTTTCCGGCTGTCATTCTGCATACAGCAGACGGGAAGTGGTTAAACACTTACTGCAATCCTCAATTGATATAGCATTGTGTGGCTGCATCTCTTCTCTCTCCTATCTTCCTCTTCACATAGGAACACAGACAGTGGCAAAAGCCATTGGCTCCAGCTACACAGAGCAGGTGAGTATAACATGCTTATTATTTTCATTAAAACACTAAAGGCATTTTTTTTAACACTTTAATCAAAAGCTTTTAGTCAATATATGCAGTACTATATTTTTCTAAGAAAAGATGATGCCAATGTAATATATGTATAATATTCAAATATGTTTCATTTACAATATGTTTGGTTTGTAGTCTAATAAGCGATATATTGGGCATAGCAGTACTGAAAATTTACAGAAAATAAATATAGACTACAAAGATCACACAAAAGGAGATCCATCCAGCTGCTGATAAACAAAATATATCTTAAAGGTTATAGAGAAACACTCCAGTGCCTGCTTGTGAGGGTCACTTCAAACTTTCAATCTTCCTCCTCCACAACTGATCTTTGGCGTTTTTTTTCTTTTAGTGGAAAAGGAATGAGAGCTTTTAATGCACTGCAAGGTGCCAGCCTGGCACACCTCATCTCACAGTGAAGAGGAAAATAGACAAATTATAAAAATAATTTTCAGGGTAACAAAACTTCTTCTTTTGCTTTATAAGTACAGCAAAACCTTGGATTGTGAGAATAAGTAGTTCCCGGAAAAATGCTTGTAATTAAAAGCACTTGTATAATCAAAGCTAATTTCCCCATAGGAAATAATGGAAACTTGGATGATTTGTTCCACAACCATTTATTCATAGGTCTTCAGTTTATAATCCATATAAAATATATAGCAATGTGATCGGTTGTGTAACAATACAATGTTCATTCACAAATGGCAGCCTCCACTAGGGGATTAGAAGCAAAATCTAGCAGGAGCTCCAGCGTATAAAAAATCCACCTGCACAATTAGAGGAGCCTCTAATAAGTGTAGCAATATGGTTACATTTAATGAAGGTACAATATTTAGCAAATGAGAAAACAAGGGGGGTGGTGTCTGCGCTGTGAAAAGGTGAGATCCAAGGGTGATAAGGGAATAAATCCCTACACTAGTGGGCGTAAGTGAGAGCAAAAGGGAATGGGGACAGGTTCAGAACAGAGTGGTAACATACATGGATAATGTGTCCGTACATATACGTCTGGGTAGAGTGTAACACAAAATGTGGGATACCAAAATTGGCAAAAAACAAAGAAAAAAGGTACAGATCCCCAAAAAAACAAAAAACAAAGTACACAATATACTGGTAAGTGTCAATGGTAAATCAAGAAAAGCTTCCCACTAGGGGGCGCCCTAAGGTGTATATCACAGTGAACAATACAAATATTATACAAATGTACATGAATAAATAATAATGTGCAAACAGGAAGTCTCTGAGAGTGTTTCCCAAATGTCCCAGAAAAAAGGATCCAGAGATGGAGAAATGGTGCCGAGAAAGGACGTTTCACAGTGGACACCTCTGGTGGTCCCTAACTCCTCACCTCACGGCTATGGCACGGATAGCCAAATTAGACCACCTCCAGCAGAGGGGAAGGGGAAGCACTTCAATGGACAGAGACGACAGCAGCACTCCTCAGCAGAAAGGCATGGAGAAAATACAAAGTAGGTATGGATAGTGTTAGGGAAATGTCTATGCACGCATCATCAATCACTCATACATCCACTCACATGGAGGTGATGGACGGTGGGCCTATCTCCCACGAACTCCGAGTTCGTCCCGGGTCCTGAATGCACACCTGGTTGTTCCTCTTCTGTATCTTGGCTGGGTGGACACTTAGAGCAGGTGGAGGGGACCCTCATACAGCATGTGTATCAAAAAAGAGAAAAACCATAGTACAGCCCCGCAAAAATTGAACAGGTTTATTAAAAAGACATGGATGCACTCACATTTAGAAGTTAAAACTGGGCACAGAATACCAGACAGACGGCAGGGGGGTCTTGCTGCGTCTGGCGTGTGGATTCTGAAGCTCCTCGGTCCCTACGCGTCTCGTCACGTCACGTGACTTCCTTAGGGGATCAAATGTTTACAACATTGTGCTTCTTTTTCCTACTCTACTCCTGCAGCAACCATGGAGATCTTTACGTTTCTAGAACCTGTTTACAACAATATTTAGCAACTCACATGGTTGATGATTAAAACAGGCACATCTACGTATGCACTCTCACCACTGTCAGTCTGCAATCGTGACCAGGAAAACTACCCTGCAGTAGAGCAATCTGAAAGCGTAGCTTGATGTGGACAGCTTTACCCCGGATGCCTGTATACTTTAGATATGCCTCTTTTAAACATCAACCATGTGAGTTGCTAAATGCTGAATTGTCAACAGGGGCTAAATGAGACCTCAAAACACCGAAGATTTCCAATTTAATCACTCACTGATCATTCTACACTTAAAAATGTTCAACAGTGTCCTCTCCAACCACAGAGGACATACATAGTGTATGGAATTCTGACTAAAAAGCTAAATAAAGACTGCTTTCTTCATGAGTAGAAAACTCTTCTATGCTTCTGTTATTCTGATATTAACAGTTGCTTGGCTGTCACACTGACTCTCTGGATTTAATGACTGCTGGTGGAGTCAGCAACAGTCAAGCAACTACAAGAATTGAATAGAAAGTAATGTCTAACTTTAAATCCAGTAAAAACCGTAATCATGAATATAGGAATAGAGACAGAGGAAGAGGCGGCTTTACATAAAGCATTCCCCTTTACGTGGGAACAAAAATCACTTACCTACCTAGGTATAAAAATAACCCCCAAAGTAGATAACCTCTACGAGGCTTACTATATCCCTTTACTAAATGAAATAAGACGAGACGTAAAAAACCTAAATAAAAGACAGATCTCCTGGATGGGGAGGATTAATGCATTTAAAATGATGGTGTTACCTAAGATAATATATACATTTCAAATGCTTCCAATTAACATCCCACAAATCTTTTTTAAGATACTAAAAACCATAATTATAAAATATATCTGGCAAGACAAAAAAAACAAGAATAAGTTCCGCAACCCTCACCCGAGAAAAAAAAAAAGAGGAGGATTAGCCCTCCCCGATATAAAAAGATACTATCAAGCTGTAATCCTAGCAAGACTTGTGGATGTCTTGCTGATGGAAAAAAATGGAAAAAAAAATAAGTAAGCAACAATCAAACACAACAGTTTGGATTCCACCAAAATTTAGGATAAGTAACACAGACACTCATAGTATCACAAAGCAGGTCCTTAAGATATGGGACTTAATATGTAAACAGAAAAAATGGGAATATAACTGCCCATTAATTCCATTAGCCAATACAGATTTTTTTGCACCAGGAAATAGGACTAAAATGGGAAATACATTAGGTAGTATAAGGTTGGGGGAAATAGTCACACAAGGAAAAAAAAAAAAGAGGATATACCCACAGTAGAAGGGGCTCAACACATAACCGACTGGGAATACCTACAATTGAAGCACTTTGTTAGCACACTGCCAGCACCAATAAGAGACGACACAGCACAGAACCCAATAGAAAAACTCTGCTCCACCGGAAAATCCCTACAGCATGGAATTGCGGCGATTTATAAAATATTGACAGAATTAGGGTCAAAGAGAACAATACGAAGTATAGAGGAATGGGGGAAAGACATCGGGGAAAAAACCTGAAGACACACACATGATTAAAGCTTCTTTTTATTATGCAAAAGATATTACAACAATAGAAGCTAACTATAAATGCTTGATGAGATGGCACCTGACCCCGGTTAAATTAAACAAAATACACTCGACTAATTCCCCCCTATGTTGGAGGAAGTGTAACCAGGAAGGGACTACATTCCATATTTGGTGGGATTGCCCGAGAGTCCAGGAATACTGGAAGTTCTTGATCTAATAGAAGAAATTACAAAAGAAAGGATCTCTCTAGACCCTCAGACCTGTCTGTTCCACAGACAAGGGATAGTAAAAGGAGAAAAAAAAATACAGTTCGACATTGGTCCCGGTACTGTTAAACGCAGCAAAGGGTTTAATCCCGAAATTTTGGTTACACCCTCAGAAGCCCCCTTTAAAAGAACTGATACACTGGGTCGACCATATCTTGGAGATGGAGTATCTGAGAAGGGTGGACTTGGGGGAAGAAGAGGGAGGAAGGGGAGGAATGACCTGGGACCATTGGAGATCTTTTAAAACAACTGAAAATTTTGTTCGTGTAGTATTAGAGACATACCTTCAAAAAAAAAAAAAAAACAGGTGGCCTGATCCGAAAAGGTAAACGTTCTTGAAGCAGGGTAGGTACAACGGGGGGGGGGGGGGAAGAGGAAAAAAAAAGGGGGGGGGGCGGGGGGAAGAAATGAATTTAGAAATAGGAGATCTAGGGATATAGAGATAGAGGGGAGCAACGAAAATGTTTATTGTGTAAGTAAGGTGTAATAATTGTAATGTGTCCCCTCTCAACGTGTAACCTGTACCCCTGTATTATTTTCCCATGACTAAAAAAAAAAAAAATATAATAAATAAAAAAAAAGAGAGAGGGGGAAAGAAAGAATAAAGAAATAATAAAATATGACAAATCAAATAAATTGAAAAATCACAAGTGATGCGAAACCGAAGAGGAAATACGAAGGGATGAAGGGCGGACAAAAATGAACTCTTCTCAAGCCTCTAAACCTTCCGGTTAAGACTGATGTGAAAAAAAAAAAGAAAAAAAAAAAGAAGAAAGTAATGTCTCCAATCTTTTAGTAAAAAAAACAAGTCTCAGAATATTCTTTAAAATGACTGTAATATGGAGACTGTCAGGGCTGGGCTCAGCCCTTCCTTCTCGAAACTGGCTGCTCAGCTGTCGGCTAATTGCCAGCTTCTATTTCTCCACAGTGACTCACCTGTTGATATCTTGCTCATCAGTCCTGCCTACTTAAGCCATCCAGCTCAGATGATCTCTGCCTTGGCCTTGGTCAACAACACAACATCTTCTACATTCCTGTTAAAGACTTGCTTGGCTGACATTCCTTCTTGTTCCAGATCCTGCTTGCTGTTCCACTATGCTGATTCCTGAATTTCTGGCTTGTCTGACTATCCGTTCTGCTTACCGAACTACCTTTGTTCTATTTACTTTTATTTTTTAAACAAGTGTGATTTAACTGTATTTCTGTCTCGGTCTGATTCATTGTTTCTGACAGTAGACGAAGGCCATGAATGCAGAAGATGCAGTCAAACCACTTCTTGGTAATATATTTTCTAGATTGGATGAGCAGGATCACTGCATAGATCAGTTTGCCATGGAGTCACACGGCTCACCTGGAATCTCCCACTGTGGCTACTTCGGTACAACCTGTGTTGCAGGTCATCTCTGCTGCTGCTCCAGTTTCTGTGCAGGCATCAAATATTGACTCTTTAAGAGGTAGGTCTGGTTCCGCTCCGCTTCCCCAGAAATTTGGGGACAATCCAGTCCAATGCAGAAAGTTTCTCAACTAGGTTAAGATATACTTTGAGATGCTACCCGAGGCGTTTCCCACAGACAGAAGCAAAGTAGGTCTCATGATATCTTTGCTTCCGTCTGCAATCGTGCCCGGGAAAACTACCCTGCAGTAGAGCAATCTGAAAGCGTAGCTTGATGTGGACAACTTTACCCCGGATGTCTGCATACTTAAGCCGTGTACACACGATCGGTTCAAACCGATGAAAACGGACAGAAGTTTGTTTTCATCGGTCCAAACCGATCGTGTGTAGGCCCCATCGGTCCGTTATCCTTCGGTCCAAAAACAGAGGGCTTGCTTTAAAGTCGAACCGATGGACGGATAACCAATAGGTCAAAAACTATTGTTAGTACGCACAAGCATCAGTTAAAAATCCACGCATGCTCAGAATGAAGTCGACGCATGCTTGGAAGCATTCAACTTCATTTTTTTCATCACATCGTTGTGTTTTACATCACCACATTCTGACACGATCAGTTCATGAACCAATGGTGTGTGGGCACATCAGTCAGCTTCATCCTGTGAACCGATCAAAACGGTCCGTCGGACCGGTCTCATCGGATGGACCGATCATGTGTACAGGGCTTTAGATGTGCCTCTTTTAACTGCTTGCCGACCTGCCGCATTTTACGGCGGCAGGTTGGCTCTCCTGGGCGAGAGCCTGTAGCACTACGTTGGCAATTCAGCGGCCACTAGGGGCACGTGCGCACCGCCGGCGGCTGAGGGCGAGCGCCCCCCGCTCGCCCCCAAGTCCCGTGCGCGTGCCAGGCGGGCACGTTCGCCGCCGGGCACACGCGATCGCTCGTTACAGAGCGAGGACCGGGAGCTATGTGTGTAAACACAAAGCTCCCGGGCCTGTCAGCGGGGGAAACGCTGATCTTCTGTTCATACAATGTATGAACAGAAGATCAGTGATTTCCCCTAGTGAGTCCACCCCCCCATACAGTTAAAACACACCCAGGAACATACTTAACCCCTTCCCTGCCCCCTAGTATTAACCCCATTCACTGCCAATGGCATTTTTATAGTAATCCAATGCATTTTTATAGCATTGATCGCTAAAAAAATGGTCCCAAAAATGTGTCAAAAGTGTCCGAAGTGTCCGCCATAATGTCGCAGTACTGAAAAAAAAAATGATGATCGCCGCCATTACTAGTGAAAAAATTGTTTTTATAAAAATTTCATAAAACTACCCCCTATTTTGTAAACGCTATAACTTTTGCGCAAACCAATCAATTATGAAAAATATGTAGAAGAATACGTATCGGCCTAACCTGAGGAAAATTTTTTTTTATATATTTTTGGGGGATATTTATTATAGCAAAAAGTAAAAAATATTGAATTTTTTTCAAAATAGTCGCTCTATTTTTGTTTATAGCACAAAAAATAAAAACCACAGAGATGATCAAATACCACCAAAAGAAAGCTCTATTTGTGGGAAAGAAAGGACGCCAATTTTGTTTGGGAGCCACGTCGCATGACCACGGAATTGTCAGTTAAAGCAACGCAGTGCCAAATCACAAAAAGTGCCCTGGTCATTGGGCAGCAATATGGCCCCTTTCTTCCCACAAATAGAGCTTTCTTTTGATGGTATTTGATCGCCTCTGCGATTTTTATTTTTTGCGCTATATACAAAAATAGAGCGACATTTTTGAAAAAAAAAACAATATTTTTTACTTTTTGTTATAAGAAAAATCAAATAAACTAAATTTTAGTCAAACATTTAGGCCAAAATGTATTCAGCCACATGTCTTTAGTAAAAAAATAAAATAAAATAAAAATCGCAATAAAAAAAAAAAGCTACCTAGCGGCAACAGTGACACTAATACAATACGATCAGAAAAATGATCGCTTAGTGACACTGGCAATAGGGAGTGAAAGGGTTAACTAGGGCGGTGATCAAGGGGTTAAAACTTTATTAGGGGGGGTACGGGGGCTACCCTGGACCTAACACTAACTGCCTGTCACACTGACACTAAATGCAGTGATCAGTACATATACACACGCCAACACACAGTATTCCGGGACATCCATCCACCTTTGACACGTGAGCAAGCCTCAGTGCCGGGTTCGGGGCACTTTTAAAAGTAAGGAGCCATTTGGCTGTTTTTATGTAACACATCTTTTATTAAAACAATATTATACTATTGTGGTATCATCTTCGTTCTTTGCATATCCATATGGAAGTCTTCTGGCAATAAGGGAGTGAGGTGTATCGATTCATCCATTAAGCAGGTATATCCTGCAAGAACGCATTTGACCCCTTTCTCTGATCAAAAAGGGTCAACTCCACTTGGTATGAGACCATCTAAATATTGAACACTTTGGGCCGGATTCAGAAAGAACTTACGTTGGCGTATCTGTTGATACTCCGTGTAAGTTCTAGGATGCGCCGGCGTATCTTTTTTCTGTATTCAGAAAGCAAGATACGCCAGAATTTTGCTAAGATATGAGCGGAGTAAGTCTCTTACGCCGTCGTATCTTAGTTGCATTTTTACGCTGGCCGCTAGGGGCGCTTCCGTCGATTTACGCGTCGAATATGGTAATGAGCTAGATATGTCGATTCAGAAACGTACGTGCGCCCGACACATTTTTTTACGCCGTTTGCGTAAGGCTTTTTCCGATGTAACGTTACCCCTGCTATCTGAGGCGTACGCAATGTTAAGTATGGACGTCGGGACAGCGTCGAATTTTCCGGCGTTTACATTGTTTGCGTAAAGCGTTCCCGAATAGGGCTTTACGTAAATTACGTTCACGTTGAAACCAATGAGTATTTGTGGCGTAATTTTGAGCATGCGCACTGGGATACGTCCACGGCCAGCGCATGCGCAGTTCGTTAGGCACGTAATTTACGTGGGGTCACGGATAATTTTAATACAACACGCCCCCTACCTGTCTAATTTGAATTATGCACACCTACGCCGGCACATTTATGATACGCCGCCGTAACTTAGGACGCAAGTGCTTTGTGAGCGTAAACAAGATACGATACGCCCGCACAAAGTTACGCCGGTCTTTCTGAATCCGGCCCCTTGGGTGTGCACACTGCGGCTGGTGATGGTGGATTGCTACATTTTACATTTGGTTATACTCATACAGGAGGAACATATGGAATCTTGATGGATTGTATTTTGCATGAAGCACTTTATTCACCTGATTTTTTCCTTTACACAGTTTTTTGCACAGTTGTAAATATTTATAGCTATATGATCATTATTGATTAATGAGTGTTTTTTTGCACTTATATTTAGGTATTATTGTGGACTGGTAATACTATCCTATATTTACTTATGATCACACAATATGAGGATAGGGATTTTTTAGATATTCAGGAGCTGGTTAGTTTGAAAATATAAATATGTTTGTTGTATCACTTATTATATTCATATTATTAGCACTTTAATTAGCGCCCCCACCCTCACATTTAACAAGTATTTTTAATCATTAATATTATAAATTCAAATAAAAAAAGTTGACACACTAATACAGTGATATGATTGAAACATATCGTTTCATCATATCTTCTGTTACATAAGTGTCCTCAGTGTCCACATGTAGAAAGGTCCCATATCCACAATAGAATAAATGTGCTCAAATGTGTAATATATAGAAAAAAGTCCAAGACAATGTGATAAGCAAGTCACCAGGATAATCTGAAGATAAGATGGTAAATTGATCCAACAATCATAAGCAGGACAAGTTGTAGCCTCTACAAAATTAAGCTAGGTATGAATGGGAAAGCATCGTCCAATGTGAGAAAAATGGGAAAACTGGGAGATCGGTCCCCAATCGATCACTGAAGACAAGAAAAAAAACTGACTCTCTCGGTACTGGCTTAACTGCTAAGGACCGCCTCCTATATATTTACATCGGCAGAGTGGCACGGACAGGCATAAGGACGTATAGGTACGTTACCTTTAAGATGCCGCTGTGTGGTGGCGTGCCGCCATGTAGTCGTGTAAATAAACAAGCATCTCCCCTTTCTTCCTAGTGACAATGATACTGATCTCCGCTCCGTGTAGTCAGAGCGGAGATCAGTGTCATGTGACACACAGCCCATCCCCCCTACAGTAAGAAGCACTCCCTAGGAAACACTTAATGCCAACAGCGCCACCTACTGGTTAACCCCTTCACTGCCAGTGTCATTTTCACAGTAATCATTGCATTTTTATAGCATTTTTATAGCACTGATCGCTGCAAAAATTACAATGGTCCCAAAATGTGTCAAACGTGTCCTCCATAATGTCGCAGTCATGATAAATAACTTTTAACTTTAACTTTCACGAGCTATAACTTTTGCGCAAAACCAAGCAATAAACACTTTACCAAAAATATGTAGTAGAATATGCATCGGCCTAAACTGAGGGAAAAAAAATGTTTTATATATTTTTGGGGGGAAATTTATTATAGCAAAAAGTAAAAAAATTGGTATTTTTTTCAAAATTGTCGCTCTATTTTTTGTTTATAGCGCAAAAAATAAAAACCGCAGAGGTGATCGAATACCACCAAAAGAAAGCTCTACTTGTGGGAAAAAAAGGACATCAATTTTGTTTTGGATCCACATCACACGACCGCGCAATTGTCAGTTAAAGCGACATAGTGCTGAATCGCAAAAAGGGGCATGGTCCTTTAGCAACAAAATGGTTCGGGGCTTAAGTGGTTAAACAACATAAATTCAAATTGTATAAAAAGTATATACAGAAAAACCTTTCACATCATCCCTTCCACACTGCGCTCCACGAGCAGTTCAAGCCTCGCGTGAGGGTAGTCAAGGGTAGTCTTCCCAGCCATGAATGCAGACTGAAAGCGATGAGAGCTAGCGGTGAGAAGAATGGTCTATGTGGACAGCTTTACCCTGGATCCCTGCATACTTAGATGTGCCTCTTTTAACCATCAACCATGTGAGTTGCTAAATACTATACCTTCATTAAATGTAACAGTATAACTACACTTCAAGGGGCCTCTCTTCTCTTTTATACTCTGTAGCTCCTGCTGGATTTTGCTTCTAATTCCCTTGTGGATGGACATTTTATGGTTATACAATCTATCACATTGCTATAATCTTTTTATATGGACTATAAACTGAATGATTTATGAATAAATGATTGTGGAACAAATTACCTGAGTTTCCATTATTTCTGGGTAAATTTGCTTTCATATACAAGTGCTTTGGATTACAAGCATGTTTCTGGAATGAATTATGCTTGCAATCCAAGGTTTTACTGTACATGATTTTTTAATACAGAATTAATACACAATTAAAAACATTTTGTTGGGTACATTATAAAAATGCATAATAGCAATCCACGTGTATCACCAGCATAATGGTCCCCTAGGAGGGAGGACCACATTGGGATGATTGTTCAGGGATAACATATCTCAACATGTTTTGTGGCCTAAATGCCGCTTCATCAGGAGAAGATCTGCAATTTGCTAGATAAACAATAAGTCATAAGCAGGAGTCATGACAGTGAAAGCTGTCACCACCAGCGAGAATTGAAAAAGTGCTTACCGGATCAAGTGGACCCAATCGGCATATGCCTGATAGATCTAAACAAGCATTGGTGACTAAACACCTAGTAAGGGGTATATGTACAGCCGGTCTCCACAGGACTCTCCATACACCAAATGAAAGGAACACTCGATTTCCACTGTACCTCAAACATCCGTTATGGGGTGACTATAAATGGCCATCAGCTTTTCACGCAAATTATATAATCACCTGGCACTGACTTGCCCTCCATAATAACAGAAGGAAAACACTGGCACAGCATTCCACTCCACCCGCTCTTCCGTGCTGCCGTGGGTGCTGGAAGAGAGGTAATGGATGAGCGGGTGGAGTGGAATGCTGTGCCGGTGTTTTCCTTCTGTTATTATGGAGGGAAGGTCAGTGCCTGATGAGTATATTAGTTGTGTACAAAGCTGATGGCCATTCATAGTCGCTCCATAACGAATGTTTAAGGTACAGTGGAAGTCAAGTGTTGCCGGGAGAGAAGGGAACTTCCATTAGGGCAGTGGTTCTCAACCTTCTAGTGCCGTGACCCCTTGATAACATTTCCAAAGTTGTGGGGACCCCTAACAGTAAAATTATTATCGTAGCGTGGGTTGTCAGCACCCAAGGCAAAAACATAAACAGTGAAAGAGTGCAGCGCAATGTATTAAACTAAAAAACTAAAAAACAATAATAATCAAAGAACTATATAATAAGTGTCCAAGTGATAACAAAAAAGTCCATGTGAGAAAACAATCCAGACTTCAACGTATATCCAGAAACAGTGAGGGTGACGATAACACCACAAAGACTTCCACCACCGCATGCAAGATGGACTCTCACCTTATTGATTAGACCTGAAACAGGTCACAAAGCATAGCAGCAGTTGTTGTAATACAGCCAAATCCTCAAATGGAACGGTAACTCATGGATGGCACCCACAGACAGGGCGCATAGGAACCATATAGGAAGGAAACACACAAACAAAATCTAGTGCTCTCCGTATGGAAACATTTTAATGTTAAAAAGATATATACAAATGGCCACTCACATTAGAAAACACTCATGAGCAGAGTGTATGCTGTGTCAGTATCGGAAATGCGATGATGACGATCGGGGTAGCGTCCTGCGTAGCTCCTCCCCTTATCGTCACCCTCACTGTTTCTGGATATACGTTGAAGTCTGGATTGTTTTCTCACATGGACTTTTTTGTTATCACTTGGACACTTATTATATAGTTCTTTGATTATTATTGTTTTTTAGTTTTTTAGTTTAATATATTGCGCTGCACTCTTTCACTGTTTATGTACTTCGGGAATATTTTTTGAATTTATCCTTAGTGCTGGCTTGCATACGTTAGGTTTATTTTTTGTATTTTCCAGCGCTGAATACTTTTCACTGTTTATTAGCACCCAAGGCAAGACAAGTAATTTGTGCCCCTAACCCACAGAAATTTAGCACTCCCCTCCACTCATACAGTATTAAAACCTCATATGGTACATTTTAGGATGTACCACTCTTTCTCTTTGGTCTCCTCTTCCCCCCCCCCCTTATCTCTCGCTATCCTATTTTTTTTTTTTCCCATCTCTCTCTCTAGCCTTCTTTCTTGTTTTTTCTCTTCTTTTTTCTCCCTTTTTTTCTGTATTCTCTATTTTTATTCCTTTTCTTACTCCTTGGTGGAGGGGGAATGGGATGAGTGGCAATGCTGGGGGAGTTCTGATCAGCCAACTTAGGGGCTCTTGATCAAGGTCATCAAGGTCATCTGCTGATCTGGGGACTTTTAATGACAACTATAATCACAGGTAGTGTTACCCAGTTTGTCTCCGACTTTGTGGTGTCTCGTAGCAGTGACACCAATGCTGAAATCAGGAGATATGGTCTCCTCCAGCCCCTCCCACCTCACAATCCTCACCAGTCAGCGGACTTCTAGTCTCTGCCTCCCAACCTATGCCATGAACTGAATAGGCAGCTGCGAAGAGGCTGAGTGGGCGGTCGTGTGCTCCAGGAACAGCACAGCTGGGTGGCCACCGGCTCCAGAGATAGCCCTGCTGAGCAGCTGCAAAAAGGCTGGGAGAGTGGTGCGGGCTTCTGGAACAGCCCAGGATTTGGTGACACCTGGCAAATCATCATTTGACCCCCAGGTTGAGAACCACTGCATTAGGGGGACGTCGGCACACCGAGCGGAAGTGGTAACTGGGTACATGTCAAACAAGGTAACTTCACCCCAAAAAATGACATGCCAAAAGTGGCATGTCAGGGGGTCAGGAGTACTTGAAGCAGAAGTTTGACTTTTCGGTCGAACTCTGCTTTAACCACTTAAAGACCAGCCTCTGCAGTTTACTGCGGCAGGTTGGCTCTATTACATGAATCGCTGTCATTGTATGTCGCTTTGTGTAATTTTTATAGCAGGCATGGCCCCAGAGCCCCTGCGTGTGGCCGGTGGGCACAATGTCCGCCGGCCACCCATGATCACTGCACGCAGAGGCAGAACCCAGTTCTGACAGGGGAGCTGAGAGCAATCGTCTGTTCCTAGTGATTAGTAGTGTTGAGCGGAATACGCCATATTCGATTTCGCGATATTGCGCGAATATATAGAAGAATATTCGTGAATATTCGCTAATATCGAATATTCGTGATATTTAATCCAAAAAAAAATTGTGAAATTTCGCTAATGCGAAATTTCGCTAATGCGAAATTTCGCTAATGCGAAATTTTGCCAATGCGAAAATGATTGCGAAATTCTCATAAACGGAGATCATTTCCTGTATTACTAAACTAATATGCACTAAACACTAACTCTACACTAACTCTACTTAAAAGAAAGGAGAATAAGGGGGCAAAAGAAGGGCGGAGAAGATAATCGCGCAATATTCCTATTGCGCGATTATCTTCTCCGCCCTTCTTTTGCATCAGAGCCAATCAGAATAACTCGAATATTCGGCAAAAGGAATATCGCGCAATATTCCTTTTGCCGAATATTCAAGTTATTCTGATTGGCTCTGATGCAAAAGAAGGGCGGAGAAGATAATCGCGCAATATTCCTTTTGCCGAATATTCGAGTTATTCTGATTGGCTCTGATGCAAAAGAAGGGCGCATCAGAGCCAATCAGAATAACTTGAATATTCGGCAAAAGGAATATTGCGCGATTATCTTCTCCGCCCTTCTTTTGCATCAGAGCCAATCAGAATAACTCGAATATTCGACAAACTGAATATTGCGCGATTATCTTCTCTGCCCTTCTTTTGCATCAGAGCCAATCAGAATAACTCGAATATTCGGCAAAAGGAATATTACGCGATTATCTTCTCCGCCCTTCGTTTGCATCAGAGCCAATCAGAATAACTCGAATATTCGGCAAAAGGAATATCGCGCAATATTCCTTTTGCCGAATATTCAAGTTATTCTGATTGGCTCTGATGCAAAAATATGTGTAGGTCGGCTTGAAAATTAGGGAGTGGTCGCAGTTTAGA